>CM053786.1:201174843-201879843 GCA_028749045.1 Cupressus sempervirens
TATGTTTTGTTAAACTTTTTGTTAATATTTTCCAAAAAAAGGTGTGCACCTTGCACACCTTGGATAGCTCCACAAGGTGCACACATTTTCCTTCATTGTTTTTTAACGTCTTTTTCTTAGTGTGTGTAGGAGACAAAGAGGGGATGAAGTGCACCTCACAATGTGTGGAGGTATGCTTGCCAAAGACCAAGAAAGAAATAATGAGATAGGAGGGAGGGGTCCAAGGATTTTATAGGCCCAAGATGAAGCACACCTTTTGAGGTGTGCACTTCCAAAGGGAAGTGCTCCCACAATAGTGTGCTTTGGAAACTAGCATACATTGAAGGGTGTGCTAAGTGTGTTAGTGGGCCCTTCTAATACAAAGTTGATTCTTTCTCCTTAATATCTCTAGATCCTAGAAAAATAGGTTTTCTAGTAGAGACAAGACTATGCAAAAGTACCAACTAAGAACCCTAAAAAGACTTAGACCCTAGTCTAGAAAGCTAAAAAATATAATAGGGCTCCCCATTTCTAGGAGAAATGGGGTGTGCATTGTGAAACCAAAACATATAATAGTAACTTGGCAACATCCACAAAAGGTTCAAACCTAAGGAAATTTTATGTCAAGGTCATTCCAGCAAGTGATGCATATCTAGCATGTTCTAGAACCAATTAGCAACACTTTCAATAAGGCTCTTGACATATATTTTGACAAAGATGTTTTCTTCGTATACACCAATAATCCCATAGCCAACCTTAACTGCAATAATATGATCATCTAGATATTTATTTGTATTACCAAAAAACTTTGGGAGATATTTCATTGATGTTTAAGGAAAATTTGAATATTGGGGTAATGAAAATGACACAAGCTGAGCCCCCCATGGTTGGGATGCAACCAAATCCATAATACACCAAATCATATCAAAGTCACCAACCTCTGTCCTTGGGGAGGTACCATCAAATATCCAAGGAACTTTACTCTCCCTCCATGGTAGAGTCACCAAAAACTATTATTAAAAAAAAAATTCCTTTATAAAAAACCTTCACAAATTACTCTTGAATGCCTAAATGAGAGGACAAATGTAACTAATAGTTGAGTCACTCATAGTTGTATGTGCAAGTTCTCTCCAAGTTTTTTAATGAAGGTGCATCTCCATTTTTCAAATTAACAATGAATAAAATAACTTGGTATATATTTAACTATAACACATAAAGTCATAGTAACATTCATCCATCAATGATGAATGAATGTGATTGTCAAGTTTAAGATGAGATAATGAGAGAAAGATCAACAAAAAACCATAGGACCACTTATTAAGTCTTTCAAATTAAAAAGGTAATAGAAAGAATCAAACATATTATTTCATAGTAGACAACAACATAAGACCACATTCAAAATAGTACATAAAAGACCATAAGATCTTGCTCAATTAGGAAAATGAATATACAAACCTTAGGATTTGGCATAAAAATGTTCCTTTCCATTTCAAAAATATAACAAAATAACCATAAGTTTACTCTGTCCCTGACATTACAATTAGATGAAGAAAATAAAAGAGAATAACCATCTATATTCCCATTTTACAATCATAAAAGTATTCTTCCTCCCTTTATAGCCTCAAGAATTTCCAAAAAGATGTCATTGACTTGGATTTCAGTTGCATATTTATCTTCTTGTTTCTTAATAATTGATTTCAATTTTGAATAACTAATTCTTTATTATCTTTAAATAGTATCTCTTTAACAATTCAATACCTAATGTTTTATAAACACTAAATGCCCCTTTTAATAACCAAATGACATTTTTGGATAGGTGGTACAACTTATTGACATGTGGTTTTTGGAGAAGGAATAGTATACATATTATTCATAGTATATTTTCCACTCCAATCTTGTTTGAGCACTCCCAAAGTGCACTTGGCCACATAGAAATCAGATTTCATGTTTATATCATCGCCTCTATCTAAGAAACAATTGACAATGATCTACGTTGGTTCATATTTGTTCTTTTCATCTTTCAAGGATGGTTGATTGCATCATGCATCATCAATCTAAGCAATAACACTAGGAACCTAATGCATATGAAGTTACATTCAACCTCTTCATTAATCTGAATACTTGACCTTGGGGGAAGTAATTATTGAAAATGTTTTGAGTCATTACAATCTTCATGGATGAACCTAGTACATGCCTTTTCCCAAAAAATAATTTGTTCCTATTACAAAAGACTGTACATTAGATCCTAGTTAGAAAATATCAACCTAGACATAACAAGCTTCTTGGCTTGTAGTAACACCTAACACCTTTAGAATTTTTTTTAAAAGATTGATCATCTGACCTCCTTTGTCATTGACATTTTATCAAGCCATTAGTGTGCGTTCTACATATGGGTTTGACATCGCTATTTGGGATTAGGAATTCATTGTGCCATAACTACCCAATAAGGATATTTGTTGTACTATGAGGATTATCTAAAGCATGGATAACATTGATTCATTTAATATTTTAGGAATCATGTGGCATTTGAGATCAGAATCTAATCTCATTACCATTATATTTGGTGCATGTTACCCAACATTCAGTCAAAGAGTTCACATTGGCCTATGCAACTCCTTTCAATTTCTTTAACCCTTCATGGGAGTAGACTCAAAAGAAGGCATGGCCTAATTCCTAAAAGCCACCAATGAGTTTATGGTTTTCTTCTATCACCCATTCATATCCATATTTTTAGGCATCCTTTGTAGAATCTACCATGCTACATCTTAAATGTGTCATCTACATATTTTTGAATGATCTCACATCCTTATCACAAAATTGGATCTCTAATTTTTACTCATCATAGGCATATTAGGTTCAAACAATATCTCAAATTCTTTTTCAATCCATATTAATTGAGGTGTTAATGTAAGGTATTTGGTAGAGGTATTCTGTCAAAAAAATTACAAGAATTCACTATGCTTTAGCACGTGATGCCTGCAACAATTAGGGTTCACCACAATATTATTTCCTTTCACAGGAGTTTTCTACAACCCAAAGCTTATAAATGGGTGCATATCCATTCAAAGTATCAAGGAAATCTAATGATGAAGATGGCCAAATTATTATGCAAAAGACAACTTCATGAGCATGATACTTTTAAGATTTTGGGATCACGCTTCTCATTTGATTAAGGTTATTAAAATTTCAGAAATAAAAGATGAAAATAGGTTATGTACATGGTGCCTGAGGGGAGACCCACATTATTGTATATGCCATTGACATTTTCATTACTCACAGATCGACATTGGAATTAGTGACACATGTCAAATTTAATTGATTATTAAAATATCTAGTTTAGCCTAAGACTTGTACTTCAACCAAAGAGATAGTACTTCATCAAATATTTTGTCTAATTTTTATATTAAATATTGGTTCTCGAACTCAAAATCTTTGCTAATCTATATTTTGAATGATAGATGTTATACCTAAACCCTATGTATTTGAGCTTTAAAGCCATACCTAGGAACTCTCAATCATGCATCTATAAATGAAGGGCTACATTTTTGAACTTGTTTCTAAACTCATTCCTTGTCTATGCCTTCAAAAATTGAATAGTATCCCTTTGAACCAAGACTACAATGGTGAACTTGAAGCATCAAACTCTACTTTTAAATTGAACCCTTAAGTTGAGTCTATACTTTTGAATTGTTTAAGTGTGAACAAAAACTTTGAAGTATTTAAGATCTCCATCTTACACCTTGAACCCAAATTTGAACTTGGTTTTGAACTTTGAACCTTGAATTTGAACTAAACTTTGATCTTTGAAGCTTACTTTTTTCTCTTGAACTTGAATTTAAAATTTTTATTTTCTAGTTCAGAGCTCAGGTTCAGCACAACTTTAGAACACAATTGCTTTTGTAGAACAAGCCTTTCAAAGGTAGTATTAGTAATACAAATCAACAAAACACTAGGACAATTTAGAAAACATTTCTAGGGGCAAATTTTCAATGTTGAAGACATGGGTAGACAAAAACATGCTTACAATGGAAACAATGCATATAAGGTTGAGCTCCATGAAGATATGGTTTTGTTTTCAATTTTCAATGTTGTGGATTTGATCTTTACAAAGGTCATACACTAGATCCAGATTAGAGTCTTATAGAGGTTATAAAGGAGGTGGTATGCCTAAATCTAAAACCTACACCACTTAGAAAAGAAGAGAAGATACTTGACTCCAGGGCCTACAAGAAGATCAAGGAGAGAACTTAATATAAGAATCTAGTAAAAAAACATGGAAAAGAAGATATATGAGCTAGTTTCAACAAGGAGGCTGAAATCAAGAAGTTGGAAGTAGATTCCAACTAACTCAATCCAAGGATGGATAGAAATCTTGTCATTTTGGGAGGATGGTGCAGGAGCACCAAGGATTAGCCCTCAAAAATGAAAAATTATGGCTTGTAATAACCTTAGCCAAGTCAGTAGTGTTAGCTTTAATATTAGAAGGTCTTTATTTTTTGTTCCTAGGTGGATTAGACTAGGATCAATCCAACCTAGGTGTTTATTGCTTTGATATTTATTAGTGCTAGATTAGGCCTAAAATGGTAAATGATGTCTTAAATCCTTTAAGGCTTGGGATGTGATAGAAATATTCCTAACATAGTTCCTAGGATGTTTCTCCATCATTCTAGGTTGATTAGAGACCCTTAGCATGTTAATAGAAAAAAGATGTAAAACTTCTCACAATGTCGCATGACAACATTTTAATATTTTTGAAAATTGCATGACAACAAACAACAAGATTGGATTTTCTTTGAGGCATCATTATGGGTAGTTAACATATTGGCTTAAAACCAAGCGTACAACATATTTAATCTTCTAGGATACCATTAACTAAGGTAGAGTGTGATGTAGTAGAAGTTTGAAAGTGGAATAGAGTTGAGAATTTTGTTTTGGAGTGACCATCATCTTGCATGAGAGTAAATGTGTTTTTATGGATTGATCTATGTGATTTAATGTTGGATTCCTATAGACTAGATAGTTAAAAGCATTTTCTATTTAATAACTATGTTGATTTGCATTCATTAGAGTAGGTTTAGAATATTTTTTGTAAATAGATAGGTTGTTGGAGTAGAAGTTAATAGCTTTTGATTTTATGGCTCCATTGTAGTTCTCTATTGTAAAAATCATTATTTCTTAGAAGGATATGTTAGGGAATTCGTTAGATGTTGTGTGTGTGAAAGGAGGATCTCTATAAGATGGGTTAGCTATTTTTAACATCATTCCCTAGGGGAGATCGACAAGCTTGACTAGGTGCATGAGAGTGCAAAATTGATGTGTATGTGTATGGAAAAGAGTGAGGGCATTGAATAAAGTAACAATGTGGAAGCATAGAAGTCCTATAGAATCCTAGCAGTGAGAGTAGCCCTTGGGTAGTCCATTGAGTGTGATTTCCAAGTAGAAATCAGTAATCAACAAAATTTCAACCCTATTAGCCCTATTAGCCTTTCACTTTAGGAAACCACAGTACAGATGACCTAGGGATCTAAGACTACAAAAAACTTTAACATCTCCAAAAATAGTATCTAAATATTAAATATTTTTCTTTTTTTTTTTGGAGGTTTTGGGAAAGAACCAGGAAAAAACTAGTAACTAGGGATAATTGACCAAATAGGCCTATTAGGAAAAAACCATAGAAAATCTAAAACTTAGTAGGAAAACCCTAAATTCCTAGTTCAAATGGAGTTACTTTGAAGTAAAGAAAGTGGTTTAAATATCGATACACCACCTATAGCATTGGACAATTCAATTTGGTGATGTTGTCCTTAGAGACTGATGGGCCTCCAAAAGGTCATCTTTATTAGTTCTTTTTATCATCTTTTTAAACAATTATTTTCAAAAAAAAACATGTTTTTAAGCATGTGAACTTATGGTTTTGATGCAAGAGCATCCTGGGTATAAGAAAAATCTTGCATCACGCAAAAAAATATTTGTTTTAGTCTTTTCTATTTTAATAAGAACTAGTAGACAAGGTGGTTACAATTTATGGAAACTTTCTATTTTTAGTAAGTCTCTCATACAAGCTTGGAATGTTCTCATTTTCTATATGAAGTTTCATTATAGACTTAAAATCCTACCATAAAAATCTCATTGCTCTAGCTTAAGTAGAAAAGAAGTTAATGTAGATTTTTGGTGGAAACATTTGTAGAAAAATCTTTAGGCTCACCGTTGGAGGCCTTAGAGTGCCCGGATGAGGTCTGAAAAATTTATAGAAGGGTGCTTGCAACATTTTGAGCCTAAAGATCAAGAGCTAGTGTTTCTAAAAAGAAATTATAATAGCCAATCAGAGTAATGGTTTGTGAGTTATGGCCTTTGTAAGTTAGGCTACCCAAAATATCTAAAATAATTATCAAAGATGTATTTGTCAACTTTATATACATTGTTAGTATCTGTTAGCACTAGATATTAAGTTTCATTGTGTAGAACCTTCCTTGGTGGCATAAAATTGCCTATTTAAGAAAGGCCTAAACATTGTCTAGGATAACTCTAGGTGATAGTTCACATCTTGTCTTGCAAATTATTATAATGAAGGTGCCCATTTGGGTTAGCATATTGTATTTGTGAATTTTGTAATTCTACATTTGTGAAACAAATAAGAAGTCAATATTTTATTCTTGCATTTTCTGTTATTTCCTTATTTTCTATTATGGTTTACGGTATTAAGGGGAGAACCCTTCATCAAGTGGTATTAGAGCTAGAGTTCTTAAGTGTGTGGATGGATTGCTGATTGTGAGGCAATTCACAATAGGACTATGGTTTGGATTGAACATGTAGAAAGACTGTTGATTGTAAGGCAGTTTGCACTATGGTTTCAGTGGAAGCACAAAAATGCCTCCATGATGAGAGCATGGCGAAAGAGTTGTAGGTGTTACACCTAAAAGACAAATGTAAGCATTGGAAGAACAAATGTGTAGAGGAATAAATCTTCCCATAAGAGATGAAATCAAGGATGAGGATGAAGTAAAAGAAACCGTCGAAGTAGAGGTAGTTCTAAACCTAGAGGAAGAGAGTATTTTTAGATCCATCTGCAAGATTGGAAAAAGACCTAAGTTTGAAGTTCCCACATTTTTGGGAAATCATAACCTAGAGGAGCTGATCAATTAGATCAATGAACTGGAGGAGTATTTTGAGTATGAAGATATTCATGATCTTGATAGGGTCAAGTTTGCAAAGGCAAAAATAAAGGGACATGCAAAGATCTGGTGGCAAGAGGTTTAGTTGGAGTGAAATAGAAAGGGAAAGGACAAAATCACAAGATGGGAATGGATGATAGGTAAATTGAAGTGAAAATTCATTCCCATAGATTATGATCTTGATCTATTAAAGAAGATGCAAGGATTGAAGTGAGTAGGAAAATCTATTCAAGAGTATATCGAAGAGTTCTATTAAGTTCTCATTAGAAGTGACCATGTAGAAGTTGATCAGGAGAAAGTGGCTCATTATCTTTATCATTTAAGGCCAAGCATTCAGGATGAGTTGACTCTAGTTTGAATGAACAACATTGAGGAGGCATACCAATTTGCACTAAAACTTGAGAAGAAACTGAGCAAGAAGTTTAATAATAAGAATAGTGGAAGACATCACGGTGGAAGATCTAGCTATTGGAATTATAGATGAAGTAACTGAGAGGGGGGCGAATCAATTACCAAAAAAATAATTCACTGATCCCTTAGATGTCTTTAATGCTTATACTCAGTAAATAATGTAGAAATATTGTAGCTTAGTAGATTAACTAGTTACTGATCATCTAGCATTCATAGTTATTAATATGTATGCAAAGATTAAATAAAGTGAACACAAGAGACACCAGATTTAACGTGGAAACCCAATATGGGAAAAACCACAAAGTAACTAGCTACCAATTTTTACACTTTTGAAGTGAACCCTATTAGGAGCCAACCTTGTTAAAGGTTACAATACACACTATTAGGTGTGACCCTATTAGAGGATTCAATTACCCTATTAGGAATGGCCTTGCTAGAGGTCTTTTAGAACAATTCAACTGAACTATCACCTTGTTAGAGGATTTACAAAATGGCTATTAAACCAACTTTGTTAAGATATTTGAAATCACTGCTACAATTGTTAGAAAGCAACAATGAATTGAACTGAACAAGATGCAGCTAAATTTGTTGGCTACAGGTCTCTACTCAGCATCATTGGATCCTCCTTGGTCAAATATGGCTCTACTGCTCCTGAATGATCTCTGATCATCCTACAAATTCACTTCCATAATAATCAATCTTTATATCACATTGATTCCATACATTTCCACACTTAGAATTCACAACTTGACCTCTTACTTATATCATTTAGATTGTCAAGTTGGCCCATTTACATGTTGCATTTACCAATAAACCATACATCAATTGGCTATAATATTACTCTAAACAAATAAACGTTATTTCACAAAACAATTAAATCCTTTAATGGTCAACCATACTCAGTCAATACTGCTTCCAAAAATTTCCTAAGTTAACCTTCTTGACTTGGTTAACATTGCAATATCCTTAAAATCCTTTGGCTGCCAAGTTTAGTCGGTAAGAACTAGTTCTGCCATCTTTCCTTCGATGACCGAGTGATCTCAGTAAGAAGTGTTTGTTCCATATTTCCTTTGATGACCAAGTGAGCTTGGTAAGAACTGTTCTTTTTCCTTGCTAACCTTTTGAGCTTGATAGACACTATCCTTTGCCTTGTTGACCTTCTGAGCTCAATAGACACTATCCCTTGCTTCGCTGACCTTTTGCGCTGGGTAGACATTATCTGATGACTAATATGACATTTGTGTGACATCAAAGACAACACACAATTTGAACAATTGTATCCAACAATCTCCCTCTTTGGCATTAATGGCAACACAACATATCATAGCAAAATGGAATTTGAAAACAAGTCTTTTATTAATAGAATACTTCACTTTCTTCTTAAAATACAACAAACTCCCTCTATCATAATAATCTCTCCATTTTATACAAACTCTTATTATTTTGCAAATTTTAGAAAGATATGACAATATACTCTCCCTCTTTGACAAAACATGCCAAAGACAACTCAAAACAACTAAATAGCATTGTACCTAATGTACTGATTCATATGCAATGTCTTCATTACTTTGCTGCATCAACTAATAGATCTCCAATTCTATTCTTGTTGATGCATCACTAAAACTACATTTTAGTGAGCTTCAGATAGGGGAATGACCCCTAACTTACCTCTTAGATAAAAGAATGCATCCTTAGGTAAAGGCTTTGTGAATATATCAGCAATTTGTTCCTTTGTATGGACATATTCCAATCTAATTTTCTTTTCTTGCACCAATTCTCTAACATAGTGATACTTTATGGCAATATGCTTGGTTTTTCAATGCATCAATGGATTCTTGGAGATGTTAATTGCACTTGTGTTATCACAAAATATAGCAATAGGTTCTTTGATTTCTTGCTTCATACCTTCCAATAATTGTTTAAACCATACAATGTTTGAGCAATTTACTGTTGCTGCAACATATTCAGCCTTTGTTGTGGATTGAGATGTACAATTATACTTTTTGCTTGTCCAAGAAACTAACCTTTTTACAAGAAAGAAAGCTCCTCCACTTGTGCTCTTTCTGTCATCAATATTTCATGCCTAATCTGCATCAGTGAATACTTTTAAATTCAGATTTCTTCCAAGTTTATACCATAATCCATAATCTTCAATTCCTTTTAAGTATCTCATGATCCTTTTGATTGCCATCATGTGATTTTCTTTTGGTTTTGCTGAGAATCTTGCTACAATCCCTACTTCAAGTGCAATGTTTGGTCTTGTATGTACTACATACTGCAACTTTCCAATCATAGATCTATATAATGTTTGATGTACTTCCTTAGATTCATCATCTTTGGTAAGTTTCAATCTAGTACACATAGGAGTCCCAACTAGCTTGCAATCTTCCATACCAAACTTTTTCAGTATCTCCTTCATGTATTTAGATTGAGTGATGTAAATGCCATTCTTACTTTGCTAAATTTGAAGACCAACAAAGAATTTGATTTCACCAAATATTGACATTTCAAATTCCTTGTTTATTTGTTCTGAAAATTCTTTGCAAAGATCATCATTTCCTATGAACAGAGTATCATCTAAAAATATCTCTACTAAAACAATCTTATTATCTGGTCCTTCCTTTATGTACAAACTATTGTTATCATTAGTCCTTTGAAAACCAATCTGAATAAGATAGTTCTGCAGTCTTTCATACCATGCTCTAGGGGCTTGTTTTAGACCATATTGTTGGAAATATTCAAGATATGATGGGTTACTAAAAGGGGAGAGGTGAATTAGTAACTTCAAAACTCTAAAACATTTTGCACTCTAATCATGAATGCTATTCACCATTTATTTATCTAATCTATTGCATAAATGAGAGATCAAACATTCATAACACATGTACACAAAGATTTGGTGACCCAGAAACCTTCCAAATAGAAAGTAAAACTAGGGTGGGGATGATACCCACAAAGCTTCATTACTGCAGTATGAAGTTGGCCTGTTAACGCTTACATTGACCACTTCTAGAGATCTACCCTGTTAGGAGCACAAAGGACTACTAGGTTCACCTTGTTAGAGGATTTACAAACATACATTGAAGTATGCACTCTGTTAGGAGATTTATACAAAGATTGTTAAATGTACCCTGTTAAAGGATTTACAAAACTAATTCGCCTGTTAGGATGAAATAGTGGATCTACTTACAAACTTGATTTGCAAATTAAATCCTTGAAGTATAGATCACCTCTTGTGACTGATGAATCTTTTACTGCTCCTTGTAGACCTTGCTGAATACTCTGCTCTTTTACTGATTCACTTTCATTCTTCTCAAAATATTAGATATCTTAATTGATCCCTTCTCACATTGTAAATGATATAATATGTTACATATATACCATCCCAATAACTATAATTGCAAGGTCAGCCAAAACACAAGTGAACAAAACATTACTAAGTCAGCCCAATAGTAAATAACTCAGGTTCACAGAACTGACTCGGTGACCTTCTGATACTCGGCACCACTACATTACTCAGCATCATCATGCACTCGATAGAAGTGAAGGGTCAGTCCATATAATCACTGGATGTAGTTCTGAACTTGGTAACCATAGGTGACTCGGTAGATGTATTGTCACACGATAAAAATTGAATCCTTTGTTTACCTACTTTCACTCCATATACTCCACTTCCATCACTCGATAAACACTGTGCTTTCATCACTCGATAAACATTGTGCTTCCATCACTCAATAAACACTGCGCTTCCATCACACGGTAAACACTGTGAAGCTCGGTATACATTGTAGACTGAGTGATGAGCTCGATAGCTATATTGATATAGATAAGTGTTGTCACTAATGGAAATAATAACTTAATGCCAACAATCTCCCCCTTTGTCATTAGTGACAAAACACTTATAAGCCAAAACATATGTACTCAACCTGACTTAATGAATTTATCTTTCTCAAAATTGATCTTTGTAGAACTACTATATATATAAATATACTTATGTACACATGCAAACTTTATTGTGTGCTAACTCCCCCTATCACTTATAGTGATACCTCTCCTCACTTATTGAATCTCTCCCCCTTTTTGACAATAATGCCAAAGGCTACTTATATACAATTTAGATGGCTACACCAAAGTGAGATAGAAATTCTTTATATACCTTGAGGATGGAGGCAAAAGTATTGTCCCAAGTCTATTGCAAAACTTGACAGGTGGAGAGGGAAATTTGAACTTTTGCTGATAATTGGATCATTTGATCAGCCATTGAGAAGTTCTAATCTTGGACCAATGATTAGCAATGAAAAATATGTTTTTGCATTGTGTCCATGATAGGCAGGATCATGTTCTAGATGTCTATGAGTGTAGACCGGATCCTTACTTCCTCTCTCAATAGTTTTGCCTATACATCTGCCAAATATTTCATCTTGGTGTGATGGGAGGTTTTGGAGAAGGAGTCCATCTTCAACTTGGATGCACTTGATTTCATATCAATGTCAATCTTATTTAACTTATCTTTAATTTCTTTTGTAAATCCAAAAAAATTACAAAGTTTAGCAAAAAGTGATGCTACATTATTAAAAGAATTTTCAAAATTTGTCAAGAATGTTGATAATTCAACTTTCTTTATTGCAATCTTTTGAGCAATGTGCTCTAGCACCTTATTGTCAAATTTCTTTTCATCTTTCACAATAAGTTTCTCTTGGCTAGAGGAATCCTCATTAAATTTCTATACAACCTCTTCTAATTGAATCAAATGTGTTGAGTAGAATCTACTTCAACATCTATAGCATTTGTGATTATATTTTTGGCATTCTCAATTATTCTATATTCCTTATCTCTTTCAGACCTTAACTACTTTTGCGTAGCTTTCATCTCTATTAGTTGACTAGCTAACCTCATCTCTTCAATGGTAGCATTTTCATAGTCAATCTTTGGAATTACTATTTCTGTGTCTAAGTCAATATCTTTTGCAATTTCCTTTCCAGTGATCATAAGTCTTAATGGATGCTTTTTTTTTACTTCTGTGATGACTAGTTTGACCTTAGGAACAAACACAATAGTAGAGATGGAAGGGCTAGTAGTAAAAATTGGGATAGGACTTGAGGATTGAATGCCAATAGAAGTATTAACCAGACCAAAAATTGGAATACTTTCCAAAAATGATCATACACTTAGTATAGCAGAATCTAAACTAATTGGAATTTTAGTAGATGCAGATAATGCTGACAAAACTATACAACTTTCTGAGATCAAAATTGTGGAACTTACTATTACACTAACTGATGACGATGGAGCTAAGGAGGCTGGCTCAGTAGCTGAAGAAGTAATAGTCAACTCGATAGATGAAGTGCTTGGCACCTCTGTTTCAGATACCTGGAGCTAGGAGGTGGCCAATGAGGATTGAGAAATTGATGTGGCAATTGTGCTCACAATCTCACTTGCAGAAGCTATCTCCATAGTAGATGTAACAGTCTTTGGTGGAGAGTGAGGAAGGGATGCAATCAATTGTGCTATGATTTAATAGGATCCTCTTCTTCCTCATTTTCTTCTTCCTCCTTGTCTTTCATTAATGCACACAACTCTCCTGGTGAGATTGTGATGGATTGAGTGCCATCAAAATCATCACTGTCACTACTGTCATCATCCTTGATTTCTACTGGGTCTTCACTGGGATTTTGTAGATGATAGATATTCTTCCACATGTTTCTTACATCATTTACAATGTGATCAATGTCTTTAATTAAGATCAAATATGTGTGAAATCTAATCATCATTTTACCTTCATGTTTCTTCAATGCAGGCTTTATTTTTGCTCTAGTGAGACTCAGTAGAAGATTCTTCACAGATTGCTCATATATATCTTTTACCATTTGGGTGGCTAACTTCCATCTCAATTGCAATCTTTCCAATAGTTCTTTGGGTATTTGAGAGGCAAGCTGGTCCAGGGAGTATTTCCATTTACCCATCTTGCTAAGTACCAATTCCTCAATCTGCATTTTCTCAGCATTAGTTCTTGTTTCAAATTTCAATGTCTTGAAATTTGTGATGCCAGCTCCCTCTTCCAATTTTTTAAGCTTTTTCTCAAATGTGGGTGGAGGCCTAACTAGTACTGGTTCCTACTTGCCTTTCTTGGTTCTTCTATAGAACATTGTAGTAGGCTTCTTCTTAGGTTTGGTAATGATTACCTTACCTTTCTTCTTTGGTGGTTTTTTTTCAGATTCTTGTTATTCTTTTTCTTCTTCTCCTCCTTCTTCTTCATCATCTCCTTCATCCTCACCTTTTCCTTCTATTAGCATAAGAGGGCCAGTAGAAGTTTTTACTTTGGCTATTTTCCTTTTGCATTTGCTTATGGCCTAAGGTAGCTTGATTTCAAGCTCAATCCTGGCCTTTGCTTCATCATATGTTCCAAAAATTGGTTGCTTTGGGTCTACTAGCTCATTCACTGGTGCCTCTATAATGTCCCTAGTTTCATCAATATTTACCTCATAGGGAAGGGGTTTTACCCATGTAACTCAGGGTCTGACTGCTTGAATGTACACCTTATCACAGTTGATCATAAAACATACATCATCTTTGTAATCTTCAACTAATTTGGGTGGAATCTAGAACATGTTGTTCATTCTTTCTTTGAAATCTTCAAAATAATTATCCATTATGCTATCAAAATTTTCACCCATTTATGCTACAAACTCATTTATTTGATACAAAATTAGAATGTCTTTCCTCCATACAACTGTTCCTTTTGATGGAAAGAATTTTTAAACATAGAAAAATAAGAACATCAATAGAGACCTGAATATACAAGGATTTTTCTTTGAGGTCCTTATACTTTCCATGTTTTTGTTTAGTTTCCTTAACAACAATTCAGATAGGTAAAATTCAAGATTCTTCTTTACAATTTTAAAGGCCAAATCCACAGCTTCACAAGGTACACTATTTAGTCGACTGGAGCTGTAGATTTTTTGGGCAATGATGTGCATGCCAAATCTTAGTTCAACATTAGATGTAGTGTTGACCTTTAAACTTTTACTATCACACTCAGCTAGGGTTTTCTTCTATAACTCCTCCTGACCTAAGGTTTTGGTGGTTTTTGCCTTTTTGAGCATAGGAAGACCTGTGATTTTGTAAATTATCTTCTTTGTAATTAACACTAGATGCTCTAGCCATAGTTTCCCATTGTGTGCCCAACTCAAAATATACCTAATCCACTTGGTTTGGAAGTTTCTAGGCATATGCAAGATATGAGTCAAGCCTTTGGTTTCAAGATGCTTGAATTTGGGTTTGAGAGAGCCATCTATACTCATTTCACCTAGGGCATTGTCCATTTCTAAGTTAACAATTTCTTGAACCGAACATTTGAAATGAGTATGAATATCTTTGATAAGAAATACCTTAGGTGGAATTTGCAATTGAGCTCCATTTTAGTCGAGTGATTTTGCAATGGCCAGAACAATCTTGAAGTTGGGTGCTTTGCATTCTATACCCTTTACCAGCATTTCTGAACCTCTTTTTGCCTTGGAGGCACTACTACTCTCGGATGCCATTCTACTCGATAAGTGCAAGAAAATTCTAAATAGATTTTCTACTTTAAAAATCACTTGAAAATTGCTTGGAGTCACTTGGAAATTTTCTTGAAATCGCTGGAAATTTCTTAGCTCTGTAGTTATAGTGAAGAATAAAATCAAATTTTGCCCTTTTGACAAAATTTTTGCCATAAATGCTTGGTATGAAGGCAGATGAGAAGACAAAGTGTTTCACAGGCTGTCATTCAATTTCCTAGTAGAAGCTTGCAACTTGGTGATCAAACAAAACTTTTAGTTACTCCCGACCTAGCTTGGTAAGGTCTTCAAATGACTTTCCTTGGTAGATGCAACTTTGCGAAAGATATAGTTTCTTTGATCTTTGTGTATCTGGAATACGGATTTGATCATTTTGATTTGTTGCATTTGGAATTGCTCTAAATATAGCTTGATGATACAGTTCCAGATCCTTTATGAATCTAATTGGAAATGATTGAGTCACCCACTTTTTGAGTGACATTGCCATCACTTGAACTATCATGCTCGGTAGATTTTGGAATCGACTATTGCTTCATTTGCTTCCAAATATTTTCAGCTTTAGCTTTCTCTTCATCTTCAACTCTTCTAATATTCATGTAGTTTTTGGCTATATGACTAAGTTTAGTGCATGTATAACATCTTACTATTGTGTCAATTTTCCTTAAGTGATGCCTTGAGTGGTCTTTGGCAATGTGTCCCTATTCTCCACAATAATGACATCTGCACCAAGTATTGTAGTCTCATCCAAAGATTGCTTTAACAAGTTTTTTGGCTAGATTGAATGATTTCGATCTAAATTAGAATGCCTTGTGACCATGCTTCTTGCATTTGTGACAATTGCCTTCAAATTCTGGTTTTTCCTTGCATTCATTAGCTTTATGACCATGCTGATTGCAATTGTAGCATTTACCATTAAATTTACCTTTTCCATTGCTCCAACACTTGTTTTATGTGTGACCTAGCTTACCATAGTGATTGCAAGTAGGCCTTTGATTCCTTTGGGCACCTTGTTTGGAGGTTTCACCTTTTTCCTTATAACTAAGTCTAGCTTTGCCTTTTAAACTATGAAGATTCTGCTCACTTTGCTGATTTAATTGAGTCATGTCTGCTTGAGATTTCATCATTCTCTCATTGATTTTATTTTCAGTGATCAAGTCATTTTCCAAACTTTCATTGATTTGTCTTTCAAATCTCAAGTCACTTTTTAAACTTTCATTGATTAGATCATTTCTTAGGCTTTCATTTTCAGATTTTAGACTCATAATTTCTTCATTTGCATTAGATAGTTGACCTATAAGATCTTCATGCTAAAGGGATTGATTATTTCTTGCCTCTAAGTCTTCATTTCCCTTGTTTCTCTATCCCAAAACTTCACATAGCCTAATTGATTGGATTTCTTATCTCTTTTAAGCTTTCTTACTTCTTCCTACAGAGAACCAATCTTTGCTAGGATTTCCTTGATTTCCTCATTAGCTTCATTAGAACTACTTGATGGTAAGAGGTCTTCAATCTCTTCTTCATTATACTAATGATCATTCATTTGTATTGCAAGTTTCTTCCTTCTCTTTAGGGATTAACAAAGATGCTCTTTTGCTTCTTTGAGTTGAGTCATGGTCATTTCTAGATCTAGCTTTTCATTTTCAATAGCTTTGTCAAGTTTGAATATCTCCATTTTCCTTGATCTTTGCTCAAGTTGTCAAGATTTTTCCTGAGAACCAAAATGCTCTAATACCAATTTTTGAAAATATTCAAGATATGATAGGTTACTGAGAGGGGAGGGGTGAATTAGTAACTTCAAAATTTTAAAACATTTTGCACTTTAACCATGAATACTATTCACCATTTATTTATCTAATCTACAACATAAATGAGAGATCAAACATTCATAACACATGTACACAAAGATTTGGTGACCCAGGAACCTTCCAAATAGAAAGTAATACTGGGGTGAGGATGATACCCATAACGCTTCCTTACTATAGTATGAAGTTGGCCTGTTAAGGCTTACATTGACCACTTCTGGTGATATGCCTTGTTAGGAGCACAAAGGACTAATAGGTCCACCTTGTTAGAGGATTTAAAAACACACACTAAAGTATGCACTCTATTAGGAGATTTATACAAAGACTATTAAGTCTACCCTGTTAAAGGATTTACAAAACTGATTTACCTGTTAGGATGAAACAGTGGATCTACTTGGAAACTTGATTTTTTGATTAGATCCTTGAAGTATAGATCACCTCTTGTGACTGATGAATCTTTTACTGCTCCTTATAGACCTTGTTGAATAATCTACTCTTCTACTAATTCACTTTCATTCTTCTCAAAATATTACATAACTTAATTGATCCCTTCTCACATTGTAAATGATATAATATGTTACATATATACCATCCCAATAACTATAATTGTAAGGTCGGGCAAAAAACAAGTGAACAAAACATTACTGAGTTGGCCCAATAGTAAATAACTTGCGTTCACTGATCTGACTCGGTGACCTTCTAATGCTCAACATCTACTACATTACTCGACATCCTCAAGCACTTGGTAGAAGTGAAGGCTCGGTCCATACAAATCATTGGATGTAGTTCTAAACTCAGTAACCATAGGTGACTTGGTAGATGTATTGTCACTCAGTAAAAACTAAATCCTTTGTTTACCTACTTTCACTCTGTAAACACTATACTTTCATCACTCGATAAATAGTGTGCTTCCATCACTCGGTAAACACTGTGCTTCCATCACTCGATAAACATTGTGAAGCTCGGTATACATTGTAGACTGAGTGATGAGCTTGGTAGCTATAATGATATAGATAAGAGTTGTCACTAATGGATATAATAACTTAATGTCAACAATAATGCTTTATGCAATTTTTAGACCATGTCCTTCTTGTTTTGATCAACAAAACCTTCAGGCTATTCAATGCAAACTTCTTCATCTAATATGCCATTGAGAAATGTTGACTTGACATCCATTTGATAAACTTTGAATCCTTTGTATGCAGCATATGCAAGTAAGGTTCTAACACCTTCCAATCTTGCAATAGGAGCAAAAGTTTCTCCATAGTCTACACCTTCTTCTTAAGAGTATCCTTTGAATACTAGTCTAGCTTTGTTCCTTGACACCTTACCATTTTCATTTAACTTGTTTTTGAATACCCACTTTCTTCCAATCACATTTTTGTCTATAGGTCTAGGTACAAGAGTCCATGTTTTTTTTTCTCTATATGTTCTATCTCTCCATTCATAGCTTTTATCCAACTTTCATTGTCTAGTACATCTTTGACATTTCTAGGTTCAAAATCAACAAGTAAACAAGTGCCTTTCAACTTACTTCTTTACATTGTGTTTTCTAATTTATCTCCAATGATCTGATGTAGTGCATGATGCTTTCTAACATACTTGGATAATAGGGCTCCTTGCCTTTTGAATGAAATCCATTGTTATCATTCTATATTTCAACTTATTGTTTTAGATCTAGTTGCTCAGGCTGGGTAGATGCTGATTCAGTAGCTTCTATTTGCAACTCATGTTCTTGCAACTCAGGAGGCATTAGCTCAGTTTGAACTTCCTATGACTTGGTAACTAAAAACTCTGGAGTTGAGGATTCTTGATTAACTAGTATACGTGGCACTGTATCCAGTTGGCACTATATCTAGTTCAATGTAAACAAATCTCCTATAGTCTTTCGGTACCCTTTTGCTTTCTTCTTCAAATCTTTCTGCAAATTCATCAACTTTCACATGTGCACATTCTATGATTTTGTGAGTAGACAGATTCAAATATCTATATGCTTTAGTTTTGCAAGAATATCCCAAAAATATTCCTACATCACCCTTTACATCAAATTTACCTTTTCTAGATTCTTTCAAAATGTAACATTCACTTCCAAATACTTTTAGGTAACTTACATTGGGTTTATAGCTATACCATAATTCATAGGGTGTTTTGAATGAGTCCTTTTTCAGCTATACTTAGTTCAAGGTATGAATTGCAGTGCTAATAGCTTCCTTCCAGTATTTGATAGCAATGCCTTTCTCAATCATTAAGGTTCTTGCACAATCCATGATAGATCCGTTCCTTCTTTCTGCTATTCCATTTTGTTTAGGAGTTCCAAGTGCTAAAACTTGTCTTTTGATTCCCCTTTCAATGCAAAAGTTATTGAAATCATGTGAAATTAATTCACCACCTCTGTCAGATCTTAAGCATTTCAGTCTTTTGCCTGCTTCCTTTTCTACTCTGGCCAAATACCATTCGAATTTTTCAAATGCTTCTAATTTCTCTCTTAGGTATATGAAAGTCATCATTCTTGAGTAATCATCAACAAATAGAATGAAGAATTTTTCACTAGTATAACTTTCAATGCCAATGGGTCCACACAAATCAGTATGCACAATTTCTAGAACTTCTTCACACTAATAGTTCTTGCTCTTAAAACTTGTTCTTTCCATTTTACAAATTTAATAATTCTTGCATAGACCAACCTCAGGTTTCTTGATGTTAGGAATACCTCTTACTTTCCTAAATTTACTGATCTTTATTAAGTTGTCAAAGTTTACATGACATAACCTCCTATGCCATAACCAACTTTCTTCAATTTGAGCAATGAAACATGAACATTTCCCAAGTTTAAGATAAAATAAGTTACCTTTTGTTTGAGTAACTAATCCAATTAGATTTCCTTTATTATCCAACAATCTTTCTTTTCCATGCATAAATTCTACTTTGAATCCATTATTGAGTAGTTGTGCCACACTCAACAAGTTATGCTTTAGTTCTTTTACCCAATATGCATTATCACATACAAGTTCCTTGGTTAGTGAGATTCTTCATTTTTCTCTTATACAACAAGGTTCATTATTACCAAATCTTACACTGCCACCATCATAGTCTTCAAAGTGTTCAAATTTAGTTTTATCACTAGTCATGTGATGAGAGTAACCACTATCTATGATCCATGTATCATTTCCTCTCATATGAGAAATGAGTGCCATTTCTTCACCATTATTAGACTCATCTTTCATAGCAATGTAGACAATTTCTTCTTCTTCATCATCATCAAAATCATTAGAATTTTTAGCCATAAAACATGTTTTCTTACCTTTACCCTTGAATGATCTGAAGTCTTTCATGCCATTGTACTTGTAACCTTTCTTCTCATCCTTGTTCTGCTTATTTGGACACCTAGCAGCAATATGTCCAATTTCTTCACAAGAAAAATAGATTAGAGGAACTTTACCTTTATATTTCCCTTTGCCTCTTGAATATTTTCTTGCTAGTAGAGCTTCAACCACCTCAAGATCACTATCTAAAATTTGTTTTGATTCATCATCACTATCTGATTGTGAATCATTCATCTTTTTCCCTTTTTAGTTGAGTGAAAGCTTGGCTTCAAATGCTGATTCAATGTTCTTGGCAGCTGGAACTTAATTGTCATAGTTGTATAATTCAAATACAATCAATCTTCCAACTATGGCTTCTAGATTTATCTTATGATTTTCTTCACATCTTCTTTCTTGAATCGCAGAGGCTCTAATTGTAGAAATGGGAAGTAGAGTTCTGAGAACATTACTTATAACTATGTCCTCCTTGATATCTCATCTAGATGCTTTGATTGCACTAACACATGCTTGAACTCTTTCAACATATTTTGCAATGTTTTCATCCTCTCTCATCCTCATTTGATCAAATTGTCCTCTCAAACTTTTTGCTTTGACTCTTTTTACATTATCATCTCCTCCATAGATTTCTTTCAGCTTGTCCCACATTTCAAAGGTGGATTTTCAGTCCTTGATGTCATCAAATTCTTCATAACTTAGAGCAGATGCTATATCTATCGTCATATTGTTTTGGGTCTTCTTTTTAGAAATATCATTGATAGATAATGTACCAGCAGGTTCTACATATTTTTCATCAAGGTACTTCAGTCCTGTATCTCCAATAGAAGCTAGATGAAGTCTCCTCAACCCTTGCCATGCTGAGAAATTGTCCCTATTAAGTTTTAGAATTTCCCTCTTATAAGACATCCTGATCTTTGGCTTAGATCCTTGAAATTTATTCCTACAAGCACCAAGAGCTCTAATACCAATTGTTGGAATTATAGATGGAGTGACTGAGAGGGAGGTGAATTAGTTACCACAAAAATAATTCACAGATCCCTTAGATGTCTTTAATGCTTATACTCAGTAAAGAATGCAAAAATATTGTAACTTGGTAGATTAACTAGTTACTGATAATCTAGCATTCATAATAATTAATATGTATGCAAAGATTAAATAAAATGAACACAAGAGACACCAGATTTAATGTGGAAACCCAATATGGGAAAAACCACCAAGTAACTAGCTACCAATTTTCACTCTTCTGAAATGAGCCCTAGTAGGAGCCAACCCTGTTAAAGGTTACAATACACACTATTAGGTGTGAATCTGTTAGAGGATTTAATCACCCTATTAGGAGTGGCCTTGCTAGAGGTCTTTTAGAACAATTCAACTGAAACACCACCTTGTTAGAGGATTTAAAAAATGGTTGTTAAACCAACTCTGTTAAGAGATTTGAAATCACTGCTACAATGATTAGAAAGCAACAATGAATTGACCTAAACAAGATGCAACTAAATTTTCTAGCTACAAGTCTTTGTTTAGCATCATTAGATCCTCCTTGATCAAATATGGCTCTACTACTCCTCAATGATCTCTGATCATCCTACAAATTCACTTCCATAATAATCAGTCTTCATATCACATTGATTCCATACATTTCCACACTTAGAATTTGCAACTTGACCTCTTACTTATACCATTCAGATTGTCAAATCAGCCCATTTACATGTTACATTTACCAATAAACCATACATCAGTCGGCTACAGATATTACTGTAAAAAAAAAAATGTTATTTCACAAAATAGTGAAATCCTTTACTCGTTGACCTTGCTCGGTAAATACTGCTTCTTGAAATTTCCTAAGTTAACCCTCTTGACTCAGTTAGCATTGCAATATCCTTAAAATCCTTTGGCTACCAAGTTTACTTGGTAAAAACTATTTTTTCCATATATCCTTTGATGACTGAGTGATCTCGGTAAGAACTGTTTCTTCCATATTTCCTTTGATGACTGAGTGAGCTCAGTAAGAACTGTTCTTTTGCCTTGCTAACCTACTAAGCTTAGTAGACACTGTCCTTTGCCTTGCTGATTTTCTAAGCTTGGTAGACACTGTCCTTTGCCTTGCTAACCTTTTAAGCTCGGTAGACATTATCCTTTGCCTCACTAGCATTCTGGGCTCGGTAGACACTATCCTTTACCTCACTGACCTTCTGAGCTAGGTAGACATTATCTAATGACTGATATGTCATTTGTGTGACATCAAAGACAACACAGAATTTGAACAATTGTATCCAACACTAGCAAAAAATATTATGTAGGCTATAATGATGATCAAAAGAACAAGGATAAGGTTGGAAGTAGCAGTTAGAACCAAAGAGAAAATAATTCCAATCGTTTCCATGATCAGAACAATAGAGATCAAAGTGGAAGAGGTAGAGGACAAGGATCTAGAATAGGAGGCTTCCATAGGAAATGTTTTAACTATAGAGAAGAAGGGCATATAGCATTTGAATATACCCAGCACCAAAGAAAGACAAAATTGAAGAACAAAAAGCTAGGCCAGAGTTGCAAATGTTGATGAAGATGTTGGATCATCACATTCTAAAGATGCCAAAAGAGGAGAAGTTCTAGTTAATAGAAGAGTCTTGCTAAGTGGTGAGAATGAACCTAATCAAAGAAGGAGCTTGTTTCGTACAAGGTGCAAATGCAAAGATAAGTGTTGTGATGTGATTATTGATGGTGGAAGTACTAACAATTTGGTGTTAGAAATGATGTTCACCAATTTGAAACTGAAGAGATAAAAATAGTCACATCCATATTGTATTGCTTGGGTGCAAGATGACCAGAAGGTCATGGTCAATGAGCAATAAGTTAGTGAAATTAAAATTGCAAGGTACCAAGATGAGGTAGTATGTGATATCATACCTATGGACATATGTCATATGTTGCTAGGTAGGATATGCCAGTTTGATAGACATGTTGTGCATGATGGGCGAGAAAATACCTACACTCTGACCAAGGATGGAGAAAAACATAAGTTGAAGCCATTGAAGGAGAAAGAAGAAAGGGTATGTAGTGCTGCTAGAATATGTTTTATTGATGGAAAAGAGTTTCTCAAAGGTATGAAGCATGAGCATATGTATTTTGCTATAATTCCAAAAGATAGAAAAGAAGAAGTAGAGGAGGTACCTATAGAAGTTGTAGATATGTTAGGAGAATTTTCTAATATTGTATTAGATAATATACCTGATGGATTTCTCGCAGTGAGAAAGATAAATCACCAAATGGATTTGGTTCTAGGAGCCAGTTTTCCAAACAAGGCATCGCATAGAATGACACCAACAAAAAGTGAAGAGTTGAACAAAAAATTTCATGAGTTGTTATAGAAGGGGTTGATTCAAGAGAGTTTGAGTCCATTGTATGTACCAAACATATTAGCACCAAAGAATAATGGATAATGGAGGATGTACACAGATTGTCACACTATCGACAAGATCACAATCAAGTATAGATTTCCATTACCAAGGATGGATGATATTATGGACTATTTGAGTGGAGCTAAGTATTTCACAAAGATAGGTCTAAAAAGTGGGTACTATAAAATTCATATCAGAGAAGGTGATGAGTGGAAGACTACTTTCAACACCAAAGAAAGACTATATGAGTCGTTAGTCATGCCTTTTGGGCTAACTAATGCACCGAGTAGTTTCACGAGGCTCATGAATGAGGCATTGAAGGATTTTTTGGGTAAGCTTGTCATTATTTACCTAGATGATAAGTTGAGGGAAGAAAAGTTGCTGATAAACCTAAAGAAGTGTAGTTTTGTAAAGAAGGAGTTGGTGTACTTGGAATTTGTAGTATTGGTAGAAGGTCTGAAAATGGACCTCGAGAAAGTGAAGGCTATCCTTAAATGGCCTACTCCAAGGAGTGCAATAGAGGTAAGATCTTTTCATGGACTAGCTCAATTTTACAGAAAGTTCATAATAGGTTTTAGTAGAATTTGTGGGCCCTTGACTGAAACAATGAGAGGGGATAGGAAATAATTTAAGTGGATTGTATGAGTAGATAAGGGTTGTAATCTATTGAAATAGAAAGTTACTTAGTAGCCTAATTTAGCACTTCCTGATTTTAACAAGGTGTTTCAAGTAGACTATGATGCTAGTGGTACTAAAATAAGACCTTTTATGAGCCAAGAAGGTAGAAATAATGCTTATTTCAATGAGAAATTAAATGATGTAAAAAGAAAATATTTTGTTTATGATCAGGAATTTTATGCTATAGTTCAAGCATTGAAGAAGTGGAGACAATATCTTCTTCCTAAGGAGTTTTCTTTGTATACTAATCATCAAGCTTTGCAATACTTAAATAGTCAAGGAAAATTAAACCAAAGGCATTTGAAGTGGGTTGAGTTTTTGCAAAGCTATACATTTTTTTTGAAACATAGGAGTGGGAAGTCTAACAAAGTCATAGATGCTCTTAGTAGAAGAAAATTTTTGCTGACAGAAATGCAAATAGAGGTGGTTGGGTTCAAGGAACTCCATACTTTGTATTTAGATGATCCTAATTTTGGTGAAGAGTGGAAGGCTTGTATAGTTAGACTCGATAGGAAAAATTGGTTGAATTTAATGATCTAGGATACTATGTTGTTCAAAGGAATCCATTTGTGCATTCCTAGAAGTTTAATGAGAGAGAATATCATCAAGGCAAAGAATATTGGAGGCTTTGGTTGTTAAGAATTCTTACTAGCCATAGTTGTAGAAAGATCTGAAGAAGTTTGTCCAAGGTTGTAGAGTATGTCAAATGGGGAAAGGAGTGAAGAAAAATATAGGGTTGGACCAGCCATTACCTATACCAGAGAAGCCGTGGGAGGATGTCAATATGGAATTTGTTCTTGGATTACCAAGGACATGACATGGACATGGTTCTATTTTTTTAGTGGTTTATAGGTTCTCAAAGTTGACACAAGTGATTCCTTGTATGAAGACTAGTGATGTTGTTCATGTGGCAGAGTTGTTTTTCAGAGAAGTGGTGAGACTACATGGTCTACCAAAGAGTATAGTTTCAGATTGAGATACCATATTTGTTGGGTATTTCTGGCATACATTGTGGAAGAAGTTGAAGATAGATTTGAAGTTTAGTTCATCACATCATCCATAGATTAATGGACATACAGAAGTTGTGAATAGGAGTTTGTGAAATTTGTTGAGATGCTTTGTTGGAGATAAACCAAAAGGATGGGATATAATTTTACCACATGCACAATTTGCATTCAATAATTCTATCAATAGGAGTACTAGTAAATCACCATTCCAAATTGTATATGGGAGTAGTCCCATAAATGCTTCTAAATTGAGGTAGTTGGATATAGGAGAGATAAGTAGTGTTGAAGCAAAAAAATTTGTTGAATATTTTGAAGAACATCCATGAGGAGGTGAGGAAACACATCATAAAAATGACTACATAGTATAAGACTAAGGTAGATGCGATAAGGAGGTATAAGGAATTTCATATTGGAGATGAAGTCATGGCTCATTTGATAAAGCAGCATTTTCTAGTGGGTACATATAATAAGCTAAAGATGAAGAAGTTTGGATTGTGCAAGATAGTAAAAAGGCATGATTTTGGAAATGCTTATGAAGTGAAGTTTTCTGCTAAATTGAATATTTCACCAGTATTAAATATTTTAGATTTGATAGAGTATTATGAAGGAGGTGATGGAGATGAAGTTGTAGAAGTGTAGTGGAGTATTCTAGTAGTTAGTTTGGCTACAAAAGAGATTGAGGAGATACTGGACAATTGTATTGGCAAAAGTACAAGGAATAAAACTTATGAGGAATACTTGGTCAAATGGAAAGGGAGGCTAGTAGAGGATTCATCATGGCTAGAAATGGTTGAGGTTATTCATCTTGGTTTTCCTTTGAACACCTAAGATGTGATGGAATCTTTTCTCAAATTACCCTAGGTGCCTAATGTAGGAGCATCCTGGGTGTAAGAGCTATCTTGAATCATGCAAAAAAATATTTTATTTTCAGTCTTTTCTATTTTAATAAGGACTAGTAGACAAGGTTGTTACTATTTATGGAAACTTGCTATTTTTAGTAAGTCTATCTTATGAACTCAAAATGTTCTCATTTTCTACATCAAGGCTCATTATAGACTTATAAGCCTACCATGAAAATCTCATTGCTCCAACTTAAGTATCAAAGAAGTTATTGCATATTTTTGGTGGAAAAATTTGCAAAAAAATCTATAGGCTCACAATTGGAGGCCTTAGAGTTCCTAGATGAGGTCCAAAAACTCAATAGAAGGGTGCTGGTACCATTCTGAGCCTATAGATCAGGAGCTAGATTTTCCAAGAAGTTGTTATAATAGCTAGTCAGAGCAATGGTTCATGACTTATGGCCTTTGAAAGTTGGGCTACCCAAAATATATAAAATAATTGTCAAAGATATATTTGGTCGACTCTATATGTATTGTTAGGGTCTGTTAGCTCTAGTTATTGTGTTTCATTTTCTAGAACTTTCTTGGATAGGATAAAATTGTCTATTTAATAAAGGATTGAACATTGTCTAGGACAAGTCTAGGTGATAGTTTGCAGCTCATCTTGCAAATTATTGTAATGAAGGTGCCCATGTGGATTACCATATTGTACTTTTGAATTCTATAATTTTGCATTTGTGGCACAAATAAGAAGTCCATATTTTGTTCTTCCATTTTTTGTTATTTATTTATCTTTTGTTATGGTTTATGGTATTAAGGGAAGCACATTTCATTAGGTTTGTGTGTGTGTGTGTGTGTGTGTGTGTGTGTGTGTGTGTGTGTGTGAGAGAGAGAGAGAGAGAGAGAGAGAGAGAGAGAGAGAGAGAGAGAGAAGACATGGAATATAAATATGGATAGTTTAAAGACATGATATTTTCTTGAATTCATGAATAGGAATGGTATAATGTAGTAGTCATATATACTGATAAATTCTTCCTTTCCTATGCTATGTTTTGGGTAGATTTCCTCCTATAGCCATAGGACTTGCAAGAGTATTAATTAAAACTTTACAACATTTTCCTAATATTGATCATAAGAATATATGTATGTCGAAGGTTTTATGTGCATTTATTATTTTGTAGGTGTTTCCCACAATCATTCAAGGACCAACATTGGTGTGGGAGAACCTAGGAGGACAAGTGATTCAATAAAGACACCAAAGACTAAGGAGGAGATCTTGACAACAAAGCCAATAAATTGGAGTGTCTTGAAGCATATTACAAATTTTTGTAATGAAAAATGCAATGTAATAAGTAAATGTCCTAAAGGTCCTAATAGAGACCTTAGGCCTAAAATGCAATGTAAATGGGGATGCCATTATGCCTTAGGAGCCTAGAGAGGCTTGTTAATAGGGTCAATCAAGTAATAACGTCAATAGAAAGGTGTTAGTATTCATTAGGAGTCAGTTAGAGTCTTTTGTTAAAAGTTTCAAATTTGAAATAAGCCTAATGACTAGTTAGGAGTTTAGTGATTTTTAGGATCATTTAATAATCACAACTAAATAGAATAAGTTAGGGGAGGTTAGAATGAGAGGCCTATGAACTTGGAGAGAAGACATGAAGAGGGCACTGTATAGAAATCATAGTTTGAAGTGAATAAATATAGTTTTTCCTATTATTGCCATCATTTCATTGAATAATTTCCTTGTATTTTCTTTGATTCCAAGTATCTAATCTTTGTGGAATGAATTAGGGCACTCTTATAGTCATTTCATGGTTGTTTAATGTGGTCTTGGAAAATTAAAATATCACTGGTTTTACCATTTATACTAATAGTGCTATAACAGTTTAGGGAAATAATTGTTTTGAGAGGTTTTCATAATGTTTTGATCCATTCCTAAGGTATTTTCTTATTTTCTCCTATGGAATGGATCTATTGCAACATATTCCAAATGTTACTAACCAATCTAAGTGCAGGGAGAATCAATTAAAGGGTGATCACCATGACTAACTATGGAAAAAGGAGAGGAAAATGTTGCTACAAGTACAACAATAGGGTATCTACCTTAATGAGGGTATGTTTTTATGTTTCAAGGAGTTAGGACATGTCCTAAATATTCTTTTTGAACTTTGAATGGACCCTAGAAGTGAGTGGAAGTGGGAGATCTAGAAAACCCTTGTTTTACATGATTTAAGGAGAGGGTTTGTTGGAAAGCATGCTTGGAAGTGTCAACTTGGAAAATGGACTGATGAATCCTTAGTTTGGAATCAAAATACCATATTTTAGAAAGTTTGAGAGTCAAGGTATAAGTTTAAAGCGTACTTTCTATGCAAAAGTGGCCTAATTGGGCCTAATTTTGAGACAAACTGCCATGTGTTGTACAATCATTCCAAAGAAGTGATATCTCATTTTTAGATATGTTATACAACTTTGAAAAGGGTATCTAAAAATCCTATTTATTTTCTTTTTTTTTTTGCAAAGTTTTTGAGATAAGTCCAAAAAAATAGTGTTTGCTGACCTAATGAAGAGAGTAGTCTAGTCAAGGGGGATAACTTGGTTTGTGAATGAGTTTGGTTTTTGAGGTTGTGAAATCTATTAAAACATGACATATTAAGTTTGTTAAAACACTTTGTGGGGTTGGAATAGGTAGTTGAAAGATACATTCAAATGTAGTGTATTTGAGGGCTATTAAGTGCTTTGAGAACCTAGTAAACCTTGTGTAATCATTCAACTTTGTGAAGTTATTGTTGTTACCTCCTTGGCTCTGCATCAAACAATGTGGTGCTAGAGTTGTCAAAGCCAATTATGTATTGCAAGACCTTTGTAAGAGGAGAAAAAAAAATTACTTTCTATTGCATGTAGCATGTGGATGTAGTTCCCTTAACATGCCATACTCCTAGAGAATTTATTCATGTTTAATGTTGTTTTTGTACTAAAACTTTATGATTTTGTAACTAATCCTCATTTACAAAGTGATCTTAGATTTAGGAAGTAGTTGTAATATTTCCTTCAAATAAATGACTATTGTATCATTTTAGGGAGTCGAAGGAATTAAATAAGTTGATTTTCATAATAAAACTATTGTTATAGTGTTTTTCAATCAAGTGTAATCTTTCTCCCTCGATGAATACAATGCATAGTTCTAATATATATATATATATATATATATATATATATATATATATATATATATATATATATATATATATATATATATATATATATATATATATATATATATATATATATATATATATATATATATATATATATATATATATATATATATATATATATATATATATATATATATATATATATATATATAAATCCTGATTGTATCTTTTGTTCACTTATCCAAGGGGGTCCATTTGGTGAGTGAATTGATTTGTTAGAGTAGAATTCATCTTTTTGTTCATTTCTAAGTAAGGTATAACTTTGTTGTTCCTACAGCCACTGATAATAGAATAGGTGGATGGTTCCTATAGCAGAGTTGGTTAGAATAACTCCTACCTATGATTACATGCTTTGTTAGGGTAAACTAATTTATTGGTTTTATTTTAGTTTTTTGAAGCTCGAGCATTTGAATTCCATAGCTTTGTCTTATGATTGAGAATGTCTGAAGAGTATACTTTGCAAATGCCAATCCAAGTTTAAGTCCCTGGCCCATAGTTAAAAGAAACTAAACAATTCATTCAGAAACCAATTAGGCTATCCAATCTTGAATAGGTATTGCATCGTTGTCAATTTTTTATACCATTATTTGGCCAAGCATTTTTCATGACATTGATAGGGATGGTGTTAATTTAAACTTATCTTAGTAATTGTATTTCTAGTTCTAATAATGTAAAGCTTAGTCTTAAGAAATAATTTTATGCATAGAAGGAGAGATCACCTTAGGATATTTCTTCTGTGTAATGATCAGGAAGAACCAATAAATATTTTTAATCCCGATCCTTAAGAACCATACAATGGGAATGAAGAAGAGGAACCCTTTGAAAATCTATTTGTTGATAATTAAGAATGAATACCCTCATGCTCTGAAGAATCATTGCATCTGATGACCCTTTTGTTGAACTTGGATACCAAGACAATCCACTTGCCCTTGTTATGTATCAACCACGACCACCAAGAATGGCTCATCCTTAGCCTCAACCTACACTTCCTTTTCCTCTTCCCACTTAGCAATGTAACAAAAATTTGAAGAGCATACCTTCTGCTACACTTCCCAAATTCTATTGTCTAATTATAGAAGATCCCGAAACCTTGCTCTTTGAATTTGACATCCTTTGTAGGAGTTATGAGTATAGAACTTACGCTCACAAGCTAAAGTTTTTTTCCATCTACTTTAAAAGAGGCTAACGTGGTACAAGATTAGCCTACGATGAGCAATCTATTTATTTCAAAGTAAAATGAATACTATAGGGGTCAAGATTTGAAAGGGGGTGAAATTTTCAAAATGTTCCAAAAGGAAGATGAAACCTTGGAGGATTATGCCTCAAGGTTCATGTTCAACCTATAGCATAATACATAGCACCATTTGAATGAGGAATCAAAAAAGTATATTTTTTGAAAGGTGTGACTAATGGAAGTATTGAGGCCCTAGGCCTTGTGGAGGGAGGAGATCTTACTCAGAAAAACTTGGCTGACATAAAAAACATATCCCTCAATTATCCCATGGCTACTATGAAGAAATGTAGGGGACTTAGAGACCTACCACATAAATCAAATGGTGGTTTAGGATTATCTAAGATTAAGCTATCCAATCCTCTATCTAACTTCAAGAAAGACATTATCAATGGTGTTGGAACTTAGTTGGATAGTATGGAAGCAAGAAGGAAGAAAGAGGAGATAGATACTATGTTATCATAATACTAGTCTCATTGCAGTAAAAAGAAGAGAAATTGTAGGTGCAAGATAGTTGCATTTGTGGACACTAATACAATGCCTACTAATTTTAAAGCTATAGATGAGGAGAATGGAGAATTTTATATGTTTCTCAAAGGTGTCCATGGGCTTAGATACAATGTATGCCTTAAGACCCCTTGAATACTTTTTGTTATAATAATAATATAAGTCAATTTCTAAACCATAACCCTCAAAATTATGCCCCTCAAGGAAAGAATTGAAATTATTACTAGACTAATCAATAGCATCACTATAACCAATCCTATGAACAAAAATTTAATACCTATTAGTAGGCCACATGAATACCAATGAAAACCACATGGTAATTATATGTGCTAATTGTGGGCCTTTGAATTAACCACACACTTCAATGTGATCCTTACATTCTAGAAACATCTAGAAAGGAACATGGGACTATTCATCTAGAATGATAAAAAAAATTGATCTGTTGCCTTCTAACTAGATGAATTTTGTTGTCTACTCTTAGAGTTGAGAGATCAACAACTATACCACTAGTATGAAGCATTTTAATCTATATGAAAAGCAAGATTAAACTAAATCATGAGAATTTTAATCTAAGAATAATATAAGAAAATTAATCTAGATGTATGTATTGTAAGCTATATGGGAAAAAAAATTGAAAGTAAATGAAGATATAAATGAAAATTCTCAAGTAAACAATTTGGAGTTAGTTTGATACTTTTCATGTGCATCTTTTTGAAATGATGAGCTGAAGGTCTCTTAAATAGAATCTAAGAATTTGATCAATGGTCAAGATCAAATAGAATAAATGGTCAAGATTGAAGATGAAATTTAGTTAGAATAGGAAATTCCTTTGTGAAAAGGGAGTTAACTGATCATTCCTAAGTTTAATAAGGAGCTAACTAACTTAATTCCTTTTCTAATTTCAGCCCACTCAGTATTTCCAATTGTGAACTAAAGAGAGAATAATAAAATATATTTGATGTAAAACGTTAAATATGACCTCATAAATAAATAATATAATTAATTGAATAATGAAATTTAATAATTATAATGAGGATACATTTAATTAAATCAAATATCTTAAATTCCTTATGTATAGTAGCCAAAGGGGTGAATTTAATTTAATTAAAGTACTAGGACTTGTAATCAAGTTAAACTCAATTAATAGGATTAATTTAGCTAGTTCAAGTTGATATTTAGGAATTAAATAAAGTATGTGATTAATGTAGATTAGGTATTTTTTGCATTTGACACTTGGCTTAGGTAGAGATTATCAAAATTAGAATTGCCTAGTACAATAAGTATTTTAGTTAGATCAAATAGACTAAAATTGGTTTAGCATACCAATGTCCCAATTTAAGGGTATTGCATTTTCCCCTCTTTGAATGAATGTGTGAGCAACACATTTGATTCAAAGAAATTAGAAGTCTAAGCATATAGACCAAGAAGTGAGATTGGTTCTGAGATTGATGACACAAAGAACAATTGATGAGCATTTTAAGGTTATCTCCAGAATGAAGCTTAGCTTGAGGGAATCTAGATAGAATACCTAGATATTGATGTGAAAGAACATAGATTACCAAACTTCACATAATTGTTCCCAAAATGAGAGTACTCAATTCTTAGGAGTCAAGGTTAGATTTCCACAATACCTATCCATTTGAAGCTGATAGGATTAATCATGATTCATAGAATTATCCATAGAATGAGGCATAATCCCCAAGAGTCAATGTTATAATGCCCCAATATCTTTCCATTAGATAGTGATTGAAAGCAAGAGTTTAGAATTATCTTGAGAACAAAGCTTAATTCTCAACAAGAATTAGGATTATCTCTAGAACAAAGCTTATTCCTCCAAAGTCCAGATAGAACACCTAAATACTAGTCCACAAAAGATAACAAGATCTAATCATGAGTCATAGAATCATCCCTAGAATGATGCTTGATCCTTAGAAGTTAGGGTTAGAAAGTGTCAATACCTATCCATCAAACTATGATGAGGATTGTTATAAGTTTGATCAACTAATCAAAAGATGAGATAGATGTCATATGATGCCATATTGAGGGAAAAAAAGACACCTCAAGTGATGATATGCCCCCAAAAATCAGGACATAATGTTTAGATTGAGTTGAAGCCAATTTCAAAAGATTCAATGTTGTGATCATCCTACAACCTTGAGAGCAAAATAAAAAGATAACACACCAGAACAGTGATGTGGAACCATAGATTGGAAGACATTGAAGTGATAAGAGATTCAAAAGAATGTAGAATAGAACAAAAGAGCATGAAGAATTTTTTTTGTTGATTTTGAGTGATTTTGAGGTCTAGAAGACCAACATTGACTTAGGTTGACCAAAGTTAACTAGAGTTGAATTTTCTAGAAATTTGAAATATTTGAAGAAATATGTGCTTCAAAAATATTGCAAGATTCCCAAAGTGTCAGTAAAAATGGATTGCACAAGTGTTCAATCGCATTGGTCCCAAAATTTTAAATTGTGAAATTGAGCTATTTAAGTGTGTTAGATTTTGAATCTGATCCTAAAAATGAGGTCAGAGCAATCAAATTAGCCAAGAGGTGATTTTCACATCAATTGAAGAACTTTGAAAAATTAGGTCAAAACTTATAGAAGGGCCCAAAATGTCATTCTCAATTTGTTTGTGCATTTTTGTTTTGTGAAGAAGAGAGCTCTGAGGAGAAAACATGGTGGTCCCACTACATCTTCAACAATTTAAGTGTTTGAGGTGACATAGTTGGCCGATGGACTATGAGCTTCCAGTGAATAGTCGATTATCCCCCTTGTTGAAAATTTTATGCATTTTATTCAATTTTTAACATTTCTTAAGTGTTTTAAGAGTTTTCATTGGGTCTCCCATGAAAACCCAGATTTCCATGTGAGCCTATAGGGATGCTCACACGACGAAGTACCAAAAAGGTACTTCTTCATGTAGGGTGTTGGGTTTTCTCACATTGGAGGAAGCCATTTCTCATGTGAGAGACTCTAAATTCTATTGTCCTTTCATTGTCTTCATTGAGGTTTCTCATGAAGTAAATGAAATCTCATGCAAAAAATTGAAAATTCACATAAGAAAGTAAAATCTCATAGAAAAATTTGGTTTTTTTTTTTTTTTTTTTTTTTGGAAAAACATGATTTTTTTATCCATCCATTTGCATTGTCTTTAGTTGTTGAATTTCATGTCTTCAATATGTTGTAGAATAGTTAGGAATAGTATGATGTTCCACATGTTAGATGCTGATCATGTTCATGTCATTTTCTTGTTTATAGGTTGTCTTTCTAGATGTTGCATTCAAATCTCACTATCCTCCCACTAGGGTATTGATTTTCTAGCAAGTTGATGCAAAGTTGGCACATATTAGTTCCCTTGGATTATCTCATCTATGTGATAACCCCAATCTACAAGCAAATCACAGGTTACTCACAATACTTGTTGAGAATTTCTAATTGGAGACAAACACTTTTCACTTGCTATAGGGAGAGATGACCATCACACCAAAGGATATCTACTAGATTCTCTAGATACCTTTCCATGGGTCATGAGTTGAGTACAATATTTTACTAAGACTAGATATAGTGGCATTGAGGGCCATCTTCCAAGAGGATCTCATCATGGGAAAAGCCATCACATGGGAGGAGTTGGTGCAAAAATATGGTCCCACTCATAGATTAACAATGATACTTGGCATATTCTCTAGTTGCTTCCTAATGCTTGATGGAGACCAACATAGGTTGGAGTGTGGTTAAGGTTGGATGTAATAGAGGATTCTAGTGGAGCTAGCATGAGTTAAATGGGGTCAGTGTATGGTGGCCCACATGTACCATGAGATGTATAAGGTGGTATACCAAGAGAAGAAGAGCATGGCAGCTAGAGTTTACATTCTTTAGGTATGGGCATGGGAGCACTTTCCCATCATGAGCCCTATCTACACTAACATGAGGCAGGACCATGAGCCATGCATATGTAGATACCAATGTCAAATGAACTAGAAAAGTTTGGATAAGATTGACAAGTGGCAAGGTCATCTTGAAGATTTGATAGCAATAGTAAGGTAGTCATGGAGAGAGACGAAGGCATGGGATGATGCTTGAATGGAGCTTGGTCATATGTTTTCCTCTTGACCACTAATTGGTAACTCAATCTAGGTGAGTAAGAGATTTCTATTGACATGTGTGTAGCAGAAGTATGGCTAACCACATGACATATCATAGGAGTATTGCACCTATGCCTACTTGGTCATAGAGGTGGATAATGGCTGGTCTATCTGATTAGACCTTGGGAGGTCCATGATTGATGTGTGCTCATGCACCCTAATGCATTGGATATGGGGTGATGACTATGACATACAGGGAGCATTTTTTGATTCATCCCTTCCCTTGGTTCACCGATCCAGTGGGGATGGCAGTGCCCATACATCCTATGTATGCACCACAGTAGTAGCCATAATAGGAGATACATAGCCAACATACAACATAGAGGTAGATCCATTCTCATTAGATGGGAGAGGATCTAGGTGTTGGTGGTAGTGGGATAGGACATAGACATCCTGGAGGTGAGATGAGTATGTTGGGTGCCATTAGCAAAGATGTAAAGAGGCAACATGCAGAGGAGCAGCTAACAAAGCCAATAGAGCATAGAGTGGGTGATGAGGAGATGTAGGATTAGCCTACTCCTAAGCCACACTAGTATGCACTAAGGAGGAGTAGGGAGAGATTGAGATCAACACAATGATAGGTGGGTAAGATGGAGATTTAACTTCCCATGAGAGATACCTAGCAAGAGGACTAAGAGAAAGAGAACCATGAGCTAGGAGAGTAGATGGAGTGACATTAGGATGAGGATTAGATGAAGTTTGTAAAGAAACATACTATTATGTGGCTTGTGTTGGGGTTGTTCTGGATGCATAAAAGTAGGTGCCCCAATTCTCCAAGTATGCAAGAGAGTTTGGAGGTGTATGTTCACTGACTAGAGTAAATCTTTCTCTTCCTCCTCCTCCTTGTCCTCCCAAGGGTGGAGAAGAGGCACAAAGTTAGTAGTTCTCTCTTCTCAGTTTGTTCTAGCTATGTATTGTTTGGTGTGCCAACACCACTTTGTATCACTTTGAGATCGGCATTGCTTGAGTAGCATACATTTTTGTATTGATGTACATGTTGTGCTCTCACAACACACACCCCATTCTTAACTAGGAATGGGGACCCCCTACTCTTTCTTTTGGACTCCTAAACTTAGTTCAAGATTTGAGAAAAAGTGTTAGAGTCAAAAAATTGTAAAAATTGAATAATTAGGAAAACACAAAAAAATAAAAAAATCAAGAAAACACAAAAAAATTGAAAAGTCTAAAAATACAAAAAAAATATCAAAATTGGAAAACTATAAAAAATTTATATATAAAATAAATAAAATAAAAAATAAAAAATTCATTCATGTGCACAAGTGAGTACCGTGCATTGGCACACCCATGTCAAAGTGCCCCGTGCACCCCACCCGGCACGGTAGGGTTATGAAACCCTCCAATCCCTTCACATTTCATCCACCATTTCATTTTTCATTCTTTGCAAACACTTGTGAAGTTTAAGGTATGCCGCTCAACCCTTTCTTGGCATTGCACTACACTCATGAAGCCTCAATGCGATGCAAGCCACGTGTTGTGCATGGGCCATGTGCCCTTTGGCACTATGTGGGCCATGCACCATGTGTGGGCCACACACCCTTTCGGACTACATGGGTCGTGCATCGTTTGGTGCTACATGGGCCATGTGCCCTTTGATGTTGTGCCAGACATGCACTATGTGTGGGTTGCGCACCCTTTGGCACTACATGGGCCACATGCCCTTTGGTGTTGCATACACTATGCACCCTTCCAAACTCACTATTGTGTGCCCTATTCCACATCGGCACCGTATACCTCTTAGCACTATGTGCGCCACTTAGCAGCATGCACACACTTTCAAATCCACACCCTCATGACATTACATTGCATTTTTTTGAACGTGTGCACACACGCGTCCTTTCCAGCTTACATTATAACTTTTCTTCATCTCACTAAACTTAAAAATAATTTAAAAAATTAAAATTTTAAGAATTAAAAAAATTGAAAAAGTTAAAAATGATAAAAAATAAAAAAATAAAAAAAATAAATAAAAAAATAAAAAAAATGCCCAAATTGGGCATTTTTTTCCCTTTATGCTTATTAAGAGCTTTTACATTCTATTTCTAGCCTTTATTACTTTGAACTGATAAATATTTTTTCTCTCGTGACATGTAGGTGATCAAATGGCATCCATATCTGGAGTAGCACCCAAACTCATAGTTTTCAAATTCCAAGGCATTCCCTCGAAGTCAAGATTCCATGATGACTATGCAAAATTTTGAGATAAAAATTTAGGGCACATAGATCTAGGAGAATTCCTAAGAATTTGTAAGAAGCCAAGAAAGAGGTTAGCCTTGGTATCTGCATTTATTTGTTTTAGGTTGGTGAATGCAGCATCGCATCCTGTGTCAGTACAATCAGCTAAACTAATCATGGCCCTATACAACATTATGTTCTTGATGAAAGAGTATTTAAGAACATAAAAAGAGAGGGTCTTCCATCTCCCAAGAGCTGACCAATCCATTAGGCTTTCATATTAAGTAGTCGAGAGATGGTATATGGAACACTAGCAGGAAGAAATTGACATCATTCAATCTTCTTACCTCATAAAGAAGCCTCATCGAGGAAAGATAACAAGCAAAGTGGAGATGACCCAATGATACATGAAGGAGGATATTGGTTATTACATTATTCTCCTAAGTAGAGTCATGGGCTTACCTACAGCTAGTCACCTTAGCACTTTCATGGTCAACTTCATTGAGACCATCTGATAGGCAAAGATACTATTGGATTAGGCCACCACACTAAGTGAAAACTTGTGTGAATAGTTGACGATGGTGAAGGATAAAAAAAAGTTTTACATGACTTCTTATATGGTATACCTACTTGCAGTAAGGGTGAAAAACTATCTTAGTTTGTACAGGAGATGTAGTATGTAGGATCCTAATGCTTGGCTATACATAGTCTACCTTGAGCTGGTGAAGAAGAAGCTCTTAGAATAGAGTAAGGAGTATAGAATCATCAATGATGCATTCATCTTTGAATTGATTCGATTCATTGAGGGAGATTATGGAAAGATGCTATCTGATGAGGCAAAAGCATAGATAATAGCTCTTAGAACCTACTTCATCTAGTTCAAAATGTTCACATATCTTTGGGTAGTAGGTGCATCCATCAATCCTAAGAAGCTCCCAAGATACCCAAGTGACAAACTAGTGCCATTGGAGATTTCTTAGTAAATTAAATCAACCTATGAGAAGATAAAGAGACAACAGAGATATTGTTGGGCATGGCCATTGGTCATTGAACCATATCAAGTGAAGAGGAAGCAGGATATTTTGTCCTTTGAGTGGGAGTGGAAAAACTATCCCCTTGAAGAGTACAACTCTCCCTAACCCTATTTTGACAATGTTGGGAGAGTGTAGAGTCTAGCAAGAAAGGACTTCCATCATGAGGATGTTATTGAAGATCACTAGATGAATGCCACAAATGACTATGATGTTTGCATTAGGGACTATTGTAGGATGATTTTGTATCTAGCAGAAAAGGCTCTCCAATTGAACATCTCGCAGGAAATAAGGCAACAAGATTCTAAGGAGCTATTGGACCCCCTGTTCAACACAAACAAAATTGGTGAAAGACCCATTATGAATGCTAAGGTTAATAGAGAGGTGGCTAATGATATTAATCATCAAGTGAGGCATGTCATAAAAATATGAAGGATTGGGTCAAGAAACATTTTCCACTTGATCCAATTCCTGATATAGTAATCTTTCATGCACATGCCCACCTAGAAAGAGGTAGAGAGAAGAAAGTAACAATTCCTACCTTTGCAACCCAGTCTCCTATTAGGCTAGAGACCAGTTGTATATTATCACCCTCCTAAAAGGAAGGTAAGGAAAAAAGTAAAGAGGACCTCCCTCAAGGAATCCAAATAGAATAGGATGAAGAGTAGGTGCCTCCACAGTAGCAAAAAGAGAATGCACAAGGATCCAAAGATACTGGAGCTACTCAAGCCTAGGGTGAACCTTAGTAACCTCCCATTGTGTCCAGCTGAGTAGAAGAGGGAGAGATTTCATAAGTCTCCATTCCTCCTACTCAAGAATAGCTAGCTTCTCCTTCTACCTCCAAGATGCAAAGCAAGTGAATTAAGATTTGGATGAAAAAGAGGCAAAGGATAAACAGAAGATTGGTGCCTTCCCCATTTATTCTTGAAAGCATTCCAAAGGGAGACAAAGGGGAGGAGGAAGAATAATCAGAAGAGGAAGAGGAAAAACTAACCCTATATGGAAGAACTTGGCTAGCTAGAGCCACAGAGTTGTAGAGGAGAAAGAGTGCCATGGGTACCTTCCCATCCACTCAAGTAGAACCCTTAGAACTCTCTAGTTTGGAAGATGAAGTACATCAATGTGTGGATTTCATTATCATATTTTGATTTCATGACTAAGGGTATAGAGTTGATTGGGGATAAAATCAGGGACACTCCTATAGGAGAACCTCAACGGGAAGACTGGACACAAATGCAACTAGATACACAAGGGCCTGATCTTACTCCCCCATCTCCACCACAAATTATGGTGGTTGATAAGGGCTCAGTTGCTCTTCCACCTCAAAATTTTTAGAGAAGAGTAGGTTCAGAAAGAGCCATCACAAGAGGAGAGACCAAAAAAAATAGTGACCAATGAAGTATCAGAAGGAAAAATGGTAGAATATTCTCAACCACTTTTCCAAGACACTGAGGTGCAGGCTATAGGATCTACTAAGACTAAGGCTACAAAAGAAGAGCCCTCCCAACAAGAGACTGTTGAGATAATGGGTGTTGCACACATTGCATAATATTGTTATATTTTATTATTTTATTTTATTATGTAATGTTGTGCCTAGATGGACATGGAACATGTAAAGATTCCCATGGAATATTCTTGATGAGTTGTATTGTAACATTGTGAAAATATTTCATGTAATTATTCAATATTGGGGAAAAGAATTAAATGCCCAATATTAAATGTGGGGTTAGTGGATTAGGTAGCACATGGTTTTAGCACATGGTTTATGTAATACCACTTAGTGGTTTTGTGGGACTTGCTACTATATAAGCAGCCACAAGGGTAGTTGTTGTAGAGAGAGAGTGACAAGGAGAAGACAAAAGGCAAGAGTCAAGCGGGACAAGGCTTGACAGGTTAGCCAAGGGAGCATTTGTGAAGGTTGAAAGCATGTCATGGGATGTGTGGATTCATGCTTGTTCACATAGTTTGCTCGGTTGTGGCTATGACCATGAAGACTTCCATGGTTGTATGGCAATGGTATTTTTGCTAAATAATACATGGTGATGGATGCTTTTGGAGGTTGGGTTTCCCAGGGTATATCTTGTGTCACAATTTTGTGGGTATGTTGTCTATTCTCTTGCATGTGGATTTTAATTTTGTGTTTATTTCAGATTTATTATGGGTTATGTGGAAATGGTTATTTTCTTTATTGCCAAGTTTCCTTACAAGTGGTATCAGAGCCAGATTTTATTATTATTGTAACCCTAGATTGAATCCATGGGAATGCATGAGAGGATAAAAGAAAGGGCAAGATATATGAATGATTTATTGCAGATCTAAGGGTTTTTGGATTTGTTGTTATGATGGGATTTTAAAAGATTTGGGCATGTGAAATTGTTGGACAAAAAGATTTTTTGGATGTTTCATTTAAAATGAGGGTTTTGGGGGGTAGCTTGCAGAAATGACCTCCTGGGTAAAAACAGACCTCACCATTGGATCCAGGTCGACATTTCCATAAATTTTGATATATAATATGCCCTAGTTTGGCCATGTTCAGAGTAAATAAAAGAGTTTTTTGGTTTCAGCCCATGATGGCCGTCAAATTTAATCCCGTCGGAATTTTCGTCACTGAAAAAAATAAAAAATGAAAAATCGTACTGAAAATGGTAAAAAGATTGTCTTAGTAAAATGGCCATAACTTTCTCTCAGAATATCAGATTTTAGAGTTCTTACAGGCGTTTGAAAGCTAATTCAGAGCACTACAACATGGTGTAGGTTTGGTTCTATGATTTTGAAATTTTGTCAAGTTTTAAGAGCCCTAATGTTAGATGTTATTTATTTTGAGCACGGATTAGGGCATAACTTGGGCATACAGAGTCGGATTTTGGACTTCGAGTAGTCAATGGAAAGCTCTTTGAGAGCTCTACACATTGGTTCAGATTTGGTGTAGGTTTGGCATGATTTATTTGTTGATATATTAATCTGAATAGTTTATAGGTATATTTTGACTATGGTAACATTGTGAGTTTATGGCATTGGAGATTTAAGTTTTGATGTCATTGTATACTCAGTTCATATTTCAGATTGGTCTCATGATGATATGGTTATCAGTGTTTGGTTTGGATATGTATGATGACTTGTTGGATCTACAAGTTGTGCAGTGTTGTAAGCAGTCTATACTTACAGGTTGCATTTATAGCTTGGTTATGGGTTGTCTTTGCCCATTGATCTTTCATTATTGATGCATATTCAGATTGGTGGCTTGGATTTGGGTTGTCTATGCCCTAAGTCACATGATTTACTATTTTCTTCATGTAGAAGGGATGAGATGTTATTACCAGGGACAGTCATGGTGGAGGATTGTGGTTGACTATTTTATGCTGACAGGTTGGACACATTGAGAGACAGATGCTCGGTTCATGGATGTGATCATGGTGTCATGGATTTTTGGCATGACATAATTGGTTATACAGGTAAATCCTTGATGTTCATTAGCTTGGATTTCTGATTCAGTTATGGTGGTATATCTTCTTGGTTGAGGATCATAGTTATTTGGTTTCTTTTGAGGAGCTCATGATGTGCACTTTGAGTTCTTTGATGGTTTGATGTCTTGGTTGGTTCTCATGGTTAGAAGATGGTTTTTCATCATGATGTCATGGATAGCTTGGATACATGGTTTAGTGGGAGCTTGTGACAGTGATGGGGTGACAGTGTAGGATTAGTTCCTGGTTTGATTTGGATCTTCATATAGGAGATGGATTTTATGATGCCATAGGTGACTTGGTACCATAGTTGAGTGGGAGTTGTTGGCATTGATATATTTATTGAGTGTTTGCAGATGTTGGAGGTTTGTCTTAGATCCTATTGCTGCAGAAGCATCTTTGACATTTGCATGGTGCACTTGTTATCTTCATGGTGTGTGAAGATGGATAGATCTTAAGGACTCATGGGGTTCTTGGTTATCTTCATGGTGTGTGGAGATGGTTCTTCCTAGTATGTGGAGATAGTTTTCTTCATGGTGTGTGGAGATGGTTGCATCTTGAGGACTCACAAGGTTCTTGGCAAAGGTGTGGTTTATGCTTTTATTTGGCATGTTATCCTTGGTGTGAGGATGGTTTCATTATTATGTCATAGTATACTCTTGATACGCATTTAGAGTTGTGACATGTTATGGTGTGTTCATATGGAGCATGTTATCTCTTTTAGTTGAGATGGTTAGATCACGTTGTCATGTTTATGTTCCTGAGGCCATGGTTAGAACTTTGACATTGATCTTGGTTTAGTTTCTTGGTATTGAGTACACTGATCATAAGCTGGATACTTCATGATATTGCTATGTTGCATTTGGAGTTGGCATAGATTGATTGGTTACAGGTGCTCATGGATACTTAGAGACGGTGGTGACGCTGATTTCTCTTGGATTAGAGAAGTATTTGTTGGGATGGTTGATGGTTTCACCAGGAAGTCCGAGGGGCAGTCACCTGATATGGACTTGAGAGGAGATTGTTCTTAGATGAGTCTTGGTTGGAGACTTGTGTATCTTGATGAGCATTCTCATTCCCCACTCTTGGTCTACTCGACAGTTTGCTTCTTGAGAGGTATAGCCTATTGTTTCTCTCAGTTGCATTATATTTATGCTTGTCTTTCATGGATATGAATCTTGAGCTATGGTATATGAGTTAGTTATGGAGGGTTCATTTGAGAGATGGTTTAGCATTGGTTATCTCCATATGCATATGTTGTTATGCTGGTTGAGTTTGGGAGATGGTTTTATATTTGGGCATATTCCTTGGATTAGGAATGGTTATTCCTTGGTTTAGGAATGGCTTATGAGTTTGATCTTCTTGTAAGAGGCTTACATCCATGATTAGTTATATGGTATGGTTTGGGTGTTGTTGAGGCTTCTTGTTGGGGTTTTATGGAGGAGATCATACTTGCACAGTTTACATCTAGAGGTGTGTGTAGAAGGACATGATATAGGTTATAATTTGCATGGTTTCTCTGGTCTTGGTTATCTTCTTGGATGTTTAGTTTTGCCTACATTGGATTTGAGATTGGTTGGAGATTGTGATCACTGGTTTGTGTTCATGTATGTCATGTGAGAGATGACATGGTTATTAATTTATCTCTTTCCTCTGTTAGTTGTGGAGAATTTGGGAGACTGTTGGAGACTTGTTATGAGAGTTGTTCTTGTAGGATATCAGTTTATGTATTGTGGATGTCCTTGATACTACATGGATTCACTTCTTTGAGATGTTGTAAGTGGATTGGTTATAGATTTGACATTATCTTTTGAAGTGGGAGCTTCTTGGTATATATGTGGCAGGTATTGCTCTTGAGGCTTGTGATTGCAGGTTATAGATTGGATATGTCGGTGATATGTGATTCACTTGTTATACCTTTGAGGTATGGATAGTTGGATGGTTTTGGCACTTGTTGTGGGTGCTATTTCAGCTATGGATATTTTGACAACTACGGATACATGTGATTACCTTTGGATCAGGTTTTTGTGCTTGGAATTTTAGTTGGTACAGGATTTTATGATCTTCTAATGCGACAGGTTGGGTGGCTTTCTCTTTGGATGGCTTCTATGTATGTCCAGTGGGAGTGGCATAATAGGAGGTGAGATCATTCATGTTTGAGATGCTGGATACTTTGATTTTTTTGCGGGTACTAGAATGGAGAACTTGGTGTATTTTTGATCCATGATGGTGGATGTGCTGGGAGGGATTGTTCCCTTGTTCATTTATGTCGCTACGGATTGACCCTATGCAATGTATACAACAAGTGGGAGATTGTTGAGATAATAGGTGTTGCACACATTGCATAATATTGTTATATTTTATTATTTTATTTTATTATGTAATGTTGTGCCTAGATGGACATGCAACATGTAAAGATTCCCATGGAATATTCTTGATGAGTTGTATTCTAACATTGTGAAAATATTTCATGTAATTATTTAATATTGGGAAAAATAATTAAATGCCCAATATTAAATGTGGGGTTAGTGGGTTAGGTAGCACATAGTTTTAGCACATGGTTTATGTAATACCACTTAGTGGTTTTGTGGGACTTGCTACTATATAAGTAGCCACAAGGGTAGTTGTTGTAGAGAGAGAGTGACAAGGAGAAGACAAAAGGCAAGAGTCAAGTGGGACAAGGCTTGACAGGTTAGCCAAGGGAGCATTTGTGAAGGTTGAAAGCATGGCATGGGATGTGTGGATTCATGCTTGTTCACATAGTTTGCTCGGTTGTGGCTATGGCCATGAAGACTTCCATGGTTGTATGGAAATGGTTTTTTTGTTGAATAATACATGGTGATGGATGCTTTTGGAGGCTGGGTTTTTCCCTCAATGAGGGTTTCCCAGGGTATATCTTGTGTCACAATTTTGTGGGTATGTTGTCTATTCTCTTGCATGTGGATTTTAATTTCGTGTTTATTTCAGATTTATTATGGGTTATGTGGAAATGGTTATTTTCTTTATTGCCAAGTTTCCTTACAGAGACAACTTTGAGTAAGAGTGACAAAGGGAAGGAAGTTGTAGAATATACTCCTTCATCATCAAGAGCTAGATCTTCATCAGAATGCATCCCCAGATGGATTCACAAAGAAATAATGAGAAGTACTAAGCCCTAATTCCATGCTTCAAAAGAAGATATTTGTGACATTGCAGAGATTTTAAATAAACCTCTGTCTCCACCACACAAGGCAATGCCGTTGGAATTTTTCACCAACATGTGAAATTAGGAATTGTTTGCACAAGTGGTTGACCCTCCTAAAGACATAGATGTGGAAGGCCTTTTTCTTGAGGATTATGAATTGAAGGAGGTTATGTTGGGTAGGCCTACATGGGATTCAACTTGATTGATGATTACCCTAGGAGTCAAAGAGGTCCTGAAGAATATGGAGTAAAATGAGGCTAAACTCCAAACACTTTGAAGGTAGATTGAGATCCTAAAATGATATCTAGCCAATGTTCCTGGTCAACTTGATCCTGAGCACCCCGAGCAGACTTTGAAAACTATACTAAGAGAAGGGGGAGATGACTTGACCCATTTTTGGAAGCCTACCAATAGTGGTAGGAAAGTTTTGAGGAGAAAGTTATCTAGATCATCACAAGGAATTTGAAGTTATTGCATGCTACATATGAGAACATGAATAAGATGGTAGCAATTTTGAAGCAAGACTTTATTATCATGGATGAAGTATGGGCCTAGAGAAAGGCTTTGCAAACTCTACAAGCCATAAAGGGGAAAAGTTATTAGATTTTGATTGATGTATATATAGGAGAAGAGTTAGTTATAATTGATGATTGGATATAGAAAATAGTGGATAGCAATAAAGTAATGGAATCATTAAATGAAGAGATTCATCAGCTTAAGGACAAAGCCCAAGACCAAATTTTGGAACTAGAGAAAAACTACAACAATGCTTGCTTGGATATTTTTTACAATGAGCAATGCGAGAGCTATTACCAATTGAGGTAGTAGTAAATAATTTGAAGAAGACCATAGAGGAGGAATCAAGTGATGAAGATATTAGAGAAGCCTTTAGGATAGAAGAAGCCTTGTTAGAATTGGATAGCAACCTCAGGGATTTTTTTGACACCCAAATTGTGGTAGACAATTATAGACAGAAGATCAAGGATAAATATGAGGCTTTAGATCTTCCAAAGGTCACTAAGATTACTAAGATGATAGAGAAATTCAAGGGCAAATATCCAAACATAGCTTTGGGATGGAAAAGAACAAAACTTAGATGCTAGAATTTCAATTTTGACACTCAGTAAAATTTTGAGATTTTGACCTTGTTGAGGTGCACAGCTCCATTGGTCCATAGGTAGGTAGGTCCATAGGTGCACATTTTTAGAGGTTTGCTAAGAGTTAACTGGTAGTTACAAAAATAGAGCTTTCCATGCATCAAAAAAACATTCAAATGACAGTTTAACTCTAACAGATGCCTAGTGAAGAGGGAGCTTCTATTTTTGGGACTTCTAGACATTTCCACTTTGACTGAAGGCTTTCTCCTATTTTATCTCTCATATTTATTTAATTTTTGACATGTAAAGGGCTCATGTATCCAATTAATAAATAAAATATGGATGAAGTCCCTCTTAGCACCAGTTTTATAGTCAGTTTGTATATAATTAGTTTCTTTTATTAAGTTAAAAGAATTTTATTTCATAAAGATATCTCTCACTTTGAACACAAATTGAGGAGATAATTTACTTTAAATACTCCATTACAATATGTAATCAAGGCCACTATTATTATGCAATAAGATTACACTTTTGGTGCTTGCATTTGGAGTGCAGTGATTCTTGCATGAATGTGTCATATTTTTGTGAATTTTGTTCATGGAATTGTGATTGAGCCAAAGGTTTATTGTATTTTTTTTGGTTATGTGATCTTTTAGTTCTAGTGTTTTCTATAGTTTTATGAATTCCATTGACATATCTAGCTTGAGAAGAAACCACCAAATTGTTCTTGCATAACTCTTGGTCTCACATGAGCACACTTTTTGTGGCCTTACGATTTGATGAAGAGTGAAACATCATTTGGTTATTGAAATTACCCATTGACAATTGCATCAGTAGATTCTAGGAAGCATGGCTCCTATTTTCATTGGTTTCCTACAAATTTATTTGAAATCTTAAATCGTAGCATGTTTTTTTCTATAGCTTATGTCCATTAGAATTTCAATTTCACATTATTTCATTTCAATTTCATGTTATTTTCTTTTAGTTTCATTATTTTCTTTCCTAACCCCTTGTTAGAATAGGAACTCATTTTAGTTGCATTGTTAGAATTGCATTCATCAAAAAATAGAAAATACAAAAACATTATTCTATTGTGTATTATTTTGAGAAAAAAAATAGATTTTAGTTCATTCTGAGATCAAAATAGAACCAATAAAGGCCTCCTCATGAAAAATCACATTTATCTTCAACTAAGTAGATTTTGGTATGTCGCAAGACAAATACTGAACCTTGGAGTTAATCCCAAAAGATTAGCTTTTTAAGAGAGGAATTGCATAATGGATTCCTATCATTGATCTTGCGCATAATAACCATACAACAAAAGTGGTGCTAGGAGGGCCCTTTATACTCCTAGAAAGGAAGAAAATTTTGTCAAAGTTTAAGAATTTTTACACTTCTACAAAAATCTGTGCTTCACACAAGTTAAGAAAATTTTTGAAGTTTTTGAAAAATTTAGGTCTGTAGCTCTACAGGTTCATAGGTACATAGGTCTATAGATCCACAACTATGCAGGTCCATAGATTCGCAACTTCGTAGGTGTGCAAGTGTGCAAAACTCCATGGTCCACAAAGTTTAGAGATGTGAGAAAGTGTAGTTTTGTAGAGGTGGACTTTTTCCAAGATTGATGTGAGTTGGAGGATATTGATCCAAAATCCCCATTTTAGTGAGCATTAAGGTCTATGCCAAGTTCTCATGAGTTTCTTGACCTTACCCACTTCCAAAAACCACATAGTGACAAGGGAATACCCTGCATTCAAACACTTCCATTTGAACTTTCATCATCTTCCTCAACTCCACCTCCACTCCAACCACTTAGTGGACCACCACAAATTCCAATAGCTACCCCTCAACAACCACCATTAGGTCTATCAAACCCTCCAATGACCTTTTTTACAAATACCATAGACTCACCAATAAACTTGAGAAGTGCACTCCATGACCTCCCTAGGAATCCTGAGAATTTTTGCCCAAGATTCATCTATGGTGAGACATGAATTACGAAATACCATGTCAAGGTATTCAAGGAAATTTGCAACTACAAGTAGGTGGCTAATGAGGATGTGGTTCTTTGTCTATTCCCCCACTCCTTGGGGGAAATTTTGTTCAAATGGTACATTAATTTGCCACCTGGATGCATTTGAGATTCAGACACTTTTGAGAAATTGTTCTTGGAACAATTTAAAACTTTTTTTAATCTAGCTATGATACATCAACAATTTATATCAATCAAAAGGGATCTAGCCAAGATGGTCTTGCACTTCAATCACTGCTTTCATATGGCATATCACAAGCTAGAGACACCATACACCATATTGGTTGAAGCTAATATTCAAATTTATCTAAATGCCATGGACCATCTCACTGCCATTTTTGTAAGAACACTTCCTATAGAAAATATTGACACATTGGACAAAGTCTTCGCAAAAGAAATCATGTTCACTAAGTAAGCTAATCCTAACAAAGGAGGACTAATTCTTCTAGCTCCCACTACCATAACGATGCTAGCATACCCAATCAGAGTACCCACAGTGCCTAATCAATTCATACCCATGATTCTAGTTTCATTATAATAGGCCCCTGGTCCTCAAAATCTCGCTCTAACATATCCAGGGTATGAACCTCCAAAAGATGCCTTCTTTGAACAAAAGGCAATAGCGCCCACTGAAGTGGAAAATAGCTTTATTTTCAAATTTGGCCAAATGAAAAAGACTATGTCCTAGATGAACAATGAACTAACTCATCTTAGGTTGTCCCAAGGATAGAATAATAACTTCCAAAGAAATAATGCTGGTCCTTACAATAACAATTATAGCCATAACTATAATAGGAACTTCAGTTGAAACAACAACAACAATGCAGGAAACAATAATGGAGGAAACAACTTCAACCCTCCTGATCAAAATAATGGCTTGCAATGATAGAGCTAATAATGGAATAGTCGGTCGAATAATGGAAGCATTCCTACTGATAAAATCAATAACAATGTCCAGTATGTAGATGCTAATTAGTATGACAATACTTAGAATGCACCCAACAATGATGGTTTCTATTACAATGGGAATCAAGAGATGAATTGAAGTTCATAATTGAATGATAATACTCCCCTTGTGCAATTTAACACTATGTTACTAGAATCGTATGATTCTACCTAGAATGTGTAGGCAGAACAACCATCTAGTGAAGAGTTCTCTTTTCCATTCAGTCAGGAACCTAATCTTCAACATGATGAGATGTTTTTTTTTTGCAATGACAATCGAAATACGTATAATCTAAGAAATAGAAAGGAACCTTTGATGAATGGGATTCCTCTAGGTTTACAACCAACTCCTCTTGATTTGAGAGAGAGGAACAATTCGGTACCAATTAGGCTACCATATGGAGGACAACAAAATTAGAACCTAGTGAATCTACCAATGATATTAAAAAATCCCGCTTGGTCTACTGAGAAGTATAGCACCATTGAAGACTTGAAATGAACCAAAGAAAATATGTCCATGTTCAACATGTTGCAAAATTGTCCACAACAATGAGAAGTGCTCATGAAGACTTTGGATCATACAAAGGTATACCATAATGCAAATACAATCCCTCAAAAGATAGTATCTCAACAAGTCAATGCAGTAGAAGCGATGCCTACTATGTTTAAAGACAAGGTTGAAGTAATCCCATTTTTTCTCAACATCAAGACATATGGAAAGAATCTCCATAATTGCTTGATTTATTTAGGAGCCTCATGTAATGTCATGCCACTATCAATAGCACAAAGTTTAGGGGTAAGTCCTCAACCTTCTAATCAAATAGTGATACAATTGGACAAGACTGAGGTGAAGGTCATTAGTGTATTGAAAGATGTTTGTATATAGTTGAGAGTCGATCCCCATATTCAAGATGTCATTGATAGACAGTTGCTCCTGAGAAAAGAATCGATGAAATTCCTAAGAGGATGGTTTTCTATGGATTTCACTTAGTTATGGTTACCATGGAAAGGATTGAACAATAAAATCAAGATAGATGTTGAACCCAAATTGAAAATGACGATTATAGAGTACAATGCCTTGAATGAGATAGCATTCTTACAATTAGATTTGGGCTCAAAGAAGGTGATCAAATTCAATACTATTTCAATCAAAGCATCCCAAGCTCTAGATAAGGAACTCAAGATACCAATCCCAAAGGATGAGATCATCAAAAAATTCATAGATAATACAGTGACTAATTTGCAATGCTTGGGAGCTGACCCTAGTATCTTACTTCTTCCTGGATTCTATCAATTACACAAAGTTAGTCACTCTAAGTTTGATGACTCATCATGCCAAGAAGTAGTTGCAAAAGTGTTAACACATATATTGTAAGGTAGGGATAATCACATTTTAAAAAAGAGATTTATGGAAGATCAAATTCATATAAACTCAACTAAGTCAACACAGATCAAAGAGGAAATTGAATATCTAAATGCGTAAAATAGTTATACCTCTTCAAATGGGGGAGGTTTGTCTCCTCCTCCTCTAGAGATAACTAAAGTCCAAAGAAGAAGAAAATATGTGAAAGGTAAAGAATGGACTTCAATAGTCATTCATCCTGAACCTAAAGTTGAGTAAATGAAAGAACTATAGGGGAATTTTGGGATAAACAAGAAAAAAATACACTTCCTCTATCTACAGATTAAAAAGGGGAATCATCAAGTCCAACACAAGGAATGTCACAATGGGTTCCTAATAAATAGTCATTCAAGGCTCAAGTGAAAGAAAAGATAAGGATGAATAAGAATAAAGTTAGAAAACCCAAGGAGAACTCAATTTGGACACTCCACTTTGATGGTTCTAGGTGTAAGTCAAGAGCCAGTGCAAGTATCAAATTGGTCAACCCAAAAGGTAGGTCTTTCTATGCCACATATCAATTACAATTTAGATGTACTAACAATGCTATAGAATATGAGGCATTAATTTGAGGACTTCTTTTTGCACTAGAGAAAGGTGTCATTGATCTCATAATCGAAGGAGATTCTCAATTGGTCATATGACAAGAAAAATTGATATACTCTTGCAATGATAAGAGGTTACTGGCTTACAAAAAAAGGTTAGGGGATATATTGGATGATTTTAAATCTTTGAACATAAGATCCATTCCAAGAAGATAAAATATGGTAGTAGATGCTCTCGCCATTTCAACAAGTTATGTACAACTGATTGAAAGAACCAAGTTGAAAAGATTTTCAGTGGAATTGGTTGTAGTTCCATCCATTCTTGATAATATCACAAACTTTTAGGTTTTTCAAGATGATCAACATATACTTGAGTTTATCATGTGCAGTCACCATTTTGAGGGACAAGGAATTGATGATACAATAGATGAAAAACCTAAAGATGATGAGCTTAGGGATGAATATGGGATTCTTAATCTAAAAACCAACACTATTCCAAAAGGAATGGTTGAACTAGAGAATATTTTTTATTGTGATGAATCAAGACTCAATAGAAGGGTAACCCAAGAAAAGGGAATCAAAGAATGTGACTCATACAATTTGGGTACTGATGAAGAACCAAGAATGGTATAGATAGGAGAAGTGTGCAACTAACAAGAAAGGGAAGATTTTCTCAAATTGCTTACTAGGTATAAATATTTTATTGCTTGGAGCTATGAAGAGCTGAAGACTTATGATCCAAAGATTATCATACAAGACATCTCGCTGAAACTAGATGCCAAACTTTTTCAGAAAAGACAAAGGCCGGTCAATCCTATCATTGAACCACTAATTATGAAAGAAGTAAAGAAGTTGTTGGATGCCAATATTATATTTCCCATCTGCCATTCCACATGGGTGGAAAATTTGCTTCCTGTGTGGAAGAAGATCAAATAGATTTGCCTTTGCATTGATTTTCGTAACTTGAACCTAGCATCTGAAAAGGACAATTATCCTCTACCCTTACTTGATGAGGTTCTACAAATTGTAAATGGTTCAAAAATGATGTCTTTCCTAGATGGTTACTTAGGGTACAATCAAGTGATGGTCGATGAAGAAGATAGGCTAAAAAGGCCTTCACAACAAAGTAGGGAACTGTTTCCTATAGAAGAATGCCCTTTGGACTAATTAATGCGGGAGGTACATTTCAACAAGTGATGGATGAATCTTTCAAAGGATTTATTAATAGATGTATAGTCATCTATATGGACAACTTGACTATCTTTTCAAAAGATCAAAGTACCCACATTGCTAATCTAAGACATGTATTCAATAGATGCTGTAAATATGGCATATCTCTCAATCCCAAGAAATGTTCATTCAACATTACTAAAGGAAAGCTCCTCATACATGTCATTACTAAACAAAAAATCTCCATTGATCTTGATCGAGTTGAAGCTATTCTAAAATTAGCACCTCCACATAGTTAGAAGGAATTGAAGTCTTTCTTCAGGAAGATAAATTTTGTACAAAAATTCATAAGTGGATTTGTAGAGATAGTTCATCTCCTTAATGATTTACGCAAAAAGTGGGCTAAGATAGAATGGGTTCCAAAGATAAAGAAATCATTTGAAGATATCAAGGTTTCTATTTCTATAGCCCTGGTCTTGTTGAGTCTTGATTATGAGTTACCTTTTAAGATCTATTCCTTTTCTACCAAACACTCTTGTGTAGGGATCCTGACATAGAAAAAGGAAAAGGAGGATGAAATACCAAATGCTTTTATGAGTTTCCCTATAAATAATGCAAAGTTGAATTATCCAAACCTTAATAAACAATCCTTTGCATTAATCAAGGTAGTAAAGAAATTTTTTCATTACATACTAAGAAGTAAGATGTATGAAATTGTACCTTATCCGAAAATAAAGACACTTTTGATTTAAAATGAACTCGATGAAAGGAGAGGAAAGTGGATGGCTAGACTTCAAGAATTTGATCTTGAAATTGAATCTATGAGATTAGTCAAAGGTCAAGGGTTGTCAAAGATGAAAGATGATAAACAGGATGGAAATGAAAAAGAATTCAAGTTTGACGATGAAACAAATGAAGATGATTGGAAGAAGATGGTTAAATAACAAGTTGACATTAATCAGGGTGCGGTGATAGATTTTTGGTATCAAGACATTGTTTATTATCTTGTACAAGACCAATGTCCTAGTTGGATGAATATTTCACAATGTAGGGGACTTAAAATGAAGTGTGAATCTTATATGCTACATGACAACAAGTTGTAGAAGAGAAATTATGAAGGGATTTATCTGAAGTGTTTAGGCCATGAGGAAGCAAAGGAAGTCTTGGAACACTTTCATGATAAGTATGGTACATGACATGCTTTGGAAAAAGAAATGACCCACATGATTCTAAGATTAGGTTATTTTTGGCCCTCGATATTCAAAGACACTTTCAAGCATGTACACTCTTTCCATATCTATCAAACCAGTGCCAATAAAGAAAGAAATGCAGCAATGCCCTTACAATCTATGTATGAAATATGCCTCTTTGCAAAGTGGGGGTTGGATTTCATTGGTCTGGTCAACACACCATCATTAACTAGACATACATTTATTCTCACAGCTACAGATTACTACACATGATGGATGGAAGTAGAAACATTAAAAAATTGCATAGCTAAAGTGGTGAAAGAGTTTTTGGAAGAAAATATTGTTACTAGATTCAGAATGCCATTTTCCCTTGTGTGTGATAATGGGTCTAATTTTGCATTGGCATTCTTGACCCAATGGGCATTTGAAAATCAAGTCATTATCAAGTTCTCTTCAAATTATTACCCGCAAGGAAATGGTGTAGCATAATATACAAAAAAGAACTTGATCATGGTTATAAGACAATTGTTGAAGGAGAATCCTAGGGATTGGCATATACAACTCAAACATGCCTTATGGATAGATTGAGTGAGAGTCAAAAAGGCATTAGGGACTTCTCCATATTTTCTTGTCTATGGACAAGAACCAGTGTTCCCACTTAATCTTAGAATTCCTATTTTGAAATTCATGAGTGGATATGTTGAAGATGCTGACAAAGTAAAAATTAGATTGATGAATCTTTTAGAGATGGATGAGAAGTAGATAGCTACATTGAAGTACATGGAAAAACATCAAGTTGTTGTGAAAAGATGGTACAACAAGAGAGCCACGATAAAGTCATTCAAGATTTTTGACCTTGTTCTACTTTGGGAAGTCTCAGGAAGTTCTAGTGCTTCAGCCTTGTGAGCATCACCTAGATCCAATGACTGCTAAGTGTTCCATTTATTCTCATGACAGATGGATTCTTGTTGAATCACTACTCATGAAACATGGGTTAATGAGTTTGACTCAAAATCACATAGTTAAATCCTAATAGCAATATCACAATTTGACTTGCTATAGAAATTATATCCTACTTATCAATTGATGAGATTAAGGGGCTTTCTAATGAATGGTTCATAAGGCACAACACTTGGTGAAGGTTTTTCAAATGGGGTTGCAAGCTTTGGGTTTAACCATGGAGGAAACTCTATAGTTAATCACACTCAAGCTAGAGTAGTACTAGGATGGGTGACCTCCCGGGAAGTACTAGTGTTTCAACCTTGTGAGCACCACCTAGATCTAATGAGTGCTAAGTGTTCCATTTTCCATGATATGGATTCATGTTGAATCACTACTCATGAAACATGGGTCAATGAGTTTGACTCAAAATCACACAGTTAAATCCTGATATCAATACCACATTTTGACTTGCTGTGGAAATTTTCTCCTACTTATCAGGTATACTAACTTTAGAGCCTTGGAATGGAAACTTGATGCATTGATGATGCATTTAAGGCATGACTTTCATCGTAGGTATCCATGGTCTCCCTAATGGGATATTCTATGCTAATGGAACATCAAGGACTTGACAAGTGACATCTCTTTCTATTGGACCAACTTGAAGAGGCAACACAACAATACCTAGGGATTTATGCTCAACTTCATCATATGGCTTGATGGTTATTTTGTGATGAGGATCAATAGATTCTTCAAAATAAACCAATTTCTTGAGAAAAGTAGGAAAAAAAATATTGATACCAACTCCATTTTCAATGAACACATGACAAACACATTTTTGATGTATCATAACTTCAATGTGCAATAGTTGGTTAGGAGGATAACTCAATGAGTTATCTTCCTCTTTAGAAAAGGAAAAATAGTGAGGTGAGGTCAAGTGACCCATCATAGATTAGAAGTAGTCAAGATTAATATCTTGGGGTACATTTGCTTCATTGAGGGCTTTGTCTAGAATCTACCTATGAGTAGGCAAGATTTTGAGTAATTCAAAGATTTTATTTGAGCACTCATCTCTTGCAATTGGTCAAGGATACTCAAATTGGTAGCCATGGAAGATGTTTCAATTTTCATACCTTTTCCAAATAGACCAGCAATAGGTTTGACTTTGTGTTGATCTCAATTGGGAGGAAAAGACATAGGACCTTTAAGTACTATCTTGGCATGAGAATGCATGACAACATTGTCACAAGATTGTGATGGCTCTTGATCAGTTGTAGGAAATATACCACCTCCTAAGAAAAATGGTGTTTTTCATTTTTTTTTGTCATGTTTTCCTCTAATCATGATAGTATCACAATATTCAAAGTCCCTAGGTTCAACCATATTGATCACATCATTGTCATAGGTGTATGTATAGTTGACCTTATTATTGGATTTATATTTAGAGTTTTCTCCTTTCTCATAATGTGTAAATGGCTCCTTGAATTCTTTGTGGTCTAAATTCTTACTATGTCCATACACAATGATTTCACCATTTTCAATTAAGTCTTGAACTTTATGAGATAGCTTAATGCAATTTCTTGTTTTGTGACCCTTGTTCTAATGGTATTCATAATATGTAGTCTCATTCCACTATGGGGTTCATGGTTGTGGATCATAAGGACAAGAATTATTCAATGGAGTAAGGATCTTATTTTGGAGCAAGGTCTTATAGACCACATCTAGAGGTTCACAAAGGGGTCTGTACTCTCATTTTGGTTGTGCAACTCAAGTTGAATTCTTCATTTTATTCCAAAATTTCTTATTATGAATAGGATATTTTCTAGTAGTTTTAGACACTATGATGTTGTCTATGAGATTGAAAGTTGTTTTAGCAGGTTTGGGAGTAATTTTATCAACCACTCCATCATTTACTACCTCTCGATTCTTTCTCACATACTTATATTTTTCCTTACTAGAGGTAGATCCTTGCTTAATGTCCTTTTGAAGAGTTATCTCACCCTTGTTCACCATGAAATCCTCTATTCAAATAGCTTGTGTAATCATATCTTCAAAGGTGCATGGACCTTGTGTTAGAAATAGGGAATATTGAGGGGGGGTGAATCAATATTCTACAAACTTTTTTGGCCAACTAGATATTATTAATTACTTTGAACCATGCATAGTAAAGTAAAAAAATAATGCTAAACAATAATACTACCCAAACATAAAGAGAACTTGTAACACCATATTGTGTTAAATAGGGAAACCCTAGCCAAGGGAAAACCCTAGTGGAGATGATACCCACTAGATAATATATTGATATATATGTTCCTTGCTAGAGGATGGAGCCTATTAGGAGTCAATGAGAAAATTCACTATAGAGGGTCCCTATTAGGAGAATTTGAATCGTTGTTAGAAGATTCCAACCATATTAGGAGTTGTAGTATAGTGGATACAAGAAAAGCTCACTATTGAAACAAGTAATTAATTCTCAATTATATACATTTTGTACTTTCTTTCTTGGCTAATCTCTAACCTCAACTTGATCTCGGATCATGAAATTAGGTTCTCAAAAACTTCACATATATTGCTTCACAAAAAGTTTGCAATATCACTTTTCATAAATTACAATTGCATATTACTTCTCTTATAAATTACAAATTGTTCTAGGTCAGTTAAGACCACAATATAATTTTCTAGCTAAGAGTTAAAATCTATGATGTTGGCCCTAATTGGTGAAGTAATTATTTTGTAACAAAATAATTCCTTTCCATTTAATTTTGTTGTTATTTTTTACTGGTAAATCTTGACTATCAATTTTTGAACTCTCTATACTAATGTCTGATGTTATAAGAATCATCATCAACATGTATAATATCTTAATCTATCTTCTCTAGTCATAATATGATGTTAGAAACATTTTAAATATAAAACAATATACTGCTATAAACCAATTTCATACTTAGACAATTTTCTGAGTACCAAAAGCTAGGAATCCTTATTTTTGAGGTTTTTTGCAAGTATGCACATCATGTGTTTACATTAATGCAAATAATTACATCGCTACATAAATTCAATTCTAAAAAATCTTCACCTTTGGCATTGATGGAAACAAAGTAACAAAAATTGGCTATGAGAAAACCTTAATAAAGCCTTACATTACTTAAACTATTACATAACATATACTTCATATTAAAAATGCTCAATTGCTCAATTTCTACCCCTTTGGATATGATTTATACATATATAACTTATTATAAAAATTTATTCTATAACTTCTTCCCCTTTCACATCAATGACAAAGGTTGAAAAGTTCAGAACTATCAAAAAATTCCATCTATTGTCAAACACTGTCTTGCTACCTCAAGATGTTAATATCATCATACAATCATCAAAATTTTCCTTCAAAAAATTCATACCTTTCTCCCAAGTGCGCTTTGCTACTTTGGCAGTGGTGAGCATTGCACATAAGGAATATGATGCAATCTCAATTGTATTAAGGTTGGAATAGGTGAAATTAGCATAAGTGTCTTTTTTTTTGACACATTCTTCCAATTATCTCTCATTGATTGATATCTTTAGAGCAATATACTCTCTAAATTATGATACTCTTCTCAAAATTAGGTCTTTTTCAAGTTCCCATTTCTTGATGTCTATGTGAATACCAACAACTTGTCCTTTCAATTCATCAACTCTACAAGAGGGTTGTTGTGACTAACTAGTTAAAGCTTCCAGCTTATGTAGCTTCCATTGAATCTTTCTATCCAAATATTTGGTCAACTTATGAGATAAAGTATATTTGATGTACATTACCTTGCCAACTTGTTGACATCTTTGGAGTTCCTTGATACTAGTATCATGGCTCAACAAATCATTCTGAATATTTTGACAAATGGTGCTAAAAATGTTAGCATCATGTGAAATTTGAGCCTTAGACTTGTAAACTCAACATCAAATGACTTTAGAACTACTTGTTCTATCTATTCAAGGTTTTCTCTAGTGTGTTTGGCTATGAGAGTGTTGTGTAATTTGTCAGTCACCTCCATTAATGTTCTTTGTAGACTTTTGACCTTTTTGTTCTTCTCAAATAATTTTGTCAAGGATGAGATTAGGTTAGATTGATCATCATCATCATTTATAAGGTTAACAAGAGATATAGGAGAGGATGAGCTAGATGCTTTCACCTCATCTTAAACTTTTTTCTTCTCTCCTACCTTCTTTTATTTTCTCTCTTCCTCTTTCTTCTCTTCTCTTTCTTTCTTTTCTTTTTATTCTTTTTCTTTTTCTTTCTTTTCTTCTTCCAAATTTTTCTCTTTTTCTTCTTCTTTCCTCTTTTCATCTTCTTTATGTTCCTTTTCTTCTTCAAGTAATTTCAACTTGGCTTCTTCAATCTTCTTCTTTTCTTCTTCTAGTTGTATTTTCTCTTCTTCAATCAGTCTCAACTGATCTTGAATATCTTTAGAAAGGGGCTCAGGCTGATCATAACTTACAAAACGATTATCATCAATGTTAATTGTGACACTAGTTTGATGAATTTGCATAGTATCACTACTTATTGATACTTCCAAAGTTTTCTCTATAGTGGTAGTTGTCGTCTCTACTTCCATCAACATTTTATTTATAGCTACAACAATTTCACTTCTTATTGTATTCTTATCACCTCCCATAAATAAAATAGCCCTCATTTTGTTTTGTAGATGGGGTGCTAGTTTACTCATCAATTTCTTTATTTCTTCTTCATCTTTAATCATGCACATAGCTCTTATCATTGATTTATAAAGTTCCATGTCTTCTTCCTCCTTAAGTTTCAAGTAGATATATCAATCTATTCATTATCAATATCACTATAAAACTTATTCATCTGCACAAAATTCCCTTCATTAACAATGGTTGTGTTAATATACTCTATCTTAGGATTTCAGGGTTGCCTTGTTCTACCTGTTAGCTACTTGGAAAAAATGAATTTCTTTGATTGCTTGTCTTTTTGTTCCTCTTCTTCTTCATCACTAGAGTCCTCAATTGTCTACAACGTCTTCTTTCTTTTCTCTAGTCTAGTAGCTTGCTACTTAACTCTTTCTAACTATCTTATAGATCCACTTGGTTATTCGGCTGATACAACAACATATGGGATGATCTATTATGTAGGAGTTTTTACAATAGATACATTAGATGCTTGGCCAACTAACATTGGTGTCACATACACTAAACCTTGTTCACCAGTTTGTTTTACTTCAGAGATTGTTTTTCTAACTACTTGAGATTCTTCTTCTGACATACCAACCTCAAATAGTGTATTCTTCATTATAGATGCAATCTTCTTATGAGATGCCTTTTTTAATGATGGATGGTAAGATTACTAGTTTATCTCCTCATATGTTCCAAATTTGTATGGTGCTTGATCTATATTAGATTTCAACATTAAATCAATATAACTAATAGCTATATCATCATTGAATTCATAACTTAGGGGCTTAAGAAATGTTTCTTGAGGTTCTATTTCTTCAATATAGGTTAAGTTAGTATCCACCATACAACATATATCATTGTTAAATATGTCAATGATTGCAAGGGTAGTTCTAAATCTCTATTTCATCTCATTTTGAAATGTCCTCATAATCAAATTTCTACTATCCAAGATTTTCTCTATTGGATTCCTTGTACATACATCAGTTATCTTGTCTATAGTGCATCTTTCACTGCTCATAATATTAGTACAATTGATAAAAATGGAAATCTCTTAAGTACATGAAAGAAAATGTGATTAATTAAATACTAGAATTAGAATACACCATTCTTAGTTCTCTTAATTTTCTCTAAATTCTCAAGAAGTTGTACTCTCAAAATCTCACTTAAATCCACTTGTTCTTTCTCAACACACATCTTATAAGCTGCATAAATGAATCTTGTCGACATCTCATCACTCTTAGAACTTGCAAAAATAGAATATACAATTATTTCTCTCAAGAATCTTACATCATCTTGTTTGATGGTATTGATCACCATTTCTTTACCATTCTAAATTTCCTTAGTATAACTTTCAACCTTTTTCTTAACTAGTTTCTCACCAAAAGGTACACTTCCTTGTTTACTAAGACTAGAAACCTCATGAATAAGGTCAACTACATTTTCTCCCATCCAAATCTTTCCATTAAAATTCTTCTCAATATGATCTAAGTTCATTCTTATGTATGAAGTTCACGTCAAAAATGACATCCAACTAAGTCAAAGTCTTTCAAACACTCATATCTAGGCTTAATACACATATCATGATTGAAAACAATTTCCATATCTTTTTTCATAAACCCAGTTCCAATGGTTTAAAACTTACTACACAGGTAGCTTCCTACATCTTCCAAGAAAACTATGTTGTTCAAAGTAATTGATAAAGATGAATTAGAGTTTTCCTCTCGGAGTTTAATAGGAATGACCTTTAATTTGGGTCTCTTAACATTTTCAACATTCTAAATAATTGACATATCCATGATTACACTAATAAAAACTTATTGAAGAATTTCTATGTAGAAAATGATAAAATACCTATTTTGGAGTAGGGTTTTGCTCAAAATCACTTTTAACAAATTTCTTCTAGGTACTCTAAGCTTCTAAGATGATCACAATGTAGAAATAATCAAGTTTGTACTCTATTTATTCATCTAGAACATTCATTAATTATTTACTTTTCTAAATTGAAAAACCTTTTGATTTTGCTCTAAAATCATATCTCTGCTCAAGATCAACTATCCAAACTTTGAATGCTATTCGAGGTTCACCATAGCTTCCTATCATCATGACAATGCTCCACAAAACTTTGCTTCATGAAATTTGCTATAGAAACATAGATTTTATCTTTTGTCATAGAGTAAACTTTCTATGTTATGATAGTAGCTCTTATTTCCTTTGTAACTTGTTACAATAAGCTCCAAATTGCAGCAAGCTTAACTACAATCCAAACTTATCAAGATACATCTTTGCTCAATGTTGCTATGCATAGATCGATCTCCAAATGAAGTTTCCAATACTAGTGTTGTGAACAAGCTTAATTCAACTTGGTTGAATCAAGCTCAATTACTGATTTTGATTTCCTGTCTCAAAATCATCTAATTTTTCTTTTGAAATATCTAATCCCTTTACAAATCCTCATTAAATTCTTCTCGAAGTTCATTGACTGCATTTGTTTGTTCTTCATTGTCTTTCTTAGTTCCAGAGTTACCTTCATGATTCCTTTTGTCATTTTTGAAGTTCCTCCCATTGTTGCTTCTATTTCCATAGTTTCTTCCATGATTCCTTCTTTCATTTCTAAAGTCCCTTCCATTATTGCTTCTATCCATTCTGTAGTACTTTTTTTTATGTATGAAGTTATTGCATAATTGACATACTAGGGTTTTGCTTCTAGGATTGTGTTCATCAATAAGTCTTAGCAATTCTGGGCTATGTGTCCAAAGTTGTTACACTTATAACACATAATTTTCTTCCTTTCTTCATAAGGTCTACTTTCTCTTGATGTTCTTTCATTAGATCTTCTTCTATGTGTCAGGTTAGTGTTTCTAGACATTCTACTATTTCTTCTATCTTTATGATATTTAGGTTTCCTACAATCAATTTCATTATGATCAATACCATAACAATTATGACAATAAAATTTTGTAACATGATTAAATGATTTATTTGTAAAATCTCTTTTCATAAGACCTATTTCATTGCATGAAAAACATTTACCTCTAAATTCATACTTGGTTTCCTTGGGAGATTGCACTTGCTTAGGTTCATCCAATTTGCTAGTTTCCTTCTCTTGTCCAACTTCTTTGGATTTATCAAAAGATTTACTAGGCTCAATCTTACCATAATATTTGTCTTCCTCTTTCAAATTTGATTTACTTTTAGGTTTCTTGGTAGATATGTAAATAGATAACCAAGACCAGTCTTGTCATGGGTAGGTCTTTGTATTAACATTGATTCATCAAGATTTACCCTACTAGTATAAATCTTTTCAAGTTGTTGCTTGCACTAAGTTAGTTCACCTTTCACAATAGTGTTGTACTTGTGAAGTTCTTCATGATCTTCTTTCAATATGTCAAATTTAGATGTCTTCTTTGCTAGACTCATTCTAAGATCTAAATTTTTAGTTTTCAAATTAGATTCAATTTTTCTAGGATCATTGTGCAAATTAAACTTTAGATTGATAATATTCAATTCATGCTTCAAGATATTATACTCTATTTTTAGTTTTGAATATTTATCATGAACAATAGATTGAGTAGATTCAAGATTGGATTTGAGATGGTTAATCTTGTCTTTCAATTGTCTAATGTATACTTTGCAGTATTCATATCTATCTTTCAACTTATCTCTTCCCTCTATAAGGAGATCAATTTGTTCAAGAGCCTCTTCAAGATTCTTCATCAATAGTTCCATATCCATAGGGATCTTAATCCAGTTATTAAGCCTCTTTTGAGTAGATGCACTCTAATACCCATTATTACAAATAAGGAATAATGAGAGGGGGGTGAATCAATATTCTACAAACTTTTTTCACCAACTGGATATTATTAATTACTTTGAACCTTGCATAATAGATTAAACAAGTAATGTTGAAAAATAATAATAATTATGCATAAAGAGAACTTATAACACCATATTTTGTTAACTAGGGAAACCCTATCCAAGGTAAAATGTAGTGCATCTCATCTTTGTAGTCTGTACCTTGTTTATTTTCTATTCAAAAGATACTTGATACTCTTATTTTAATTTGTACCTTGAGATGACCTAATGGTTGAATGTTATACTTTGATTCAATACCATAGATGCTATACTACTATGTTGTTCAGTTTTTCATATTTGCATGTTGATGCTATTTTGAGATGACAGTAGATCTATGATGATATTAGGTTATATGGTTTATTGGACATATTTATTGATCATGTGATGAGATGTATTTTATGCTATGGTTATTTACTTCATTTTTGTTCTTTATGCTTTATGTGAATGTGAGTGGTGTAAATGGATTTATTAGTTATTTAATGTATTAATTGCTTCGGCTATGATATTATATGCAATTTCACTTGATAGTGTGTTTTAGTGTGCATGATTTATATCCCTGGTAGTGGCCTATAGAGGTAGTGATTCAACTATTCATATTTTACCAATGTCATCCTTGTATGGTCGATGTATCCTTATTTTAATTATTTAAATTAAAACCTTTTAGTGATAATTAAATCTGAACTAATCTACATTATGTGATTAGACTAGTGAGCGTGTCTGTGCATTTAGCGGTTCACATTGTCATGAAAGAGCTAAGTGATTTTCTATGATTTTGGGTTTTTAGGCTTTAAATATTTTTGGATTTAATTTCTAGCAACTTTTCCTTAGGTGAATTCCCATTACGAGGAATAACCTACTTTTTTTGGGGTTGATTTAGAGTCTAGCTAGTCTAACTAGCTATTTACCCTAATTGACTATTCACTTGAAAAGTGAATAAGTATTGAAAAAGGAATTTTATTATTCACTTCTCAATTTTTGAAAATAGAAATTTGGGAGCTTTTATGAAATCTTCTTCTTGAAGGATTGGATTTCTATTCATTCTAGGAGCTATGAGCATGGGTTTTTCATGAGATTAGTCTCGTTGGATCTAGCTCAAGAAGACCTTGCTTTGTCATTACTTTCGATAAATTCAATGGGTTATTTGTTTTATCTAGCTGATTTCAGTTTCTACCCCTTTTGTTGTCATGTAGGGCCTTTCCATTTTATGATTTATACTCCCTTTTAGCTTTTGTTTTTGGTAGCTATTTGTTAGGAGGTTGAGAACTAGTCTTCCCCTCCATTTTTGTTTTCTAGTTCTACTTGGTTGGTCGGGTAAGAACATTTTGCCTATTTTTGGGATGGGGGTTTAGGGTTTTGAGCTGTTATGTTGGTCATTTTTGCATATAGTGTCCGAACCCAAATATTATTGGATTTTTGGGGGGTTTTTTTACCAAAAGACCAAATAGCCTTTAATTTCAAAATTTACCCTATTTTCAAATTTTTACCTCATTTTGCATGCTACCCTATTTTCTTATGTTTTCTTTGCATGAGCTAGGTCATGGACCTAGACGATCCATTTGGATGTCGATCAGACCTTTATGGTATTTTTGTTACATTGTGATGTGTGTCACATCCATCCTCTAGATTCTATTTTCAATTGAGCACCTTTCAACTTTGTTTTCTCATCTAGTCCTTGTGTTATGATCTTCATAATGGTAGTGCACCACACACGAGTACATACACATACATTTTTTGAGTGACTTACAAGGCCTAATCTTCCATGGTACTTTAAAAAGTTATGATCATTTGGGTTGGATTAGGAATTTGCATGCCTATGGGTACTCATTATTGGGTGAGCATGGGTAAGGTAGGGTGGCATATGGAGGGGGCTTCTATCTTGTAGCTCAATGATCATGGTGCCATGCGTTGGTAGAGGGAGCTTTATATAAGTGATAACTAAATAAAACACTACATGGTAATAAAATTTAAGATAATGAAAAATGTTCTTTGCTAGACCCTTTTTGTTGAGGGAGATGAATCTACATGATCTAAGCTTGGGCTTGTCGATGCCAAGTGACTCTACATGATGTCAACCCCTACTTAGTAGCCCATTGAGATGTCTAACCAAGACCTATAGTTATGCATTATTTATGTCTTTGTTTTAGTCATCATACTAGACTATCTGGTGTGTGTTAGCCATGGACATTTTATTTGTGTGTGATTGTAGTTGGATCATTATCTCCATTAGTGCGATGGGTGTGGGCCTATGAGTTCCACATCATTAGGAGTCATAGCTACCCATACCACTATGAGGGACCAGTGTACAAAGATGGTCGTTTGTCCTAGTGCATCCATTGTTGGATGTGTTGATTTGGTACTTTGGCTTTTGGAGTATACTTTCTTGTGATTTATGCTTTCATTGGAATAATTGTATATCATGTTTAAATGATGTTAGTTACTAATGCATCTCCTTATTATGATGATTAGAATATGATAGATGTTTTTATCTACTTCATAGGATTATCTAATGCTTTACTCTTAGCATGTTAAATTTCCTTATGCTTATGTTATAGTTGTTTTAGTAGTGATGTCTCTATTATGATAGTACTGAAAATTTGGTTGGTAGCTTGGTATGTTATACGTAGGGGATGGCTAGGGCCCATGATGCTCTTATGATTCCTTTATGGTTGGGAGGAACTACATACTTAGTTTGGATGTACTATTCATTGCAATGTTAATTCTATTTACTGTGATGTTGCTTTCAGTACACTATGATGTTCCTTCTATATTTTCCCTTTTACTACTTGTTAGATGCTTAGATATTATTTTTGTCTTTGAGTATAGTGTTTGAGTATTTACACCTTGAACTATGGATCTGGTACTCTTTGGTGTGGAGGTTTCGAACTTGGTTTACCTCTCTAGTTTGTCCCTGGCCCGAGTTTTTCTTTGTAATTTTGGGCAATCATATGTCAGCATGGGGCAAAACATTAAAGTGCCACATGCCCATTAGCCTTCTGTCATGCACTCCTTGATTGTGTTGTACTCCTCTTGGAGTAATGTCATGCAATACTTCTTAGTATTGCACACCCAATCCCTAAAAGTGTTGCCTTTCCTAAGAAATGTTGCGTGATACTGGCAAGTATTGCCCAGTGTTGTTTTAAAGTATCACATAGGTTTTGTAAAAACCTCTCTAAGCAGGAAAAAGGAACTTTTCAGTTTAATTAGAACTTTTCAAAAAAAAAATTGTGTATCCTCTTATGTGTTCTTCAATCCCTTGGTGTCATATTTTGAATTCAAAATGTGTTTGATTCAAATTTAGTTTCGTATCTTCCATTGTTAGTCATTTTGATCAATAGTGGCATCAAGAGGTCATTTGGTTGTTGGAATGGTGGTTAAGTCTTCTATTGGAATCTTTGTGATCCATGTATGATGTTGTTATGTGCAATCATACTTGTTTTAAAAAAAAAATCTTGGCTTTTTTTTTTCAATCCTCGTTCCAAGGATCTCTGGGCCGGGCATTACATCTAGTATTGGAGCCCATACTGCAACATTGGGATCTCTATGTTATGCTTCCACTATGGTTTTGTTTCTATCATGTACTACTATATTATGTTTGATTATTCAATTATTGATATCTTGTTAGTTCATGGTTCTAAATCTTATGCTTATGACTTGAATTTTTAGATAGCATCTTGTTATTTCCAAAGTGATGCCTCCTACTCATAGACTTCATGGCCATGGTGGTACCCATAGTGGTAACCATGGAAATGAACACCATGAAGAGGAACATCAAGGGGAAGAATAGGGTAATGCTAATCAAAATGGTGTGTGGGCATTGATGCCAATACTCTAGGAGATTCTTGCTTGGTTGGGCCCTTTTGTTGAGGAGAACTAGCATGATCATAATCAGTAAGAGGGTTCCCATCATGGAGATTACCATCACTTAGAGAATAGAGGGTAGGAACATGAATGTGAGTGTTCTCTTACTCCACTAGGTGGCAGAGGGCACCATCGACATGGTAGGGACCGCAATAGAGAAGAATCCATCAGGTTGGATATCATGAAGTCCCTTCAACAATCCAAACTCCCATTGTATGATGGCAAGGGAAGTGGCCTCAAGGTTGAAACTTGGTTGTTGGACATGGAGTATTGCTTCACCATATACCCTTATGCAACCCATATGATAGCTAGTTGCACAATTATGAAGTTGAGGGACCACACATCCATTTGGTGCAATATTGAGAGTTAGAAGCTTTAGATTGGTGTTATAGATCTCACCTAGGAGATCTTTGACGAGAGGTTTCGAGAGAGATTCCTATCTCGTCAGTTTAGAGAGGCATGTGTTGATGAGTTCCACACAATTTGACAAGGAAGCATGTCAATGGATTAAAATGAAATCTAATTCTTTGAGCTTAGTTAGTATTCATGCTAAAATAATGACAACTTGCTCCTAGCTCATCATTTAATTTGAGGCCTTAAGGATGCCCTCATTGGAGAAGTCTACATGCATCAGCCTAGGACTCTTGTTCTTGCTATTGAGAAGACATGAATTGCATAAGATAATCTAGCTAGAGGTTTTAGTGGTAGATCTGGGGCTCAAACCCAAAGTGCTCAAAATTTAGGGAAGGATGCTCAGTTCACCCAGTCATCTAGGAAGGGCCAAGCCTAATCAAAACCCTCTTAGGGTGGTTATCATGGTAAAGGTAAGAAGAGATTTAGAGAAAGGGTGGCTAGCCTTTTGGTACCACTAAGAAGAGAGGAGATAATCAGAATTGAGGAAAAAAATCACAATAGGATCATCCCCTATAGGGTGCTAAAAAAATTTCTAATAGGGGTAGTACTCCTTACCCTAGTGATACTCAAGGTGGCCATGGAACAAGTGCCAACTTTGGAGGGAACTGGAATTCTTGTGGCTAGCCTAGCCATAAATCTTTCAATTGTTTGATTAAACTATCCACATGACCTAGTAAGGACACAATAAGATATTAGCCTACCATAGAAGATGCTAGAAGGAATCATAGAGTCTTTGTGGTGGTTAAAAACCATCAAGCTGAGCATCAAGGTATAGTAGTTGAGGCTACATGTATGCTGAATGGTATTTCAACTTTAGTTTTTTTTGACTCTAGTGCTTCAAATTCTTTCACTTCACCATCTCTTATACAATGATGTGGACTAGTGGCAATGCATCAGGTCTATAGGTGGTAGGTTTAGTTAGCCATAGCTTCTAAAGTGGCTATTGACTCATTGGTTAGGAGTTGTATTTTGAATTAGGGTACCTTCACCACCATAGTGGATCTACATATTCTAGCTTTAGGATCATATGGCATTATGTTGGGAATGGAGTGGTTAGCCACCCATTAGGTGAATATTGATTTTTATCATAAGGTGGTATAGTGTGTTGATGACATAGGTGGGCAGGTGGAACTTTTGGGAGTTTGGAGACCAATCTCACTTCATATGATCTCAGCTAACTAGCTAAAGCAGAGTGTGCAAAAGGGTCGTCATTTGTTTCTTGTGTCTGTCAGTGAGTTCAAAGAAGCTAAGGGTCATATAGTGAAACTTGATGATTACCCACTCTGTCACAAATATGGCAATGTGTTTCTTGATGAGATTCCAGGTATGTCACCACCGTGTGACATTGATTTTTGAATTGATCTTGTACTAAGAGTGGAGCCAATTTCATGGGCTCCTTATTGCATGACTACTCAGGAGTTGAGTGACCTCAAATTATAGTTGGAGGAGTTGCTTACCAAGGGCCATATTCATCTTAGTGTATCCCTGTGGGGTGCACTAGTTATCTTCGTGAAGAAGAAGGATGGATCTTTGTAGTTGTGCATCAACTATCAGCAGTTGAATAAGATGATAGTGAAGAACCGTTATCCTTTGCCAAGGATACATGACCTATTTGATCAAATGAAGGGAGCATGAGTATTCTCAAAGATTGATCTAAATTTGAGATACCATCAGCTTCATACCTAGGAGGCTAATATTCATCGAACAACTTTTCATACATGGTATGGGCATTATGAGTTCATGGTTGTACCCTTTGGGTTGACCAATGCACCATTAGTGTTTATGATTTTGATGAATGATGTATTTTGCACTCACCTCAATCAATGTGTCATTGTATTCCTAGATGACATATTGATCTATTTAAATACTATGGAGGAGCATGAAGTTCATTTATGTCAGGTATTGCAATTTTTGAGATACCATAATTTATATGGAAACTTGAGTAAATACGGATTCTTCTAGTCATAGGTAAAGTATTTGGGGCATATCATCACTAGTGATGGAATTACAGTGGATCTGGAGAAGATTTGTGCTATCATGGATTAGCCAGAACCCACTAATGTCTCAGAAGTTCATATTTTCATGGAATTGACAGGTTACTACCATGGCTTCATGAAGGATTTCTCACAAGTAGCTCATTCCATCACTTCTCTTCAATAGAAAGGGAATAAGTATGTTTGGTTAGACCAGTGTGAGGCAACAATTAATTCTCTTAAGGAGCTTTTGACTAGTGCACCAGTCCTTGTAGTGCCCAATCTTGTAGGTGATTTCTTAGTTTGCATAGATGCTTTTTTGGAAGGCTTGGGTGCAATGTTGATGTAGGATGGTCAAGTAATTGCATATGATTCTAGGAAACTAAAAGACCATGAGATTAACTACCCAACTCATGATTTGGAACTTGAGGCCATAGTGTATGCCCTTTTCCATTAGAGGCATTTTCTTTTGGGACATAGGTTTGAGTTTCATAGTGATCATAGGAGCTTGCATTATATCTTTACTTAGCCAAACTTGAATGCATGACAACACCATTTGATGGAGTTCCTATGCAAGTTTGACTTTGATGTTCATTACAATAAAGGGAAGGAGAATGTCATCATGGATACCTTGAGGAAGAGGCAACATGAGGTATAAGTGATGTCATTGGAAGTGGATTTGCAAGGCCATATCTTGGGGGCTTTTCCTAGTGAAACTTGGTATCAAGAGGTACCCTTGAGGGGAGATTTTTAGGCTATATGCTTGAGTCTAATGGACTACTATGACACATGGCGCATATCTATGTACCCATGTTGGGTGTTCTATGTACCTTGGTTTTGTTAAAATCACATCATGCACCATATTCTACACATCTTAGAGTCAAGAAGATGCATGCTAATCTTAAATAGTTGTACTTTTGTGTAGGGATGAGATGTGATGTCGTTAATTTTGTTGCTAGATGTCTTGAGTACTATATAGTGAAGGTAGAGCATCAACATTTAGCAAGTATTTTGTAACTGCATACCATTCCAAAGTAGAAATTGGATAAAATATCCATTACTTTTATCACAAGTTTTCCTATGTCATCACAGAGGCATTTTTGTATCATGGTGATAGTAGACAAGTTGTCCAAGGTAGCACATTTTTCACCTATGAGAACATCCTACACAACTTCTTCTATAGCACATGTTTTCCTAATGGATTTTTTTTCATTTGCATGGGATTCCTTGTTAGATTATTTCAAATAGGGGTTCAATGTTTACTTCTACACTGTAGGTGTCTCTCTAGAATTCTTTAGGTGTGCAACTCAATTTCAGTTCAGGTTATCACCTAGAGACTAATGGTCAAACTGAGAGAGTGAATCAGGTTATGGAGGATATTCTTTTCATGTATGTTATGGATAGGTAGGTGAAGTGGGAGGATTATTTGTACCTTGTTGAATTTGCATACAATAATGGGTATCATAGTTCTCTTGGCATGTCACCTTTTCAGGCCTTGTACAGTAGACCATGTTGTACCCCTTTGAGTTGGGATCATTTAGAGGAATGAGTTCTTTTGGGTCTAGAGATGCTTTAGGATATGGACTAGTAGGTTGTTCACATTAGAGAGGATTTGGTTACTACTCAGGATAAGTAGAAGAAGTATGCAGATGCCCATAGGTTGGATCATCACTTTCCTATTGGTGACAAGATGTTTTTGTGAGTGTATCTAAGGAAGAGCCCCATCTATTATGGGAAAGGCTCTAAGTTGGAACCATATATTTTCAAAACTTTTGTGATCCTTGAGAGGATTAGTCCTATTTCTTATCAACTAGCATTGCTACCTAGCCTATCACACATCCATGATTTTTTTCACATTTGTATTGTGATGCAATATATTCTAGATGTGACCCATGCTCTTGATTGGGATGCTTTGTAGGCACTAAATGGGAAACTTACTATGGAGCCCATTCATATCCTAAAATAGTGGAGGCTACTCTTATGAGGTTGAGACATCGAGCAGGTAAGGCTCCAATGGGACCTGAGCAATGAGTCCTTTGTGACTTAAGAAGATGCTTCACGTTTGAGAGACTTATACCCCTATCTTTTTGAAGGCTTCCAAGAGTAAGCCTATTACTAGTGGGGGAGGATGTAGTCCCTCTCATGTTTGTAGTCTATACCTTGTCTATTTTTTATTTGAGAGATGCTTGATACTCTTATTGCTATCTATACCTTGAGATGACCTAAGGGCTGAATGTTATACTTTGATTCAGTAACATGGATGTTGTATTGCTATGCTATTCAATTTATCATATTTCCATGTTAATACTATTTTTAGATGATAGTAGGTCTATGATGATATCTAGTTATATGGTTTATTGGACATATTTACTAATCATGTGATTAGATGGATTTTATGGTATGGTTATTTACTTCATTCTTGTTCTTTATGCTTCATGTGAATGTGAGTGGTGTAAATGGATTAATTAGTTATTTAATGCATTAATTGCTTCAGCTATGATATTATATGTAATGGCACTTGATAGTGTGTTTTAGTGTTCAAGATTTATATCATTACCAGTAGCCTATGGAGTTAGTGATTCAGTTGTTCATATTTAATCAAAGTCGTCCCTCTTTGGTTAACATATCCTTATTTTAATTGTTTAAATTTAAACCTTTTAGTGATAATTAAATCCAAACTCATCTAATTATGTGATTAGACTAATGAGCATGTTTGTGCATTTAAAGGTTTGTATTGTTGCAAAAGAGTTAAGTGATTTTCTTTGATTTTGGGTTTTTGAGCTTTAAATATTTTTGGATTTAATTTTTGGCAGCTTTTCCTTAGGTGAATTCCTATTATGAGGAATAACCTATTTTTGTTTGGGTTGATTCAGAGTCTACCTAGTCTACCTAGATATTTACACTAATTAACTATTCACTTGAAAAGTGAATAAGTAATGAAAAAGGGATTTTATTATTAACTTCTCACTTTTTGAAAATAGAAATTTGAGAGCTTCTCTAAAATGCTCCTCTTGAAGGATTGGATTTCTAGTCATTCTAAGAGCTATGAGCATGGGTTTTTTGCAAGATCAGTCTCATTGGATCCAGCTCGAGAAGACGTTGCTTTGCTGTCACTTTTGGCAGATTTAGTGGGTTATTTATTTTATCTGGCTATTTTAGTTTCTACCCCTTTTGCTATTAGATAGGGCCTTTCTATTTTATGGTTTTTGCTTCATTTCAGCTTTTTTTTTTTGGTATCCAATTGTTAGGAGGCTAAGAACTAGTGTTCCCCTTCGTTTTTGTTTGTTAGTTCTACCCGGTCAGTTGAGTATGAACATTTTCCCTATTTTATGGATGAGGGTTTGGGGTTTCAAGCCGTTATGCTGGCCATTTTTGCATATAGTGTCTGAACCCAAATATTATTTGATTTTTGGGGTTTTTTTACCCAAAGACCAAATGGGTTTTAATTTTGGATTTTTTTCAGTTTCAGGCTTTTTACCTCATTTTGTGTGCCACCCTATTTTCTTGGGTTTTCTTGGCATGAGTTAGGTTGTGGACCTAGATGATATATTTGGATGTTTATTAGACCTTTATGACATTCTTATGTCACATTGGGATGTGTGCCACATCTATCATCCCAATTCTATTTTTAGTTGAGTGACTTTTTGCTTTGTGTTCTCATCTAGTCCTTGTATTATGATCTTTGTGATGTGGTGTGCCACAGACAATTACTTGTGTGTACATTTTTAAGGTGACTTGCAAGGCCTGGTCATCTATGGTACTTCCAGAAGTTATGATCATTAGAGTTGGGTTGGGAATTTGCATGCCTATGAGCACTCATCATTAGATGAGCATGAGTAGGGTAGGGTAGCATATGGAGGGGTCTTCTATCTCATAGCTTAGTGATCATGGCACCATGGGTTGATAAAGTGAGCTTTATATAAGTGATAACAAAATAAAACACTAGGTGGTAATAAAATTTAAGATAATCAAGAATGTTCTATGCTAGAGCCTTTCCGTTGAGGGAGTTGAATTTGCACGATCCAAGCTTGGGCTTATCAATGCCAAGTGACTATCCACGATGTTATCCCTTACTTAGTAACCCATTGAGATGTATGGTGAAGACCTATAGTTATGCATTATCTATGTCTTGGTTTTAGTCATCATACTATCTAGCATGTGTTAGCGATGGATGTTTGCTTTGAGTGTTATTGTGGTTGGATCATTATCTCTAGCAGCATGACAGGTATGGGCCTATAGGTTCTATGTGGTTGGGAAGCATAGCTACCTATACCACTACTAGGGACCAATTTATAGAGATGGTCTTTTGTCCTAGTGTGACCATTGTTGGATGTGTTCACTTGGTACTTTGGGTTCTAGATTATGCTTTCATTGGAATGTTGGTATATCATGTTTAGATCATGTTAGTTACTAATGCATTTTCTTATTATGACGATTAACATATGATAGAGGTTGTTATCTATTTTGTAGGATTATCTTATGCTTTACTCCTATCATGTTAGATTTGCTTATGCTTATGTTATAGCTATTTTAGTAGTGACATCCCTATTATGATAGCACCAAAAATCTAATTAATAGCTTGGGATGTTATGTGGAGGGGATGGCTAGGGACCATGATGGTCTTATGATACTATTATGGTTGGGAGAAACTTTGTACTTAGTTTGGATGTACTGCTCATTGTGATATTAATTTTTTTTACTGTGATGTTGCTTTTAGTACACTATAATGTTCCTTCTGTATTTTCCCTTTTACTACTTGCTAGATGGTTAGATTCTATTTCTATCTTTCATTATAGTGTTTGAGTTTTTATGCATTGAACTGTGGATCCAATACTGCTCAGTGCAAAGGTTTTGAACCTATTTTATCTCTTTAGTTTGTCCTTGTAATTCTGGGCAAAAATGTCTCAGCATAGGTGATATATTAAAGTGTCACACACCCATTAGTATTCTATCATGCACTCCCTGATTATGTCACATGCATCTTGGAGTAATGTCTTGTGATACTTCTTAGTATCACATACCCATTAAAGAAGTGTCATGTTGGTGTTTTAAAATGCATAGTGATAAAACCTCCTAGAGGGAAACATAAATGGGAATGTCTAAGGGTTAGCTACTTCCCTATCTTCAACAATACCCAAATGGATCTAGACCAACATAACAAAGCACAATGCTTCCTTCACTTTTGGCTTTGTAAAACCAAGGCAAGAGTACCTAGAGATCCTACCATGTAACTAGTTCAAGCAACCATAGTCTAGAATATTAACAAAGTAGATTAAACCCTTATTTCTCCTATTGACTCATGTAGTAACATAGATCTACAATAGCTAAATGCAAGACACTACAATCCATAAGCTGAGTGAGGGCATCATATTTTATCTCTTCAAACATAAAAAATAAAGATTTGAATTTGATTTTATTTTATGTGGGTGGGGAAAGTGGATGAAAACCAAGTATGGACAAAAAACTAATGACCCTATAGCTAAGTAGTGCCTCATCCATGGGCAATTCACAAATCTCTCCCATGCATTTTGGATATCTAAGAAACATATCCTATGCCAAGATTCTAGATCTATCCATTTACCTTGTAAATTAGATATCAATGTTCAATCTAAATCTCATTCTTACCTGATATCATCCTCAATAAACCTACAACCCTATTGATTTTCCTGAAGCATTTACATAACTCCTTGACTTATAAGCAATAATGAAACAACATACAACCTTAACGGACTGTAACTATGATCTAGGCTCTTTGTTCAAAGATCATAAAATATTACAAATCATTGAGAAAGGAGACAAGATTTAAATTGAAACTCAACACCTACTATTCTTTGTATTGATTTCCTTGAAATAACACATGAAAATGAATGAAATTGACTCACAAGATACCAAATAAACCAGATTGTACAATATACATATGTTGTCATATAAGAGAGAAAATGGTGGGAATGAGAAACTGATGGGATGGGAAGGGGGTATCATAGCCAAAGCATAGCTTCATGTTCTAGAACTAGCACATCCCAGATACTATCCATTCAAACTTCATCAATTCCATAAAACCATTTTGGCTAAATGTTTTTATTCTAGAATTTCCTTTCCAATTTCGAACTCCCAACTTTCTCCTTAACCCCCAAAATGAAAGAGAGAAAATACATATATAGGATGAAAGAATTCAATCCTAACCAAGAGATATTTTTCATTTCCTCTTTCATTCCAAAAAGATCTGATTCTTCAATTATTACTCCAACTTCAATCCCAAAATTCATCATAGTTGGAAAACAAATATTCCTCATAACTAAAAATTGGAGCCAAATTATACAAGAATGGCATAATATTCTCAAAACTAACCCAATAGACCTTTTACCATGTGTTTTTACCAAGCTTGCAACTATATTTTCAATTTTCACCAATTTCGCTGAGAACACCCAAATTTCACATTTTTGCCTATAACTTGAACTAGTGAAGACCTACTCAAAATTTGATGCCATATTCAGATTCCTTGTCTTGATACCTTTCCAACAGTATATGATACTTGATATTTTAGATGAAAATAACCACTACAAAAACCATTTGAAGAATCAAGTCCCAATATGAACCACGCAAATTTTAAATCCAAAATTTTTAATAATTATAAAGTCTAAACTTTATAAAGTTGTATTCAAATTTAAAAGCCTGATTAAAAAATAATTTTCCTCATTCAGCAAGGATAAGTCAGAGGAATCAAAAACTTGTTTTCTATCAACCCGCTAAGGATGCCATGTCATCTTATGAGTGGCTTAGAATGTCATGTGTTGGAGGATGATTGGTTGTTGATCACTGTGGGGTCCCTCCATAACCTCCCATCAAATTTCTCAACTTTCTAGGAGGTTGCCATGTCTCCAAGTGCCAAACCTCTTGTTTTCTAGTGGCAAAATGGTGACCACCAGATTTTGGCACATTTTTGTAGCATCTTCTCTTGTCAAAATATGTTTGACTTCATTCCCACTTGACTGGGTAGGCTCCACCACACAGGCCATGGACTCCAAATTTGTGTGTTTTTCAAGACACCTAACATGGGAGTGTTGCTATATTTAAGCATTATAAAGTGCCCCTTCACAATAGCTATAGGATTATTGATTCTTATTCTCCCTTTTATGAAGTGACTTCTGCCCTTGACATCCCCTACTACTCAACATAGCTACTCTTCTTTTCATTGACTGGAACTCATTCTGTATTCTCTCTTGCTTTGGTGCCTCTCCAAACTCTTCTTGTTCTACAATGATGGATTGACTTGGGGCTCTACTACCTTTAACACTATGGACCTCCCCTTTGCAGATCCTCTCTAGAGGTGGACATGCCCCTCTGTGCCCTCCCATGTCATGGAGACCCTGCAAATCCCATCGTGGGCTTTGCTTATGGACTTGGAGGTTTTGTTGGTCTTATTCCAATGTAGTCTCCTCCAAAAGTTGGTTGTCTCTCCAATTCATGGAATACCCTACCCTGTCCACAAGTTATTACTCCTTCGCTTAGTTGTCCCTCTTATGGATTGCTTTCACAACATAGGAGGGTGCTCTATTTTTCTTTTTGTGTGGGCCTTCCTTTAAGACTATGACTTTTCCTTTGCATGGAGTTTCCTTCATTATTGTGCCTCTTTCCTCCCACATGGACTACACTCTCCCATGTTGTGGTCATGGGTTCTTCTATTTTACAGATCCTCTACCACATTTCCACCATTTTCTTATTTCATTTTTCTTTGACTAGTTATCTAAAGAGAAACTTTCCTTTTAGATGTAGATCCCTCTATTGCATTCACTTCCACCAGCCCTGTGGTGCGACTTTGGTTTCCCTAGGCCATACAATATAATATAGTTTTTGTTTGGCATGAGACAGGTTATGATTGAGGTTAGTTGAATCTTATAGTGGAGTAACTAAGAAACTAGTGTGATTTCACTAGTACTCAATGCTATGAAATCCCATACCAGCTATATTGATAATCTCAAACATAGAGCCTATAAAATGTCTACTTTTGTCTAGTTGCACAAAACCTACAACACCATTGAAATGAGTTCCTAGTATTATCTTTCACAACTATGCTCCTTCTTTAAAGACCTTCAAAGTAGCTAGCAACCAAAACAACAAAAGTTGTGATATTACTAAGCTTATTATAATCCTATAATGAACATTAGGCCAAACCCAGAATAGAAAACTATAAAAGATAGAATGGTGGGTGTTGCCACTGAATATGCAAGACCAAGCAAAATTATAAGTGCATGATAGGGAGGGCTTCTACAAATACTATGCTTCTATGATCCATTATCTTCTCCCTATCCTCATCAATCTTTATGAAAAGTGAGTTCTTCAAATGGAACATTATCAATGGAATCAACCGTTAAATATCTTTAGCAATGGTAGGCCATCCATCCACCATGATATAAGTTATAAAGAAAGTTTCCTTCATAAGGACCAAAACTCCAAGCTTTTCTACAAATACTATAGGAGAATTACCAAGGTCCTTGTGTTGTTTCTTTGCATCAAAATCCTAAAGAAGCAATCGCAAAAATATAGAGCCAAAAAGGAAGATGATCAAAATAAAGTTGTAATACTTGCTTTAACCTAATCCATGTATGTAGATGGTTATTCAAGATTCTACCAAGTCTCAATAGTATTAAGTAATGACATAGATCACAATGTATGTCTTGGAATATTATTTTAATCTCTGAATAGTTTCAATTTCACATTTTATCAATCTAGTGCAATTAGTCGAGCCTTAAAGTGGGTCCAGCTAAAAAATTTCATGTTCAAACACCTAATTTCTCAAACTGATCCATTGATTTCTTGTTATTGATTTGAAACAAATTCAACCACTGCTCTATCATTAAAAACTCATTTTATCATTAATCTACCAACTTGTGATTTTCTGCTAACAAGGCCTGTCGACTAGCTTTAAAAACTAATCCAAATAGATCACTAGGCTCTAAAATCAAACATGCTTATTCTTTGTTCCACATATTCTTACCCTGTCAAATCTCACCTCATGAAGGATTCTCAATCAAAAGATATTGACAACCAAATTTTCCCTCTTAGAACTGCCTGCAAGCAAGCACATTAGAAAATAATAAATCATGCTCAAATTTGGCTTCAAAAACTAGGTAAATAGGTACTTGGGAAAATGAAAATTGGGGCTTGGGCTCAATATCATGAGAATAATATGAAGCTATAATTAGGGCTCATGATGAATAACATGATGCATTTGGTGAGCAATCAAAGTAGGCTACTCAAATTTACAGAACTGGAAACATTGGCAGAAAAGCATTTTTCTCAAATGGAATAGACCTAAGAAAGTGTCTAGACGGATTCGTCAAGATTTGAAAATTGGTACACTTAATGTATTTTCAATGTATAACACAACAATACAATCTATTTGATCTCACCTATCATGGATTATGAGATATAACATCATGAACAGGGGTATTGACCAATCTGCATTTCTTGGCACCAGTGAAAGTTACAAATTGCATTTGGAAATGCATTTGAAAATTGATCAAACAGATTTGGAAAAACCTCAAAGCTGAAACATAGAAATTATCTAACCTCTAGAATGCAATGCAAAAGGAATTTTCTCATTTTCATCAACTAGGTCAAATTTATAATAACTCAAATAATGCCTCCTAGAATTCTAAACAATTTGCATCAGCATGACAACAATAAATGATGAACTTTGAAGGATTCAAAACCTAGTCAAACACATTTGAAATAACTCAAAATATGATATTCATGAAACATTATTGGGTGTAAGATATTCAATTGCAAACTAGGCCTCTTGTCGTTGTTTGACACTTGGGAAAAAATGCAAAATTGGACATTGCTCAAAATAGGAGTTCACAGAATGGCTCATAATGGAAATTTCTCTTCATGGGATGAGGGGATATACTGAATGAAAAGTTTTAGAAATATTAAACACGTCTTATGCTTCACAAGTACAACTAGGTACACTTGCATTAAAAGGTGCTTATACGACTTGATTTCTCAATGGTACTCAAAATTAGGGCTTCAATTTTGAATCCCAACATATTGTACAATACTTATAAAGTATTGAATGCCCCTTTGAGGAGTGTTTCCTAATCCCTGAAAGTGTTGTCCTCCTTCTTGAGAAATGTCACACTATACTACCAAGTATCACTTATGTTTTGTAGAAACCTGCTCAAGTGGTTAGAAGGCACTTTTCAATTTAATTCAGACTTTTTGAGAATTATTTTGGGTACCCTCTTAGGTGTTCTTCAATCCCTTGTTGTTTCATTTTCAATTTGGAAGGTTTTCAATTCAAATTCACTTGTGTGCCTTCCATTGTCTGTCATTTTAGTTGGTAGTGGCATCAGGATGTTCGTTGGTTATCGTGATGGTGGTTAAGTCTTCCATTGTGATCTTTGTAATCCATGTATGATGTTTTCATGTGCACTCATACTTGTTTAAGAAAATATATATCTTGGCTTGTTTTTTATCTTTGTTCTAAGGATCTCCGAGTGAGACATTATACAAAACCCTAGTGGGGATAATACCTACTAGATAGTATACTAATATATATGTTCCTTGTTAGAGGATGGACCCTATTAGTAGTCAATGAGAAAATTTAGTATAGATAATCCTTGTTAGGAGACTTTGAATCCTTGTTAGAATATTCCAACCTTGTTAGGAGTTGTAGTATAGTGAATGTATGAAAAGCTCACTGCCCAAACAAGTAATTAATTCTCAAGTATATAAATGTTGTACCTTCTATCTTCAGTGATCTCTAACCTCAACTCAATCTTGGATCAAGAAACCAGGTTATCAAAAACTTCACATATATCACTTTGTAAAAAGTTTGCATATCACTTTTCATATTACAATTGCATATTACTTCTCTTATGACTTCACAAAATGTCCTTGCATAAATATCATGCATTTTCAAAAATTACTGCTAGGTTAGCTAAGACCATAGTATACTTTTCCAACCTAGAGTAAACATCTAGGATGACTGCCCTAATTGGTGAAGTAACTATTTTATAAATAGAATAATTTCTTTCCCTTTAATTTTGCTATTTTGTTTCACTGGTAAATCATGAATATTTCTTTTCCATACTCTCCATACTGATGTTTGAGGTTATACACATCATCATCAACATGTATACTATATCCATCTATCTTCACTAGTCATAATATGATGTCAGAAACATTTTACATATAAAATAATGTATCGTTGTAAGCCAATTTCATACTTAGACAATTTTTTGAGTACCAAAAGCTAAGTATCTTTATTTATGAGGTTTTCTAATAGTATGTACATCATGTGTTTCCATTAATGACAATAATGACATCACTACATAAAGCCAATTGTCAATACCTTGAAGTTGTACTTTAAACCCAATGTTGGGCAAAAGATTATCTGTGAAGATATTGATTTTTTCTATTTCTAGGATTTTTCATGAATATTTTTTATAAAATTATCCCCACCTTTGAGAAATGTGAGGAAAGGCTCTCCAACCTTTTTTTTAAGGTTACAAAGATCACATATGTTGACTATATGTTGTATGTGGTCTAAGTATTGCTGAACAAACATATTAGCAATCTAATCAAATGTTTTAACACCATTAAGCAAACTTGAAAACTATTCCATAGCCTAACCACCTAGAATCCATGGGAATAAATGAATAAGATATGTTTGATTATGCATGAATTCCATAGAAAAAGTACTAAATTAACTTGAATGATCTTGGGGATCAGATATTCTAAAGTATTTTTCATACTAGGGTAACTCAACTCCTCTTGCAAAAGCAGGCATGTCCAAACTTTTGTGAAAAGGGAATGGACAAATAGTGTCTAAAGTGTATGTTTTTGTTGGTTTATCCTTGTCACACATCATTTGGCCCTTGCATGGCCTTCACTTCTTTTTGTAGCTTGGATGTTTTAGTTCCTTCTTGTGTGACAATTGTTTCAACATTGAAATGTTGAGGTAGTTTTGCTCCTTCTTGAGTCATCTTGAGAAAGTATTTCTCTTTCTCCTCATTGAGTATGATCTCCATTGCTTTCTAAAAGTTTTTATCCTTATGACATTTCTCTATGTCTTTGAGGGCTATCTCTTTAGTATCCTCACTCTCATTCATGTAGTTGTAAGGTTCTTTTAGTCTTTTGTTTCTTTGGTAGTCTTGTCTCCTACTATGGTCTCTTTTTTCTTGATCTTGATCATCCATTTTAGGAGTATAGAAGGTTTCATCATACGTTGGTTGAAAAGGTCTTCTGAACAAGAATTCAACTATTTCATTAAAAGATGTAGATGTTTCGTCAATTTCATGATTCTCTTGATATAATGGATTCCTAGTTTTCTAAAACTTTATTGAAACATTCTTTGAGGACTAGGTGGACTAATAGGTGAAAGAGATTTTTAGTATGCCTCACTAGATTTAGATAATGTGTAAACTTGGGAGCAACCTCTACCATGATTTTGACCTCTATCTCTACCACATCATGGTCTATAGGGATGAAACAAGTTTACACTCCTTGTGGCAACAATCATAGATGATGCCTATAAAAAAAGTTTAAACAAGGATCACACTAGAATGTTGTCTCAAAGTGAGTAAGCATGTTGTATATCTAGGTATGAATAGTCTAATAAATGGCTAGAACAACCAAGAGTTATGACTATCATGATGCAATGTATAATGAACATAAGAGAAAAAAATGGATCAACCAAGTAAGGAGACTAATTTTTGTGTAAATCTAAAGTTGTCAACTAAGTAAGAAATCAATGTTTGACACTATTACAGACCAAGAAATGACTAAACATTTTAAGGAATAGATTAGACTTGGATGAAATTTTGATGAGGGAGCTTAAAATAGTTCACTATTTTTGGACATATTTGGACATACTCATGTGAGGAAATGAGTCCTAGGTAAGGAAACATAGACAACTAGGAGAGAAAACACCTCTAGCAGAGCAATTTTGATAGTTTTAGGAAAAAATTTCATGTGAAGATTCACAAAGAACTATGTGAAGAAACACAATGAACCGGGCAAGATTTTGAAACAACAATTTTGGACTTATTTTTTTGCATAAGGATTTAGACAAATCTATGCAAGGAAAGGACAACTTGAAAGAAAAGACCAATTTCTAACTCAAAATTTCATGTTTTGGTAAACTTTCATGCAATGATATACACCAAGACATAGGGGGAAATGAAAATAACCATGTAAGGAAATGCAAACTGACAGTTTTCTCATGTGAAGGTTTTCTAAACTACAAGTGAGAAAAGGACAAAATTGATTGGTTTGGACCATACTTGAAGATATTTTCAATGATTTTGGTAGTTTCTGAATAGAGGACTGACAATGTTTGAATGTTTTAGGTAGATATAGACATCATTATCAAATTTTGGTCATCATGTTGGTTTGAAAGTAAACAGTTTTTTTCCAAACAAGGGATGCAAGTAGTAGTCTCAAACAATCCAACCAAGGACAAAGAAACTCAGAAGGATGGGTGAGTCTTGATCTTTTATTGCTTGGACAAATTTGATAGTTTAAAGACTTGAAAAAGAAACTTTTTATCCCTATAACCAAAAATAGTAGAGGAAGCAAACCTTTGTCTCAAAACTTATGTGCATGCATTCAACTCACATGGTTGGGTAACCTCACTAGAGGGCATCTATGTTTTCGGTGTATTCCAAGGAGTCAATAACATATACACTTAATGAGAACCCTTGTGGAAGGGGTCAAGGATGTATACTACCTTCCAGTGTCCATGTACATGCCTATTGTGAGTATCTATAGGAGAGATTCTTCCCCCTCCTTGAGAAAAGGCCATGCCCCGTTTCGAAGATGAACTGGGTAGGAACTATCTAAATTTTTTACTTGGATCCCATTCACATTAATCTCAAGTTTCTTTACAAATGAAGTTGTGGCCAATAGCCACCTCTAGTATCTATAAGTGCACACACTTGACTAGCAAGCTTGAGGATGTCATCCCCCTATGTAATAGATGGAGCCTCTTCTTGATATACGATATCAAAATCAAGAAGAAGTTAACATGGCTTTTGAGTCTTTCACTCTACAAAGCTTCTTTATTATAGTGAGTTGGAATCATTGGTGTAACATGTGCTCACTTGGGTCTTTTCTAGAGGTTGGACTGCTCTAGAAGGCCCTCTAAAGGTTGACTCAAGCTGGTGGGTCAGATTGAAGGGTCAAAGTTTCTGATTTTCCCAAAGGGAATAAAGCATACTTCTTTACCTTGTCACATTACCCAAACACATAGAACATGTTCATCATCAAGTTAGTTAATCAATCCAAATGCATCTTTTCTCAAGATTTTGATTTTCCTAAAAGAAAGTCATTATCTCTATATAAAAATGATTTGTATAGGAGAACCTCTAACCTCCTTGCCTCCCTTGGGTATCATCTTCTAAAGGCATCTAGGTTTCTAATTTACTCTTTGGCATCAATTCCAAGTAGCAAAGAACATACTCCTGTATTAATTTTTCTAGATCCTTATGAAGTTCACAAGCTCTATTAAAATATATGTGTAAGAAAGCATTAAAACAAGCACAATGTTTGAGTGGGTTTGAATTTATTCTTTGATCAATGAATATTTTTATTGAGCATCCTACAAATCAAACTATCGGTATTGTTTGTAAGTTAATGATAAGGCATCTTTGACAAATGATCTACACACCACTTTTAGGCTATCATAAATTAGAAATTAGAAACCAAATGCTTTAGAAAAAAATGTCAGATCAAATAGCATTTTGAAAAATAAAATCTGAAAATTAAAATTTTCCTTTACCGGTGTCAAGTTTTGTGTGAGATTCTATGTAGACCCACATGAGAGTATGATGTGTACCATGCAATACACAATTTTAGGTGAGAAAATGCAGAACAATAAGAGAGGATTATGTTTCTTCATGGAAGAATTGACCTTATTGCATAAGAAACCATTGAAATGTACAAATAGAAATGTCAAAATATCAGAATGTTGAAAATTTATCAAATGTAGAGGCTAGACAATTGATTTTTTGGACCCCATGATGGGTGCTAGAAATGTATGTGCTAATTGTGAGCCTCTAAGTTAACCACACACTTCAACATGAGCATTTAAATAAATTACTAGGATTTGTAATCAAATTAAACTCAATTATTAGGTTTGATTTTTCAATTCAAGTCGATATTCAGGAATTAAATAAAGTATATGATCAATGCAGATTAGGGATTTTTTGCATTTGACACTTAGGTCAAGTATAAATTATCAAAATTAGAATTTCATAGTACAATAGGACTTTGAGTTAGATCAAATAGACTAAAATTGGTTCATCATACCAATGTGCCAATTTAGGGATATTACAATAACTAGCAGGAACAACCTTAGTTGGAACCTAACCATCTTAGTCAACAAGAAGCTCTTATGCCTCCACCTCTTGTAGCCAATAATAACCCTCGAAAGTAAACAACCAACTCAAAATCCAAACAAAAAATAGCAAGCATATTCCTTGCAAGTAATTGATAGCCATGTTAGATTAGGAACTATGTTTCCTACACCCAAATAGCCTATAATAATAGAAGTTGTTGATACTAAGGACACACATATGAACCAACCTACTATATTCCCATATATAACTCAATTTATACTAGTACTTAAAATCCCCCTTATCTGCAAATATTGGCTCAATCTGCTTCACCTAAAGAAAATCCTATAGCATGGGATCTAATGAATGAACTTAAGAAAATGACAATGAAAATTTTCTTGTTGGATGCCCTTAAAGAAGTCCCAATTTATAAAAAAGCTATAAAAGAAGCCTATATTAATTAGTAGGGAAGGAAGAAAAATGACCTTGGTACTGTCCATGTTTTGGGACAACTTTTTGATCTCATGCTAAGAAAAACCATAATGCCCAAGTACTCTAATCTAGGGAGTCTAGTAGTTACTATTCATATTAATGGCATCCAAATTCCAAGTATCCTCATTGACCTAGGGGCATCAATCAATGTAATGACTAGGGAATTTTTTTTGAGGCTTAGAATTATTGGTTTGTGAGATAAACCAACAATATTGTAATTAGCTAATAATTCAACTGTTAAGCCAAATGGTATGGTTGAAGATGTTGGTGTCACTCTAGATTCATTAGATTATCCTTCAAATTTAATAATCATGTCACCCAGAGACACTCTACGAGGATGTCCATTAATCCTAGGATGATCTTGGTTAGCCACAACTGATGCTTTCATTGTATGTCACTTAGGAAAAATGACCATGTTAGATTAGATAAATACCAAGAAACTAACTCTGTATTCTCTAAACAATCCCCAAGTAGAGCTTGATCAAGTTGTCTAGCTAGATTTAGGTGATGCTTCCCTTGAAAAATACTTAGTGCAACAACTTAGGGTCATTGAAAGAAACCAATTTTTGGTGTCAAAACTAAAACATTATATACTTGCAACAACCATTACCAACCAATATGGTTCTAAAGAATCTTCTTGTGATGTCCCTAATTGTTCCCTCCAAACAATATTTCTCAAGGAGACCTCACCTTAGTCTCTTGCAACATTTGATTATCTACACACCTTTGTGCCTCATAAAATAAAATCACCATCATATACAACAAAAAATTTACTAGATAAGGTCAGAAGAGTTGGAACTATAATAGGAAAAGAGTTGAATGTTAATAAGAATATCACTTCATCTCAGATGTCCAGTCTTCTCAGACAACTACATAAAATTCAGCAAGCTTTTGCATGGGATTACACTTATATGAAGGGGTTAGACACTAAATTTTTCACCCATTGAATCTATGTAAGCCCTAAGTGCAAGTTAAGAAAACAATCCCAAAGGAGAATTAATCTTTCCTTGAAAGATATAGTGAAGACAGAGGTTTAGAAGCTCCTTAGTGTAGGTTTTATTTATCTTTTTTTTGTTAGCCAATGGGCTTCACCTCTAGTAATTATCCCAAAGAAAAGTGGAAATGGAGAATTTGTGTAGACTATAGGGAGCTTAATAAAGCCATTAAAAATGATCACTTCCTGCTACCTTTCATTGACCAAGATCTTGATAATCTTGTTGGTTAAAAGCATTTTTCATTTCTAGATGGCTTCAGTGGATATAACTAGATCTAAATATCAGAAAAAGATTAGGATAAGACAACATTCACCTATACATGGGGAAAATTTTCTTATTGAATCTTACCATTTGGATTATGCAATGCACCTACTACTTTTTGGAGAGAAATGCTTGGTATTTTCTCTCACATTACTATTGACTATGTTGAAATATACATGGCCGACTTCAATACTCATGGAAGCACCTTTGAGGAAGTACAAGAAAACTTGGAGAAGTTTCTTAAGAGATGCCACTAATATAACCTCTCCCTAAATAGTGAGAAGTGTTACATGATGATGGAAGAAGGAGTTTTCTTGGGACACTACCTTTTATCTTTTGGAATCTAAGTAGAACCTACAAAAAGTGCATACATCAACACACTCCCCACAATAGTCAAGCAAAAAGATGTCAAGAGTTTCCTTGGTCATGTTGGTTACTACAGGATATTCATAAAGAATTTCAGCCAAGTTGTCACACCTTTGCATACTTTTGTAAAAAGGGAGTTCAATTTTGAATGGATAGAAGACTATGAAGCAACATTTCAATAGCTGAAAGATGTTTTGACAAAACCACTTATTGATAAGTAGGAGATAATTTCAATAGCAAGTTAAATTGTGATATTGGTATTAGGATTTAACTATGTCATTTTTAGTCAAACCCATAGACCCATGTTTCATGAGTAGTGATTCAACATGAATCCATCTCTCATGAGAATAAATAGAACACATAGTTCTTATTAGATCTTTGTGATGCTCACAGGGGTGAAGCATTGGGAATTCCTAGGAGGTCACCTATCCTAGTACTACTCCAGCCTGAGCGTGCTTAACTACAAATTTTCCTCCATGGTTAAACCAAAAGCTTACAACCCCATTTGTAAAACCTTCACCAAATGTTGTGTCTTATGAATCATTCATTAGAAAGCCCCTTAATCTCATCAATTGATAAGTAGGAGATAATTTCTACAGCAAGTCAAATTGTGATATTGCTATTAGGATTTAATTGTGTAATTTTGAGCCAAAATCATTGACCCATGTTTCATGAGTAGTGATTCAACATGAATCCATCTCTCATGAGAACAAATGGAACACTTAGCACTCATTGGCTCTAGGTGATGCTCATAGGGGTGAAGCACCAAGACTTCCTAAGAGGTCACCCATCCCAATACTACTCCAGCCTGAGTGTACTTAACTATAGAGTTTCCTCCATGGTTAAACCCAAAGCTTGCAATCCCATTACAAAACCTTCACCAAGTGTTGTGAATTATGAACCATTCATTAGTAAGCCCCTTAAGCTCCTTAAGAAAAATATGAAGAGTATTGCAAAGAAAATGATTCAAGAGGATATGATATCTTTAGAATATCACAAAAGGAGGAAGAAACATTGGAAGACTATGTTTCACATTTCTTCTATACACTATAGAAGAACCCTCAACATGTGTTATTTGAGGATTCACAAAAGATAGTCTTTTTGAGAGGTGTGAATGATAGTTGTCTAGAAGTATTAGACTTGATGGCTGGAGGAGATGTTTATCAATCTTCTTGCGATGACCTCAAGAAAATTTGTCTTAATTACTCAAGATCAACAATAAAGAAAGGAAAAGGATGCTAGACTACAACTACTAAAGGAATTAGTCAAGGTATTTCAAATTTTAAGACAGCTAATTTGCTCTCAAATTTCAAGCGAGATATTATAAATGATGTCACTACACATCTTGACACAATGAATGCAAAGAAGAAACATGTAGAAGATGAGGTACAATTAGCTAAGTACTACCCACATTGTTGGAAGCACAAGAAAGATTGCTAATGAAAATTGGTCACTAGCATGGAAAATCATCATATTCTAACTAAGTACATCAAGATAGATCGACATGATGAGAAAGTATTCTTTGTTGCTCAATGCTAGCCATGGGCCCAACATCAAGGTATGCCTCAAGACCCTTTGCAAACTTCAAATCTATATGGTAATTAATGGAAAAACCATAATACACAAGGTGCTCCATAATATAGTCAACCTAAATGGAATAATTTGGAAAAATAATCCACAATAGCCTTTAGGGCCTCAGAATTTCCAACCTTCCTAGCCAAACTAATAGAATAATCAATGGAAAAATTAGCAAAACTAATGGTAACCACCCTTGGGGAATTGATAGTCTACAAATCAATGGAGAGGACCTCAATTGTGGCCTAACTAAAATATCGGTAATCCACAATTACCACAATTACCACCTCTAGTCCAACCACCTACACTAACGCCACCACTTGCAAGTCCTAGACCTCAAAAGTAGACCCAATTACCTATACAACCTCAACCAAGTCCAAATAATTTGTAGTCACAACAACCCATTTACTATGCTAATGCTAAGTAATATCCTTCTTACTATTTGAATGTTGCAAATATACATTTGAGATCTTGTACAACCCTACAAGTGCCTAAACTACCTCTTATAACCAAAATACTAGATACTCCTACAACATCAAAACCCACAATTTCTAAAGAAATTGACCCAACTAATGTCACTAGCTCAACTCAAACCCAGCCAGCAGTTGAACCTCCTTTTCCAAAGAAGCTCATACATATTAAACCTGCACAAATAGAGGAACAATCTTTTGATATTATTGATCAATTAAAGAAAATGCATGTCTGAATACCCCTATTCTAAGCTATTAAAGATGTTCCTATCTATGGAAAAGCCATCAGAGAAGCCTGCTTAAAAAATCTACATTCCATGTTGTAGGACAATTGGGTAACATTATGTTAGGAAAATTGATCATTCCTAAATATTCTTATCTAGGAAGTCTAGATGTGAATGTGATTATAAATGGTTAGTTTGACTTGATGGCGGGAGGAGATGTATATCAATTTTCTTGGAATGACCTCAAGAAAATTTGTCTTAATTGCTCAAGATCAACAATAAAGAATGGAAAAGGAAACCATACTACAACTACTAAAAGAATCAATCAAGGTATTTCAAAGCTTGAGATATCTAATCTACTCTCAAATTTCAAGTAGGACATTATAAATGATGTCACTACACATCTCTACACAATGAATGCAAATAAAAAACATGTAGAAGATGAGGTACAATTAGCTAAGTACTGCCCACGTTATTGGAAGCACAAGAAATATTTCCAATGCAAATTGGTCACTAGCGTGGAAAACCATCATCTTCTAACTGAGTACAACAAGATAGATTGAGATGATGAGCAAGTATTCTTTGTTGCTCAGTGCTAGCCATGGGCCCAACATCAAGGTATGCCTCAAGAACCTTTGCAAAATTCAAATCTATATGGTAATTAATAGAAAAATCGTAATACCCAAGGTCCTCCATAATATAGTCAACCTAATTGGAATAATGCTTTGCAAAATAATCCACAATAGCCTTAATGGCCTCTAAATTCCCAACTTTCCTAGCTAAACCAATAGAATAATCAATGGCAGAATTAGCAAAACTAGTGGTAACCACCCCTGGGGAATTGACAGTCTACAAATCAATGGAGAGGACCTCGACAGTGGCCTAACTAAAATACTTGGAATCCAAAATTACCATAATTACTAACTCTAGTCCAACAACTTGCACTAATGCCACCACTTGCAAGTCTTAGACCTCAAAAGAAGACCCAATTACTTGCATAACCTCAGCCAAATTGAAATAATCAATAGTCACAACAACCCATGTACTCTGTTAATGCTCAACAATATCCTTCTTACATATGAATGTTGCAAATATACATTTGAGATCTTGTACAAACCTACTAGCACCTAAACTGCCTCTTATAACCAAAATACTAGATACTCTTAAAATATTAGAACCCAAAATTTCTAAAAAGATTGATCCAAATAATGTGACAAGCTTAGCTTAAACTTGGCCAGTAGTTGAACCTCCTTTTCCATAGAAGCTCATATAGAGTAAACCTACACAAATAGAGGAACAATCTTTTGATATTATTGCTCAGTTAAAGAACATGCATGTCTAAATACCCCTATTCAAAGTTATTAAAGATGTTCCTATCTATGGAAAAGCCATCAGAGAAGCTTGCCTTAAAAAACTACAGTCCATGCTATAGGATAATTGCCTGACATTATGTTAGGAAAATTGATCATTCCTAAATATTCTAATCTAGGAAGTCCAAATGTGAATTTGATTATAAATGGACAATCCTTTAAAAATGCTTTAATTGATCTTGGTGCTACTATAAATATCATGACTCGGGATACTATGAAGAAGTTGAAAATAGAGGGATTGAGGGCTACTAGAACAATTCTACAACTTGTTGATAGATTTATTGTCACTACTAATGGGATGATAGAAGACATAGTCGTAACCCTAAACTCTCTAGAGTACCCTATAGATTTCATGATTTTTTCTCCCAAATTCAATTTTAGGATGACCATGGTTAGCTACAACTAATGCAAATATAATTTTTAGGTCAGGGAATATGACCATATCTAATGGTCAAGCAATAAAGAAATTTGACTTATATCCTCCAGCACAACCACAACCAGATTTAGGGGATGGAGAAGAAGAGTTAAACTCTATAGCACAACTTATGATGTTACATAGAAAATATTTTTTAAAGACATAGGAAAAGGATTTAATAATTCAAAGTATTCGTACTAACACTTTTGTGGTAGAAAAAAATGCATTTGATAGTTCCATGTTAGAATTAACCACATATGAGGAATGTAATGAGAGTTGTATTATGCTCAAGGAGTAAGACATTATTCATAAAATCTTACCATGTGAATTAGACACAAGTCTAATCTCTGAAGCTACTATAGTTGACTCTACAACTACTGTTGAGCTATCAAAAGGTCATAATCTCCATGTCAATCCCAAATTATCTTCCACACAGATGGAACAATTAATAGACCTTCGTCAAAAACATGAAAAGGCTTTTGCATGGGACTATGGGGATATGAAAGGGTTGAGTCCTACATTATGTACTCATAGAATATACATTAATGAAGGGTGTGTATCACTCTGTCAACCCTATAAAAAGACTGATCTAGCCCTTAGAGAAATAGTTAAAACTAAATTGCAAAAATTGCTTGATGTTAGTTTTATTTATCCTATATATAATAGTAGATGGGTGTCACCCCTAGTCATAGTTTCTAGAAAGAGAGGAAAATGGAAGATTTATGTAGATTATAGAGAATTGAACAAGTCAACCAAAAATGATCGCTTTCCTTTACCATTCATTGATCAAGTTTTGGACACTCTGGCTAGAAAGAAGTATTTCTCTTTTCTAGATGGGTACAGTGGTTATAATCAAATAAGTATTGCTGCTAAAGATCAAGATAAAATCACATTTACATGCCCATGGGGTACTTCTGCATATTTTATTTTTCCACTTAGCTTTTGTAATGCCCCTATAACATTCCAATGAGCTGCAATCAACATTTTTGTTGATATATCACATGATTATATGGAAATATATATGGATGATTTAACAACATTTGGAGTCACCTTTGGAGAAGCCATGATGAATCTTTAAAAGGTTCTTCTCTAATGTAAAGAACATAATCTAGCACTTAAAGGTGAAAAATGTTTCATGCTCATGTAGGAAGGAGTGGTACTTGGTCATTTCATATCAACTATAGGAATACAAGTGGATTTAGCTAAGATAGAGGTAATTCTAAAACTACCCATACCTATAAAACCAAAAGATGTAAGATCTTTTTTAGGTCATGTTGGATATTATAGGCATTTCATAAAATACTTTAGCAAAACAGCTAGTCCTTTGTACACATTTTTTACTAAGGAAGCTAAATTTATTTGGACACCCTAATGTAATGAAGACTTCCTATAGCTTAAGAAACTCCTCACCACATCACCATTTTTATAGGGACTAGATTGGTCAATTCCATTCATACTGATGCATCAAACTATGTCGTAGGAGTTGTATTAGGACAAAAGCCTGCTAATCTTGAGAATGCTATCTACTATATTAGTAAAAGCATACATGGACTCAAGCTAAATTACATAGTCACTAAAAAAAGAGTTTTTTGGTATAGTCTATGCATTGAAAAAATTTAGACATTATGTGAATGGATATCCTATTTTTGTTCATATTGATCACTCAACTATAAGGTATTTAATGAACAAACTAGCTATCACTAGTAGATTGGCAAGATGGCTCTTGTTGTTACAAGAATTTGATATTACTATTATTGATAAGCTAGGAAAATCCAACATAGTTGCAGATTATTTGTCTACATTGACCATTTCTAATGAAGATCCAACTCTAATTAAAGACACCTCTCCAGATGAGCATTTTTTCCATATAGAAACTCATACACCATGGTATGTAGACATTAAAAATTATCTTACTACAAATAGATTGCTCCCACACTTCTTTCATAAACAAAAGAAAAAGCTAGCAAAGAGAAGTTTTCAATATTCTTAGATAAATAACAATCTCTTCTATGTAGGACTAGATCAAGTCATGAGGAGATGTGTCAAGGAAGATGAGATATATGATATATTGCATGCTTGTCATGATGAACCATGTGGAGGCCATTTTATAGGGAAAAGAACAACATTGAAGATACTTACAATGGGATATTATTGGACAACATTACATATGGATGTAGTGACATATACAACCAATTGTGTCAAATTCTAGAGGATAGGTCAACCAACCAAAATTGATGAACTACCACTCACTCCACAGATTGTAGTCACACATTTTGATAAGTGGGGCATGGACTTCATAGGTCCAATTGATCCACCATCAAATGGAAAATCCTACATCTTAGTATGTACATATTATGTAACTAAATGGGTACAAGTTAGAGCAATGAAAATTTTTAGAGATGAGAAAGTAGCTAAGTTCCTATATGAAGAAGTATTCACCTGTTATTGAAAGCCTAGATAATTTGTCACAGATCAAGGAGCTTAGTTTACATCAAACTTTATCATTGAGGTTATTAAGGAATAAAACATAAGACACTATAAATCTAGTCCTTATCACCTTCAAGTAAATGGGCAAGAAGAGGTTACTAATAGAGAACAAGAAGCCATTCTAACTAAAACAATGCACATACACAAGAAGGATTGGACAAGTAGATTAACTGCAACTGTTTGGGCATATCAGACCACATGGAAGAAAATAACTAGATTCACTCAATTTGACCTTTTCTATGGTAAAGCAACAATGTTTCCCATTGAATTTGAACACAAGACACTACACACTTCTTTAGAGTTGAACATCCATTTTCCTGCAACACAACAAGAGAGATTCCTCCACTTGAATTCATTGGATGAAATATGAAAGAGATCTTTAGAAAGAACATAAATTATTCAATAGCAGTGAAAGTATTGGCATGATGCACATATTAGCAATAAAAATTCCAAGCAAGATATTGGGCCCTCCTCTATTATTTTCACTTCAAAGAGAATCTAGGGAAATTATAGACTTGATGGTTAGGACCTTATCAAATTCAGCATGTATTTGACAATGGTACAATGAAACTGATAGCCATTGATGTTGTTCAGTTTAAGTTACTTGTAAATGGCCATAGGCTACATCTCTATCATAAGCCACAGACTAAATAATAGTTCCTATAGTAATTCCAACCATCCAGTGCACCAACTCTTCTAAACATAGTTCCTGCAGCAGAAGATGAAAATCTTCTTCTTGCAACCATACAATGATTGAATTTTAGGAACCTTCATAATAAAACCTCATTTAAATATGAGGCCCCATTATTCCATTCACTTTTATCTTTCTTCATAACAACCCATCTCATTTCTTTATATACCATCCACCCACAATCTAGGTCATCCACAACCTATTTTTCCTACTTTCAATAAAGAAAACTATCAGCATTTTTTATGGTCATCAAAATTTTCCACCTCATCAACTTGCATGTGGATGTACACTCTCCAATTTTCAGGTATAAAAATTTCTTTTACTCTTTATTCATTCTTAGAATATAGGTTTTCATATTTATATCTAATACTATATTATATATATCATATAAGAATTCAGCTCCCTCCCATGCCAAAATTTTTTAAGTGAGGACACTTGTCAAATTTTGGTGGGGGGCTAGGAAAGTGTAGTAATTTTCAAATGTCATCTCCATGTTATCCTAGTCATGTCTACATTAAAGGATGTACTTTGTCGATAGTTTGATAGTTTTCATTTAATTAATTTTTAAACTCTTTCTACATCTACCATACCTTTTTATTGCGATTTTTGGGAAAAGATCTCCTATACTTGCCATGATTGAAATTACTAAGAGTTAAAGTTTCAATGTCCTTTATCATTAATGTATAATTATTCTACATGCTAGAAACAAAGGGGTCTTGATTACAAGAAGTGGTAATGACATACAACATTTTTTCATTTCTCATAAAGATTAGTTTTGAAGTTTAGAGAAAGAGGGAATTTGCAGAGGTAGGAGGGGAAATTTTTTATCACAGTAGCAAGAGTGGAAGCCAAACATTTTGAAGATAGGGAGATAGCTAAAGAGGTATGAGCTAGTCATTCATAATTTTTTACTCATAGACATTGAAGCACTTCAACAATTTCATGCTTGTGGATGGCTCGATTACTTCTTACAATTAACAAAATTCAATGAAGAAGTGGCAATGGAGTTCATGATGATATTTGATGAAGTGGAAATCCTCAATTTGGGGATTAAGAGTGGTTGCTACCAAGGAAAGGATATTAGAGGTCACAAGATTACTGGCAATTGGGGAACATTATCCAAATGAACATGATGCTAGGTCTTCAAGGGCACTGTTCACTCAGCAAGGTGAACCTTAATTGGACATTACAAAAAAAGGATGTTAGAGACTTTATCTTCCACCTCCATATCTAGAGTTAGCAACCCACATTATCATATATTTAACCTATGAAGGTAGGTTTTTGAACTTGCATGCTCATCATTTTAAATTGCTTAGTTGCATAAAGCATAACATGTAAGTTAATGTTCCCAACTTTCTTTATAATATGTTGTTTATAAGTGATGAGGAAACTCAAAAAGGAAAGGAAAATTTCATTTCCCATCATTCCCTCATTAAGCTTTTAGTTAAAAGATCTCTTAGGGATTCCTCCCATATTTCATGGGTAGAATTTTTTGAATCCAAGAGCTTACAACCTCAAGCCAACCCTATTCCTCAAAACTTAGAAAATGAGGAAGAAACCATAGAGTGAATTCAAAATCTAGCTGAGATGAAAAAAGAACCCTCCCTTGATAAGTCTGCTAAGCCTAATTTAGAGGATGATATGCCAAGCTCTTCTAGGGGTAAAGGTAAGCATAAGGTTAGGCCTAACCTTGAAAAGGAAGTACAAAATCCCTCTATTAAGGTAACAAAAGGAAAGAGATCTATTCTTGTAGTAACTAATCCTGCAACATCTATTGCAGTCACACCTAAACCAAAATAGACCCACAAAGTGGTTGAAGCTAAATAAATTCCTATATGTAGAAGCTCTCATATGCAAGGTCAAGTATCTTTCTTCTATTGAAAAATCAAATGCCCTAATTCCAAAGTCTCATATAGAGTCAATAGTTGAAAATGTCCTAGATGATTATCTTATGCAATTAGAGCCCCAAAATGTAGAAACACATGAAATTGAGCTTATCAAGGAGACACCACAAGAGAATCAAGAAATGTGGAAATCAAATCCTACTATTTTTGTAGAAAAAGCACCTAGCAATGATCAACATGTCATGCCATTAGTCCCTAAATATTCCAATGTCTCTCTTATACCTTATAAATTTTCTTGGTACACCCAACATTTCCAACAAGTTGCTAGAGAGAAAATGATGAAATCTAAAACTCAAGAATTTTTCTCATCAACACTTTAGTCAATATTTTTTGGTCTATACAATCATTTTATTTTTTAGAAATCCTTGTGGAAGCAAGAGAGAGACCATATGCAAATGGAAATATTTGATAAAGATATGCAAATTGAATCATTAAAGGAGCAACTAGAAAAGCAGAAGAAACAAATAAATAAAGCTTTGAAACTAGCTGATTAGGCTATGGCCTTTAGACCACCCCCAAGTGTGTATGATATGTGTTTGAAAGAATAGTTTCTTTTATTCCAGTTGATGATGACAATGAGAAATATTGATTATGAATTTAAGAATTCTCGAGATCTTTATAATGTGTGTCAAACTTTACCCTTGTGGCAAAAGAACTTGTTGTGTGAGCTCTATTTGCATAGTTTCATAATTCCACAAGAAACATAGTGGAATCCCCTACTTTACATAGGGGATGTTCAGTTAAGAGCTCTAATGTCATGGATGCACAATGAAAAAAATTATGATATATAGTTGGATACCTATAGAGACCTTGAAAAGTATGAACCACTACCACTCCAAGCTAAATCCTATAAGCCTTAAGACCTCCTAAGAGATTAGTTCAAATTAACTTGTGGAAGGCCAAAACCACAAATTAGAGAGAAAGTGTTTGAAGAAAGGGAAAAAGTTTATAGAGAGTATGGGACACTTCCTAATTTCACACAAAAGAGAGAAATTGTAAGGCTTAGAAATAGATGGAGTTAGCTAGTAAAATCTTTCAAGAAGGCTAAACCACACGACCCTATTAATTTCAAGGCAATAGTAAATTTAGTTGCTAAATATATGCAATTAGGAAGGAAAATTAGGAAAGAGTTATGGATGACACTAACCTTCCAACCTCCTACCCTTCTTTGGCCCTTGTATGAAAAAAATGCTACTAGATTAGATTCATTAGTTAAAGAACACTTGGGTGAGAATTGGAGATGATTTAGAGGGTATTTCTACACCTTCAAAAGTGGGAAATAGGAGAAGACAATAATTGGAGATTTCATACCAATTGAAAAGAAGTACAATGCTCAAGGACAAGCATTTGCATAGTGGGGGGCAGATGATGAGGCATATTAATGTCTCAAATTTGATATAGTTTTTATATAGTCTGAACTTACTCTTTAAGCCATGTGAAAAAAACATTTCCAATATATCTATTTTAAATGTCTTGTGAACTTATGTTGAATGTAGCTAGAACCTATTAAACCTATGGATAGTGGATATAACATACCTTGCTCAATATTATAAATAAAGCATAGTATTTCATATAAATATTTTAAGCTATGTTTTAATATTTGAATGAGAGTAGAAATGTTGTTGCACATATGGTTTGAATGTTTCTAATTTTTAGGTAATGGAGAATTGGTGCAAAGAGTGGTGAGCGCCATATTAAAGGAGTAATGAAGATTGGTCATAGCATGAGAAGTGCAAGTCAATTTTGGTCGATAACCTATGTCTATGAGGGGAGTTATTCTAGGAGACCCGACTTGTTAGATTATCTATAGACAATTATTCTATTGATTAATCAATGTTATAAAGTCATGGTTGGCATTTTGCCTTTTTCTTCTGACAATGTTTGCTCCCATTTTTTTAATGTTATGTTTGTAATAAGTTTCAATTCTCTCTATATATATGGGAGAAAAGGAAAAGAGTTAGTTGGAAGGATTTTGAAGTTATTTTCTATTCTCTATGAATTATTCAGTCATGTGACAAAATAAGAATTCTAATGAGAGAATGATTTTGGACTACTTGTTGTGTTCTTAGTTAGTTGAAGCCAACCAAGGGGGGTCACTTGGGAGGTGGAATAGATTAAGGTAGAGTAAATTTGTTTATTGCAATTTTCTATTTAAGATAGATTTACTATATTAGTCCTGTAGCATAACTACTACAAAAGTTCCAATAGCAATTGTGGAAAATGATCATAGTGGATGTTTGAATTGTTAACTAGTTTAGAATTTCCTTTTCTATAGTTTCCATAGTTCTTTGTTAATAGACTAAGTGTGCTTACTATTTTGTTTTAAGACTCATAAATGAACTTGGTGCACATACTGTGCTAACCCATCTCAAGCCTTGCATCCCTAAGTTGATATTTCAAATGTATTTTCATAATGGAATAGATAGTCCTTAAAATGGATATAGTATCTTTGTTAGAGGAATAGTGGTGTGATTATCTTGACCTATTGTGGAAACCTGCAACTACTAGCCTACTTTGCATAAAGATGCAACACAATATACAAGGAACAATGATAGAAGCCAATGCATGGGGGACCCAACAAAGTGCGATGAAATTCTCTCACAACCTCAGATGGTGGTTATGCCATTTGACAAGCAGGGTATCAATTTTTTTGGACCTGTTGAACCATCCTCCTATGGGAAGTCATATATCTCAATATATACTAATTATACCACAAAGTGGATCAAAGCTAAAGAAATGAGGCATATTAGAGATCATAAAGTTGTTGAATTTCTTTATGAATGCATATTCAAAAAATTTGGAGTCCCACAAGAGATAGTCACCGATCAAGGAGCATAGTTTACCTCAAATCTTATCTCAGAGTTGATGAACAAATACTTGGTATGCCATGGTAAATATTCACCATATCACCCCTAGGCCATTAGCTAGGATGAGATAATTAACCAAGAGATATAATCTATTTTAACCAAGCTAGTTTATATTCACAAAAAATATTGGGCTACACATCTTTGTGAAGGAATTTGGGCTTACTAAACAACATGGAAAACACAACTGGGTTTACCCCTTTTGAGCTAGTATATGTAAAATCAACATCCATACCTATTGAATTTTAGCATAAGATGTTTAGAAAATACCAATACCTCAATATTGATCTTACTAGAGCTCAAGAAGATTGGTTATTACAATTGAATGGGTTACAGGAATATAGGAAATCTACACTTCATAATACTAAATTGATCCTATAATAGAGAAAATAGTGGCATGACAAATTCATCGAAGAAAATCAAATTTTTGCAGGGAATTCGTGTAATGTCCCGTTTAGGACTATACCTCCAATTGCTTTTAGTTTAGTTATAAGCTTGTAAATAAGTTGAAAATATGGTTCTATGGTGGGAATTATATTGAATTTTCCTTTAACCTTTAAGGATTTCCAAACTCTTGATATATTATATTTATATTTATGATTTAGGAATCTACCCTAATTATAAATAAACTTTATACTCAACCCCCCTTTTAAAATAATGCTATTAACTCCCTATCGATAATCTTGAAACAATATTAATGTGTCTCAATTATCATCTTGAGTGAAAGTACGAGCATCCTGGAATATTCAAGCTCTTACGTGAAAAGGGACCTATCGTCACTATACTGCCGCACAGTGATTGGTTGTTCACTGCTGGCTTTCAATTGTAACTTCTTCAATGCTTGATTGTCCCAACTTGATGAAATGAGGTAGTGGTAAGATAGAGTTCTTTGTGGATTATATGCACGCCAATTATGAAAGATTGAATCAGTGAGGTAGTCTGCGACTGTACTTGCTCTATGCAATGCTTGCAGTGTTTGTTTATGACCACCCTTCCTCTTTGAAGTTTTATCTCCTCCTTAAGTGTGCCTTCGACTGTGATTTCTTAATGTCCTTCCTATTGATGTGAAGCCAGACTATAATTCATAGCTCTTGTGTGAAATCTTGTGTGAAAGCGTTTCTCTCCACATCCCTGTATATTATGATAAAGTGTTATGCCCACACGTCTTTGAACCTCTCTTTTCTTCCTTTTTTATATTCTCCTCTTTCGTCCTTGTAACTTTGAAAATATATACTGTGGTAATTGGATTTGAATGGACGTGTCCCAAGATGTGATGGGTTCATCAAATGATTAATTAATTGTTGATTATATATTATACTATGATATACTATGAGCATGTTTGATATTATGTTTATAGGTTTATATTAAAATATTTATAATGCCAATCATTGTATGCATATCACTAAATATGTTCATATTTATTATTATTTTTATTATGAATAATATTAATTTATATTAGTATTAATATATATATATATTATATCAATTAATTTGCTAATCAATTTATTAACATTATTTATTAATAGTCTATATATATTCAAATGTGATAATAAATATATTATAATTTGTATTGGTTTATAGTGTAATTATAATATTTATCTTTATTTATTTATTATTAAAATAAATGTCAAAATTAAGGATATTACAATTATGCTATAATCTTATATATTGTTTTATATTGTCAAATATATCACTATTATAATGAATTATAATATTATTATTCTTATTTATTATCATTGTATAATATGTTATTCGAATATTCATATATCCTTAAATTTGGGCTCGTGACAATTGGACACTATTGTATGATTCCTGATACTAGCACATGATAGGAAAAATTTAAACTAGATGGCTTGGGCCCTATGAGACAATCTTAGTAATTGATAATGGCAATGTTCAACTTTCAACCATTGATCCTATACTATTCATGCTAGGTGTCAACAAGAAGAGACTCAAACTCTACAATAAACTAGTTAATTGTGAGGAGTTCTTGTAGCAATTCTAGCATAGAAAAGACACTTTTCTTCTTGCAGCTAAAGCGTCTAGCTCTCCTACCTAGACTTCTATTGATTCTTGATTCCATTCAAGATCTTCATAATACACATTTCACATTTTATGAAATCATTTCTCTATATTAAACTCCACCTCACCTTCTCTCTCAACCATCCTTCCATACCATCCCATCACTCCATCAATGTAAGTGATATGTTTCATAACACTCTTCCTGCAACACTCGCCAAGTTCATGCCACATATCCTTGTACATATTTTATTTTAATCATTCTCTATTAGTAATTCATGTCATTTTAATTTTCTACTTTTGTATTTCCTGGCCTACCAAGACCCATGCTGTTACTTAATTGGGGGTGAATATTCTATTTTTTTGAGATGATTACCATCATTTGTTTATTAAGCTATCCCTCCATGACTATATCATAATATGTGGTACACTAAAAATTGCAGATATGTAAAGTTGAGATTAACTTTTAATTATGTGTTAGCAACATTAGGATATCATTAGATTTCGTGTATTGAACTCTTTTAATTCTATGAAGCAAGTAGCATTTACTTCATTGTTTTTATTATTTGCAATGTCTTGTGTTGTAATACTATGAATTTTGTTGATCTACCATTGTCCTCTCTCTGAAAATACCATGTTTCTACAAAAAAATTAAAAAAATGTTCAACAATGGGAGGAAACCTTCAAAGACATGAGTCGGTTGATCACATGGTTTTGTTGGGTGATGTGTCTAGTTGTAAAATGTTTAGAAGAAAAGGGTCATTGGACTACTACTTGAGTTTAAAGGGGTTTTTATGAAGGAGTTACTCTACAATTTCTAAGCACCTTGAAGGATGGATTTGTAGTGGTCAAAGGCTTAAAAATAGAATTTACAAATGATATTGTGCCTGGAGTAACTAGTTTTCCATAGGAAGGTGAAAAGTAGACAAAGGATCTCGACTTGTGTTTAGTTAAGGCTCATTTTACTTGGCACAATGACCCTCCACTAGACATAGATAGGAGGTAAGGCAATTATAGAGTATCCTTGCCCTTGGAATTCATTCAACCAATGACATTCATCATCTAGTAATTCACATGTGAAGGGTGCTACAATTATTTACATCTCCTACATTTTAAAATTCTTAGTCATCTTCAGCATGATAATAAACTAGTAAATATTCCAAACATCCATTGGATTTCTCAAAGTCATCCCAACAACATAAAATGTTCCTAAAGCTTCTCCTGCTAATTCTAGACCATTTAGGAAAAGAATTTACAAAATTGATGCCTCCACTTCTAAAAGGAAGAAAAGTAAAAATAAAGAAACTGTTAATGTCCCTAAAGCCCCACTATCTATAATTACTAGGTCCTCTACTAGGGGAGACAAGGGTAAAAATATTGAAATAGAAGAGGCAATATTAGAGTAGGAGCTTGGTAATGATAACGATAATTTTGATGAAACCTTACATTCACATGGAGAAGAAAATTCAGAAAAACCTCTTGAAGTAGCTATGGAAGAAATGAAAACTAACAAGAGGAAACAAAAGAATGCTCCATTCTTGTCCACACCTCCTATAAGAGAAGTGCAAGGATTTCCTAAAATAATAGGGATGATGAGGGTTTTGTTCCAATTGCTAACCTATAATCCTCTAAAACTATGGAGAAGTCCTATTTAGAGGATGAATTTCAACAAAATGTATCCAATAACACTAGATTCAATAACTAGAATCCACAAATAGAAGTTAAACCCTAGTGTTAACTATATATTTGTTAAAATTGATGAGGATTCCAAAGAGTTTGAAGAAACAAAAGACCTTCCTTCTGAAGAATACCCATAATTTAGAAGAGAGATTGTCAAGGAAGTGTTACAAAAAGTTAATCAAGATGGATTAGAGATGTTGGCTAAGGTGAGTCTATTGTGAAAGGAAATATAGTGACAACCCTTCTTCTATGGAAGGGAAAATCCTCCATGCCACAAAACATAATAAAAGCACCTCACCTGGCACCTCACTGGGTAGATATTCTTAATCAAGAACCTTTGCCACCACATGATTTGTCTAACCCCTTGCCTACAGGGATAAATTTATATTAAAAATTCTTGTGGGAAAGGGCACAATGGAAATTAGAAAAAGAAAAGCTGAAACATGTCATTAATAAGAAAGGCAATCAACTAAAGTAGAAGTTAGACTAAAATGAGGGTTTGCTAAGATGGATTAATCAAATCATAGGGTTGATTCTTGAGCTAATGGCATGTAGATCACTTTCTCTAGTGTATGGATTATTCCTTAAGGAAAAACTTGTTGATTTCAAATTATAAAGAGTTGTAGAAGGACTCAGTCACTCTATGTCATCTCCTAATGAATTCTATGATGCATTCTAGTGTGTTCCAATGACCATAAATTTTTTGTTATGTAAGCTATACCTACATAACATAGTAATGTCAAATGATACAAAAAGGAACTCACTTCTTTATGTTAGAGATGTGAAATTAAGGGCTGTTATTTCCTAGATGCAAAATGAAATAATTAGGGAGCACCAAGCTATACCATATATGTTAGAATTAGAAATGAAAAAAATATGCTTCTGAGGGGGGGTTAATTAGAAGTTCAAACTTTAGCTATTAAAACTTTCACCATTCATTAGATGCATATAATATATGAACTAAAAATAGCATAAAAGTTAAATGTATCTAAATAATGTAAGCAATTGAACATACACACTTAATACAAGCTATGATTACCCATAAACCCTCCAAAGAGAAGGTAAAACTAGGGTGGGAATGACACCCAAAAATCTTCACTACTACAGCAATAAACTGTAGCCAATTAATGTTACAATGGTTTGACCATGAATCTTGGTCTGCCCTATGAAAGCCCTACCTTGTTAAAGGCTTACAAGGACTATTAAGTCCAACCTTGTTAGAGGATTTCAACACCCTATTAGAAGTGCATCTAGCTAAAAGATTTTAGAACATCCACTTTGAATGTCATCTTGTTAAAGGATTTATAATAGTTTATTAGGACTACTTCACCGAGGAGATTTAACTAAAATCACTTGTTCGGATGTTTTAGCATAGATCTTATCATTGGGTCTGGTTGCTTGAGTAAAGATTAAATCTGTACAGAGTCCTTGATCCTCTTTGACCTAATTTGGCAATGTTGTATCCTTCTATTCTTTTTTCTCCTCCAACTTATTTTGTAATTCAATCTCACTACTAAGTCACCTTGAATGCTCTTTGAAAAAATTCAGTCATTTACCCCTTGTTACCTCTTGTAACATGATCTCTTTCATACTCTCAATTTTCTTTAATTGTTGGGGCTTTGTCTTCCTTAGAAATACTTTGGTGGCTTAGGGTTATGTATGAATCTATTTTTGAGATTCATTCTTTTTACCACTTAATCCTTCCTATTTTCTAATTGGTTGCATATAAACACATAGGGATTGTGCAAATAGATTTGATCGTATCTTTAAAGAATAAAAATTTAACCTTATGTCAGCTTGAAAATGGTTTACGTATTTGTTTCTGCAATCACAAATAAATATTTCCAATCTGTGTTACTTGACACTTGAAGTTACTGATGTTCAGCACATACTATAATTTTGTTTCTAACACAACACCTAAACTGCTCAAAATCTACTATTTACTCAACTATTGAATCACTTGGCATGGTCTATCTGCTCAACACTTGGTGACTTAGCACATGAGTGACTCGACACTCATTGCAACTTGGCATAGTCTTATATTTGCATATCATACATGGCATGCATTACTAGTTAGAAATAAACTAAGTAAATATATTAAGTGTGTTGACACTCAATTGTCAAAACCAATCTAAGATCAACAATCTCCCCCTTTGACATGAGTGTCAAAAATACTAAACTATACATAATAAATCTAATATTCTCAAGTATAATATATTCACAACTCGACTTATATACAAAACTTCAAAATTTCAAAATTTTGTAATAACCTATATACCTCAAAAGTTACAACTCCCCTTGAGTTAATGTGCTTGATCTATATCAAACATCTATTCTCCATTCTGACTAGATTTGTCTCTTGCTAATACTCTTTGTCTTCAATGTATTTTCAATTGATACTCTATCATCTGATATGTTCTTTTCTTTGTGTTTGTCTCCATATCTGTATTCTTCAAAATGTATATCAATAGGGTCAAAAACTAATTTAGCTCCCCCTTTCATTGCTCTCTTTTTTCTTTATTTTCTTCTTTTCTTATTTCCTTTTTTTTTCTCTCATACTCTCCCCCTTTGATTTATCTCCCCATTTTTCTTTTATCTCCCCCTTTTTGACACTTATGTCAAAGGGTCTATAAACTTAGAGTGTATTTCTCCAAAAAGGGTTTATGGACCTCCATAATTATCTTTAGAGCTACATCCCAGTTGTCACATAGAACATCTAGTGACTTGAGTTGGATTGCTAGCTCGACTACTAGGTGAACTAGTCCATCTAATGTAGAAAGATGAGGATCTTTCTTTAAAAAGATTTCTACATATCCTAGCTCTTTATGAATTATTTCCATATGTGGTGTGAGGGAGGCTTGAATTTGTGTCAACTTGGCTCTTATAATAGCCTCTTCTACTGTTAACATAGCTAGTTGACTTTGTGATTGAAGCAATGCATGAAAATGCTTCTCACTCTAAGTTGGGTTTTGTGGTAGTTGCATACCTGATACATTGAGATTTCTCTCCAAACTTGGAATTATATGTCTTGTTTCTTGAGTGAAGAGTGTTGGGTCACATAGCTTAGTGTATAATGAGAAAATATTCTCCAGCACTTTCTTCACATCTTCAACCTTTGTGGTTAGTGCAATCTCTCTAGATATTTTCTCATTTACTTTATTGTAGAATTTCTTTTTTGACCACTCAAGAAGTTTTACACTTGTGTCAATATATTCATTATTGACCTTCTCAACAATTTCTGACAATTGTTCCAATAGAGGCTTTGTTTCTTTAGGTATAGGAAGGTTGAATGAATCTAAGAAGATTTCCTTGATCTCCTATAGTGCTTTCCTTTGCCCAAATTCCTTTCTAAGTATTTCTTGATGTTTCTTCTTTTGCAAAGCTTGTTGTAACATGTTTATTTATTCTAGTCTCATTGTTGCATAACCAAAGTGAGGTATCAATATTTATTCATCTAAAGTTACATCACCATAGTGAGTTACCTTGTTAATTTTTGTAGAGCTTGAGCTTGGTGTTGAAATTTGTAGTGGCATTGCCTCTGTACTCAGCATCTAAAGGATTTTTGTAGGAGTGCTTGATATTGGTAATGTCACCAATGCTTGAATAGCTTCTTTCTCCTTCTCCTTTGGTATATCTTTTCTTTCTTCAAATTTTCTTCAATCGATCATAATGATTTGTGTTGCACCTAACGGTTGTACTATAGGTTCAAATGTGTTTATATGTCTTATTTGATCTGTTGTTGTTGTTGTTTTCTTTTCCTCTTCTTTGGTAGTCTACCCCTTCTCACCTATTTCTTCTTTGATTCTTGTGTCAACCTTGATAGATGAATCTTTAGTTTTTTGAATCAAGGGTTGATCACCTTATCCCTTGTGATGTCAACTACCACCTTCTAAAGTTCATCAACACTGACCAATACTAGATTTTCACATAATCTTTCCTGTAGTGTGGATTGGTCAAGAATCTTCTTTAGATCTTCTACAATTAAGGGACTAATGTTTTGAGATGAGCTATCAAGAACATCCTTAACTATTATGATTTTTATAGGTATTATGGTGTCATTAGGAGGGCTCATAGTTGACATTTGTGTGTCTTGCACACTCTGTTCTTCCTAATGTTCTTCGGTTGTAGCCATGTCTTCATCTTTCTTTTGTGTCTCCTCCTTAGTAGTATCCTTTTCTTTATCGTCTTCCTCCTTATCATTTTTATCATCACCATTATTTCTTGGATTTTCTTCTCCTTGTTTGATAGTTGTAAATCCATAAAACAATTTCCACATTTGAGTGGATTTCTTCACAACATATTCAATATTTTTTTGAAGAGTGTTGAATGCCCTATATTTTGGTGCAAACCTTCCACCATACTTCTTGTTGGCCTTGATAATTTTCCCTTTTGACAATTCTAGCATTACTCAGGCTAATGTGGATATTCTAATTTGTTTCTCTAGGTTTAAACAATAATGCCACTTATTTTCAACAATAGTATATAATTCTTTTGGCATAGTGTTATCTAATTCAAGTAGGGTGTTCTTGAACTTAGACATCAATTCATAAATTGATTCTTCAATCAAGTTCTGCTCTTGTCTACCAATTTTCTCAAAATCAACTATTTAATCTAGATAAATCTGCATTATTTCTTATATTTTCATAGAGATTTCCAAGATCAAATTTGGTGGATGACTTACCACTGTAAATTGACTTGTATCCTCTGATTTTTTCCTCTCATCAATAGTTTTTGGCTATGCAATGTATTTCCTTCTTTGCTTCTTCTACTCTAGCCCTTCTTGTTTTGTAGCCTTGGCCTTTTCTTTGGCTTTTTCTTTGGCCTTTTGTGTGGTGGCCTGTGTGCTTTCTCTAGTTGTTGGTGTTGTAGACTTTTCTTGGCTTGGCTTAGCAATCTTCTTAGCCTTTGTCTTTGCCATAGGCTATTCTTTAGCCTTTCTCTTCTTTGGTTCTGCCTATATTGGTGCTTCCTCTACTTCCTCAGTACCTTCTACTTATTCTTCATCTTTATCTTCTCCCAATACTTGAGTTAGTGCTAGAGATTCTTGATTTTGTCTTGTTCTTCCTCCTCAACCTCTTCATCATCTTCTTCTTCACATGTGCCTTCACCAAAATTTTTCTTTAATTTCTTCACCAATTTGTCTTTCTTCTTCAATGTGGAGGCTATCTTCAATTCCATCTCATCTTTGGGTTTCATAACATCATAATTTTCAAATATTTTAGCTGATTTATGAACTTCTTCAGCTTGAAGTGCAATGATAGTAGCTGAGGCTTCATCAACATTAATTTCATAGCCTAGGGATCTTAGCCAATTACCCTAGGTATGGTAGCCTGTACATATGTATAGTCAATATCAACAAGAAAGCATATGTCATTATAATATTGTTCAACCAAGGAAACTAGTATTCTCATCCTTTGTTTCATAGACTTCTTGAAATATTCAAAATAACTTGTCATCATAGTCTCAAAGTTATTTCCCATTTTCTCAATATACTCATTAACTTGAACTACTATTGATCTACTTGTCTTCCAACTTACCTTTCCAAAGGATGGGAATATGTTTTAAACATAGAAAAATATGCAAATTAGGATTGCTCCAAACTTACACTATACACTCTTGGTTTTTCTAATAGCACCTAGGTTTTCCATTATTTGTTGCAATTGTAATTCAGCTAGATCATAGGTATGATCTTCTTTAAAATTTTATAGCCCACATCTACTGCAATGCAAGGTACACTATTTAACCTACTTGATTGATAAAACTTGTGAGAAATTACCCTTATGGAAAAGTCCAATAAAGGATTTGTAATAGTATCAATAGTCATTCCACATTTGTTCTATTTTGCTCCTATTTTTTTCTTAATGACTTCCTTTGAGTCACTTCACAGGGTCTTTGGCTAATCTAGGGTTGGAAAACCAGTTACCCTATGAACTATTCTCTTTGAAATTTTAATGGGACCATCTTCTAGCCATAAGAATCCATCATGTATTTTGCTTAGCACTATCTTGATCCATTCTATTTTAAACACTGTAGGGAAAAATAGGGCATAGGTCAAACCCTTTCTTTCAACAATCTTGAATTCTTCTTTTAGAATGCCATTTTCACACAATTTTTCATATGCTTGACTTATTTCCATGTCTCCTATTCTACCTATCTTGTAGTTATAGCATTTTCTAACATCTTAGACCATTATGACCTTTGGAGGAATCATGGAAAGTGAACTTGATGGTTCTTGTTTATATGCAATGTTTGGAATTGCTCTAAAGTCTGGTTGCTTTACTTCATTGCTGACTAATTGAACATTCAAAACTTCTTGACCCTCTACATTCTTTGAATTGGATGCCATTTGACAAGCTAGGGTTTAAAATAATTTAAACTGCATGACTTGGCTTATGAAGAATACCTTGGAAATTTGATGAGATGGAGTTGGATCATTGTTGGAATTAGTGCAATTGCTTTGAACTTGGTTTTTGACTTTCCTTCTACTCTCCTTGTAATTGCTTGCATTTGAAATGATTAATAATGAATTAAAATTGACCTTATACCCTCCAAAACTCTGCATTTAATGCTTAATGCTTTTACAACTATAAACTTAGCATCTACATGATTTTGATTTCACTTGGCATCTACTAACATGAGCATCACTCAATAGCTACTATAGGCTCTGCCTCAACTAACAGCTTAGCTCTAACTATTATTTCATTCAGCATTCACAAAGAACTTTTCATGCTCATCAACAACATGAAAACTAGAAGTTTCAACCTTGAATTTTCTACAACTCCTTGCATCTTTATTTATGTTAATATAATATTTTCATTGTTAATTTATTTTGGAATTGATGTGTGATATAATACTTTTGAATATCAGTCCCACATACCTCCTATTACTTATTTTGATGAAGTGTGACCACTTGATCTATTAGGTGAAGTGATCCCTTCTTCATTTGATATACTGCCTCCATCTTTCTTCTTCCATATCCTAGTCATCTCATTCTTGATCTGTTCAACATCTACCTTTCCTTTACTGTTATCAAATTTACAAATTGGTGCCTTATACCTAGTTGGACAATGTTTACTAATATGACCAATCTTCAAGTAGTTGAAACATGTAGTTTGACTGAACCACCTCTTGTAATTACCACTGAAGTGAGTCCTAATGTAGTTTTCTGGTACATGTCCATATTCCTAACGATAGTGATAGTTATATCTTGTGTTCTAATCTCAATCATAAGAGTTTCCATATCTTCTTACATGTGTTGACTTGTTTGATGGTCATGTGGACTTGGATATTTATTCAAAGGCTCTATGTCCATACTTCTGATAGTTATAGCAATATCCTTCAAACTTTGGTGCATGCATGGCTCTAGTTCTACATTCATGTGCCTAATGACCTTGTTTATTGCACTTATGATAATAGACCATGTCCTTAGGCTTAGCATTCTAAGTTTTATTCTTGCTCCTACACACATTAGAGGTATGCCCTTTCTTTCGACAATGCTGACAAGTGGGTTTGGAGTTCTTACCTTTTTTGTTCCTTTCCTCAGTAACTCTGAATGATTCTCCTTCTTTAGTGCTTGTATAGCCCAATCCTAATGTATCTCTATTGGATCTAGGGGATTTCAATAATTTCTCAAAGTACTTAATGGCTTCATTTGGCTTGTTGAAACTTTCATCAAATTCCTTTTCTCTTTTTAGGTTATTCTACAGTTGTTCATTCTACAACTTTAATGTAGTTATGTCAATGTCCTTGACATTCAACTCACAATGAGCATTCATCATTTGACTTAAGGTATCTAATTGAATGTTTGACATTCTAGATAGCTCTATAGACTTTTCTTCCAATTTGTTTACAAAAAATTCTTTTGTCCTCTTCAATGATGGCCTTGTCTTCTATAGCTTTCTTCTTTTGTTCAGTCACTTCACACAATAGTATAGCTTGTGATTATTTCTCAAACTTAAGATTTCTAATATCTTCAGCTTGTGCTCTATTATTTTCCATTATCTCGACAAATGCTGATTCAAATTCACTAGAGTTACCATCCACAAATAGCTTTGTGGTGTCAATCTCTTTGTATTGTGTATCATTTCTTGCTATAGCAATCTCTTTCCTTCTTTTCAAGGAACTCTTCAAAAAATCTCTAGCTTCATTTAATTGATGTAGTATGAGATGTATCTCAATCTCCTTGTTCTCAATGGTGTTTCCCAATTTGTAGACTTCCATTTCAAGATCTTTCCTCTAAGTTGCAAAGCTTCTTCTTTTGAGAACTCAGCTCTGATACCAATTGTTGGAATTACAAATATGATTACCCAAAAACCCTCCAAAGAGAAGCTCAAATTGAAGTGGGGATGACACCCACAAATCTTCACTGCTACAACAATAAAGTGCAGACAATTAAGGTTATGATGGTTTGACCATGAAACATGATCTACTCTATGAAAGGCATGTCTTGTTAACAGCTTATGAGGACTATAAAGTCCCACCTTGTTAGAGGATTTCAAAACACTATTAGAAGTGTGCCTAGCTAAAGAACTTCAGAACATCCACTTGGAATGTCCCTTATTAAAGGATTACAATAGTATGTTAGGACTACTTTGCCTAAGAGATTTAACTAAAATCATCTGTTAGGATGTTTCAACATAGATCTTGTGATTGTCTCTAGTTTCTTGATTAAAGATCAAATCCATACAGAGTCCTTCTTGACCCTCTTTGATAGAATTTGACAATGTTGTATCCTTTTGTTCTTTGTTCTCCTCCAACTAATTTTGCAATTCACTCTCACTGTTAAGTCACCTTGAATGCTCTTTAAACACATTGAATGATTCACCCATTGTTACCTCCTATAACATGATCTCTTTCACACTATCTTGATTCTCTTTAATTTTTGGGGATTCATCTTCCTTATAAAAGCCTTTTGTGGCTTAGGGTTAGGTATGAATCTATGGCTGAGATTCATTTTTTTTGCCACTTAATCATTCCTGTTTTTTTATTGGTTGCATGTAAACACATAGGGATTGTTCAAATAGATTCATTCTTATCTTTAAAGAATTAAAATCTAACCTTATGTCGGCTTGAAAGTGGTTTACATAGTTATTTGTGCAATAACAAACAAATATGTCCAATTTGTGTTGCCCAACACTTGAAGTTATAGATGCTCGACACATACTATAATTTTGTTTCTGACCTAGCATTTGAGCTACTTGGCATCTACCATTTACTCGGCATGGTCTATTTCCTTAGCACTTGAGTGACTTAGCACATGAGTGACCTAATACTCATTGAAACTTGGCATAGTCTTGTATTTATATGTCATACTCAGCATACATTACTAGTTCAACATAAACTAAGTATATTGACATTCAATTGTCAGAACCAATCTGAGATCAACAATAAAGAGATAATGAGATGAAAAATCCCTTACTTATGAGGCCTAAAGTTCAACATTCCCAATGAACATTTCTAGACTATATTTCTAGTATAGGAAATCCAAGCAGAACTAAAAAGGTACATCCAATAAGTGAGAAATTTTTTTCAACTTAGGGTCAGCATTCATCTCATGATATTTTAGTAGAAATTAGTACCTCAAGACAAAGATGGATATGTATGTTAGATGATCTAAACCCCACTCTCTATAAAATCTAACTCTTTCCATTAGAAGAGACCCATGGTACATCAACTTGGGAAAGAGTTTGCATAATTACTAGCTTCCATTAAGGGTCCAACCTCCTATTCTCTTCTAGGCATTGCTAGCAATGAATGGAAATGAAAAACATCATTATATATATATATATATATATATATATATATATATATATATATATATATATATATATATATATATATATATATATATATATATATATATATATATATATATATATATGGGAAGACATGAAATAGAAGTATGGATAGTTTAAAGACATGATATTTTCTTGAATTCATGAACATAAATGGTATAATGTAGTAGCTATGCATACTAATAAATGTTTCCTTGCATATGTTATATTCTGGGTTGATTTCCTCCTATAGCCATAGGACATGCAAGAGTGTTAATTAGAACATTACATCTTTTTTCTTGATATTGATGATAAGAATATATGTATGATAAGAATCTAATAAGCTAATTTTCATAACAGAACTATTGTAATACTATTTTTCAATCAAGTGTAATCTTTCTCTATGAATGAATAGAATGCATAGTTCAATTTTATATCTTTTATCTTCATTGTATCTTTTATTCACTCATCCAAGGGTGCCACTGGGTGAGTAAATTACTCTGTTAGAGTAGAATTCATCATTCTATTCATTTCTAAGTAAGGTAGAACTCTATTGTTCTTGTAGCAATTGGTAATAGAATTGTTGGACTGTTCCTACAACATAGGAGGTTAGAGTAACTCCTACCCATGGGGTGAACCCACAATAATGGGATCTGTTGGTGTTTGAAAACGTTACCCATTTCCAATTACCCTAATGAGAACAAGATGCATCTAGGGGCAGCTAACTCCCATTATCAACACATCCATTCAGACACTAGGCCAACTATAAGGCTATACTCCTTCTGCACTTCAGGCTCTACAAAACCTAGGTGGGTGAACCTATAGATTCCTTATATGGTACCAGTTGTCAAAGCATACACTGAATCTAATACAAAGCAGATAGAAACCCTTATTTCTCCTAATGGCTTATGAAACAACACAGATTCTACAATAGCTAGGTGCAAACCTATATTATTCATAAACTGAGTGAGGGTTTAAAATTTTATGTCCACTTCAACATGAAGGGAAAATGATTGATTTATATTGAGAAAAGACAGCATGTCTAATATGCAGCAAAAACTTGATGATCCTACAAATGACCAGTGCCTTATCCATTAGGGCAATCCTATACTCCAGAATTATGCATCCTTGAACATCACTCAACATATGGTATATGTAGAAACATTCATGTTCGGTCTGTTCACCTTATGAATCAGACAACAATATCCAATATAACCCCATACTTTCACACATCCTTCTCAATGAATCTGCAACCCTGTATGAAACCACAAGCAATTATATGACTCCTTGAGTCAAAGGCAAGAAAACCTCAAACATACAACTGGGCAATTACAAATAGGTTCAAGATCTTTGTTCTTGAACATATAAAATTACAAATTCAACAAGAAAGGAGACATAATTATATTGAAATTCAAAACCTTCTGTACATTGTATTTATCTCCTTGAAATAAGTACATTAGGAATGCATAAAACAAGATACAAGATCACACTACTGTATCTGAACTATCTATGAAATTCATATGCTGTTCATACGAGATATGCTGGGTGTGTGGCTTTCACAGCCTGAGCAGAGCTCAAAGAACTGGAAAAAGAAAACCAACCCACCACCCTTTTTTCAGGGAAGAAGACAGAATATGTATGGAGAAGGCAATTCCCGGATTTGATTTGCAATTGACACTTGTCTATCTGAAAAACCTTCTTAATAGGTTAAAACAACTCTTTAATCTTTCCCCTCAACTGGTGAATCAAATCTTTTCATTTTACCTCTCAAGAGCCTCAAATATCTCAGCAACCTAATGATGAAATAATGTAACTGATTTTGATAAAAAAAAAAAAAACTCAATGTAAAAAGTGAAAATCAGTTCACAGTGACCTCCAAAATGCAAGAAAATTGCTGAGAGTTGATTTTTCTCCATATTCAGATCCCGACAAGCTTTTAAAATTGCCCTATAACCAATTTTGATGCTCTAGAATCAAGTTTGCTCATTTTGTCGCTAATGGCCCAAGAAACACAAATTGACCTATAACTCGAACTGGTGAGCACCTGTGCAAGAACCAACCTCAAATTCGGAAAATTCAGATCTTCCCGGTTCCGATGGTATATTGGAGTGCCCAATTTGGTTAAAAATTGCCCCAGATATTGCCTTTTGAAAATCTCAGTCTTGTTCATGACTTCCATGTAGTTTTGCAAAAATTTTAACTTTTATATAGTTTCAAACTATATGATAAGTGAAAATTTGTTTAAAAAACTCTACCCCATGTGATCTTTTAAAAAAAAAATTAAAATTTTTTTTTTCTTTTAACCTTTGAAAATTCCACCATATGTTTCACTCGGGTCAAACTTGGTTTGACCATATCGCCATGTGTCACGTGCTGATTCGCTGATTTGACTCTTGCCAGATTCTTGAGTTTTCCGGCAACCTCGCTATATCGCTAGCCGGATTTTTTGAGATTTTTTGGCAAGCGACATAGCGACCTGCCGGATTTTTGACTTTTCCGGTCGGATTTGCTGACGTCATCCTTTTGTCTGCACGTTTTTCTTCAAAATTTTACTTGTCTCCAACCAACCACGGACCCACCTGCACTAGCTTTGGCTTTACAAAAGCCTTTGTCTTGCTGACACTAAGCATTGGTAAAGATTTGTATTTAAATAATCAAAACTTCTTTCCCACAATGAATATGGGATAAAACAGTTTCAATGTTTTTTTTTTTTTTTTTGCTGTAGTGAATAGCTCCCTTGTTCATACATGGATCATGTGCCATCTCTGATGGGCCTCCCCATTGTGTAAATTGCTGCACTTATCCTCACATGGCCACTCTCAAAAACGTGCATTGCTGCATTATTTGCTGCCATGGACTTGCCTTTTAATTGTGGGGCTCCATTCAGTGTGTGAGATGCATTTTTCATGGTCCCTGTGCCAAAACGTGGAGCCTTTTGTTGTTCCTATTGCCTCGGACAGTGGCATTTCCCTTTGTAATCTTTATTCTACTCTTTGGATGCCCTGCAACATATGGATGCCCCAAAAACGTGGGCTTCTCTGTGATTTGCTCCAATACATGGAGTTCCTTGCTGGTTATCTTATTTAAAACATGAGACTCTCAGCTGGTGCTTCCCTTCTTCCTTGCCTATGGATGAATGACTCTTTTCCTGGTGATGCCTCTGTTATGGCATGAAAGCCCTCTATTTTGCTCAATGCATCTGTACATTTTCTTAGTTTTCTTCTTGTGTTAAAACATTATATTGTCAAAACAAATAGCCCTTCACATTTATTTGATTCTTTTATCATTGAGAAAAAGTCCAATCTCGTACATTTAGTGAACTAAGATAATGGCAATGACTACAGTGAAGCATTGTAATGATTGTATGTAAAACAATCAATTTAAAATTTCATTTTAAATCATTTCCGCACTAGTGTGAAATTTGTGTCTGAAGGCCCGCCAGGTGGCCGTAAAAACTAACTCAATCAGGTAACCAGGCCATGAAAATCGGCATGAGTGTTCAATCCTGCATACTCTATCACACTGCAAATTTTCAACTCATGATGGATTCCCAGTCAAAAGATTTTAATTGCCGAACATCCATACTTCAATTACTCTGCAGGCAAACAATGTTAAAAAACATAAACTGGGCTCGAGTTCGGCATTATAAACTGGGTTATTGATCACTTGGGGTTTTGAAAACTAGGATATAAGTTCTTTGCCATGAAGAGGATATAATTCCATGTTTTGGGCTCATGAAGAATCACAGGGCACATTTGGCGAATTTCCGAAAACAGGCACTTGGAAATTTTAACTGGCAAATGTGTCCAAAAGTGATTTTTGGCAAATGTACGGACATAAGAAAGTATGCAAATGGATTCATCATGACTTAAGAACTGGCATACTTCAAGGATTTCTAGTACACAACACAATGGTACAATCCATTTAGGCTAGCCAATCACACGATCAAAGTTATAACATGCCGAACAGGGGTACGGATCAATCTAGATACCGTAGCCGTAACAAAACAATGCAAACTGGGTTTTTGATCATGTTAGCAAACTGATCAAATGGATTCGACATGATCTCAAAATTGGAACATATGAAGTGTCTTACCCCTAGAACACAATGCAAAAAGGATTTTTTCATTTGGGTCAACTGGGTCAAAGATATGATTGGTCGAACAGGGCTTCCCAGAATTGTGATCAACTAGTTAAATGCACAAAACAGTAAATGACCAACTTTGCGGGGTGCAAAACCTAGTCAAACGGATTCGAAAAGACTTGAAAATTGAAACATAGGTTCTTTGTTATACACACTAAACATCCCCAAAGTGACTAGTCATGACACAGTCCTGGGTAAAAGATATTCAGATGCAAACTAGGCCTCTGATCGCTATTTGACACTTGGTAGAATTGCAAATTTTGACACTAGCTCAAAATGGGACTTCACAGAATGATTCGGGATGGCAAAATTACATTGTGGATCATATGAATATGTCAAATGAAAGGTTTTAAGCCACTCAAACACCATCTAGGCCTCAAGCTACCAACTGACCACATGCATAAAAGGCACTTTAGAACATGATTTTCCAAAATTTTCAAAATGTGACTAAAAATGAAGCATGCAATTTTCAGTCCCAACAGTGGCTCTGTCTGGGGATGCATGCCCCTTGCGGGCATGGCAAGGATTTAGATCTTTGGGAGAAGTAGACCACACACTTGAACAGCAAAACTCTCTCAAACAACTTTATTGAAAACAAGAAAACTACTCTTAACTATGTACAAGAGATGGCCCCAAGCCACCGAAAAGTTTCAGAACTCTTTACCTCTGTCATACACCTTATTTTCATTAACATTCTCCTGAGGAAAACTGAAACTCTCATTCTTCCTTGTCTTACCCAACACATCATTATTCACAATCGGCTCAATAGGCAAAACAAAACTATCATCATCTTCATAGTGCGAATAAAAATCAGATATACTTTCTTCATCTTGCCCACTATGAAAATATGAATCAGCGTGATCATAATAACTTACATCATACTAAAAATGAAACTGATCACTACTGATTGAGTCATGGATTCTTTCAACTGGAAACACAAAAGCTTGGTACTCTATTTCATTCAACGAGTTACATGGAGCAGATTGTAACTCACCTTGTGCTTCCATAAATGAAGAGTATGTGAAATCTAATCGTTGCCTACTTGCAACCATGTTACACTTTGAATCAGATTTATCCTCCTTTGCTGAAACCTCTTCACACTCAAAACATTGATTAGTGACCATATATGAAAATTCATTCTGAAAGTGTTGATCTAGACTATGCTGATCACTATCATTTTCTTCATCAAACTGAATGTCGGAATACACCTTGAACTCATCTTTACAAGACTTATTAGCACATGAAGAAAATCTATAATCTGATTGACAACGTTCACTATTTTCCTCCTCATCATATGAAAACTCAAAACTTATTGTAGCATAACCAGCATGGAAAGAATCTGAAACAGCATTAAACTTCCCTTCATTAACATAATCGGCATTCAACAAATCGTCATGTGCAAAGACATTTGAGGAACTGTCACCTACACCTCCAAAGTCTAACAAAGATTGTTCGGATTCTACCTCTTTTTCCACATCAAACTTTGGGGAATTGATTTGACTGAATGAAAAAGTATTATGAGAGAAAATATGAAGATCCTTAGAGATACTTACGTGCTTTTCAAACTCACAAGCCAACAATTTTGAGATTTCACTAGAGCTCAAAAAGACTTCCTCACAAATCTTCTCCTGGCTGTGATTGTCATCTGGATAACATGAAGAAGTTACAACAGCAAGATCCTTAGTGTAACAATATGGAAAATCAACATTATTACAATATTCTTTCTTATCGTGCCAATCACTAGATCTACTGTTGTTACAACTTTCTTCAACTTCATATGTACTGTAACAAAATTTATCTTTTCTTTTATATCCATCTTTTTCATGCTGATTGCTATTACCTGATTCATTAACATTTGAATCCGCCTCTTCACAATCAGAAGATAGATTATCTTGCTCTACGGACTCATTGTATTCATTACTACCTTGGCCTTCAGCACACTCATTATCATCAAGAGACATAATATGAAATCTGTAATCATCATCTTCCATCTCCTGAATGAATCTTTCAATTTGTAAAAACTTTTGTAATCTTATAGGTGCTGGCCAATTGACTGAATCGGGTACTAGAACATCAAGGAAAATATTAGGTAGTGAAGATTCCTCGGGTCTACAATGAAAAGGCATCTTACTGATTACTGACTTAAGCCTTAAATAACATTGTTCGACACTTAGACCTTGAGTACTGCCTACCTCATTTCTTATAAGATTTACAATCCTTTTGTAAACCATTGTATTCAACATAGTAATGTTATTATTCATGATTTTCAAACTCTCAGAATTCGGGGAACTAATCTCAGATCTAAGATCTGACTCCATCATAAAACAAACTTTCTACCTCTTCTTTCTAGTGCTGAAAATCACTAAATAGAGGCAACTTCTTTAAACACTTGACTTCCATGAAAAGAAAACATGAAAACCAAAATACCTCCAGTGCTGATACTGAACTTGGATCTGCTGATTTGGCACAGGTGCAAGACTGAAAATCCTTTACACCACTGATCAAACTTTGTAGAGTCGCCACCTCTTTGCAAGAGGAATGAAATAACCACTGCTGTGATCTATTTTTATATTTCAATTATTTATAACAGTAGATTGCAACCAGCACTTAAAAACTTATCAAGAATTTGAAACTCCTTTTCAAGAAACTACCAAAAGCTTCAGATCTGCCCATACAACTGAAAGTCCTTCCAAATTTTGCAATGAAATCAACTAGGAACAAACTGGTACAGAGATTTGAGAGTCGCCACTCACACTTGGTGAGAAATAAAACATAATTTGTCACTTGACAAATCTGAACCAGACCTTCAATGTAGGAGAAACTTGCAGATCACTGACATCTTGAAAAGAAAATATACTTTATAAATGAATTCTTGACTCTGAAACTTTTTCTGCAGTATTTGCAAAAACTGAACTGATTGAAGATAGACCTATGACAGTCATAGAACACAATTTTCATCCAGTTTCAACATACTGCTAATAATGAATAAAGCTTAACTGGGGAACATGAAACTTCAGCAAGGAAAAGGAACACATCTTGCTATTGATATGATATATCCAATCTGTTTCACATCAAAGGCTCCTGTTCTTTCAACAAAATGGATTGCCATCTTATTTCCCCAGCAGAGTCGCCATTTTGTTGGTGTTTGAAAACGTTACCCATTTCCAATTACCCTAATGAGAACAAGATGCATCTAGGGGCAGCTAACTCCCATTATCAACACATCCATTTAGACACCAGGCCAACTATAAGGCTATACTCCTTCTGCACTTCAGGCTCTGCAAAACCTAGGTGGGTGAACCTATAGATTCCTTATATGGTACCAGTTGTCAAAGGATACACTGAATCTAATACAAAGCAGATAGAAACCCTTATTTCTCCTAATGGCTTATGAAACAACACAGATTCTACAATAGCTAGGTGCAAACCTATATTATTCATAAACTGAGTGAGGGTTTAAACTTTTATGTCCACTTCAACATGAAGGGAAAATGATTGATTTATATTGAGAAAAGACAGCATGTCTAATATGCAGCAAAAACTTGATGATCCTACAAATGACCAGTGCCTTATCCATTAGGGCAATCCTATACTCCAGAATTATGCATCCTTGAACATCACTCAACATATGGTATATGTAGAAACATTCATGTTCGGTCTGTTCACCTTATGAATCAGACAACAATATCCAATATAACCCCATACTTTCACACATCCTTCTCAATGAATCTGCAACCCTGTATGAAACCACAAGCAATTATATGACTCCTTGAGTCAAAGGCAAGAAAACCTCAAACATACAACTGGGCAATTACAAATAGGTTCAAGATCTTTGTTCTTGAACATATAAAATTACAAATTCAACAAGAAAGGAGACATAATTATATTGAAATTCAAAACCTTCTGTACATTGTATTTATCTCCTTGAAATAAGTACATTAGGAACGCATAAAACAAGATACAAGATCACACTACTGTATCAGAACTATCTATGAAATTCATATGCTGTTCATACGAGATATGCTGGGTGTGTGGCTTTCACAGCCTGAGCAGAGCTCAAAGAACTGGAAAAAGAAAACCAACCCACCACCCTTTTTTCAGGGAAGAAGACAGAATATGTATGGAGAAGGCAATTCCCAGATTTGATTTGCAATTGACACTTGTCTATCTGAAAAACCTTCTTAACAGGTTAAAACAACTCTTTAATCTTTCCCCTCAACTGGTGAATCAAATCTTTTCATTTTACCTCTCAAGAGCCTCAAATATCTCAGCAACCTAATGATGAAATAATGTAACTGATTTTGATAAAAAAAAAAAACACTCAATGTAAAAAGTGAAAATCAGTTCACAGTGACCTCCAAAATGCAAGAAAATTGCTGAGAGTTGATTTTTCTCCATATTCAGATCCCGACAAGCTTTTAAAATTGCCCTCTAACCAATTTTGATGCTCTAGAATCAAGTTTGCTCATTTTGTCGCTAATGGCCCAAGAAACACAAATTGACCTATAACTCGAACTGGTGAGCACTTGTGCAAGAACCAACCTCAAATTCGGAAAATTCAGATCTTCCCGGTTCCGATGGTATATTGGAGTGCCCAATTTGGTTAAAAATTGTCCCAGATATTGCCTTTTGAAAATCTTAGTCTTGTTCATGACTTCCATGTAGTTTTGCAAAAATTTTAACTTTTATATAGTTTCAAACTATATGATAAGTGAAAATTTGTTTTAAAAACTCTACCCCATGTGATCTTTTAAAAAAAAAATTAAAATTTTTTTTTTCTTTTAACCTTTGAAAATTCCACCATATGTTTCACTCGGGTCAAACTTGGTTTGACCATATCGCCATGTGTCACGTGCTGATTCGCTGATTTGACTCTTGCCAGATTCTTGAGTTTTCCGGCAACCTCGCTATATCGCTAGCCGGATTTTTTGAGATTTTTCGGCAAGCGACATAGCGACCTGCCGGATTTTTGACTTTTCCGGTCGGATTTGCTGACGTCATCCTTTTGTCTGCACGTTTTTCTTCAAAATTTTACTTGTCTCCAACCAACCACGGACCCACCTGCACTAGCTTTGGCTTTACAAAAGCCTTTGTCTTGCTGACACTAAGCATTGGTAAAGATTTGTATTTAAATAATCAAAACTTCTTTCCCACAATGAATATGGGATAAAACAGTTTCAATGTTTTTTTTTTTTTTTGCTGTAGTGAATAGCTCCCTTGTTCATACATGGATCATGTGCCATCTCTGATGGGCCTCCCCATTGTGTAAATTGCTGCACTTATCCTCACATGGCCCCTCTCAAAAACGTGCATTGCTGCATTATTTGCTGCCATGGACTTGCCTTTTAATTGTGGGGCTCCATTCAGTGTGTGAGATGCATTTTTCATGGTCACTGTGCCAAAACGTGGAGCCTTTTGTTGTTCCTATTGCCTCGGACAGTGGCATTTCCCTTTGTAATCTTTATTCTACTCTTTGGACGCCCTGCAACATATGGATGCCCCAAAAACGTGGGCTGCTCTGTGATTTGCTCCAATACATGGAGTTCCTTGCTGGTTATCTTATTTAAAACATGAGACTCTCAGCTGGTGCTTCCCTTCTTCCTTGCCTATGGATGAATGACTCTTTTCCTGGTGATGCCTCTGTTATGGCATGAAAGCCCTCTATTTTGCTCAATGCATCTGTACATTTTCTTAGTTTTCTTCTTGTGTTAAAACATTATATTGTCAAAACAAATAGCCCTTCACATTTATTTGATTCTTTTATCATTGAGAAAAAGTCCAATCTCGTACATTTAGTGAACTAAGATAATGGCAATGACTACAGTGAAGCATTGTAATGATTGTATGTAAAACAATCAATTTAAAATTTCATTTTAAATCATTTCCGCACTAGTGTGAAATTTGTGTCTGAAGGCCCGCCAGGTGGCCGTAAAAACTAACTCAATCAGGTAACCAGGCCATGAAAATCAGCATGAGTGTTCAATCCTGCATACTCTATCACACTGCAAATTTTCAACTCATGATGGATTCCCAGTCAAAAGATTTTAATTGCCGAACATCCATACTTCAATTACTCTGCAGGCAAACAATGTTAAAAAACATAAACTGGGCTCGAGTTCGGCATTATAAACTGGGTTATTGATCACTTGGGGTTTTGAAAACTAGGATATAAGTTCTTTGCCATGAAGAGGATATAATTCCATGTTTTGGGCTCATGAAGAATCACAGGGCACATTTGGCGAATTTCCGAAAACAGGCACTTGGAAATTTTAACTGGCAAATGTGTCCAAAAGTGATTTTTGGCAAATGTACGGACATAAGAAAGTATGCAAATGGATTCATCATGACTTAAGAACTGGCATACTTCAAGTATTTCTAGTACACAACACAATGGTACAATCCATTTAGGCTAGCCAATCACACGATCAAAGTTATAACATGCCGAACAGGGGTACAGATCAATCTGGATACCGTAGCCGTAACAAAACAATGCAAACTGGGTTTTTGATCATGTTAGCAAACTGATCAAATGGATTCGACATGATCTCAAAATTGGAACATATGAAGTGTCTTACCCCTAGAACACAATGCAAAAAGGATTTTTTCATTTGGGTCAACTGGGTCAAAGATATGATTGGTCGAACAGGGCTTCCCAGAATTGTGATCAACTAGTTAAATGCACAAAACAGTAAATGACCAACTTTGCGGGGTGCAAAACTTAGTCAAACGGATTCGAAAAGACTTGAAAATTGAAACATAGGTTCTTTGTTATACACACTAAACATTCCCAAAGTGACTAGTCATGACACAGTCCTGGGTAAAAGATATTCAGATGCAAACTAGGCCTCTGATCACTATTTGACACTTGGTAGAATTGCAAATTTTGACACTAGCTCAAAATGGGACTTCACAGAATGATTCAGGATGGCAAAATTACATTGTGGATCATATGAATATGTCAAATGAAAGGTTTTAAGCCACTCAAACACCATCTAGGCCTCAAGCTACCAACTGACCACATGCATAAAAGGCACTTTAGAACATGATTTTCCAAAATTTTCAAAATGTGACTAAAAATGAAGCATGCAATTTTCAGTCCCAACAGGTTCCACTTTAGTGGGACAAACAAAATTGAAAAAGGTTAGGACAAGTGCAAATTTTGTTTTTGACATGTTCGTATGAACATCAGTGGCATGTTCAGGAGAACATATTGCCCACACATGTTTGAGTGAACATGCTAGGGCATAATATGGCATGTTCACATGAACATGCATAGGTAATATGTTCAACCGGACATACGCTGGGCCAATTTTTGACGATTAAAAACACTTTTTAAACCCTTTTGGCTCATTGTCATAGTGTCACTATTCATTTTGAGGGTTGGAATGAACACCTATTTCTTATCAGCACTGTCAACGTCATCTTATCGCTTTCCTTCCGATTCTCATCTTTAGGTATGTCAAAATATTATTATTTTAATGTTTTAAACGTTTTAAAAGTAATTTTAAATGTTTTCAAAGTTTTTTTTTTAATGTTTTGAAAGCATATTTAAATGTTAATTTAATATTTTTATTGTTTATTTATATTAATTTAGAAAACATAAAAATATTATTATAAAAAAATTAGAAAATGTTCAATTTTAGAAAACATTAGGAAAAATATTTAAAAATTTATAATAATATAAATTTTAGAAAAAAAATTTAAAAAAATATTAGAAAAAATATTAGAAAATCATTAGAAAATTTATAATAATATAAAATTTAGAAAAAAAAATTTAGAAAAACATTAGAAAAAATATTTTAAAAATATTAAAAAAATATTAGAAAATTTATAATAATATAATGTATAATTGGGAAACAAATTTAGAAAAATATTAGAAAAAAATATTACATTTAAATATTAGAAAAATATTAGAAAATATATTTAAAAAATAATAATTTAGAATTTTATATTAGAAAACTACAAGAAAATAAATTAGAATTTAAACATTACAAAATATTAGAAAAAGCATTAGAAAATATTTTTTAAAACATTAGTCTTGAAAATTACAAAACATTAGAAAAATATTTAAAAATATTTAAAAAAATATTTTCAATATTCATATAAATTTATTAATGTTAATGTATGTATGTTGTTGATATTTTTATACATCTTAATCTTTTATGTTTACGTATATATGTTTTATTCATGTATCTATATATGTTATTCATGTTTATGTGTATGCTATTCATCTTTATGCACCTTAATCTAAACTATGTAATTTTAATTATATTTAATGGCATACATCTTAAGGGGAGATCCTAAATTATACATAAGAATGCAAATTAAAATATACATTTTTTATTTCATAGATATATATATGTATACATGTTAATGTTAAATGTAGACATGTATATTTTCGATATTCATGTTTATGTATATATGTCAAATACATCTTAATGTGTGAATCTTAGAAGTTTAATTAAATGACATATCTTAAGGGTCCAGATCCTAAATTATACATGTAACAATATAGATTAGAATGTATAATTTTTTATTTTGAACATAGATGAACATGTATATTTGTTCATGGTTAAAAGTAGATGTATGTACATGTTTTTAATAAATTCACATACTTATATGTATAATTTGTATATATGTTAACTATTGATCTTAATTTATCTTATAACTAAGTGTTATTAACTATATTTAATGACACATGTCTTAAGGGGAGATCCTAAATTGTACATAAGAATGTAGATTAAAATGTATATTTTATTTCATAAATGTACATGTAAATATGTTCATGTGTTAGATATAGATGTGCATACATATGTTATTATTTTTAATGTCTTAATAATTAGAAGTATATAATTAACTATATAATTCAATGACATGTCTTAAGGGGAGATCCTAAATTATACATATATAAGAATGTAGATTAATTTGCATATCTAGGTATGAATATAAGATACATGTGCATCCAAACCCTAACCCTAACCTTGATCTTAAAATTTAATTTCTAAACCCAAGATTATAAATGATAATAAATACCCTAAATCATAATCTTGAACCAAATCATAAACTTCTAATGCTAAGTTCCCTTATCTTAAATTCTTAACCATGGACCTTAATATTAACCCCTAAATTTAATGCTTAATTATGTAAGTCCATGTAAACCCTAACAATGTCATAAGGTCTTAAATCTTGCCCTAAAATTGAGCCTAATTACACTAAAACCCTATTTCAAAACCTAATTGAGGCCTAACTTACATAAAATTAAAACAAGTTGACCCTAATCCTAAATTTTTAAAAATTACATTTGAGATACATGCACATACATTTAAACACATGTACATACATGAAGTATGACCCTTGTTTTAAATGATATATATGTAACCCAGCTTGAAACCTAAACATTGAAACATTATCATTTAAGAGTAATATAAATAATTTATTACCCTTTAATTGAATTCTCTAATAATACCCCCCAAAGTATAATAAAATCCTAGAACAATAAATTAACTCTAACCATAACCAAACTCTCAACTTTAAAGTTATCTTATGATTATGATAGGTTACATCCTTAAATCCTAAATTATAAGCCCTTATACTAAATTGAAAGTTTGTATAAAGATTTGGGTAAATTAGTATTTAGGGTCATGGTTTAACATTTATAGTTTATGATTATGATTATGGTTAGATCTAGGTTAAATGGGTTTACATCATTGTTAGAAGTATGGGTTAATAATTAGAAGTATATAATTAACTATATAATTCAATGACATGTCTTAAGGGGAGATCCTAAATTATACATATATAAGAATGTAGATTAATTTTCATATCTAGGTATGAATATAACATAGATGTACATCCAAACCCTAACCCTAACCTAACCAAACCCTAACCCTGACCTTGATCTTAAAATTTAATTTCTAAACCCAAGATTATAAATGATAATAAATACCCTAAATCATAATCTTGAACCAAATCATAAACTTCATTTGCTAAGTTCCCTTATACCTTAATATTAATCCCTAAATTTAATGCTAGAAATTATGTAAGCTCGTGTAAACCCTAACAATGTCATAAGGTCTTAAATCTTACCCTAAAATTGAGCCTAATTACACTAAAATCCTATTTCAAAAATTAATTGAGACCTAACTTACATAAAATTAAAACAAGTTGACCCTAATCCTAAATTGTTAAAAATCACATTTGAGATACGTGCACATACATTCAAACACATGTACATACATGAAGTATGACCTTTGTTTTAAATTTTATATATATATATATATATATATATATATATATATATATATATATATATATATATATATATCCCAACTTGAAACCTAAACCTCAAAACATTATCATTTAAGAGTAATATAAATAATTTATTACCCTTTAATTGAATTCTCTAATAATAGCCCCCAAAGTATAATAAAATCCTAGAACAATAAATTAGCTATAACCATTATCAAACTCTCAACTTTAAAGTTATCTTATACTTATATGCAAATTAATCTAGGTCTAGATGTGTTATAGATTATTTAGGTCCATGATGTGTGATGTATGTTCAATTACATGTGTATAATTTTTAATTTTAAAAATAAAAAATTGTGTGTATAGTAGGCAATTTAGCTCTTCATACATTTCTATAGATATAGCTTCACACGATTGGCTTGATGCGGCTCCTGGTGCATCACCTAATGTAGTTCTTGCTATAGCTCCTACTACAACACAGATTGATGTGGTTCCTATTGCAGCGCTTGATGTAGTTCTTGATCTGGCTCCTCATGCAACACATCGTGTTGCTCGTGGTGGGGCTCATGTTGCAGCTTCTAGTAGGGCTCGTCATGTACCTCAATGTAGGGCTTGTCGTGTAGCTCATGTTCTGACTCCTGGTGGTGTAGGTCCTACCATGGCTCCTAGTGCGGCTCCTATTCCAGGTCAGGCTGCACCTACAACTCCTACTGGAGGTCCTACTGCACCACCTCCATGCATTGATATCGATGCTTTATTTGCACTTTCGGCATAGGAGGTTGCTAGACTACAATAGTCTATATTGACCTTTGATGATGGTCTTTATAGAAACATATGTACTATGATATGTAGGAGTTTACAGGATTTCATAGCTAGGTTTAGAGCTCACCATTCATTTAATCCTACCATATTAGCTTCCATATCTAGGGAGCTTAGGGCTGAGGTTTCAAGAAATGCATTGCTTGATGACATCAAGAGGGTAGCCCCCAAAGACATCATCCAGAGAGAGCTCTTTCTAGCATATGAGGGAACACAGGGTAGTCTAGGAAGCTATAGAGTCACACAATGCAGAGACCCTATTATTGCTAGCATGATCTATCCATGATTTTTAGTTGCACATGGTCATTATCCTAATAATGACTAGATACCCCTTTATTTTGCATAGAAATTATATGTTGAGTTTCATATAGGGCTCAACATCAACTACTTGGATATTCTTGATTATTGCAGACAGGACATGGTCGGATCATAGATCATGACCAGTATCGCACTGCACATCATCTACCACCTGCAAATGTTAGATAGTTTTTTGGACAGAGGCTACCTCCTATGACTACAACACATGCGCCTATTGCAGATACAATTGTCATTGCTTCCTAGAGGGGATCAATTGACACTATTGGGCACATTGCATCTGCGACAGCTAGTATCACATCAGATTCTATTGGTCATTATCTTCATAGTCAATGTCCTCTTCCACCTAGTCAACCATCTTCATTGGCATCTAGTAGCCCTTCAGGTGGCTCCTCTGATGATACATATAGAGCTATTGGGCTACCACTACCAGGTGATATTCATGGTCTTTGAAGACAGTAGACACATATCGATATGGCACTGTATTTTTTGGAGGATATGTTGCACTTTATTAGCTATATTTTTGATACACAGAGGATTCCAGTACACTTAGTGATGGATGTTGTTAGACAGCATTAGAGCTCCGACATAGTTCCACAGACACAGGCCACCACATGAGTGACAGATGATACACCTGTGTGTAGCTCACAGCATTCGGCACCAAGCTCACAACACTCTACAGGAAATGCACTACCAGGTTGATGGCAAATAGCTTTACAAATTGAATTTTGTTAGATTTTTTGACTATTCACACTAACACCATAGATATAGGCATGTTTGCTTGAACTAACCCTTTAAATTTCTCTATGGCCATGAAATTTTAGTGGGCATGTTCGCTCGAACGCGTAAAATTAGGATAATTTTAAACCTTTTTTCTTTCTTTTTTTTGCTCTTTTGACTCCCATGATTGTAGGAGAATGATCTCCTACTGTAAAATAAAAAATGTCAAAATGTGCTACTCAGAGCAAGCTTTCCAATGACTATAATTGTGATACATATTTTAGTCATTAAGACTTTCAAATATGAGTTTAACTTATTACAGGTTCATTACCGATTGAACATCAACTGACTTCGACACCTTGGGACAATTTGTAAATCAGGTCAATTTTTTTTTGAAAAATATGTAGGAACTAGCTTATTGAGATACCTTTCTATTCAAAAAAATAAATTTAGGTTTATGATAAATTGACTTCAAATTATCTGTGTCAAACAGAATGTATGTCTGAATTACGATTCGTATCACTTCAAAACTTCATAAACTATACAATATTCAACAAAAATAAATCAAACCAAATGTATCCTCTAGATATTGATCTTACAAATCTAATACCAAAAGAATTACTTCATTATCATTTCTAAAAAAAATTTTTATGTGTGTCAAACAGACTGTCACTCTTTAAAAATATTGAATTTTATTATGTACCACTTTTCGGAGGAGCTTAAAAACATTGACATAAATAATTTTTTTTTTAGATTAAAAAATATGGTTACAAAGTAGGAAAAATGTACTCAAAATCACTATTTTATGTCATCTTGAAATTATTTATAGTTTTGGAGATATAGTCACTTGAACGTGACGTTTGTTGCAAAAATATTGATTTCAGTGTCAAAATTGGTGAAAAAGTGGAACCCATTATTGTGGGATCACCCCATGATTACATTATTTTTTCATGATAAATTAATTTACTAGTTTTAGTCTACTTTTCTAAAGCTCAATAAATTGAATTCCTTAGCTTAGTCTTACGATTGAGAAAGTTTGAAGCATATACTTTGCAAATGACATTCAAAGTTTACATCCCTGGTCAATAATTAAATGAGACTAAATAATTCATTTAGAAACCAATTAGGGTGTTCTTGTTAATCTTAGAGTAGTTTTAACACATGAGTAACAATATACTTTATTCATTTATAAGTTATATACACAGTTCATGCCAAAAAGATAATGAATGTCAAGCATAATATGTCAGATAGTGCATGTCGAGGCACTCAAGTGCCAAGTATGTGCTGAGTGATTCAAGTGCCAAGTAACTAGCAAGTGTCAATCCACTCAAGTGTATAGAAGATAGTATGTGCCAAGTTATTTAGATGTCTAGTGATTCATGGAAGTTGAGTCATTTAGAGGCTAAGTTACAACATTGAAGTTGTAGTTGATGTCGAGCATCACGAACTTCAAAAGCTAAGTTGTACAAGTTTACCATAGTTGTTTGTAATGGCACAAAATTCTATGTAAACCATTTATTAGCAAACTCAAGGATTTTTTTTGTGATCATAGATGATAAGAACAAGCCTTTATTTTAAATCCCTATGCATTACATGCATCCAATCAAAAAATGGGAAGGTTGAATTGCTAATATGGGTTGAATCACAATTGTTGATTCATACCTAACCCTAACATAGCTAGGTCTTCTTAAGGAGGAAAATCCCTAAAAAATTATATACATGGAAGGAAAAAAGAGAGAATTTTTCATGTGCAATAGAGAATTCATGGTGACTAAGAAGTTTGGATTTGAAATACATAGCAAAATCAGGTAGAGGAGAATAGAGGAAAGGAATTAGAAGACAATTGGAATACATATGATTAGAAAGGACCAATTATATATTAGGAAAGAGGAAATCTATCATCAATTAATAGAGTGATAACTGGAGGATCATTGTTGTGACATTTTAATAGGTTAATCAGTTAAATCTCCTAACTAAGTAATCTTAACATGCTGTTGTAAATCCTTTAATAGGTGCTTACTTTATTGTAAGTTGAAGTCCTCTAATTAGAAACACTTCTAACTATTGACAATTGGATAATGGAGATATATAATTGTTGTCATTTATGGAAACACATGATGTACATTTTTACAAGAAACTTTAGAAATAGAGATACTTAGCTTTTGGTACTTAGAAAATTGTCTAAGTATAAATTTGGTATACATCAATGTATTATTTTGTTTGTAACTTGTTGATGATGTCATATTATGACTAAAGAAGTTAGATGGAGATAGTATACATGTTGATGATGACATGTGTAACCTTGGAAAATAATATAGACTATACGAAGAAGTGATATTCATGTTTCAACAGTGAAATAGGACAATGGAATTAAATGAAAGGAATTTTTTTTTTTACAAAATAATTACTTGTTTAATTAGGGCCAACATCCTAGATGTTTACTCTAAGTTGGAAAAGTGTATTTTGGTCTTAGCCAACCTAGAAAATATTTTTGTAATGGCATGATATTTATGCAAAGGACATCTTGTGAATTCAAGTGTCCTATCTTGGAGAAATTGTGTTGAGAAATTGTATACAAACTTTTGTCAAAGTGATATATCCAAAGTTTGTGAAGCTATTATGTGATTTGAGATCAAAGTGAGAAAGAATCTATATTCTAGAAGTTTGATTACTTTTTTGGAAAGTGATCTCTTCTTGTGATTGGAAATGCAAGTTTGGGCAGTGGGCTCATTTTGTATCTATTGTACTACAACTCCTAACAAGATTAGCACAACTCCTAATAGGGTTGGAATCTCCTAACAGAGACTCTCTATATTGAATTTTTTCATTGACTCCTAACAAGGTCCATCCTTTAACAAGAAACTTATTTATCAATATATTATCTAGTTGGTATCATCCCCACTGAAGTTTACCCTTGGCCAGGGTTTCCCTAGTCAACAAAATATGGTTTTATGAGTTATCTTTGTGTATGGTTAATATTATTGATCAACATTACTTTACTAATTTGTTATGTATGGTTTAAGGTAAGAAATAATATCCAATTGGCAACTAAAGTTTGTTGATTAATGATTCACCCCCCCTCTCAGTAATCCCCATTTCAAACAATTGGTATCAAAGTGCATTCACTTTAAAGAGGCTTAAGAACTTGAGCAAGATCCCTATAGATATGGAATAGTTGATGAAGAACCTTGGAAAGGCACTTCAACAAATTGATCTCCTTACTAAAGAAAGAGATAAGATGAAGGATATATATGAAGATTCTAAAGTAAACATTTGAAAATTGAAGGAAAAGATTGAACATCTCAATTCCAAGCTTGAATCTATTGAATATAAAACTAGTGATGATGATTATTCAAAGCCGAAGATAGAGTACTAGATCTTGAAGCATGAATTGAAGATTAAGAATCTAAAGTTGACTTTGAGGAATGATCCTAGGGTAAAAGCATAGATCTGTGTCACCGTTTGTGATACCAAAACCTATTTTGGTCAAATCTCATTTCTCTATCAAAACTCATTTTTTTCCAAAAGTTAAAAATACCCTTTTATAGATCTTAGATTAAATATCATCATTATATAAATTTTTGAGTGTTATGATTAGTTATAATATGTTATAATCTCAAAGTATTATAAGTTGATATTTCAACATTTCAAAAGATACTCCCTCAAAAAAGGAAAAGAAATAGTAAATCATATCAAAAAAATTAAAAAATTATATTTATCTCTAGAGGAGAGAATCCTCTTCACGAATATGTAATTTTTTTTCAAGAAGGTATAGATTTGATAGGAAAGTTTTGACAGGAGAAAAAAATTGTTGGATTCTAATAAGGTCAAACTTGAATACTTATAACAAAGAAAATATACATAAAAAATAGTTATTTCTTTTTTTGTGCACTATCTATACATGTCATCTATAAGATATTTTCAAATCAGAACAAAAAAAGATGATTCACATATACTTGTTTGATGGAAACTACACCCTATATTTTTTACAGTTAAAAAAGAGACTTCAAAATAAAATAAAATGAATAAATTCCTACTCAAAAAAATTATAAAAATTATAGGCATAAAATTCATCCAATTCTACAAATTTCATCAGTTTACATCATCTTCATATTTTAAACACAAATACCATTTTCTCTGTCACTAATGTTGAACTGTCACATTCTGATATCATGTTTCTTTATAAAAGGTGGCACAGGTTTGTGCTTTTACCCCCTAGCAAAGATGAATCTGAGTTGAAAACTAAGAATGTAGATCTTAGAGAAAGTCTAGGAAAGAAGACATCTGAATTTGAAACATTGAAAGAACATCATGACTAAGTTCATAAGTACAATACCATTGTGAAAGGTCAATCAACTGATTGTAAGCAAGAACTTGAGAAGCTTTATTCTAGTATAGAAAAGCTTGATGATTCTATTAACATTGTAGTCAGGTTTGTTATTACTAATACACACTTATTCATAAAGGTGGTATCTACCTAGCTTATTGTATAGTTAATAGTATTAACAAAGTATTTTAGGCTTTAAAGAGGTCTACAGTTTCTATCAAGTTCAAGGAACAATATTCAATTTACACTAAGCAGTTTCTACCAAGTTGGTAATTAGCAATGTAAACCAAGCTTCTTAGTGTTTACTGATTTTCTTAGTGTAAATCAAGTTCTGCAGTGCTTACTAAGTTTTTACTTGTAGTGATGTGAATCTAGTGTTAACTGAGCCACTCAATGTTGACCAAGTTATTTAGTTTATATTTAGCTTGTAGTGATAGTATTGACTGAGCTATGCAATGTGAATAAAGTAATTTAGTTTATATGTCAAGTTTCACAGTATTCATTGAGTCACCAGTACAAACTAAGTTTACACTACTTGGAAGTGATTAGTATGGAATAAGATTCTATGTACACCAAATGCATGATGATGTCGAGCATTGACAGTGGATGTTGAGTATCAGAACCTCATTGAGCTAGTCTTCAAAACTCGATTTCTTGTAATTGGGCCAACTTTATGTATTTTGTGTAAACTTTTATTGTAGCCAACTTTGTTGATTTGTAAATTGGATTGGTATATATGTAATGTATTGTATCACATCCAAAGATCTGAAATATATAATATGTAACAAGAAGAGAAGAGAAAAAGTGTGAAATAAAAAGGCTACAATGGTATAAGGAGTAGCAAAGATTTATCTATCACAGTAAGGTGATCATTATACTCAAGGGAATCTTATTCAACAAACCAAGTTGTAGATCAGAGATCAACCACTATTTCATGCTATTAGGTGGACCATTAAATCCTTTCACAAGGTAGACTTAATAGTATGTCATAAATCTCTTTATTGAGTGCATACTTCATTGTATGTTTATAAATTCTTTTGCAAGGTGGACTTGGTAGTCCATATTGCTCATATTAGGGCCAATCATCAGAAGTGATCACTATAATCCTTAACAGAACAACATTATAATATAGTACTAAAAATTATTGGTACCATCCCCCTCCTAGATTTGCTTTCTATTTGGAAGTTTTTTGGGTCACCATATTGTGTTTCAAAGTGTTATAAATGTTTCTATGCTTTCATTTTCTCATGCATGCAATTCAATCAGAATTCACATGAAGAATTAATTATTTTTCTTAGTTATTGATTCACCCCTCCCCTATCAATAACTTAGCCTATCATATATATTTCAAAAAATTGGTATCAGAGCTTTATTGTTCTAAAGAAAGAAGTTTTCTAGCTTGAGAAAATATTAGAGTTTATGGATATATTTAGACTTGACAAGGATATTGACAATGAAAAAATCAATCTGGAATTGGCTATTGGGAAACTCAAGAAAGAAAAGGAGAAACACTCTCAATCCTTGTAAAGAAGAAAAGAACTTGCAACACATATGAATGACCAACTCTAGATTGAAGAAATAATTGAAGACACCCATTCAGAAATAAATTCAGACAAAGAAAATGAGCCAATCAAAGAACTATTAGAAAAGAATGGTACACTTCAAGAATAAGTAAGAAAGCTGAGAAGAGAGAAAGAAATCTAGTTAGTAAGATTGTGTGGAGTCATGGAAAAAAAAAATATAAAAGAAGAGATAGAAGGAAACAAAAATAACATTCAATACCTATCCCTTTAGTAGGCAGACTTCATTAATTAGCTCACTAATGCAAATGAAGAAATCATGAATCTAAGATCACAAAATGAAAGATTATAGAATGATTTAAACACTGAAAAGAAAACCAATGAGAGGATGATGAAATCTCAAGTAGACATGGATCAACTAAATGAGAAAATACAATATAGACAAAAAGGGAAAAGCATGATTTGGATATACAAAAGAAGTTGAATCATCCAAGGAAGGAGCTCAAAAGAATCAAAGACCTACTTGCAATCACTATGGTAAGATGGGTCATACATCAAAAAAATGTTGGAGCAATGGGAAAACTAAATTTAATGGAAAATTCTACAGTTGTAATCAGCATGGTCATAAACCTAATGAATTCAAAGAGAAACCTAAGTTTGAAGGCAAATGTCACAAATGCAAGAAGCATGGACACAAATCTTTTGAATGCAAAACTAATATATTGAACCTAGCTAAACATATTGTAAAAGCTATATTTGGTTGGGACTATAATACTTGGTGTAGATGTCATTACTATGGATAATTTAGACACATTGGAATGAATTGTGTAAAACATCACATGAGGATATGATACACTACTTGAAGATGTTTCATTTTGTACAAAACTTGGTCATCTTGCTAAGAATTGGATGAATACTAGAAGAATTGAAAATGAAAAGAAGGAAAAAATTGATAACATCGTAAAGTAGATGATATAGTAGTGGATTCCAAAATCTTCTAAGAATACTATCCAAGAAATGAAGCAATTTTCACTTAAAAATTGGGTGACTCAAGAATTTATGCTTGATCTCCCACAAGGAGAAATGGAACTAGGATTCTGAAGTAGACATCTTGCATTAGTTCCAGTTAGTAGAATAAAACATTCATATTAGCATTAAAGATGAAAAGGGATCACTGAGCATTCAAGACAATGTAAGTCATTACCGAGCAAGGTTGGGTTGCAAGACCCTACCTAGCAAGGTTGAGAGTTACATTGAGTCATGGATGACTCTACCAAACATTTAATGAAAGAGAAATGGAAGACAATTTGTCATTTGAGTAACCAATTGTACTAGGCATTTATGGTTATCAAAAGGTGAAATTTGATAAAAAGGCAAAATTGAATTCATTTGTCACCATGAATTTTCAAGAGCTACTTGTGCGGAGCAATTTTTAGGGCATCTAAGTTATCTATGCAAATCATTATTGAAGATTTCTATATCTTTGCAAACCCTACTAAGAAAATGGCATCCTCTAGCAGCAAGACTAAGAAAGGGTCAAAAATGTTGGTTTGAGGCATGGAATGGAAAGCACAAGTCTTTAAGCTTAGTCAGGTAGTTATACAAACCCTAGATCCAAGCAGAACACAATCTCAAATTCCATCCAAGGTACTATTGATTAATGATATTTGTTCACATTTTTGATGCTCTATTCAAGATACTAGAACCCTAGAAATGGATGAAACCTTGGAAAACCTATATGTGGATGACATATTAAAACTAAAGCATCAACACCTTGAAGCTAAGGCTTTGACTCACATTTGTCACATGCTATGAGACTTTCAAATTAAATGGATAAGGTTTATCCTCAACCATGTGCATAATGGAAAGTTGTGGTTGGAGAAACCTATTTTGATAATGAAGAAAATCATTCATAAGATAACAAGCCTTCCAATGCTAACCAAGGAAAAAATGACTAAACCCCTAAGTCAAGTCCAGCTAGAAAAGAAAATGCTTGCTGAGTGCGATGGAAGGGGAATGAAGATCAGCTATGTCACATATATGGAATTAAAGTTTAGGATACATATTATTACATATAAGATATTTATCTTGACCAAAATCAACACTGCATCATGTGAAGTAGTGGATTTCATGTACAAAGTGGTAAAAAAAAATGTCATTTGACCTTGCCAAGTTGATGTTGAATTAGTTCAACAAAAACATGGAGAGAATCAGAACTTCAAAGAAAAACCCTTGTAAGTTTGTTTCACTCTTAACTTGTCTATTTTTATTTGTGCAAAAGTTCTTCCCATCAAACCATATAGTTGTGTGGAGAAAGGATCTACCTGTTCTTTACCAAATTAATGAATATATAGTAGAAATGGGAGAAATCTATGTTAGTATTATGGATAATTATTTTGATGCATTTAACAACAAGATGAATAATAGATTTATAATTACTAAGAAACTTGTTGAAGATTACAAAGATGATTTTTTTTCATGGTTGATAGTGACAAAGTGTATATACAAGTAGATAGACCAAGAATTATATGGGTCAAGCCTTTAGGTTATGAGGTTAATATTGATGAAACTAAAGATATCATTGAAGCATTGTTAAATAAGCTTTTTTATCTGAAAGCTGCATATTTTGGTACATATGATGAAGCAAACACAAGAATAGAACTTGAAATAAAACTCTCTTAGGTGGTCAACAAAGGGAAGAAGAGGATATCAAAATTGAAACAATCTAGCACCACTCTATTGTCAACAGAAGGTAAAGGAGATGACCTTGAGGAAGATGATGCAGAAGATGAAGAAAAGTTAGAAGAAGAAGAACCTATAAAGAAGAAAGGTAAGGTTATAATAACCAAACTTACCAAACCATCTACTATAGTGTTCACAACGAGGACATCTAGTAAGAAACTAAAGATGGCTGAAGAAGCAGAGGATATAATTTTCAAGAAGCCTCCACCCACCTTTTAGGAAAAGTTGAAAGAAATAGATTCAAGAGCTGGCATAAAAAACTTTAGATCATTGAAGTATGAAATTAGAAATTCAAAAGAGAAGTAGCAAGTTGAAGGCATGATAATGTCTAAGATAGGCAAATGGAAATATTCTCTAGACTAGCTTGCTCAACATATTCTGAGTGATTTGATGGAGAAAATCAAGACAAGATGGGAGCATGTTATGAAAACTACTAAAGACATATATGAATAGACCCTAAGGCAACTGATGTCGAGCTTGAGTGATAAAGAGGTGAAAGATTCAATCAAGAAGAATGAGGAAAAACTTACCTTGATATTCAACACTTGTCTAATATTGATAAATGACATTGAACATGTGGTAAGGAATGCAAACAACACATGGAAGAACATTTATAATCTTTACGCATAGAGTGATTTTGTTGTTAATTTCATTGACAAGGATGAATATAATGATGAACATGAGAAGGAAGAGGAAATTAATGATGAAGAGGTAACATATTATGACAATATTGATGATGAGGAACAAGAACAAGAAGCTAATGAGAAGAATCTACCTAAGACTTAGAACATTGAGGAGACTAACCTAGAGAAGACTGTAGTAATGGTCATAGCCTCACTTCCTCATTCTCTGAGTGAAGCATTGAAAACATCAAGCTTAGAGAGAGCCACTATAGAATTGATTATGTCAAACATTGCAAGTATAAGCACTCAATCAATATTTGTACTTGTTTAGATCATAATTTCATTGACAAAACTGACAAGCACTTTATCTACTAAGCAATCATCACTTCCTCCTCCATTAGTCTTGGTCGCATAAGGTATTTCTTCAATAAATGTAGTATCTAGTTTTTCTACTAGTCCTACTGTTTCTACCATTTTTTTTATTCTAAGCATGCAAATAATAAGTACAAGGATAGTTGAGACCAAGCCTCAACTGAGTACAAATTTTTTGAGTAAAGGCAAAGAGAAGGAAGAAGAAATTGATCTTGATGAGGAGATAGTCATCCCAAATTTAGATATCTCCAATCTTAATCCTAATCAAATGCACATAATAGGATAAATTTTGCAAAAGATAGCTCAGTAATAGAGGCTTGGAGAAGAAAGGAATAAAGAATTTCAATTTCTTGAAGATGCTAAGAACATTCTTATAGAGGCACTAAGCATAGAGGTTGACACTTCTCAACCAATTTTTGTTTAGTTAGGAGAGGTAGTATAAAAATTCAATGAAGAATTGAATGGATATGAGAAATTGTTGCAAAGAGCAGAAAAGAAATTTGAGAATAAAGTTTTGGAGCTAATTGCACAAAAGATTTCAATTCATTAAGTAGATTTGTCTACTATTCTAGGCTCATTGGAGACCTCTTGCAACAATGTGACTTCTTTATTTGGTAAACTTTGTGACACTTCCAATTTCACCAACAAAATTAAGTATAAACTTTCAAATATTGATGAAGATCTAAAGGAAAGTGCACAACAATTGGAACCTAGTGCAAGTTACACCCATTATACAAAGATTAATTTCTTAATTGATATGCAAGAAGAATTAATTACTAAGAGATGAAGCCAAGATAAGAGCTAGACTAGTAGACATATAGGGTGTGATTCTCCCAACCAATGGATGCATTGCAAAAATATATTGTACATGCTAAAATGCTCATCTATAATAACAACTTTTCCATTGCTAACCACATCATAGAACTTTAAGCAAAAGTTCAGGTTGCATTGCACACATGCAAGGTGCTCCAAGAAAATTGATCCTAAAGTTACATTCTAATTTCTTGTCACATTTTGGTATTACTATATAGATTACACCTTTGACATTTATGTCAAGGGGACGATGATGTATATAAAAGAATATTGTAAAAGGGGAAATGAAGTAAATGTTTATAACATGTAAAGCATATTGTACAATGATGGGGACACAACCCAAGCACAGAATGGACACAACAGGAAAAGGGAAATTGTATTAACTATGAAAATAAGCTAGTACATTCCATACAGAGAAAATAGACTTCAAAACATGCCCTAAGGGCTTACAATAGCATAAATCTAGAGATAATTTCTCCTTTTAGTACCTCCTCCCAAACTCCACTCCGAACTGCATTTTACAATGCCAAAAATCTCCATAAATAGACCCCGAAGGGTTAAGGACATGGAATACATTCTAAAAAGTGCTAGTAGGCATCCATCGACCAAATAGAAGGCTCCAGAAGCTGCGTTAGAAGTTGACACAAATCTAGAAGAATCCAAGAATGGTAATCGAACTTCTAGGAGGCATAACTTTTGAATCGTAGCTTCGATTGCCGAACCGTTTACATTTTCAGAAAGCTCTTGAAGCGCTCTATAGCTGTATTTACCAGCTTTGCTCATCCCCCATTTTTTGGCCCTTTTAAAGGTCATATAATTCCCCTAACCTAACTTTGAAGCATTCTTAGGAGGTCTCCAAAACCCAAAAAATTGTAATAACTTTCAAACCGTGGGGCCTTTTGACCTGATTCTTTTTCTAGAATGCTCTAAATTATAATTACATTCATTTGGCCAATTTACACCTTCTAGTTTACCAAAATGATGGCCCAATTACATACTCCTTTTTTTTTGACATTTACATGTATCCTAAGGTGTTCAAATACTCTATCCTAGAACACTGATAGTGGAACTGTGAGAGGTGGAACCTTTATTTGACCCAAATTGGTATCCAGAAATGAAAACACATGAAACAAAAACTAAGTCTAAGTACATTTTTTTGGGTGACATAGGATTGTCCTTATACCTCTGGATGCTCCTGCATCAAACACCCAGGGTAGATTGAAAATTGACCCTATGACTTTATGAATGGTAGAGGAAATCCCAAATGGGAAACATCTGCTGCTGAAATCCAAGTTTAGTCCTCTATTGGTCGTCCTTTCCACTTGACCAAATACTCTTCATACTGCCCATTTCTGGTACTCCTACCCACACAATGATCTAGAATGTCTTCTATCTCCTCCTTCTTAGAATCAAGAATTGGACATGGCTCTAACACCGGCTCCTCATATGCACCATCATCATGATACTCTGTTAAATCTATAATGTTGAAAATAGGAGAAATGTGAATACCATCTGGAAGCTCCACCTCATATGCATTTCCCAAGTCATTTTTCTTCAGAATTTTGCAGGGGCCAATTTTTTTCATTTTCAGCTTGTTTTAAGTACCGGTTGGAAATCTTTCTTTTCGTAAGTGTACCATGACTAGATCCCCTTCTTGGAATTCCTTATGTCTTCTCCTTTGATCAGGCCTAGTTTTATACTCTTGATTCATCTTGGTAATGTGTGCTTGAACCTCCTCATGTAGATGCTTGATATGTTCAGTAAATTCTTCAGCTTCAACACTTGTCCTCTCCCCTTGTTCTATCTTTCTCAATTTTGGTGCAGTCCTTGGGCTAGTTCCATATACAATTTGGAATGGTGATTTTCCAATACTCCTATTTATAGAGTTATTATAAGAAAACTTTTCCTGTCGTAGAATCAAATCCCATCCCTTGGGCTTATCCCCAACTAAACATCTTAGCAAATTGCCTAGACTTCTATTTACCACTTCTGTTTGGACGTCAGTCTGCGGGTGATGTGTGGAACTGAATTTCAAGTCTATTTTTAATTTCTTCCACAATGTCCTCCAAAAATACCCCACAAGTTTAGTATCTCTGTCAGAAACTATACTCCTTGGGAGACCATATAGTCTCACCACCTCTCTGAAAAACAATTCTGCAGTTTGGACATCATCATGAGTTTTGTGGCATGGAATGAAATGTGCCATTTTTGAGAACCTATCAACCACCGCAAATACTAAGTCATTACCCCTTTGTGTCTTCAGCAATCCAAGAAAAAAATCCATACTTATGTCTTCCCGTGGCTTTGATGGAATAGGCAATGGCTGATATAGTCCAGTATTGTGGCTAAATCCCTTGGCAACTTGACAAACCTAGCAACTCTATACAAACTTCTTCACATCTTGTGAAATCTGAGGCCAAAAATAATGTTCTCTAAGAATGGCAATGGTCTTATCTCGACCAAAATGGCCTGCCATCCCTCCACTGTGTTTCTCCTTAATCAAATTTTCCCTCATGGAACTCCTTGGAATGCATAATTGACTGCACTTGAATAACATACCATCTTGAATCAGATAGTCTAACCACTTAGTTCTATCTATAGCAACAGGCTCTTTACAAGCTTTCCATGCTTCAGCAAAATTAGGATCTTCAGGATATAGATTCTTGAGTTCATCAAACCCAACTACTTCAACTTGCATTACTATAAGCAACAACTATCTCCTACTTAGTGCATTTGCAACCCTGTTTGAGATTTTGCTTCTGTGCTTCAACACAAATGTATAGCTCTACAAGAACTCTACCCACTTCATATACCTCTGATTCAATTTACCTTGGCTATTTAGGTACTTTAATGCCTGATGATTAGTATACAAAACAAATTCCTTTGGCAATAAATAGTGCCTCCATTTCTTTAAGGCCTGAACTATTGCATAGAACTCTTGATCATAAACAGAATACTTCTGTTGGGACTAAGAATTGCATGGTCAATTTTGAGAACCATTGAAAAAATCAAGCCCTTAAATGCTTTTGAAATGCATATGTGCAAGGTTGTACCCGGCTGTCCTTTCGAGACCCCTAAGGTGTTTAATGCTTCTAGCACCTTTCATTCAACATGCCTAAGCATTTTTTGAAGTTAGAATTAATTTATGAGCCTTTCTGCGAAGTCTCGTTTTGAGCAAGTTTCAAATCTGCATTTTACCAGTGTCAAATAGCGATCAGAGGCCCAGTTTGCATCTGAATATTTCTTACCCAGGAATGTGTCATGACTAGCCACTTTGGAGATGTTTAGTATGTATAAAAAAGAACCTATGTTTCAATTTTCAAGTCATTTCAAATCCGTTTGACTAGGTTTTGAATCCCTCAAAGTTGGTCCGTTACTGTTTTCATGCTTTTTGCACTTTGCACACATTTTCTGGGAAGCCCTGTTTGACATGTTGTAACTTTTGACCAGTTGACCCAAATGTTGAAATTCCTTTTGTGTTGCATTGTAGATGTTAGAGACTTGTCATGTTTCAAGTTTCAGCCCTTGACGAATCCATTTACACACTTTTTTGGGTCAATTCCATTTGCAAAAAATTGCTTTCAGTCAGTGTTCCTAATTGCAAATTTCTGAGTAGCCCACTTTGAACGCTCGCCATTTGCGCCCAATTATTTTTCATGAGCCAAAATTGCATAGTCATACTCACCTCATGACAGAGTTTTAACACCCCAGTTTTCATCTCCCCATGTGCTCATTTACCCAGTTTTCCAAGCCAAATCAGAACCTTGTTTGTTGTTTTTCTGACGTGTTTTCTTGCAGGTAAATCTAAGAAGGCAACTTTGACAATGAATATCTTTTGACCCCAAATTTTTCATGAGACGAGATTCAACAAACTGAGAGTATGTAGGACAAAGAGTCAGTGTGCTAGCTCTCAGAGCCCGATTAGGTGTCTTGTTCAGTTTTCAAGGGCAGTCAACAGACCTCCTAGCGCAAATTTGACAGTCTGCAAGAAAATGATAAAGTGATTCTTATTTGATTAGTCAATGGTCAAATTTGGTTCTGATCAGTTCAAGGTGTGCAGTTGATCATTCCAGCATTTCAGTTGTTCGAAAACGAATTTTTTATTTTTATCGGACCCAATTTGGGATCTGACTGAATGCTCCAGGTTGAAGGGTTGATTCAAGATCATTAGGGTGTTGCTATCTGATAAAAGATGACCTATTCTTAATATGTGATTATTTTAGAAATCCAAGCTTCAGATTAATCAAAGAATAGGATGTATATGTTCGTATGTCCTTATATAGAGAAAAGGGGACTTGTTACCAGTCAAAGGTAAAGACAAGCAACAGTCCGCACATTATAAGATGATATCATTTAAGTGGAATGCCAATGCAAGATTTAAGAGCAACTATGAGGCATATGATGGCATATGATAAATAAAAACTATAATGGCATGTTTAGTGGAATGTTTGAGGGAGCTCAATGCATTTTAAAAAAGGGGCATAGAATGAAAAGCAAAGCCCATGCTTTCTTAAAAGATACGCATTATTAGAAGACACTAGCCCAAAGAGGACAAACTCAAGGGCAGTTGCAGGCATCAAACAAAGAAACTCATGCAAAATAGCAAGGAAGCAGCCCTTGCACAAGGAAAAGCCATCACCCAGCCTGTAGAAAGTTGTAGAAGAAGGTAAAAGAATTAGCAAGTCAGCAGATTCAAAGAGGAGAATGAGTCAATAAGGGGTCCACATTTTGAGAGCAGGGTGGTCGTTGCAAAAGGAAGAAGAGCTCAACATGTAGAGCCGTGTGTAATTCAAAATTCAATTCAATTCACATTTCAATCCATGCTTCAGAAGAAGCCGCAGCCAGATATGGAGACACCACAATAAATAAGAAATGAAGAATTAAAGAAGAACTGGCAATGTTAAGTTTTTAAAAAAAAATTCAATGTTACAAATGGAGTAGGCACTGCACGCATTGAAAGAAGAAAATCTACGCTATTAGAAGACATCCATGCCCAAGGAAAGAAGCCTCAGCCAATCCGCAGTAAAACCACAGAGCATGCAAGGAAACCGCAGGTTCAAAGTTTTGTTAAAAGAGAGCCATCTTGGAAGCCCGCATGAAGGGCATTTAGTAAAAAAAGGAGGAACAAGTTTGCCACGCCATACACAAAAGGATTCTGTGTGGCAGAGGGACATACAGAAGAGCCTCATCAGAACAAAATACATGACACATTTTAAATAGGAGGTACCGAAAACGTTCCCAAGACACGGCATGAAAAAGTAACAATATTGGGGAACGAGGTCCAGAGATAAAATTTGGATAGAATGACTGGATGAATACAAGCTGTGGCTAATTCCCAAGGCATGGGAGAAGCATTTTCCACAGGATCCCGAAACCACCGGCCACCCTGACCCATTTCACGCTAAGAAAATACAGTTACAGGGGCAACATTTGAAAAGCCACAGCATTAAAAGGAAATCCGCAAGTCAAAGACAAAATAGTTATGAAGCTATTGAAAAGAAAGGTGAAGATGACTTCATCAATAAAACCGTGTACAAATCAAGCATAGGCACTCTGCAGTAACAATGCAGTTCAAAGCATACGGGTGTGCTTTCACAGATAGGGAATGGGCTTCATTTTTTCCTTTATCCCACATTAGCTATGTGGTGAACTTATTAATTGTTTAAATGAAATACGTTGAGAATTCTTGGTGTATCAAATGAGGCGCCCTTTCAAGAGGACAAGTGTCTGCGTGGTGGGCCCGTCATGGATGCCGTGGTAATGCGAAGTGGACGCCAACTGGAGCATTAATTTTGAAGAAAAACACAATTAAAATGGATGACGTTAGCAAACATGGAGAGGCCAGAAAAGCGTAAAATCTGGCTAGTCGCTATGTCGCTAGCCGAAAAATCTCAAAAAATCCGACTAGCGACATAGCGAGGTTGCCAGGAAATCTCAACTCCAGTGAGATTCAAAGTGTTATGTTGGTCCCGCTTGGAGGAGCATTAGTGAATCAACATGCGACATGTGGCAACAAGTTCCAAGGCAGATGATGATGTGGTAGGGAAATGTCAGGAGCGCACCAGATTGTGCCATGTGGCCGATCCAGTGGCTCTCATTAAATCGCTAAGCAGAAGATGCATGAGGTTTAATATAGCAAGGTAGCGATGATGACGTGGTGTGAGTGACTGGGAAATGACTGTATGTTGAAGGAACAAATCAAAAAATGCCACATGGCACTTGGTCAACAAAAGTTTGACCCTAGATTCAGAGGATAAGGGAAAATTTCAAAGAAATTAAAAAATAATATTTTAATTATTTTCTAGTGAGTGTGCACGTTCAGAAATTTTTTTAAATTCAAGAGGTCATTTTTACAAAGTCTGAACATTAGAGATTTTAAAATTTTGAATTTTTTAAAATCTTGAGTTGCAGACCTAAGCTTTTTATAGCCAGAGGGGACATTTTTCAAATGGCAATTTCAGGTGCTTCCGGTAACCAAAATATGAAGTGTTATATATCGTCAAAATTGGGAGAAGATAAACTTTCCGATTTTGAAGTCAGTTTTTGTACAGGTATCAGTCAGTTTGAGCTACACAAGGTTTTTTATCAGGTACCTAAAGTGCAACCATATTCATACCAGGAAGTTCAGATTTGTTTTTTGTCAAGATAATGACCTGGATATCAGTAGAAGGCAATGGAAATGCAGTTAGGGTCGAATTTGTTCTGATTTACTCAGTAAAAACTCATTTTCACTGGCTTTTTATGGGGCAATCAGATTTTTTGGCAAGTAAAAGGTTTTCATCATTAGGCAAGGATATTTTGCAAGTTTGTTACAGATTAATGATGAAACACAATCAGATCAGAAGGGATGAAAGAAGAAAGAGGTTTCTCAGTTACAGAGGATTGGATTTCAAGTGGACACCTAGCAATTGCATATCAGATCCGAGAATTCATTTCTTGCTATATCTTTCTTTCTTTTTTCATTTGTAAGGGTTCCAGTTTTTGCACTGAGAAACCATTCTTCAGCATTTTCTCTTGTATTGAACAACATTTTAAGTTTTATGCAGATAGTTCTTTTTTTTTGTTAGGTGATCTATGAGTTATTTTCTGTACACTTCATGTATTTGATTTCAAGGAAAACAAATAAAGTGCAGCAAAAGTTTGAAGTTCAGTTTGAATCTTGTCTCCTGACTATGGCTCTGTTATTTCTTCTAATTTGTGATCAAAGAGCATGAATTAGGTTGCATTAAATTTTGAAATGTATGTGGTTAAAATGTCTTGCTTATGGAACAAAGAACCATGTAATTGCTTGATATTTGTCACAGGGTTTGTAGATTTCATGATAGGATGTTCTGAGTATGAGATTCATTCTGTAGCAGATGTCTATTCACAAGGTGAAAGATAGATCAAGGATCTTGATGTAGAGACACGTCTGAGGTTTCCAGGAGATGTATGGTTATGATTCATTTAATTGCCCAATAGATAAGGCACTGGTCAGAGATAGGATCATTAAGTTCTGTTATTCATACTTGGGTCTTGTTGTTATCAACATATTAAATCAATTTTCCCTTTTATGTTGAAAGCTACTAAATGTTAACCCACACTTAGCTTGCCAGTTTCATGAGTTATGTTCTTAGCTATTTCATGCTTATGATTCCTGGTTGAGTATAGAAGAAATAAGGGTTTTATCTGCTTCATATTAGATTCAGTGTATGCTTTGACAATTGGTACCATATAAGGAATCTGTAGGTTCACCTGCCTAGGTTTTGCAGAGCCTGAAGAAGAAGAAGGACCATGCCTTATAGTTGGCCTGGTGTTTGAATGGATGTGTTGATAATGGGAGGTAGCTACCCCTAGATGCATCTTGTTCTCATCAGGGTAATTGGAAATGGGTAACATTTTCAAGCACCTACAACTTCTTCTTTGCATCATTCAAATTTTCACTAAAATATGCAATAGGCTTACCTTCTTGGCTTAATACAGCCCCAATAGCGCTGCCACTAGCATCACAATTGACCTGGTACACTTTTCCAAAATTTGGAAGTGCCAACATGGGCTATTCTGTCACCTTCTTCTTCAACAATTCAAAACTTCTCATAGCTGTTGTAGTCCATTTGAACTCTTTTCTATCCCCTCTTATTGTATCAGTTAGGGGTGCACATATGCCACTGAAATTATTAGTAAACTTCCTGTAAAAACTAACTAGACCATGAAATGATCTTACCTCAGTAGTAGACCTTGGATTAGGCCATTCCAAGATGGCTTTTACCTTCTCTGGATCCATTTTGTGACCTTCAGGTGATATAAGAAACCCCAAATAGACTAACTCCCTTTTTGCAAAGATACAGTTCTTTAGATTGATTATCAGTTTCTCTTCGCTTAGCCTTTCAAGGACACTACAAATATGCAATAAATGTTCTTCCAAAGTCTTGATGAAAATTAAAATATCATCCAAATAAACAATAACAAATTATCACAAGAACTTCTTAAGTACCTCATTCATGAGCCGCATGAAGGTGCTTGCGGCATTCGTCAATCCAAAGGGCATGACTAACCACTCATAAAGAACCTCCTTGGTCTTGAAGGCTATTTTCCACTCATGTCCTTCTCAAATCCATGTCTAGTGATAACCACTCTTGAGATCTATCTTTGTGAAGTACTGAGCTCCACTCAAGCAGTCCATAAGATCATCCATTCTTGGCAAAGGAAATCGATACTTGATAGCTATCCTATTTATAGCTCGAGAGTCTGTACACATCCTCCACTCTCCATCCTTCTTTGGTGTGAGTACTGTAGGTACTACACATGGACTTAGGCTCTTTCGAATCAAGCCCTTCCTCAATAGCTCCTGAACTTGTCTATTTAGCTCCTCTGTTTCAGTAGGAGTCATCTTGTGAGCAACCTTGTTAGGCAAACTAGCTCCTAAAATCAGATCTATCTGATGAGTGATTTGCCTTATTGGTGGCAATCCATCTAGAACATTATCAGAGATAATATCTCCAAACTCACCTAGTAAATCTGAAACTTCAAGTGTTATTTCACTACTACCTTCTTTATCTTTCCTAAGAATCAAAGCATAGCACATACGCTGGTGTTTCATGCCATCTAAAAACTTTCTTCCATCGACAAGACAAATCCTAGCATTGCTAGATACCTTTTCACCTTCCTTTTTTATGGGCTTTAGTTTGTGGTGAACTCCATCCCTTGTTAGAGAGTATGTGTTTACATGACCATCATGTACTACATGCCTATCAAACTGCTATGATCTACCCAACGATAGATGGCAAACATCCATTGGAATAACATCACAGAGAACTTCATCATGGTAACCCCCAATTTTGAATTTCACTAAACATTATTCACTTACCAGGACTTTATGATCGTCTTTCACCCAAGAAATCTGATAGGGTTGGGGATGTCTCTCCCTCTTGAGCTTCAGCTTAGAGACCATCTCCTCTAACACCAAGTTATCTATGCTACCACCATCAATGATCACGTCACAACATTTATCCTCACACTTGCATCCGGTACGGAATAAACTCCTCCCTTTTCTTGGTTCTATCTCACCATTTAGTAGGAACCTTTCATTTACCAAGGTCTCTCCTTTTTTGCATCTCCTGAATGTGATGATTATGCATCCTCATCCACATGAGCAACCCTAGCTTTACCCTTAGCCCTCCTATTTGTCCTTCCTTATCGTTGAGGGCATTCAAAGGCACGATGACCTTCTTCATTGCAATGGAAATAGGTACCATGAAAGCCTCCTCTTCCTTGTCCATGCCCTCTACCTCTTCCTCTCTTATTTCCAAAGTCTTGATCATAGGAGTAGTTGAAACTCTCATTCCTCTGGTTCCTGCTAGTACCCACATCTTCATTTTTCTTTTGGGTTTCATTGCGGCCTCCAGATGACCTACCACTTCCCCTTCCTCCTTGATCACGCCCTCTTTGTCTTCCTTCAAACCTTTTATTTAGCTTCTCTTCAACTCGTAGGGAAAACTGGTATGCCTCTTCAACACTGGTCATTCTTACCAGACTTAATTCCTCCTCGATGCTAGGTTGCAACCCACTGATATAACAAACAACCTTCTCCTTATTTGCTTCTACATGCCCTGCTCTAATCAAGATTCGGTAAAACTACTCTATATATTCTTGGACTAATCTTCCTGCTTGCTTTAACCCATGCATCTTCTTAAACAAATCAAGCTTGTAGTCCATAGGAATGAACTGCTTCTTCAATTTGTCTACCATGCGATCCCACGTTGTGATCTTCTCCTTTCCTCTTCTGTTTCTTTCCAATTGAACCTCTTGCCACCAAATTTTGGCATGGCCTTTCTGTTTGGCCTTTGCAAACTTAACCCTATCTGGGTCCTTGATATCCTCATACTCAAAGTATTCTTCCAGTTCATTGACCCAATCGATCAACTCATCTAGTTTTAGATTTCCTGAAAATACACCCACTTCAACTGTAGGTCTTTTCCAAAACTAAGTAATGGCCCTAAAAAGCCTTTCCTCTACTTGATTTAGAACTTCCCCATCAAATTCCCCTTTTGGTCCAATTTTATCTTCTTCATTGTCATCCTCACTTTCATCACCTATGGCCACATTTGTTCCTCTACGGAGCTCCTCATGCAATTCTTGTACTTGCCTTTGGAGGGCTCTAACCTCCTCAGGATTAATAACTCTGGCCCTTTCGCCACACTCTCTTCCTGGATTTATCTTCTAACTCAAACCCACAACCACACAGTCCTGGTGCAAACTACGTCATAGTCAGCACTCTATCTACACACTCAGGAGAACCAACTCTAATACCACTTGATGGGGACACAACCCAAGCACATTATGGACACAACAAGAAAAGGGAAATTGTATTAACTATGAAAATAAGCTAGTATATTCCATACAAAGAAAATAGACTTCAAAACATGCCCTAAGGGCTTACAATAGCATAAATTTGGAGATAATTTCTCCTTTTAGTAGCTCCTCCCAAACTCCACTCCGAACTGCCTTTTACAATGCAAGAAATCTCCTTAAATAGACCCCAAAGGGTTAAGAACTTGGAATAAATTCTAGAAAGTGCTAGTAGGCATCCACCAACCAAATAGAAGGCTCCAAAAGCCGTCTTAGAAGTTGACACAAATCTAGAAGAATCCAAAAATGGTAATCAAACTTTTGGGAGGCATAACTTTTGAACCATAGCTCCGATTAACGAACCGTTTACATTTCTGAAAAGCTCTTGAAGCACTCTATAGCCCTATGGACCAGCTTTTCTTATCCCCCACTTTTGGGCCCTTTTTGAGGTTATTTAATGAACCTAATCTAACTTTGAAGCATTCTTAGGAGGTCTCCAAAACTCGAAAAACTGTAATAACTTTCAAGCCGTGGTGCCTTTTGACCTGATTCTTTTTCTAGAATGCTCTAAATTACAATTACATTAATTTGGCCAATTTACACCTTATAGTTTACCAAAATGATGGCCCAATTATATACTCCTATTTTTTTGGCATTTACACGTATCCCAAGGTATTCAAATACTCGATCCTAGAACACTGATAGTGGAACTGTGAGAGTTGGAACCTTTATTTGACCCAAATGGGTATCCAAAAATGAAAAAACATGAAACAAAAACTAAATCTAAGTACATTTTTTTGGGTGACATAGGATTGCCCTTATACCTCTAGATTCTCCTGCATCATACAATGAAATATGTGAGAAGATGTATAGTATATTGAATATATATGAATGGGGGAGCAACATCATATTATATACTTGTAAATATATTCAAAAAAACATCTGTTACAAAAGAAATTTTGAAATATCTCAAAAATAGAGTACTCTACCAAGTTGAAGACACAAGATGAAGAATAAAAGATGTTTTGAACATTTTGAGAATTTAGTTTTGATTGATAAGTGTTTTTGTCACTAGTGCCAAAGGGGGAGATTATTGACATTGTAGTCAAGTTTATTATTAGTGACATAGACTTATTCAGATAGATAGTATCTATTGAGCTTATTGTACAATTAATAGTATTAACCAAGCATTTCAAGCTTTACCAATTTCTATAGTTGCTAAGGAGTTCAAGGAATAGTAATCAGTTTGTACTGAGCAATTTCTACCAAGTTGGTAATTAGTGGTGTAAACCAAGTTTCTTTGTGTTTACTAAGTTTTTTAGTGTGAACCAAGTTGTGTAGTGTTTACTGAGTTTATAATTAGAGTGATGTGAATCTAGTGTTGACCAAGCCACTTGGTGTTAACCAAGTTTTTTAGTTTATAGCAAGATTTTAGGGATAGCATTGACTGAGTTATGTAGTGTGAATCAAGTGATTCAGTTTATATGCCAAATTTTGTAGCATTCACCAAGTCACCAATGTAGACCAAGTTTAGACTACTTTAAAGTGATAAGTATGGATTGAGCTTCTACATCTACAAAATGTATGACAATGCTAAGCATTGATAATGGATGTCAAGTATCAAAACTTCAATGAGCTAGTCTTCAAAACCTAAGTTCCTACAGTTGGGCTAACTTTGTGTTTTTTTTGTAAACTTATAGTGTACCTAACTTTTTTGACTTGTAAATTGGATTGGTATATATGTAATATATTGTGTCACATCCAAAGATATGAATATATGATATGTAACAAGAAAAAAAGAGTAGAAGTGCAAAATACAAAGGCTACAATAATATAAGGAGCATAAAATATTTATCTATCACAGCAAGGTGATCATTTCACTCAAAGGAATCTCATCCAGAAAACTATGTTGCAAATCAAGGATCAACCATTATTTCATCCTAATAGGTGGATCAGTTAAATCCTTTCACAAGGTAGACTTAACAGTCTTTTATACATCTCTTTACCAAGTGCATACTTCATTGTATGTTTGTAAATTTTTTTGTAAGGTGGAACTAGCAGTCCCTATTGCTCATATTAGGGTAGATCATCACAAGTGAGCATTGTAAGCCTTAACATGCCAACTTTATATTTCTATAATAAACCTTATGGGTATCATCCTTACGCTAGTTTTACTTTCTATTTGGAAGGTTTTTGGGTCACCATATTGTGTGCAAAAGTGTTTGAATGTTTTTATGCTTCTAGTCTTTCATGCATGCAATTAGATCTAAATTCATATAAATAATTAATTGGTAAGATAAAGGATTAAATTTTTCTTAGTTATTGATTCACCCCTCCCTTTTCAATAAATTATCCTATCATATATATATTTACAATAGATTCAATGTCAATATAGATACCTACTTATGATAAGATTGGTCTTGGTTATCTAATTAACATGATTGTAAAGAAACCTAAGATTAGATCAGTTCCAAAAGAAAAAGAAAAATATGATGAAAAGATTGAATGTAGTCAATCTTTCGATAAACCTAAAGAAGACAAGGAAGTTAAAATATTGGATGAATCAAAGTAAGTGGAATCTCCTAAGGAAACTAGGTATCAATTTAGAGGTAAGTGTTTTTCATGTAATGAAACAGGTTATATAAAAGATATTGTACAAATAATTCATTTAATCGTGTTAAGGACTTTTTTTGTCATAATTGTCATGGTATGGGTCATAAAGAAATTGATTCTAGGAAACCTAAATATGATAATGATAGAAGGAATAGTAGAATGTCTAGAGATACTAATCATATTGATAGAAGAAGATCTAATGAAAGGACATCGAGAGAAGGAAGACATTATAAAGATAGAAGATAGAAGATAGATCATGTGTTACAAGTGTAACAACTTTGGACACATTGCTTAGAACTATCATGCAATTGATGATTAGTAGAATTCTAGAAGCAAAACACTAGTATGTCAATTATGCAATAACTTCAAACATACAAAAAATTATTGTAGAATGGATAGAAACTTTGGAGATAGAAGGAAAAATGGAAGAAACTTCAAAAACAAAAGGAATGATGGAAAAAGCATCAGAAATAATAGAAGGAACCATGAAAGGAACTCTACAACTAACAAAGATAATGAGGAACAAACAAATGTAGTTAGTGAAATTTGAGAAGAACTGAATGAGGCATTTGAAAAAGGATTATATATCTCAAAAGAAAAACTAGATGATGATGAGACAAGAGGATCAAAGTTAGTTATCAAGTTTGATTCAATTAAGTTTAATTAAGCTTATTTATAGCACCAAAATTTGAAAACTTTATTTAGAGATTGAATTAGAGGTAACAAAGTTGGGAAAATGTGTATTCAGTTAAGTTTAGATGTTACCTAAGCTTTCTTGTAATTTGGAGCTTATATAAACAAGTTCTGTAGGAATTAAGAGTTTTGGTATTATAAAAAATGTCAATTCTATAGTAGAAGATGAAAACAATGTTTTTACAAAGAATTTTGTGAAGCAAAGTCTTGAGGAGAATTGTCATGATTGGAGGAAGTTATAGTAAACCCTAGGTGGCATCTAGAGATCAGATAGATGACCTTGACTAGTTATTTGATTTCAAAATGTGATTGATAGTTTTTTCATGTTTGCAAAGTATGCAACTAATGCAAGTTCAAGTTGATGGAATAAATGGACTGCAAACTTCATTTTCACTTCATTGCAATTACATCAAAAGAAAAGATCATTTAGAAGTGACTTGTCAAGGAAATTTCAAAGAAATCCCTCTTTTTGGAAAGTGGTATTTTATCATTTTTCTATAGAATTTATTTAATAAAACTTCATATTTGATAGAATGATTGATATGTTAGTAGTACACAATGTTGAGAATGAGTAGAGACCAAAATTGAAGGTTTTCTCATGAAACCTTAACTCAACATTATCCATTACTCTGAACAATGTAGTGTATTTTCAAGATGCAGGAAGTTATCTTACTAATAAGTTGAATCTATTGGTAGTGAATATATGAACAAGGATATGGAATTAGTTTTCAATCATGATATTACTGTGAAACCCATATTTGAACACTTGAAGGAACTAGACCTATTCAAATATCATTTTTACTATGAATTGGACATAGATGAGTGGACACATATTACTAAGTAGAATACATGATGCAAAACTATGGATGAAAGATAGTGTAGTTGATATCTCATCTTACCTTATTCATGAGGCAACTAGTCTTTGTAAACAAGGTAGTGTACCTATAGGTCAAAAAATGGTTAAGAAGAAAGTTGAGAGCTACAAAAAGGAAGTATAGAATGGGAAGGTCATGGTGATTAGGACCTTTAAGAAAGATGATGTAAGATTCCTGAATAGAATCATTGTCTACTCTATATGTGCAAGTTCAAATATTGATGAATTATTAGCTGAATTCATCTATGCAGCCTACAAGATATGTGTTGAGAAGGAACAAGTAAATCTTAGTGAAATTCTAAGAATGCAACTTCTAGAGAACCTAGAAAAGATAAAGTGAACTAAGAATGGTGTGTTTGGATTTCATTCACTGATTATTCACATATTATTTCATGTGCTTAAAATATTTCCATATTTGTTAGTCACAGAGATTATGGGCAGTGAGAGGTGTATGATGGACAAGATCATAGAAGTATGTAGAAGACATCCAATAGATAAGATATTGGATAGTGGAAATTTGATTATGAAAACATTTTAGAATGAAATGAGGCAAAGATTCAAAATTGCACCTATAATTGTAGATAGATTTAAAGAAGATATTTGTGTTATGGATGATATAAATTTTCTTATATTCAAGCATTAGAACCTCAAAAAACATTTATTGATCCCTCAGGTTATGAATTGAGTGATGAAACATTAGTTGGATATATTGATTTATTGTTATAATTAGAGAAGGACAAAGTTGAATATAGATTTGGAACTTATGATGAGATTACCCAATGAGTTCATCAAGAATCCTTAGAGAAGGCATCTCACAAGAAAATAGAAACTATAATGAAGAAATCTTTATTAGAAATTGGTATGACTGAGAGTGAGTCAAAAGTAGTCAAGAAAACCATGAAGCAAGGTATACTAAATGTGCAACCTTTGTTAGTATCCATTGTAGACTCATCTTTGGAATAGAGCATTTTATATGTAGTAGTGTCAAATGTTCAAACAAGTGAACCAAAGAGAAAACATGAGAGATTAGTGGAATTTGTGACCACAAAGACTAAAAGGGTTAAACAACAAGCCATTGGACTAGGAAAGAGACAAAAGATAATGTTGAAAATTATTAAGTCTAGTGAAAGAGAAGAAGAAGAAGAAGAAGAAGAAGAAGAAGCCATATAGAGAAGGTGACAACTTCAAATCAGTTAGCAAGAAAAGCTTAACAACCTTGGAAGCCAAAGATAGAGAGGATAAACTCAACTATTTCTAATGAGGGAAACTTTGGTAAAATGAAAAAATTCTATGATTTGTATAACAACTTTGAGAAAGATCAGATTGGTATTTCTAATATGAGATACATTATAGCCAATAATCTAAAATTGTAAGATATTGAAGGCATAATAAACTAGTAAGTCTATGAAAGACTCATAGAAAAGAAGGCTCTAGCAAGAGATGAGGACTTAGAACTTTTGAAGCCTATGTTAAGAACAATATGAAAAAATGATGAAGAAGAAGAAATCAAGATATTATTGAACAATATTGCACCTTACTTGAAAAAAAAAGTAAAACCATTTCCATTTATTGTGGGTGAGAAACACAAGATAAGAAGTGAGACTATGGTAACTATAAGTTAGATGATCACAGAGTCTAACTTAACATCTTCATCAAGACCTAGAACCTCAAAAGTGTTAGTGAGAGGTGACACAATGTAGATAGATCATACCAATGTTACTATTAACGTTGATAATACAAATCCATTTGAAGGTTCTAAACAGAATGAACCTTATACCAAGGATATTGAAGATAAACTAAGACAAATTAAGGAGGAGAAGAGGTTACTAAAAGAAGAAAAAAGAAAAATAGAAGAAGCCAAGTAGAAATTTCTTGAAGATGAGATGAAAGGAAAAGAAAAGGAAGATGTAATGCCCCACCTAGAGATCCTTGGAACAAGGATGAAATACAAGCTAAGATTAAAAAAAATTAACTGTAAAAGCACAAGACAACATCATACATGGATCACATAGATCATAACAAAAGACTTAACTACCATCCCAGCAACCAATAGACCTCTTGATGCCACTATCTAATGTAACACGACACTATAAGAGCATAAACTTGAAAATGATAAATAGAACTAAGAATCTTAGAACTACCCAACCAAGGTAATTCAAGGCAACCCAAAGGGTACTAGAAACTCTAGAAATTGAACTCTTCAAATTGATGAAGTCACCTCCAAATTTATACATGAGAACTTACCTCTAATAGATTTTCATGCAACGAAGTGCATCATGCCACATGAGGAAGTACCTTTTTGCATGAAGATGTACACAATGGCACAAGGAAGTACTTGGCCATACAACCAAAACACCCCAAACTGATATACGTTTTGGTGTGAGGAAGTGCCAAGCCATGTGAAGAAACCCACAACATCATGCAAGAACATGCATCGTCATTCGAGAAAATGAAATCTTGCACGAGATCTTAAATCAGCATACAAGAACAAAATTTAGAAAAAAACTAAGGAAACTAAAAAATAGAGTTCCTCCACACCAAGGAGTACCGTATCCACACTTTGAGGCAAGAACACTTGAACAAAACTAAAAGAAAAAACTTCAAAATCTAACCATCTAATCAAGCAACAAAAGGAAAGAATAGAAGGGAAAATCATAGTGTATTGAAAGAAACATTGCAATAGAAAAAAATAACATTGTAATGAATAGTGTAAAAAAACTACATACATGGTTCCACCCAACCATCAATAGCATCATAAGACTGTTGTGGGCCCTAGTCATCCCCCACATGTAACATCCCAAGCCAACGATCAGATTTTTGGTACTATCATTATAGGGATGTCACTACTAAAACATGCTACAACATAAGCATAAGGAAATCCAACAAACTAGAAGTAAAGTATAAGATAATCCTACAAAGTAGATAACATCACCTATCACATGCTAATCATCATAATAAGGAAATGTGATATTAACTAACATCATCTAAACATGATATACAAGCATTCTAATGAAAGCATAAATCACAAGAAAGCATACTCCAAGACCTGAAGTACCAAGTGACAACATCTAGCAATAGTCACATAAGGACAAAGACCATCTCTGTACACCAGTCCCTAGTAGTGGTATAGGTAGCTTCACTTCCCAGCCACATAAAACCTCTAGGCCCACTCCCATCATGCTGATGGAGATAATGATTCAACCAAAAACATACATAAAGCACAACATCCATGGCTAACACTCATGCCAAACAATATGATGATTAAATCCAAGACATAGACAATGCTTAAACTATAGGTCATGGTCAGACACTCAGTGTGTTACTAAGTAGGGCTGATATCATGTAGAGTCACTTGGCATTGACAAGCCCAAGCTTGGATCATGCCTCCTAAAAATTAAATGAGAGCTCACACATTGTGTCCTCCAACTTAATTGGGTACTCACACATTTTATTATATTAAGTGTTATTACCACCCAACAAGTTATTTAGTTATCACTTATATAAAGCTCCCTCTGCCAACCCATGGTGCCATGATCGCCATGCTGCAAGATACAAGCCCCCTCCATATGCTACCCTACCCTACCCATGCTCATCCAATGATGAGTGCTTGTAGGCATGCAAATTCCCAGCCCAACCCCAATTATCATAACTTTTGGAAGTACCATAGAAGATCAGGACTCACAAGTTACTCAAAAATTTTATGCGCACATACTCATGTGTGGTGCACCACCATCATGAAGATCATAACACAAGGACTAGATGAGACCACAAAGAAGAAAGTCACTCAACCAAAAATATATTTGAGAGGATAGATCCAACACTCATCCTAGTGCAACATGAAAGTGAAACAAAGGTTTGACTAGCATCCAAATGGATAATCTGGGTCCACGACCCAAGTCATGCGAAGAAAACTCAAGAAAATTGGGTGGCACAAAAAATGAGGTAAAGACTCCAAAAACTAAAAGATTCCAAAATTAAAATCCATTTGACCTTTGGGTGCAAAACCAAAAAAAATCCAATAATAAATGAGTTCAGACATCACATGCAAAAATGGCTAGCATAACAGTTGAAAATCCAAAAACCCCAACCCAAAACGAGGGAGAACATTCATATCAAACAAATTGGGCAGAACCAAAAAACATAAATGAAGGGGAACACTAGTTCTCAGCCTCCTAACAAATTACTACAAGAAATAGAAGCTGGAACAAAGAGAAAACAATAAATAGGAAGGCCCTACCTGAAAATAAAATGGGCAGAAATTGAAACCCACAAAATAAAATAAATACTCCACTAAAACTACTAAAAGCGATGACAAAGCAAGAACTCTTGAAGCCAAATCCAACAAGACCGATCTTGTAAAATACATAGGCTCACAACTCCTAGAACAAATAGAAATTGAATCCTTTAGAAGAGGATTCTCAAAAGTGCTCTCAAATTTCTATTTTCAAAAAGTAAGAAGTGAATAATTTTCATGTCCCCTTTTCAAATAATTAAAAAAGAAAATCTTTGCTAAGGCAGGCAGGCCCAAGAAAGTGAAGTTTCGAAAAAAGGGGGTTAATCTTTGGAAACCGTTGGACTAATAAATGAAAATTATTATTAAAATAAGTTTCATTAACCTCTCTTGGATGTGAGTTACAGTTATGCCCTCTTTTAAGGGGTTTGGAGGCATTTTGGGCTCATTCCAGAACTTGATTTTTGCTCATTCTTTGTTATTCTTTAGAGGCTGCCAAACCTGTGGAGAAGGAGACCCAAGAACGGGAGTTTGCAGGTTTCCAGGGAGACCCAAGAATGGGAGTTTGCAAGTTTCCAAGAAGGCTAAGGACGGGAGTTTGAATCCATTCCATGTGCATGCTCATATAGAGTTTGCCTTTGTGCTGAACAGTGCAGATTTGTGAGTTTTCGGGTGTGTTTTTGTATGAGTTTGTTGTTTACAGTTGAGTATTTCATATCATTTTGGGTTGCTTCTGTATATCAGAATTTTAAATGTTAAAATGGAGCTGAATATATATATTGGGACGTGATTAAACTTCTGAGATAGATTATTAGTGTTTTTGTGGTGTTTTCAGGCATATTTTGTGTTATTTCGAGAGCCCGATGAGCATAGTTTTGGTCCTACATTTTCGAGCTGTTGTGTAAAGGATATACGGATATGGAAATGTAAATTTTTAGGCTGTTATGCTGCTGAAAGTTCTGTAAAAATTTCCATTTTCAGATTTATTAATAATTTGTGAAGTTGTGAAGCTTTTAGCACTATTTTCAGCATACCCGATTTGGGGTTTCTTGAGGAATTTGGTGGATCTTTGGGATATTAGTTGTTTGATCTTAAAGATCTGATTAGAGGTTGGAAATATCATATAAAATCAAAGAAAGGGACATTTCAGTGGTATCAGAGCCATGATCTTGCCAGCCTGAGGGTTTGTAGAAGTTGCAGGTCAGTTTTGACAACTACCCAGATCTTGCATGTCAGTTTTGACAACTACCCAGATTTTGCATGTCATAATTTATGGTTGCATGTTTCTTCTAATCAGCTGCATGTTAAAATTTATGGTTATATTCTACTTCTAATAATTTTCATGTTAATTCTTGGTGAATTTGGTGGTTGTAGAAGTTTGCATTTTAGTTTTGACAACTACCCAGATCTTGCATGTCAGTTTTGTCAACTACCCAGATCTTGTGTGTCATAATTTGGTGATTGCATGTTGCTTCTAATCAGTTTCATGTAAAAATATATGGTTGCATGCTACTTCTAATCATTTTTATGTTAGTTCTTGGTGAATTTGGTGGTTGTAGAAGTTTGCATGTCAGTTTTGACAACTACCCAAATCTTGCATGTCATAATTTGGTGGTTGCATGTTGCTTCTAATCAGTTGCATGTCCAAATCTATGGTTGCATGCTACTTCTAATCATTTGCATGTTAGTTCTTGGTGTTTGAAGAAGTTATATCCTATTGGGGTTACACTCTACTTTATCCAGAATGGACAGGTATAGTACAGAGTCTCAGAGGACACGATCTTGGACAATTGATAACCAGAGTCAAAACAGTAGAAAGGATGGTTATTTAGACATTCAAGATAAACTTATGAAAATAAGCCATGACATGTCTGAACAGTTGGTTGAGCACCACCGTATAATGAATGACATGTTATCTGACCCAGCTAAGGTGGATAAGTTGACTGGATTTCTATTTGGCATATTTTCTCATAGGATAGATGACACAATTCCCAAGAAGTTACATGAGGAGTTTGAGAAACTAGCTGATAGCCAGGTAGAGGTCTCAGATTCTACTCTACCATAGGAGGTGGTGGGAAAGGATATTACACAGATTGATAGTAATGGTCAACTTGATACTCAGACTGAGACAATTGTTTACAGGTCATCAAAGGGTGATGCCACAAGTATTCAGGATGGTATAGTTACAACAGGCAGTGACTATAGTGTAGTGGGTTCAGATGATGATTATGAGGATGTTGTTGTGCAAGATGGTGAGATACCTGGTAGAGATGAGCAGACATTGATCATTCATGACTTTGCTGAGAAAGAGTACCAGACACAGTTAGATGCTTCATCACATGAGGTTGAGGCTGGTAGTACTTCACATGATTTGTCTAGCCAGTTGAAGGTGAACAAAGATAGTAGTGTGACTTCATTATCTCATCATGACAGGTATGTGGAGTTAGTTGGTATTGGTCATATTACTTAGGTGAGGAGTTTGCTTGAGTTACCAGTTGATTCTAGTTTACAGATATGGACTCGAGATTGTTATATTGGCATTTGGGATTCAGTTGACTGGAGATCTTTAAAACTTTTTGGTAGCAGTGTTTGTTTGTGTGCTATCATGGATTTGATTAGCAGATTACACGGTGTTGTCTTTTCTTGAGCCAGTATCTTGTCTGATGTTGGTATTAGTTTTTATACACCAATGTTGGGCTTTGTTCATATATCCAGTCGGCCATACTTGCTAGAATGTGTTGATGATATTTCATATTTGGCAGTGTGTATAGATGAGTCCCAGGATCATATTGGCATTGATGACATCTAGAAGGATGCAGTGGGCAGTTTTGAAGACTTAGTTTCCTTGGGTATAGAGGAGTTGGACAGCAATGCTAATGTTTTTGATACTCCGTATGTTGATATGAGCTTTAGATTTGATTCACAGGATATGGATGGTAATACTCTAGAGACTAGTAACTTTGAGGACACTCCTTCAGACAGTGCATTAGAGGAGGTTTGTAGGAGACAGTCAAGCCAGTGCCATCATGTGTCTAATCAGTTGAGAGTTAGTGACCAAGACATTGCTATCACTTGCCAAAATTTTGATGCTGCTCGTCAGTTGTTAGCAGTTTATGGATGGGGTTCTCCTACTAGTGATGAGCAGGGAGGAAGTTATCTTTCCTTGACAGAGATCCACTCTTTATGGGAAGCTATTCAGATTTTGAGACAAAGTTATATGCAGTTGGTAGCCGACAGAGATTATCTTATGGAGTGGGGCAGTACGGCATATGATGCATTGTTGGCCAAGGAAGATGAGGTGAGTGAGCTTACTGAGCAGCTTGAGGTGACTTCTAAGATTCTTGAGAGTACACAGTTGGCTCTCAAGGAGTCACAGTTTCATTTGGCTAAGGCGACCATGGAGTTAGAGAGACTACAGTCTTTACCTGATTCTATACAGTCACAAGCTGTGGTGTTTGGTGATCTAAGGATGTCCATGGCCGAGATTTTTAGAGACAGTGGAGATGGGGATGCATCCATCCTTGATACTAACATTGGCATATCAGGTTCATTCCCACTAGAGTCAGGTTCAATTGAGTTGGCTGCTGTAGTAGATTTTTGTGGTGTGCCTGACATGGTGGTGACCTCTAGTACTAATGGCAGGAAGACTAGAGATGTTGTATCAAAGACCATGTGTGATGTTGGTGAGCTGATAGTTGGCATGGTTCCTACTAGTAATACTACTCCCTTCACAATGTCTTCAGAGGTAGTAGTTAGTTCCAACTTGGTTAATGATCGATTGCAGTTAGTTACATCTGGATTGCAGTCTGAGCCACTGACTGAGATTGGTGCATTCTATCGGCATTACACTGTGAGGTATGCTCATCTATCTACCTTTGATGACCATGTTGATGAGATGATGATACAGAGATGTACTTTGGTTCCTAGTGCTTATCATCAGTTATGGGATAGTTTGATGCCTCAGGATGAGAGTTGTGATGGGCATGACATGGTGATAGGTCCTGCAATTGACAGGTTGATAATACATGACTTAGAGCAGGAGTTTTGGAGTGATGCTTTAGCAGGTGTTGTTATTGATTCTACTCCTTTGGCTATGACATCTCTTGACTTAGCTAGTGATCAGTCACAGTGGGTTGTATCACTTCTTCATGGTGAGCTGTTGACTGAGGTTGGTTTTTTTTATCAACATTATATTGTAGGGTATGTACATCAGTTAGCATTTGATCCTTGTGCTGAGGAGTTGATGGTAGACAAATTTGGTTTGGATTCCATTTCTTACTCTTTATCTTGTAATGTCTTTTCACCATCAGCAGTGTATGGGAGTTATGGTTATGAGATAGTGGCTAATGATTTGCAGAGTTGTGTTAACTGCAGGAGTTGTACAGTGTGTGGATTCTCCATACTTGGTACAGTTTCATTCGAGAGGGTTCACCATTGTTGCAGAGTTGGATTGTACATTCCATATAGGCCAGTGGGATGTGTTGATGGTATTTACTGTGTTGGTAGTTTGATTTGTCCACTTTACTTGGGTTTTGATGTTCTAAGAGTTTGTGCCTCATGGGTTTTTGATTGTGGTAGTGGTGATTTCGGAGTTTGGTTGAGCTATAATTGTCAATTTGATTATGGATTCCTCTTGGTCATATTGCAGAGGATATTATAGGAGCCTGTGTTGATTGGTAGTAGTATAGTTCATGACTACATTTGGGATCCAGGTGGATTGATTGGTTTATTGTTCAGCCATTGCTTGAGGACAAGCAATGATTGGGAGGGGAGGACTTGTCATGTCCCCTTTTCAAATAATTAAAAAAGAAAATCTTTGCTAAGGCAGGCAAGCCCAAGAAAGTGAAGTTTCGGAAAAAGGGGGTTAATCTTTGGAAATCGTTGGACTAATAAATGAAAATTATTATTAAAATAAGTTTCATTAACCTCTCTTGGATGTGATTATGCCCTCTTTTAAGGGGTTTGGAGGCATTTTGGGCTCATTCCAGAACTGATTTTTGCTCATTCTTTGTTATTCTTCAGAGGCTGCCAAACCTGTGGAGAAGGAGACCCAAGAACGGGAGTTTGCAGGTTTCCAAGGAGACCCAAGAATGGGAGTTTGTAGGTTTCCAGGAAGGCTAAGGATGGGATTTTGAAGCCATTCCATGTGCATGCTCATATAGAGTTTGCCTTTGTGCTGAACAGTGCAGATTTGTGAGTTTTCGGGTGTGTTTTTGTATGAGTTTGGTGTTTACAGTTGAGTATTTCATATCATTTTGGGTTGCTTATGTATATCAGACTTTTAAATGTTAAAATGGAGCTGAATATATATATTGGGACATGATTAAACTTCTGAGATAGATTATTAGTGTTTTTGTGGTGTTTTCGGGCATATTTTGTGCTATTTCGGGAGCCCGATGAGCATAGTTTTGGTCCTACATTTTCGAGCTGTTGTGTAAAGGCTATATGGATCTGGAAATGTAAATTTTTAGGCTGTTATGCTGCTGAAAGTTCTGTAAAAATTTCCATTTTCAGATTTATTAATAATTTGTGAAGTTGTGAAGCTTTTAGCACTATTTTTAGCATACCCGATTTGGGGTTTCTTGAGGAATTTCGTGGATCTTTGGGATATTAGTTGTTTGATCTTAAAGATCTGATTAGAGTTTGGAAATATCATATAAAATCAGAGAAAGGGACATTTCAATAATAAATTCTCTTTTTTAACATTTATTCATTTCTTGAGTGAATAGTTGATTAGGCAAAATAACTAGTTAGACTAGCTAGACTCTAAATCAACCCAAACAAAAATAGCTTATTCTCTATAATAGGAATTCACCTAAGGAAAAGCTACTATAAATTATATTAGAAAATATTGAAAGCTCAAAAACCCAAAATCACTTAACACTTTCATGACAATGTGAACTTCTAAATGTACAAACATGCACATTGGTCTAATCACTTAAAGATTTTGATTTAAACAATTAAAATAAGGATACATCAACCATATAGGGATGACATTAGTACAATATGAATAACTAAACCACTAACTCCATAAGCCACTATGAGGGATATAAATCATGCACACTAAAAATGCACGATCAAGTGCAATTGCATAATAATATCATAGCCGAAGCAATTAATGCATTAAATACCTAATTAATCCATTTGCATCACTCATGTTTGCATAAAGCATAAAGAACAAGAATGAAGTAAATAACCATAGCAGAAAATCTCTCTCATAACATAATAAAAAAATATGTCTCATAAACCAAATAATTAGATATAATCATAGATCTACTATCGTTTCAAAATAGCATCAACGTGCAAATATGATAAATTGAATAGCATAGGAAAATAACATCTATGATATTGAATCAAAGTATAACATTCAAATCTTAGGTCATGACAAAGTACAAATAATAATTAGTATCAAGTATCCCTCAAATCAAAATAGATAAGGTACAGATGGAAAACATGGGAGGCACTATAGAAGAAAAGAAAAGAGTAGCAGAAGAGGAAATATAAAAGAAAATAGATGAAGATGAGAATAAGAGATTAAAAGAGGAAGAAAAGAAAGGAAAAGGAAGAAAGGAAAAAGAAAAGAAAGAGGAAGAAGAAAGAAGATTCAAAGAGGAAACTAAGAAGAAGAAAAGGGAGGATGACACTAAACCTTCTAGTTCATCTACTCCACTTTCACCTGCTAGCCTGGCAACTAATGATGATGATCAAACTTACTTGATATCATCTTTATCAAAGCTTATTTAGAAGAACAAGATAGTGAAGAGAATGTAGAGAACCTTGATGGAGGTTACTAATAGATTATATAGTACTCTTGTAGTGCAATACACATAACTAGATCTAGAACAAAGGGAATAGGTAGTGCTAAAGACTTTTGATGAAGAATTTACATTTTTTTGAACATTGCAGAAACAAAGGAAAAAATATCACATGTTGCTAACTTGTTTAGCACCATTTGTCAAAATATTAAGATTGATTTGATAAGTCTTGATACTTGTATCAAGGAACTTTGGAAGTTTCAACAAGATGGAAAAATATTGTACATCAAGTGTACTTTATGTCACAAACTATCTAAGGATATCAAGAGTAAAATTGGAGGAAAGATGAGTGAGGTAGAGACTCTATCTAGCTAGATATAACTATTGACATTTTACTCAAGTCTGTTATTAGTGACACATATTTATTAAGATAGCCATCACCTACTAAGTGTATTGTATAGTTAATAGTGTTAACCAAGTATTTAAGACTCTATCAAGTTCTATAGTCCCTACCAAGTTCAAGGAAGAGTATTTAGTTTGTGATGACCTGTTTCTACCAAGTTGGAGATTATCAATGTAAATCGAGCTTCTTAGTGTTTATTGAGTTCCTTAGTGCAAACCAAGTTGTACAGTTCTTACCAAGTTCATAGTTATAGCAATGTGAATCCAGTGTTGACTAAGATACATAGTGTCAACCAAGTGATTCAATTTATAATGATCTCATAGTAATAGCATTGACCGAGCTATATAGTGTGAATCAAGTGGCTCAATTTATAAGTTGAGTTTCATAGTATTCACAGAGTCACCAATGTAGACTAAGTTTAGACTACTTGAAAGTGATTAGTATGAACTGAGCTTCGATGTCTATCAAATGCATGATGATGTCAAGCATTGACAATGGATGCCGAGTATTAGAACCTCACAGAGCTAGTCTTCAAAACCCAAGTTCCTGTAGTTGGGCCAACTTTGTGTATTTTGTGTAAACTTGTACTATAGCCAACTTTGTTTTTTTTAAAATTGGATTGGTATATATGTAATGTATTGTATCACATCCAAATAAAAAATGTAATGTGTGAACAATGATATGAAGAGAAGAAGTGTGAAGTAAAAGACTACAACAGTATAAGGAGCAACAAAGAATTATATATCACATCAAGGTGATTATTACTCTCAAAGGAATCTTATTCACCAAATTAAGTTGTAGATCAGAGATAAGCCACTATATCATCCAAATAGGTGAATTAGTTAAATCATTTTACAAGGTAGACTTAACAATCTACTGTACATCTCTTTACCAAGTGCATACTTCATTGTATCTTTTAAAATCCTTTTGCAAGGTGGACCTAGTAGTCCTTATTGCTCCTAACAAGATAGATCATCAGAAGTGATCATTGTATGCCTCAATAGGCTAACTTTATACTATAGTACTAGAGCTTGTGGGTATCATCCCCACCTTAGTTTTACTTTTTATTTGGAAGGTTTCTAGTTCACCATATTGTGTGTCAAAGTGTTATGAATGTTTTAATTTTTTTCTTTTCTCATGCATTGAATTAGAGTATAATACACATGAAAGGTTAATTGTTAAATAAAGATTAAGTTTTATTGGTTACTAATTCACCCGTCCCCTCTATGTAACTTAGCCTATCATATATATTTCCAAAAATTGGTATCAGAGATTTGTGGTTCTCAAGAAAGAAGTCTAATAACTTGAGAAATTATTAGAGGCTATGGTGATATTCAAAACTAATAAGGCTATTGACAATGAAAAGCTAGATTTCAAATTGGCTATTGGGAAACTTAAGAAAGAAAAGGAGAAACTTTGTTAATCCTTGAAAAGAAGAAAAGATCTTGTAGTATAGATGAATGACCAACTCTACCTTGAAGAAAGAATTGAAGACATCCATTTAGAAATTAATTTAGATGAAGCAACTTCAGGAAGTAAGAAAGCTGAGAAGAGGGAAAGAAATTCAATTAGTAAGATTGTGTGAAGTCATGGAAGATAAAAACAAGATAAAAGAATAGTTAGAAGGAAAGAATAATGAAATTTAGCACCTATCTCTTCAAAAAATAGACTTCATTAATCAGCTTACTAATGCAAATGAAGAAATTATGAATCTAAGATCAGAGAATGAAAGATTGCAAAATGATCTAAAAACTAAAAAGAAAACCAATGAGGGGATGATGAAATCTCAAGAAGACATGGATCAAATAAATGAAAAAATCCAATACAAAAAAAGAAGAAGAAGGAAAAATGGGAATTGGATATACAAAAGAAGATGAATTATCTAAGCAAGGAACTCAAAAGAATCAAAAACCTACTTGCAGTCCCTATTGGAAGATAGGTCATACATAAAACAACTGTAATAAAAAATGATACAATTGTAACCAACATGGACATAGAGCTAATGAATGCGAAGATAAACCTAAATTTGAAGGAAAATGTCATAAATGCAAGAAGAATGGGCACAAATCTTTGAATGCATAACTAAGATATTGAATCTAGGAGAATAGATTGTAAAAGCTATATTTGGTTGGGACTACAACACTTGGTGCAGATGTCATTATTGTGGATAATTTGGACACATTGGAATGAATTTTGTAAACCATCACGATGACAAGAGACACCACAAAAAGATGTTTTATTTGTATAGAACTTGGTCATCTTACCAAGAACTATATGAATACTAGAAGAATTGAAGATGAAAAGAAAACCAATACTAACAATATCAAAAAATAGATGAGATAGCAACGGATTCTGAAATTTTCTAAGAATGCAAGTCCCAACAATGAAGAACATGTCACTCAAAAATTGGGTGAATCAAGAATTTCTACTTGATCTCTTGGAAGGAGAACTGGAGCTAGAATTCTAAAGTAGACATTTTATAGTAGTTCCAGTCAACTAGAAGGAAAGATCCATATTAGCATTCAAGATGCAATCGGATCATTGAATGTTTAAGAAATTTCATTCATTACCAAGTGAGGTTGAGTTATAGACCCTACCAAGCAAGGTTGGGAGTTACTAAGTTTCATATAGACACCGAGTCATAAATGTTCTTACTAAGAATTTAATTCAAGTCGAGCGGAAGATAGTGTATCATCAATCAAGCAATTGTACTAGGCATTTATGGTGAATGAAAGGTGAAATTTGATAAAAAGAGAGAAATTGAATTCATTTGTCACTGTGGATTTTAAAGAGCTATTTTGTAAAGTGCTAGATCTATGTGAATGAGTGATTTGTGCAAATTACTGTTGAGGATTTTCATATTTTATTAAAGTCCTACTGAGTTAATGACATCCTCTAATAGGAAGAAAAAGAAAGGGTCTAAAATGTTGGTCTGAGGCATTGAATGGAAAGTACTAGATTTCAAGCTTAGTCTAGCAATTGTAGAAACCCTAGATCCAAGTAGAGCTCAGTCTTAGATTCCATCCAAGGTACTATTGATTAATGATATTCATTCACAATTTTTATGTTCTATTCAAGATATAGGAACCTTGGAAATGGATGAAACCTTGGAGAAATTTTGTCTGAATGATGTATTAAAAGTGGAGCATCAACAGCTAGAAGCAAAGGGTTTGACTCACATTCCTCACATGCTTCAAGATTTTTAGATTAAGTGGATGAGATTTATTTTCAGCCATGTGCATAATGGGAAATTTTGGTTGGAGCAACCCATTTTGATAATGAAGAAAATGATCCATCAGATCATAGGGATTCCGAAGCTAACCAAGGAAAAAATGACTAAAACCCTAATTCAGATAGAATTAGAGAAGAAACCCTTGCCAAATGGGATGGAAGGGGAATGAAAATCAGCTGTGTTACTAATATGGAGTTGAAGTTCAATATACATGTCATTGTGCATAGGATATATAGATTGAGTCATCTAAACAATGCATCATGCAAAGCAGTGGATCTCACATTCAAAGTGGTCAAGAACATGTCCTTTGACCTTGCCAAGTTGATGTTGAATCAGTTCAACAAAAACATAGAGAGCATAAGAACTTTGAAGAACAATACTTGTAAGTTCTATTCACTCTTAACTTGTTTATTTTTCTTTGTGAAAAAATTCTTCCCATCAAAAGGCATAGTTGTGTGGAGAAAAGATGTACCCATTCTCTATCAAATCAATGAGTATATAATAGAGATTGGAGAAGACTATGTCAGTATAATGGATAACTATTTTGATGTAGTTAAGAACAAGATGAATAAAAAATTCAAAATCCCTAAGAAACTTGTGGAAGAATACAAATATGACAATTATTTTATGGTTGATTGTGATAAAGTGTACATGCAAGTAGTAACACCAAGAATTGTATGGGTCAAGCCTCTAGGCTATGATGTTAATATAGATGAAACCAATGATATCATTGAAGCATTGTTAAATGAGCCTGTTGATCCAAAAGCCACATATTTTTTCACCTATAAGGAAGGAAAAGAAAGAATTGAACTTGAAACAAAACTCCCTTAGGCAGTTAATAGAGGGAAGAAGAGATATCTAAACTAAAATAAATCCCCACCACTCTCTTGTTGACTAAAGGTAAAGGAGATGACATAGAGGAAGATGATGCAAAAGATGAAGAAAAGTCACAAGAAGGAGAGCCATTAAAAAAAAGGTAAGGTTATTATAACCAAATCTACCAAACCATCCACTGTAATGTTCACAAGGAGGGCATTCGAGAAGAAACCTAGTAAAGAAGGAGGGGAAATAATATTCAAATAGCCACCACCCACATTCCAAGAAAAATTGAAAGAAATGTATTTAGGAGCTGGTATGAAAATTTTCAAATCATTAAGATATTAGATAAGAACTATAGAAAGGAAGAAGCTAGTTGAAGACATGGTTATGTCTAAGATGAGTAAAAGGAAATATTCTCTTGACCAACTTGCACAATAGATTCCTAATGATTTAATAGAGAAAATCAAGCCAAGATGGGAACATGCTATGAAAACTACTAAAGATATTTATGAGTAGACGTTGAGGCAACTCATGCCAAGCTTGATTGATAAAGAAGTTAATGAGTCCATCAAGCAAAATAAAGAGAAACTTACCTTGGAATTTAACACTTGCTTGATATTGATTAATGACATTGAACATGTGGTAAGAAATGCAAACAACACATGGAAGAACATTTTCAATCTTCATAATTAAAATGATTTTGTGGTTTATGTAAGTGATAAGGATGATGATGGTGAATATGGAAAGGAAGAAGAAGGAAATGATGGAGAAGAAATACATTATGACAATATAGGTGACAAGGAACAAGAATAGGAAGCTACTGAGAAAGATCTCCTTAAGGTTTAGAACATTGAGGAGACCAAACCAAACCTAAAAAGATTGCAAGAATGATAATAGCCTCACCTCCTAGTTCTCTGAGAAAAGTATTGAAGATAACAAGCTCAGAGAAAGTTACTATAGAATTGGTTGTATCAAACATTGCAAGTTCAAGCACTCAACTAATATTTTCACCTATTCAGCTTAGTACTTCATTAAGAAAAATGACAAGCACTTCATCTACTAAGCAATCAACAATTCCTCCTCCATCAATTTTGGTCACACAAGGTATTTCTTCAATAAGTGTAGTATCTACTTTTTCTGCTAGTCCTACTATTTCTACCATTCTTTCTATTCCTAGCATGCAAATAATAAATAGAAATTTTTGAGCAAAGGAAAAGAAAAGGAAGAAAAAACTGATCTTGATGAGGAGATAGTTCCCCTAAATTGGGATATCTCCAATCTTAATCTTAATTGAATTCACATAATAAGAGAACTTCTTTATAAGAAAGCTAAGTAGTAGAGGCTTAGAGAGGAAAGAAATAAAGAATTTCAAGTTCTTGAAGATGCAAAGAATAATCTTGTAGAGGCACTTAGCATAGAGGTTGATACTTCTCAACCAATTTTGGCTTAGTTAGCAGAAGAAGTCTAGAAATTCAATGAAGATTTGAATGGACAAGAGAAATTTTTGTATAGAGAAAAGAAGAAATTTGAGAATAAAGTTTTAGGGCTAGTAGCACAAAAGATTGCAATTCAACAAGTATACTTGTTTACTATTCTAGGATCATTAGAGACCTCTACCAACAATGTGACTTTGTTATTCGATAAACTCTATGACACATCAATTTTCACTTAGGAAATTAAAGGAAAAATCTCCAAGATGGATGAAGATCTAAAGGCAAGTGCACATCAGCTGTAACTTGACCCAAGCTATATTTCTGCCCACTATACAAAATTAGATTTCTAATTGATATGTTAGCATAATTGCAAGGAAAAGAAGTTAGGATAAGATCTACACTGGTAGATATATAGGGCATGATTATCCTAAACATGGATGCATTGTAGAAGCATATTTCACATACTAAAACCCTCATCTATAATAATAACTTCTCTATTGCAGACCACATGATAGAACTATTAGCATAAGTTCAGATTGCATTACACACAAGCAAGGTGTTGCAAGAAAATTGGGACAAGACAATGGCACTGATTCTTAAGGTACATTCTAATTTCTTGTCATTTTTTGGTATTATTGTATAGAATACACCTTTGGCATTATGTCAAAAAGGGGGAGAAGATGTGAAAAGATGTATAATATATTGAATATACATGTATGGGGAGAAACATCATATTATATACATTTATAGATATTCAGATAAACATCTCTTACTAAAGAAATTTTGAAAAATCTCAAAAAAAAAAATACTCTACCAAATTGAAGACACATAACAAAGAATAAATATTGTTTTGAAACTTTTTGAGAATTCAATTTTGATTAATAAGTGTATTTTTAACTAATGCCAAAGGGGGATATTGTTGAAATTACAATAAAGTTTGTTATTAGTGACACACACTTATTTGGACAACCATCAGCTATCAAGTGTACTATACAGTTAATAGTGTTAACCAATTATTTTAAACTCTACCATGTTCTTCTGTTGCTACCAAGTTCAAGGAATAGTATTCAGTTTGCACAAAGTAGTTTCTACTAGGTTGGTGATTATCAGTGTAAACTAAGCTTCTTTGTGTTTATCAAGTTCCTTAGTACAAACTAAGTTGTGTAGTGCTTACCTAGTTTGTAGTTATAGTGATGCAAATCTAGTCTTGATCGAGCCACATAGTGTCAACCAAGTGATTTAGTTTATATTGAACTCATATTAATAGCATTCACTAAGAAGTTGTTGGAAATATTCAAGACTATGCTAAGTTACTGAGGGGGGAGGGGTGAATTAGTAACTTCTAAAATTTCTATCAATTCTAATTCTTAATCCAATAAACCAATTAGCATTTAATTCATCACATCTAATCTAATAGCATGCATGAGAAACTAAAAATATAAAACATCCATAAAACTTTAACATAGAGATTTGGTGACCTAGAAACCTTCCAAATAGAATGTAAAACTAGGGTGGCGATGATACCCACAACTTTAGTACTAGAGCATAAAGTTGGCTAGTTAAGGCTTACATTGATCACTTCTAATGATCTTCCCTATTAGGAGAAAATAGGACTGCTAGCTCCACCTTGTGAAAGGTTTTACAAACATAAAATGAAGTATGAACTTGATAAATAGATTTATAAAAGACTTTTAGGTCTACCTTGTTCAAGGATTTTGACTAGTTCACCTGTTAGGATGAAGCCGCAGATCTCTAGAATGCAACTGAGTTTGTTGATAGAGATTCCTTGATGTATTGATCACATTTCTATGATAGATTTTTCATTGCTACTCCTTATATTGATATGGCCTTTACAACTCTTTATCTACTACTTATAATCACATTATTGCACTTGCATTACATATTCAATACATTCCATACTACATTGGATATGATATAATACATCACATATATATACCAATCCAATTTACAAAATTAAAAAGTTGGCCACAATACAAGTTAACACAAAAATTACAAAGTCATCCAAAATGAAACAACTTAGGCTCTAAAGAATAACTTGGTGAAGTTTTGATACTCGAAATCTACTATTATTGCTTGGCATCATCATGCACTCGATAGATTTATAAGATCGGTCCATAGTGATCACCTTTAAGTAGTCCTATACTCGGTTTGTACTGGTGACTTGGTAAGCATTGTGCAACTTGGAAAACACTAAATCACTTAATTACCATGAAGTTAGCACTTTCTTTAGATCACATGAATTGAGTATTTAGTAGATACTACAATGCTTAGTAACCACTAGGAATAGTTCAAAGGATTCAGTAGCAATTGTAGAAGCTCAATGGCTACTAAATTACATGGAAAACATTGTAAACTACATAATAAACTTGGTAGCTATACAAAATTTGAATAAGTGTGTGTCACTAATAACAAACTTGACTGATATGTCAACAATCTCCCCCTTTCGCATTAGTGACAAAAACACTTATTAGCCCAAAATTGAATACCTTGTATTCATCACCATATGATACTAGCTCGGTACAATATACTATATTTTTGAGATTTTTTGAAATTGATCTTTGTAAGGTATATAAAAATTATATCTTCATCATAGCATATATCTCCCCCATACTATGCATTCTATTATGTAAATATTTTTTTTTTATATACATTTCTTCCCCTATAACTGTACTCTTCTCCCTTTTTAACTTTTCTCTGATATCTAATCTCTTCCTTTAACCTTGCTCTTCTACCCCTTTTTGATAGTAATACCAATGATTTATTCTATCATATTTACATGGAGACACCAAAATGAGATAAGAATTTGGAGTGTACCTTGAGGGTAATTGCCAATGTTTTATCCCAATTCTTTTAAAGAATCTTACATGCTTGAATGACAATTTGAACTTTTGCTGATAATTCAATCATGTGGTCAGCAACAGAGAAGTTGGCATCATGGATCAAGGTTTTTGAATATACAATGTTTTTCTACATAGAGTACATGACAAGAAGTATCATCTTTTGGATATCAACCAATGTGGAACAGATCCTTGCTTCTTCTCTTAGCAATTCAGCTTGCAATTCAGACAAAAATCTGATCTTCTTAAAATGTGTAGAACTTGAACTGGGGTCAAGTTGCAATTGCTAAGCACTAGCTTTTAGATTAGTATTAATTTTGGACAATTTATCATTAACCTCATTAGTATACTCAGTGACATCACATTACTTTACAAAAAGTGATAACATATTAAAATAGGATGCTTCAAGATTGACCAAAATTGTTGATAACTCAACTTGATTAATAGCAATTTATTGAGAAATGTGCTCCAACACTTTATTATTAAACTTATTTTCTACCTTTTCAACCAATTTCTCTTGTCCCTTGGTGTCCTCATTAAACTTTTGGACTACCTCACCAGGTTAAAACAAATAGGATCAGAAAAATCAACCTCAATTCCAATAGCCTCACTCAAAATGTTCTTGGCATCATCTAAAATCTTATATTCTCTCTCTTTCCTCTGTGAATCTTTGTTGCTTGGCCTTTTTCTAGAGGATTTCACCAAATATATGTATTTTATCTATAGAAAGATTGTAGATATCCCACTTGGGAATTTCTATTTCTTCATCCAAATCTAAATCTTCTTCTATCTGTTTTCCTTTTAGAAATGTTGTACTCAATTGAGCCTTAGGTTCAACTGTCCTTATACTTATTGCCTTAGTACCCAAAATGGAAATAATGGGAGTCATACTTGGGCTTGTATTAAAATTTGATATAGCACTTACTAAAGGAATACTTATAAAGATGCTAGAAGAATCCAAAATTGATGAAGCCAAAATTGTAGTATCCAAAATTGAAGTAGGCAATACTAGAGTGCTTACCATGGATGAGCTCAAAACTAAAGAAGTCAAAATTGTAGAATTGATGACTAAAGAACTTAACTTGGTAAATGAAGAGAGATTTTGCAGCTCAATTGATGAAGTGGAAGTCACTTTTATCATTGATATGCTAAGTTGTGCTAGGGAAAAGAGTGATTGGATATTTGATGTATCTGTAGTAGTCACAACCACAATTGTTGAAGCTTCCTCCATACTAGATGTAGTTAGTGGTTTTCTTGAGGAGTGAGGAAGTGAGACAATGACTAAAAATATTATCTTTATTGGGTTATTCTCCTCATCATCTTTCTTACCTTCCTTGGTAGCTTCATCACCTTTTTCCTCTTCATCTTCCTTGTTATCAAAATGAGTTGCTTCTCCAACATTTTCTTCCTCATCTTTTTCCATATCTTCTTCTTCTTCATCATATACTAGGAAATAACTTGGATTATGTAGAAAATAAATATTCTTCCACATATTTGTAGCATTCTTAACAACACACTCTATGTCCTTAATCATAACTAAACAAGTATTAAATCTTAGAGTTAGCTTTTCTTCATTTTTCTTTAAAGACTCTTTAACTTCAGCATCTATTAAGCTTAGTAGTAATTGTCATAGGTTTTATGCATATATATCTTTTACTATTTTCCTTGCAAAATCTCATCTTGGCTTTAACTTCTCTAATAATTCATTAGAGATTTGGGAGGCAATCTGATCTAGTGAATACTTCTATTTTCCCATTTTGGTCAACACCAATTCTTCAACCTATTTCTTCTCAGCCTTAGTCCTTGTCTCATACTTCAAAGTTATGAAGCTTTTTATTCTAGCACCTTCTCCCATTTTCTTCAACTTTTATTAAGAAGTGTGAGGAGGTCTACTAAGAATAATGTCACTTCCTTTCTTCGTAGACCTCCTTGTGAAGACTGCAGTGGATGCCTTTGGAGGCTTAGTAATAATCACCTTACCCTTTTTACTTAGAGGTTCTTCTTCTTCTTCTTACTCTTCTTTATCCTTTTTCTACACTTCATCTTCACCTCTACCCTTGGTTAACATGAGAGGTGCACTAGATTTTAGTTTGGCTATCCTCCTCTTTCCTTTGTTAACCACTTGAGGTAGCTTTATTTCTAGTTATATTCTTTCCTTAGCCTCTTCATAGGTACCAAAGAGAGGGGTCTTGGGATCCATAGATTCATTGACAAGGGCTTCAATGATATCCTTGGTCTCATCAATGTTTACTTCATAATCAAGAGGCTTGACCCACACAGTTCTAGGCTTGACTACTTGGATGTATACCTTGTCACAATCAACCATGAAGCAAACATCATACTTGTAGTCCTCAACTAACTTCTTAGGTATCCTAAACCTATTGTTCATTTTGTCTATAAACACATTGAAGTAGTTGTCCATGATGTTGCCAAAATTTTCTCCTATTTCTGCAATGTATTCATTTATTTGGTACAATACTGGCACGTCCTTTCTCTAGACTACTGTGCCTTTGGAAGGGAAAACATTTTGAACATAGAAAAATAACCATGTTAATAGAGAACCAAATTTGCAAGGATTGTTCTTGGAAGTCCTAATAATTTCCATGTTCTTATTGAATTTCTTCAATAATAACTCAACGAGGTCAAAAGAAAAGTTATTCTTCACCACTTTGAACTCCAAGTCCATAGTTTCACATGATACATTGTTGAGATAGCTTGAACTATATATCTTGTGAGCTATGACATGAATACCAAACTTGAGTTCTACATTTATAACACTACTTATCGTCATGCCTCTACCATCCCACTTGGCTAGGGTTTTCTTTCCACATTTAGCTCAACCTAGGGTTTTGGTCATTTTGGCTTTGGCAAGCATGGGAAGGCTAGTGATTTGATGAATCATCTTCTTTGTTATGATTATTGGATGCTCTAACCATAGACAACCACTATGCACCTAGCTAAGGATATACCTAATCCATTTAATTTGAAATATTGAGGGCATATGGGGAATGTGCATTAAACCTTTTGCTTCCAAATGTTTATGCTTGGGTTTCAAAGTTCCATCAATACACAACTAAGCTAGGGCATCATCCATATCAAGAGTAGAAATTTCTAAGAATTTCACATTTAAAAAGATATCTAATGTCATTAACAAGAAATACTTTGGGAGGGATTTGTGATTAAGCTCCATTGGGGTCTAGGTTTTCTACAACTACGGGCATGAGCTTGAAGTCCAATGCCTTCCATTCAACACCTTGAACCAACATATCTGAACCTTTCTTTGCCTTGCTGCTATGACTAGACACCATTTTTACTTGGTAGCTTGAGAGAACTTTGAAAATTTTTGCAGGAAATTTACTCAAGTTGCTTGGTCGTATAGAAAATAGCACTTCTCAATAGCTCTCAAAAATTCTCAATGAGAAATGAATTCACTTCCATTCCTTTTGTCAAAATTTCACCATTAATGTTTGGCATGGTGGTAGATGAGTTAACATAATGCTTGATAGGTTGTCATCCACTATACTGTATTGATCACTCAGTGAATTCTTTGTGACTTGGTAACCAGAAGTACTTATGTTACTCCCAACTTTTCTCGGTAGAGTCTATGACCTGGCCTTCCTTGGTAGAGAAGATAACTTGGCAATAACCAATATTGACCTTGCTCAATGATCCATTTGTATCTTTGTATATATATTTGGATCTTTGTAGCCTTTTTAACTAGAACTGATTATGATTTATTCTATGATAGCCTAGTTCTACTTCTCCCTTGAGAATTTAATTAGGAATAATGAGTCACCCAGTTCTTGAGTGACTTGACCATCATTTCTTGGACTAGTGTCCTTAGTAGACTTAGGAATCCATTGATGTCTCATTTTCTTTCTAATATTATCTACTCTTTCCTTCTTTTCATCTTCAACTCTACCAATATTCATACAATTTTTGACAAGATGACCAAGTTCTATACAAATGAAACATTTTTTAGTGGTGTCTATTTTTCTTGTATGATGTTTTGTACAAGTCATACCAATGTGTCCATATTAACCATAGTAATGACATCTACACCAAGTGTTGTACTCCCAATCAAATATTGCTTTTACAATTTGTTTTGCATGATTCATCATCTTGGTTTTGCATTCTAATGCCTTGTGTCCATGTTTCTTGCATTTATGGTAGTTGCCTTCAAATCTTGATTTCTCTTTGCATTCATTAGCCCTATGACCATGTTGATATCAGTTGTAGTACTTTCCATTGAATTTTTCTTTTCCATTACTCCAACATTTATTTGAAGTATGACCTAACTTAACACAGTGATTGCAAGTAGGTCTTTGATTCTTTTGAACACCTCATTTAGAGGATTTAGTTTCTTCTTTATATCAAATTCCTGCTTTTCCTTTTAGCATATAGAGGTTTTTCTCATTTAGTTGATCCATGTCTGCTCAAGATTTCATCATTCTCTCATTGATTTGCTTCTTAGGGTCTAGCTCATTTCTTAATCTATCATTGGCTTTTCTTTTAGATCTCAGATCATTTTTTGTTCTTTCATTAATTTTCCTTTGAGAATTTAGATCATTTCTCATTCTTTCATTCTCAGATCTTAAACTTACAATTTCTTCATTTTCATTGGAGATCTGATCAATAAGGTCTTCTTACTAAAGGGATTGATTCTTGATTTCATTTTTCCTTCCATATATCTCTTCTTTCATTTTGTTTCTTTTTTCCAAGACTTCACATAACCTTACCGACTAAATTTATTGTTCTCTTTTTAGCTTTCTTACTTCTTCTTGTAGGGAATCATTCTTCTCTAGGAGTTCTTTGATTCCATCATTTGCTTCATCTAAGCTGCTTGAATGGAAAAAAATTCAATTCTTTCTTCAACATAGAGATGATCATTCATTTGATTTGCAAGATCTTTTCTGATTTTCAAAGATTGAGAATGTTGCTCCTTAGCTTTATTGAGTTGGGAAATGGCCATTTCCAGATCCAACTTTTCATTGTCAATAGCTTTGTGAAGTCTAAAAATATCCATATCCTTGATCTTTTCTCAAGCTATTAAACCTTCTCCTAAGAACCAAAAAGCTCTAATACCAATTGTTGGAAATATTCAAGACTACTAAGTTACTAAGAGGGGAGGGGTGAATTAGTAATTTCTAAAACTTCTACCAATTTTAATTCTTAATCCAATAAACCAATTAGCATTTAATTCATCACATCTAATCTAATAAAATGCATGAGAAACTAAAAATATAAAACATCCACAACACTTGAACATAGAGATTTGGTGACCCAAAAACCTTCCAAATATAAAGTAAAATTTGGGTAGGGATGATACCCACAACTTTAGTACTCCAGCATAAAGTTGATCGATTAAGGCTTCCATTGGTCACTTCTTATGATTTTCCTTTTTAGCAGCAAATAGGACTGTTAGGCCCACCTTGTGAAGGGTTTTATAAACATATAGTGAAGTATACACTTAGTAAAGAGATTTATTAAAGGCTATTAGGTCTACCATAGTAAAGGATTTTAACTAGTTCACTTGATAGGTTAAAGCAATAGATCTCTAGTATGCAACTAATTTTATTGATAGAGATTCCTTGATGTACTGATCACCTTTCTGTGATAGATTTGTCATTGTTGTTCCTTATACTAATATGGCCTTTACAATTCTTTATCTATTGCTTACAATCACATTCTTGCACTTGCATTACATATTCAATACATTCCATACTACATTGGATATGATACAATACATCACATATATATATATACCAATCTAATTAAAAATATTATGAAGTAAACCACAATACAAGTTAACACAAAAATTACAAAGTTGGCCAAAGTGAAACAACTCAGGCTTTGAAGACTGACTTGGTGAAGTTTTGATACTCAACATCTATTGTTTCAACTTGGCATTGTCATGCACTCGGTAGACATAGAAGCTCAGTCCATACAAATCACCTTTAAGTAGTCTTAAACTTAGTTTTCAGTGGTGACTCAATAAGAATTGTACAACTCAACAAACACTAAATCACTTGGTTACCATGAAGTAACTCAGTTAACTTTTTTTTCACATCGCATGAGTGAAGTATTTGGTATACACTACACTGGTCAATTACCACTAGGAATAGTGCAAAGGACTCAGTAGCAATTGTAGAACCTTAGTTGCTATGAATTACATGGAAAAAACTATAAATTACACAATGAACTTGGTAGCTATACAAAATCTAAATAAGTGTGTGTCACTAATAAAAAACTTGACTGACTTGTCAACACAAGTGACTCAGTTTATATGCCAAGTTTCACAATTTTCAACGAGTCACCAATGTAGTCCAAGTTTAGACTACTTGAAAGTGATCAGTATGGACCAAGATCCTATGTCTACCAAATGCATAATGATGTCAAGTGTTGATAGTGGATGCTGAGTATTAGAGCCTCACTGAACTAGTCTTCAGAACCTAGGTTCCTACAGTTGGGACAACTTTGTGCATTTTGTGTAAACTTGTATTGTAGCAAACTTTGTTGATTTAAAAATTGGATTGGTATATATGAAATGTATTGTATAAAATCCAAATAAAAAATGTAATGTGTGAACAATAATATGAAGAGTAGAAGTGTGAAGTAAAATTCCACAATAGTATAAGGAGCAACAAATATTTATCTATCATAGCAGGGTGATTATTACACTAAAAGGAATCTCATTTAGCAAATCAAGCTACAAATCAGAGATCAGCCACTATTTTATCCTAATAGGTGAATTAGATAAATCCTTTCAAAAGGTAGACTTAATAGTCTTTTGTAAATCTCTTTACCAAGTGCATACTTCATTTTTTATTTGTAAATCCTTTTGAAAGGTGGACCTAGTAGTCCTTATTACTAGTAAAAGATTAGATCATCAAAAGTGATCGTTGTAAGCCTTAATAGGCCAACTTTATACTATAGCACTAAAGCTTGTGGCTATCATCCCCACCCTAGTTTTACTTTCTATTTGAAAGGTTTTTGGGTCACCATATTGTGTGTCAAAGTGTTATGAATGTTTTAATGCTTTCATTTTCTCATGCATGCAATTAAATTAGAATACACATGAAGGATTAATTGGTAAATAAAGATTAATTTTTATTGGTTACTGATTCACCCCTCCCCTCTCAATAACTTAGCCTATCATATGTATTTCCAACAATATCATCTAGCTAGTAAGATTAATGATTTCAAAGGACAAGTGACCAATATTCAAAGTGATATCAATAGGAAATTTAGAAGGAATAAATTTTGAAGAGAGTATTAGATTTTAGAGATTCTATTGTTCTAAAAGTTTCTTTTGTTGAGAAATAGTTGGAGGAATGTCTAAAGGCCAAGGACACGTATTCTATTTTTTTATACTTTGACTTGAATGTAGTTGAGATTGCATCATGTGCCTTATGTGCAATTCTCACCTCTTCTAAATCTACCAAGGAGACATGGACTAAAGATATGGATAGTCTGAAAGAAAATTTTGATGATTGCATAAAGATACTATTAGTTTAAGGCAACAATTTTGATAGCAGATGTATAGTTTTTGGATAGTTTTTGACATCTTAACCATTTTCATTGATGTCAGAGGGGGATAATATAAAATAGAGAATTTTAAGTAAATTAGGCAAAGAGGAGAAAATAAAATTGTAAAGTATATTGTAAGGAGGACCATATGTAAGATGGACAAATTGTAATAGATGTAATGTGAGTGTGTCGTTTATTTTAAGTTTTTGATACTTAGCCAATTTTTCCTATTTTGTTGCCATCAATGCCAATGAGGAGATTGTTGATGATGATGAAATCTATAACCTTAGAAGGTAGTATAGACTATGTGGAAAAGTGATATTCATGTTTTAGTAGTGAAATAGGAAAATACAATTAAAAGAAAGAAATTATTTTTCTTACAAAATAATTACTTGTCCAATTAGGGGTGACATCCTAGATGTTTACTCTAAGTTTAGAAAGTGTATTATGGTCTTAGCCAACATAGCAACAATTTATGTAAAGGCATGATATGTATGCAAGGGACATCTCATGAATTCTAGTGTGATATCTTGGAGAAATTGTGTGGAACAATTGTATGTGAACGTTTGTGTAAGCGATATATGCAAAGTTTGTGAAGTTATTTTATGATCCAAGATCGAACTTAAAAATAGTTTATATTCTAGAAGTTTGATTACTTGTTTGGGCTATGAGGTCTATTGACATATTATTCATGTTTGTTATGACTGACATACACTTATTCTGATTATAAGTATCTATTGAGCTTATTGTATAGTTAACAATGTTAACTAATCATTTTAGTTGTTACCGAGTTCTATAGTTTCTATCGAGTCCTTTGGACAAATTTTAGTGTATCCTGAGCAATAATATTTATTGTGAAGATCAATAGTAGAAACCAAGCATCTTAGTGTATGTTGAGTTTACCAATGTAAATTGAGTTGTATAGTGCTTAGTAAGTTTGCAATTGATGTGATGCGAGTCTAGTGTTAACTAAGCTACTTAGTGTTAACAAAGTGACTCAGTTTATAGCAAGCTCAAGGTCATAATGTTTACTGAGCAATGCAATGGTAACCAAGTGATTCAATTTGTATGTTGAGTTTCATAGTTTTCACTGAGTCACCAGTGTAGACCAAATTCAAGACTACTTGGAAGTGATCAGTATGGACGAAGCTTCTACATCTACCAAGTGCATGACGATGTCAAGAAGTGATAGTGGATGTTGAGTATCATAACCTCACTGAGTTAGTCATTAGAGCTTGAGTTTCTACACTTTGTTTCACTTTATAGTATTTTGTGTAAACTTGTATTGTGGCTAACTTTGTAATTGTATAATTAGATTTTTATATATGTAATGTGTTCTATCACATCCAATGAAGAAATGAAATCAAACAAGGAAGTAATATAAGAGTAGAAGTACAAATTGCAAAGGCTATAGCAATATAAGGAGAAGAAAAGATTCATGTATCATGGCAAGGTGATTTGTACACTTAAAGGAATCTCATTTAGAAAACCAAGTTATAGATTAGAGACCATTTTCTATTTCATCCTAATAGGTGGATCAGTCAAATCCTTTAACAAGGTAGACCTAACAGTCTTATGCAAATCTCTTACCAAGTGCATACTTCATTGTATGTTTGTAAATCCTTTTGCAAGGTGGACCTAGCAATTCTTATTGCTCCTAATAGGGAAAATCATCAAAAGTGATCAATGTAAGCCTTAACAAGCCAACTTCATACTGTAGTACTAAAGCTTGTGGGTATCATCCCCACCCCAGTTGTACTTTCTATTTGTAGGGTTTTTGGGTCACCAAATCTATATGTCAATGTGTTATGCATGCTTTCATGTTTTTAGTTTCTTACGTATGTAATTAGATCAGATTATATGTTAAAGATTAAAAGCTAATTGGATAGTTAAAGTTTTAGAAGTTTTAGAAGTTATTGATTCACCTGTCCCCTCTTACTAACTTATCCTTTAAGAATACTTTGAACAATTGGTATCAGAGCATTTTGGTTCTTAGAGAAAAGTTTAATGACTTGAGCAAAGATCAAAGGCCATGGAGATATTCAAACTTGACAAGGCTATTGACAATGAGAAGCTAGATTTGGAAATGGCTATTTCCCAACTCAAGCAAGAAAAGGAGCACCTCTCTCAATCCCTGAAAAGAAGAAAAGATCTTGCAATTCAAATGAATGATCATCTCCACATTGAAGAAAGAATTGAAGACCTTCATTCAACAAGTAGCTCAGATGAAGTAAATGAAGCAATGAAAGAACTCTTGGAAAAGAATGGTTCTCTACAAGAAGAAGTAATAATGCTAAGAAGAGGACAAGAAATTTAGTCAGTAAGGCTATGTGAAGTCATGGAAGAAAAAATAAAAATAAAAGAAGAAATAGAGGAATAGGATAATGAGATTCAACATCTATCCCTGTAGGAGACTAACTTCATTAATTAGCTCAGTAATGCAAATGAAGAAATCATGAACTTGAGATCAAAAAATGAAAGATTGTAGAATGACCTAAACTTTAAAAGACAAATCAATGAAAGAATGATGAAATCCCAATCAAACATGAATCAGTTGAATGAACAAAATTATCATAGAGATAAAGGAAAAATAGGAATTGGATATACATAAGAAGGTCAATCTTCCAAGTAAGGAGCTCAAAAAAATCAGAGACCTACTTCCAATCACTATGGTAAGATAGGTTGTACTTCAAACAAATGTTAGAGCAATGGGAAAGAAAATTTCAATGGAAAATGTAACAATTGTAATCAACATGGTCATAGAGAAAATGAATGCAAAGAGAAACCAAGATTTGAAGGAAAATGTCGCAACTATAAGAAGCATGGATGCAAGTCATTAGAACACAAAAACAATATATTGAATCCAATAGAACAATTTGTAAAAGCAATATTTGGTTGGGGATACAACTCCTGGTGTAGATGTCATTACTATGGAGAATTTGGACATATCGAAATGAATTGTGTAAAGCATGATATGAGGAAAAGAGATACTACTAAAAGATGTTTCATTTGTACTAAACTTGGTCATCTTGCCAAGAACTACATGAATACTAGAAGGATTGAAGATGAAAAGAAGGCAGAGGCTGATAAAATCTAGAAATAGATAAGACAATAATGGGTTCCAATGTCTACTAATAATGAAAGTCCAAATAATGATGAACAAGCCACTCAAGAATTGGGTAGCTCCACAATTTCTACTTGATTTCTCAAGGAGAACTAGAACTAGGCTACCAAAGAAGACATCCAAATTAGTTCTACTTGAAAGTACAAAAGATCCATATCTATATTCAAGATATGAAGGGATCACCAAGTAAAATGGTACCAATTACTACCAAGTTACTTTCCTTACCGAGTAAGGTTGGGTCACAAACTCTATTGAGCGAGGTTGGGAGTAACTAAAATTTAATGTGGTTACCAAATTATGGAAGACTCTACTAAGTAATCAATGAAAGGAAGTGGATAATAGTCTTTCAATTTGATCTACCATTTGTACTAGGAATTTATGACAAAATTTGATAAAAGGAATGAAATCAAAGTCATTTTCACCATGAAATTTCAAGAGATATTGCATAGAGTGATCTTCAAGAGAATTCAAGTGATTTGAGTGAATTGCTACCAAAGATCTTGAATTCTCTCAAACCCTACTAAGTGAAGATGACATATAACAACAATAAGATAAAGTGAGGCTTAGACATGCCAGTTCATGGAGTAGAATGGAAAGCTCTAGACTTCAAGCTCACTCTTGCAATCGTTGGAAACCTAAATTTGAGTGGAGTGCAGTCACAAAACCCTCCAAAGGTATTATTTATTAACAACATTAATTCTCATTTTAAATACATGATTCAAGATATTGCTACTTATGAAATGGACAAAGCCCTAGAAAATTTGTGTGTAAATGGCATCTTGAAACCCAAGCATCAACACCTCAAGACAAAAGGATTAACCCCATATTCCTCACATGCCCCATGAATTCTAAGTGAAATGGATCAAGGTTATTCTTAGTTAGGTGCATAATGGACAATTATGGTTGGAACAACCAATATTGATCGCAAAGATGATTCATAGAATCACTAGTCTCCTAATGTTGGCTAAAGCTAAGAAGACCAAAACCCTAGGTCGGGCTAAACTAGAGAAGAAAATTTTAGCAAAATGGGATGGTAGAGGAACAAAGATAAGAAATGTCACTGACATGGAGTTAAAGTTTGGTTTTCATATCATTGTGCATAAGATCTATAGTTCAAGTAGGTTGAATAGTGTGTCATGTGAAGTAGTTGACCTAGCCAACAAGGTAGTCAAGAATCATCTTTCTCTTGACCTTGCCGAGCTACTGTTGATTCAATTCAACAAGAACATGGAGAGCATTAGAACATCAAAGAACAACCCATATAATTTTGGCTCTCTATTGACATGTTTATTCTTTTATGTTCAAAAATTTTTTTCTTCAAAAACTTTAGTTGTATGGACAAAAGATGTACTAGTACTCTATTTGATTAATGAGTACATTGTTGAGATGGGAGAGAACTATAATAGTATCATGAATAATTTTTTTGATGCATTCAAAGAGAAATTGAATAATAGATTTAGGATTCCAAGGAAATTATTTGAAGATTACAAGGATGATATATGTTTTGTGGTAGACAATGACAAGGTATACACTCAAATAGTTAGGCCTAGAACTGCATGGATGAAACCTCTTGGACATGAGGTTAATATAGATGAAAATAAGGATATGACTAAGGCACTTGTAAATGAACTAGTTGATCCTAAGGCAACATATTTTGGTACATATGATGAAGCCAAGGCTAGGATAGAACTAGAGATCAAGCTCCCTCAGGTGGTAAACAAAGGAAAGAAAAGAATTGTTGAGTTGAAAAGTAGTTCTACTCTTGTGTTGACCGAGGGAAAAGGTGAGGATGAAGAAGTAGAGGAAGAGGAAGAATCAGAGGAAGAGGAGCCATTGAATAAAAAGGGAAAGATAATCATTACCAATCCTACTAAGCCATCCACTACTATGTTTATCTAGAGATCCTCAAGGAAGAAAGTTGATAAGGAAGGAGGAGATATACTATTCAAAAAACCTCCACCCATCTTCCATGATAGACTAAAAGAATTGTAGGAAGGGGCCAATATAATTTTTTTTAAAGCATTAAAGTATGAAATCAGGAATAAGGAAGAACAAAAACAAATTGAAGATTTGGTATTGGATAAAATGGGTAAGTGGAAATACTAACCTGACTAGATTACTTCTCAGATTCCTAATATTTTGATGGATAAGACTAAACAAAAATGGGAATTTTCCATGAAAACTATAAAATACATCTATGGGAAAACCCTAAGGTAGCTTATTCTGAGCTTAATAGACAAGGAGATTAAGGAATCTCTAAAGAAGAATGAGGAGAAATTAACTCTAAAATTCAACACTTGTCTAGTTTTGATAAAATATATTGAGTGTGTTATAAGGAATGAAAAAAATACGTGGAAGAATATCTATCTTCTTCACAAACTGAGTGATTTCTCTATTGATGTGAAAGATGATGATGATGATGATAAGGAAGAGAAAGATGAAGAAAATGATGAAGAGGAATAGGATAAAGAGGCTATCGAGGAAGGAACACAAGATGATGAGGAAACTGATCTAGTTAAGATTTCTACAATAGTTATTACCTCACTTCCTCACTCCCCAAGAAAAATTGTAACAACATCAAGTATGAAGATAGCCTCAAAAGGATTGGTTGTGACTAGCACTACGAGCACAAACATCCAATCCATCTTTTCACCAATTTTTGAGTTTAGTTTTGGCTAATAAGTGTTTTTGTCACTAATGCCAAAGGGCGAGATTGTTAATATATCAGTCAAGCTTGTTATTAGTGACATACACTTATTCATATTGTACGTATCTACTGAGCTCATTATACAGTTAATAGTATCAACCAAGCATTTCAGTTGTTACTGAGTTCTACAGCTACTACTGAGTCCTTTGGAAAAAATTTAGTGTATACCGAGTAGTTACAATTATTGTGAAGATCAAGAGTGTAAACTGAGCAACTTGGTGTATGCTAAGTTTACTAGTGTAAACTGACCTATGTAGTGCTTATCAAGTTTGTGGTTGATGTGATGTGAGGCCAATATTAATTGAGCTACTCAGTGTTAACCAAGTGACTTAGTTTATACTGAGCTTAAGGTCATAGTGTTTATCAGGCTATGTACTAGTAATGAAATGATTCAGTTTATATGCTAATTTTCACAGTATTCATTGAGTCATTAGTGTAGAGTGAGTTCAAGACTAATTGGAAGGGATTAGTATGGACCGAGCTTCTATGTCTAGCAAGTGCATGATGATGTTGAGTAGTGATAGTGGATGCCAAGTATCAAAACCTCACCAAGTAATTCTTCAAAGCTTGAGTTTCTACACTTTAGCTGACTTTGTAATATTTTCTATAAACTTGTATTGTGGTCAACTTTTTAATTATATAATTGGATTGGTATATATGTAATGTACTCCATTACATCCAATGAAGAAATTGAATTAAACAAGGGAGTAATATAAAAGTACAAGTGAAAATTACAAAGGCTACAATAGTATAAGGAGAAACAAAGATTCATCTATCATAGCAAGGTGATTTATACCTTTAAAGGAATCTATTTTAGAAAACCAAGTTGTAGATCAAAGATCAACTACTACTTCATCCTAATAGGTGAATCAATCAAATCCTTTAACAAGGTAGACCTAACAGTCTTATGCAAATCTCTTTACCTAGTCCATACTTCATTGTATGCTTGTAAATCCTTTTGCAAGGTGGACGTAGCAATCCTTATTTCTCCTAACAAGGTAGATCATCAAAAGTGATCAATGTAAGCCTTAATAGGCCAACTTTGTACTACAATACTAATGCTTGTGGGTATCATCCCCACCCCTATTTTATTTTCTATTTGGAAGGTTTTTGGGTCACCAAATATATGTGTTAAAGTGTTATGTATGCTTTCATGTTTTTAATTTCTTATGCATGCAATTAGATTAGATTATATGTGAAAGATTAAAAGCTAATTGGATAGTTAAAGTTTTAGAAGTTTTAGAAGTTACTGATTCACCCCTCCCCTCTTAGTAATTTAGCCTTTAAGAATATTTCTAACAAGCTCTTCTTCTAATTGGAAATACATGTTTGGCTAGTTGGCTCATCTTGCATCTGTTATACTACAACTCCTAATAGGATTGGAATTTCCTAACATGGATTCAAAGCCTCCTAACAGGGACTCTCTATACTAAATTTTTTCATTGAATCCTAAATAGGTCCATCCTCTAACAAGGAACATACATATCAATATATTATCTAGTGGATATCATCCCCACTAAGTTTTCCCTTGGCCAGGGTTTCCCTAGGTAACAAAATATGGTGTTATGAGTTATCTTTTTGCATGGTTACTATTACTATTCAACATTATTTTATTACTTTGTTATGTATGGTTCAAAGTAAGAAATAATATACAGTTGGAAACTAATGTTTTTAGATTACTGATTCACCCCCCCCTCTCAATAATCCCTATTTCTAACACTAACAAGGTGTTAAAATCCTTTAATAGGGTAAGACCTAATAGTCTTTGTAAGCCTTTAATAGGGAAAACCTTTCATAGGGTAGATCATGTTTTATGATCAAAACATTGTAATCTTCACTAGATAAACTTGATTATTGTAGTAGTGGAGATTTTTGGGTGTCATTCCTACCTAAGTTTTACCTTCTCCTTAGAGGGTTTCTAGGTAACCAAATATCTTGTGTCATACATGTGTTGAATGTTTTATTTTTATGTTATGGATGTATATGCTTAATTTGGTATTTCAGGTTATATGCATAGATTGTGAGATTGATGTGTGGTGAATTTTTTTGAGGTTTAAAGAGTGTTTATTCATTCCCCCCACCGCCCGCCCAACCCTCCCCCCCCCCACTCTTAGAGTTTACTTACCAATTTTATTTCCAATAATTAGTATTAGAGATGAGTTCTTTGGAAGTAAAGCTTTGCAACTTTGAGGAAAGATTTTGGAGATGGAAGTCTACAAGTTGGGAAAGACTATTAAGAACCAAAATATTTAAATACAACTTGCCCTACACCAGCTTAATGAACCAAGAAATGAGTCAAAGTGATCACTAAAGAGAAGGGAGGAAATAACTATTGAAGATAATGACATATATTATTAAGAGATTGAAACTACTAAATTGTTTGCAAATGGAAACTCAAGTGAATTTGATGCAACAGTTGCAGATATGATGAAAAAGATTGGAACCCTAATTGGAGAGGTTAGAAATCTCAAGAGAGAACAAGAGGTCCAATTAGTATTTATATGTGAAGTCAATGAACAAAAAAAGAAAGTTGAAGAGGAAAAAGTAATGATTGAAGATGACAAAAGGATTTTCACCAATAGACTTGAAGAGAAAGCATTGGAAGCAAAAAGGGTTGCTAACATGAAATTGGAAACATTATGTCAAATGATGATTGAAAATTGTGAACTGAATCAAAAAGAAATTGAGATCACAACACTAAAGTTGTAAAATGAAACACTAACAAATGATATAAAAAGAGAAAAATCATTTGTTGAAAGTTTCAACAAACTTGGTGAAGCTATTAAGTATTTTGAGCAATTGGTGAGATCCCTTAGATCCAATAGTGATATTTCTATATTGGATTACACTAGTATTGAAGAAGAAGAATCATCAAAAATTGGTGAAGAAAGAAGTAACAAAGGTAAGAACTAAAAACTTACAAGTCATAATTGTGGTAAGATAGGTCATACTGGTAATGTTTATAGGAGCAAGACTACAAATCAAAATCCTAAGTAGAAGTTCATGGGTCATTGCCACAAATGGAACAAAAAAGGACATCAGGCACATGAATATAGAACCAAGACCATAAGCATACAAATATTTGAAGGATATTTCTATATCTATCATACAACATATGAGTGAAAATCCAAGCCTAAATGATCATCCAAACTCTTATAACTAGGATTATAATACTTGGCATAGTTGTCACTACTATTAAGAGTATGGACATGTTGCTGAAAATTGCATTAGAAAACACTTTAGAAGTGACTACAAAGGATGGTTGAGTCAAACTACATGTTTTTGCTATTTAAAGATTCAGCTCATAAGAAGGAATTGTGCAACAAGGTCAAAGGGACCAAGCAGTGAGTTCAATAAAGGAAAAGGAAATGTGGATGTTGAAAATGCCAGAGAGGAGATGAACAAGACATGGAAGAGAAAGGAAGATTACTACACAACAAGTTTAGATTGGATCATGTCACCCGATGAGTCAAGTGATCACACCACCTCCAATTATGAAATCAAGAGGTATGTGTGGGATTAATACTTAAAATACATGATATACATCAATTCCAAGGATTTAGTTATGAAAAGATTATATTCATAAAGAAAGATGCAAAGTGTTGATTATAACCTAGAAGAAATCTTTAAGCTATGATAGTTTCATGTTACTACTAAGCATGAAGAGTTTGACTTTAGCTACCAAGTGAAATGTTAGTTGATGCCAATCTATCAAAGGTGATAGTGTTGACCAATCTCATAGTAGTTTCCAAGTGTGAGGAAAATCACATGGTTTTTGAGTGAGTTAAAATTTCTATGGAAGCTAAACTTACAATTGTATAAGCACTGAGTATTAAATGCAAAGTTGCAAGGTCTATATGATTGATTTCTACTCATTTGACATCATTTGAATTTGAAGAAGACCATGAAGAGATAAAGGAAAATCTAAGAGATCATTCAAAGAATCTTCAAACAAGATTCAAAAATTACTTGACACCATCTTAGTAGATTCATAAAGGTATTTATCATGTGCTGAGCTACGTAGTTTAAATTCTTGCAAACCCTAGGCTTTCATAATGGCATCTAGTTCTTTAGTTCCTAAGGTCAAAGAGGGTAAATAATTTCTTAATGTACAATTGATAAGAAATGAGATCAAACAACCAAACCTTAGAGTCATTCCTCATATTTCTTACATGCAACATCCATTTGGTGCATTATCAATGATACCACCATGAGTGTTAATGATTTAGGATGTGAGATGTTTCTACACATGAATGATTGGTAGCATAGGTGATATGGAGATTAGGGAAAACTATGGGAAATTATGTGAAAATGGAGCATTGAAATATGAATTCAAAATTGTAGAGGCAAAAGGGTTAAATAGTGTCCTAGATTTCCCCAATGTCTTCAAAATGGAATAGATAAAGATAATCTTGAGTAGAATCCATGATAATTATATATGGCTGGAAAATGGAACAATAAAGATCACAAAGAAAATTGACCATAGAGTAACTAGGTATCCATCCCATGACTAGCTTAAAACCATGAGGAGTGAAACAAAACAAATTATTGAAAAGAATACAAGGGTAGTGTGGAAAAAATGAGGAATGACAATTGATACTATCTTAGATCCCCTAATTGCTTTTGTAGTGAGGATAATAGCACACAAATTCTATCAATCCAGTAGGCTCAATAGTGTACCATGTATTTTTGTTGAGATGGGCTATAAAATAAGGAAGACCAAGAGTGCACATTGTCAATTTGGTTAAATTCTTGTATGTGTGTTCTTATATGTATAAAATACATTCCCTAATTTTGGTAAACTTGCATGGAAAACAAATAGATCTATTGCATAGAAAATAGGTAAATTTATTCAGCAACTTGGAGACAACTTTGAGTCTGTAATGACCAGCTACTTTGAAGATTTCAAACGATCAATGAAGAAAAGATTAAGGATACTAGTCTCACTAGTTGAGAAACATTTCAATGATGTTTGTTTGCTAGTTGACATTATTTTTACATATGTTCAAGCTATTGTTCCAAGAGTTAGATGGCTAAGGCAACTAGGCTATGAGATCAATGTGGATGAAGCCTAAATAGTAATCATAGATCTACTTATAGAAGATGTAGATGCTAAGGCTACTACATTTGGAAATTATTATGTGGCTAAATATAAGATAAAAATAGATTTAAAGACTAACTTAGTTATGAGAAAGAAAAAAAATATTGTCAAGAAGTTTAAGGAGAAATTTGGTGAAGGAGCAGATGATGATGATGAAGAAGAAGATTTTCCTACTCAAGCACCACTAGACTTAACTCAAGGTCAAGGGGAAGATCAAGTAGAAGAGGTAGAAATTGAAGAAGGTTCCAAGGGAGAGGAGGCCAGTGAAGCACCTAAGAAAAATAAGAGGATAGCTAAATCCCCAATAGTTAGAATACCGAGGAAGGTTGTAAAACCTAAGCCTCCAGTTCAAGCTACTCAAACTAGTAAAATAGCTACCACTAAAGGCTCAAAAAGTAGAAAAGCCAAAATAAAAAAGGTCTAGATTAGCTAGGAAAGAAGATGAGTCTAAGAAGAGACTAAGGAGAAAGTATATAGCTCTAGCTAAATTAGATGAAGAGAGGACAAAATTTGATGACAAGAACCAATTCAAAGTGGTAAGTAACAGTCCATCTTGAAATTTACACAATACATGTGAGAATTTAAAGAATACTGCTAATTTATCTAGTCTCAGACATATTAAGTTTTATAAACATGGGAAAAATGAGATGAACCAAGTAGAGGATTCAATATATGCCATGATGGGAATATTCAAATAGACTCTCATTGAGATTTCCAACTCATTACCAAAAGATCTATATGATAGAGTTGAGAAAAAGTGGCAATATAGTCTCAATATAGAAAGACGAATCAAAGAGACTACACTTACACAAGTGATGCCAGATATGGATAAGGAAACAATAATAAAGAAAAAAAAGAAAAATGTAGGGAAATTTGCACGTAAATATAGAACATTTAGCATACTGTAGAATAATATTGAGGATGTTGTACAAAAGACCACTCAGATTTGGAAATCATTATATGTTTTGATAGCATCCAAGGAAATTAAGAAGACACCTATTGAGGTAGGTGAAGACAAAGATGAACACCAAAAAGTAACTAAGGTTACTATAGGTGACACTAGGACAATTGCACATGAGGAAGGCACTACGACACATGAGGATACATAGGCCACAACTGAGGATGAGCACTAGATAGAACATAGTGTACTAGATAGACTAGTGCTAAGTGTTAATCTTCAACATGACTCGGTTACAAATATTGTAAAGATTAAGGATGTTTCTAATACTATCACTCATAACATCAACCCCCTTATAGAGGAAGATTTGAAGAAGATACTTGTCTAGAATCCACTACCTAGGAAGAACTTTGTGAAAATCTTGTACTAGTGAGTGTTGATGAGATTGAGAAGGCAGACAAGGCATCTATAGGGGAGAAAATGCTGACACAAGAGACATCTATAGCCCCTCCTCAATTCACCTTGATACAACCTACATTACCCCTTGTATTGTATCAAAGGAAAGAACCATCCATGACCCATATCATAAAATTGGTACACATTATGTCAGTACCAAAAGTTGCTATAGATGCACAAGAAAAAATACAAGTTCAAATAGGTTAGGTAGATACTCCTACACCTACAACACAAGATCAAGGTGCAACTAAGAATGAAGAGAAATCAAAGGATATGACTGAAGAGCTAGGTATGACTACAAAACTTTAGGAGTAACTAGAAATAAAAAAAACTAGTGACTTTTCCAAGAACTGCTACTCTTCCTAGTCAAGCTCTTGAATGGCCGAGTATAGAAGATATAGCTTTGCAATCATCAAGGCCAAGTTCAAGCACATCCAAGGTAGATGAAGTTACATCATCTGGTGAAGTGAACTTGGATGAAGTGATTCAGTTGCCCAAGTTTGATTTTGCAACCATCACTATTGAATAGATGGGAATACTACAAGATGCTCTTGCAGAGAAGAAACACCAAGAACTGGTCATATAAGAGCATAGGTAGAAGAAGGCCTTGTCAGATATTAAGGAATTTTTTCTTGATGGATTTAGCCTACCAACACAAAAGCAACAAAGCCTATCATAGATAAGTTAACTAGCCTAGTTGAGGAGGTAAATGACAAGATCTTGGTGGAAATGTGAAATTACCTGAATGGTTTGAAAGAAAGTTTTAGAATATGGTCAATGAAAAGATATCAAGTGCTATTGCACTATCACAGGTTGAGTTAGCAACCAAAATTGATGATGTAAAGAAGGTACTACAGAACATTTTCTCTTTGTACACCAAATTTTGCAATCCAACACTCTTCACATAGGAAGTCAAGAGCCACATAATAAATTTAGAGAGTAATATGTAGCCAACTGGCATAACTCTACTAAGGTCTCTAGGCTAAAGTGAGAAACATTTCAAGAATCTTTTGAATCCAAGAGTTAATTGTAGTGGTGTCCACAACACACACCCCATTCCTCACTCGAAATGGGGACCCCCTACTTTTCTCAACACCCAAACTCATAGTTCAAGGGTCAAAAGAAGAAAATTTGGTTAGAAGTTAGAATTTTAGACTACAAAAAAAAAAAAAAAAAAATTAAAGAAAAAATTTGAAAAATTGAAAAAGTTTAAAAAAATGAAAAATTTATGAAAGAAAAGGAAAAATAAAAAAACAAATAAATAAGTTCCCTAGGGGGACGTTTGTCTTTTTCTTTTTCATTTTTTTTGATATTCAATAATTAATCATGTTTTATTTTTATTATGACATGTAGGTAATATAATCAAATGGCATCCACATCTAGACCAGCAGCAAAACTAGTTGTGTACAAGTTCTAAGGCGTAACCCCAAAATCACAGTTGCATGATGAGTACTTTGAGATCAAAGATACATAACTTGGACACACAGACTTGGGAGAGATCTTGAGAGTTTGTAACAATCTAATTGAAAGGTCATCCTTGAGATCCGCCCTAATCTGTTTTGGATTAGTAAATGCAGCATCACATCCTAGGACTGTGCAGTCAGCTGAATTGATTATGACCCTATCTTAGCATTTTGTTCCTAATGAAACGGTAGTAAAGAGTGTCACTGGGGAAGTGGTCTTCAATCTATGACTTGATAATATTGAGAGGGTTTTTCACCTGCCTAGAGCTGATCAGTTCATCAGGCTTTCATATGAAGCAACTCAGAGGTGGCATCAGGATCATTACCACCTCAAGGGAAGACAATTAGTAAAGTGGATATGACTCAAGGATACATGAAGGATGGAATTGGATATTCAATCATTGTCTTGAAAAAATTTATGGGATTGCCTACAATGGGTCATCTCACTCCATTCATGGTCAACTTCATTGAGAGCATTAGATATGCAAAAAAGCCACTGGATTGGGCCACCACACTTAGTGAGAACTTATGCGACCAGTTGTGGATAGTAAAGGACAACAAGAAGTTCTATATGACTTCTTATGTGGTATATCTACTTGTAGCAAGGGTCGCTGACTATCCTAGGTTGTACAAGAAAGAGAGTATATAGGAACCTAATGCATGGCCATATATAGTCTATCCTTGACTAGCAAAGAAGAAGCTCTCACCTCAGAGCAAGGAGTACAAAATTGTGAAGGATGCCTTCATCTTTTCCATCATTCAATTCATTGAAGGGGATTATTGGAAGAGATTGTCCAATGAAGCTAAGACATAGATCATAGGTCTCAGTGCATATTTCATCCAGTTCTTGATATTCACATACATTCGAGTTGGTGGTGCATCCATCAATCCAAAGAAACTCCCAAGGTACCCAAGTGATAAATTGGTTCGGATGGAAATTTCTTGGCAGATTGAGTTAGCTTATGAGAAGATCAAAAGACAATGAAGGCCTTGCTAGGATTGGCCTTTTGTAATAGCATCATACCAAGTAAAGAGAAAGAAGGATATCCCAAATTTCAACTAGGAATGGGAAAATTATTCTCTTGAAGAATATAACTCTCCCTGGCCATTCTTCGACAATTTTGGTAAAGTGGAAAACCTAGCAGGAAAAGAGTTCTACCACGAGGATGCCATTGAAGATCATTGGATAAATGCCACAAATTATTATGATGTGTGTATCAAGAAATATTGTAGAATGATTTTGTATTTAGCAGAGAAGGCTCTCCATTTGACCATCCCAAAAGAGATAAGGCTACAAGACTCATAGAAGCTATTGGATCCCCTATTCAATGCAGATAAAGTTGGTGAGAGGCCCATTCTGAATGTAGAAATTGATAGAGAGGAAGGGGATCATATTAATCATCGAGAGAGTCATGTCATTAGAATGACAAAGAGTTGGATCAAGAAACCCTTTCCACTTGATCCAATAATGGATATAGTGATATTCCATGCACATGCTCGCCTAGAAAGGGGAAAGGGAAAGAAAGTCACAATTCCTATCTTTGTGCTCCATTCTCCTATTAGGCCAGAAATAGTCTACCAGCTTGATCATATAGTGGGATACTACCACCCTCTAGAGAAGAAGAAGAAAAAGAGGAAGAGAGCCTCTCCTTAGAGGGTTTAGGCAAAGCATGTTGAATAATAGGTCCCTTCCTAGTGATAGGAATCAACTCCCCAAGAGCCCCAAGATGGTGGAGCTTCTCATATCTAGGTTGAATTTTCATTCCCTCCTATTTTGTCGAGTCAACAAGAAGAGGGAGAAATTCTAGAGACATACATTCATCTAGTGCATGAAGAGCCCAGTTCTCTTGTGGTTCCACAGAAACAAAAGAGGATCAAGGTTGGAATGAACAAGAGGCAAAGAGTTCATAAAAGATTAGTGCCTAATCTGTCCATTCCTAAAACCATTCCCAAGGAAGAATCAGATGAGGGGGAAATAGAGTTAGATGAAGAGGAGGAGTAAGTGCCCCTACAAAGGAGAACTTAGCTGGCCAAAGCTATAGAATTGGAAAGAAGGAAGAATGCCACAAATACCCTACCACCCACCTAAGCTGAAATAGTAGAACTCTCTTCTTCAGAAGACAAAGTAAAATGATGGGTGAATGAGCAAAGGGAGCTAGGTGATGATGTTCTCTCCATCCTAAATTTTCATTTTATCCCAGTGGGTATAGAGTTAGTTGGACATAAGATTAGAGATACCCCTATAGGTGATCTTCAATAGTAAGATTGGACACAGATGCCACCTGAGACACAAGGTCCTCATTTCACTCCCCCTTCTTCATCTCATCTCATTCCCCCATCTTCACCTCAGGTTATGATGGTAGATAAGGTTTCAGTAACACCTCCACCTTAGAGTTTAGAAGAACACATTCAGAAGGAATCATCATTACAAGGAGAACCAAAACCAAGGGTTATTGATGAGCCATCAAAAGAGGCATAGGTAGTAGAATGTATACAACAACCTTCTTAGGAAGTTGAGGATCAAACTACAGGATCAATAGAAATAGAGACTACAAAATAAGAACCCTCACAATAGGAGACTCCAAGAAAAAGTGATAGAGGGAAGGAGGTAGTTGAACACATTTGTTCATCATCCAGAGTCAAGGTTATAGAAAGGCATATTCCAAGATGGTTTCGAAAGGAAATAATGAGAAGTGCCAAGCATCAATTCCATGCTTTAGAGGATGATATTTGTGAAATTGCTAAGATTTTTAAAAAGCCTAAGTCTCCATTACATGATGCAACACCATTTGTGTTCATTACTACTACCTGGAACAAGGACTTATTTGCACAAGTGGCTCACCCTTCAAAAGGCGCAGATGTAGAAGTTTTTAGTCTTGAGGATTATGAAGTAAAAGATATTATGTTAGGAAAGTCTACACATGATACATCCCAAAAAATGATGACTATAGGACTCAAGGAGGTTCTTAGCCATATAGAATAGGACAAAATTGAAGTCAGAACACTTTGAAGGCAACTTGAGATCTTAAAGGGATATTTAGCTGAAGTTATTGGTCCTCTTGATTCTAAATGCCTTGAGGAGACTTTGAATACTATTATTAGAGAAGGGGAAGGTGTATGGCTGAATCCATTTTTAAGAGCTTGTTAGGATTGGTGAGACAGCCTTAAGGATAAGGGTCTTACTATAATCACATGAAGTTTGAGGTTATTGCATCCTACACTAGAGAATGTTGATAAGAGCATACCACATAAAGAGAAAGTAGGATATCCTGACTTTCAAGTGAGAATGGGATAATTATCCTCTTGAAGAATATAACTCTCCCTAGCCATTCTTCAACAATGTTGGTAAAGTGGAAAAACCTAGCAAGAAAAGAGTTCTACCACAAGGATGGCATTGAAGATCATTGGATGAATGCGACAAATGATTACGATGTGCGTATCAAGGAATATTGTAGAATGACTTTGTATTTAGTAGAGAAGGATTTCCATTCAACCATCCTAGATGAGATAATGCTATAGGACTCATAGGAGCTACTGGATCCCCTATTCAATGCAAATAAAGTTGGCGAGAGGTCCATTCTAAATGAAGAAATTGATAGAGAGGAAGGAGATGATATTAATCATCGAGTGAGACATGTCATTAGAATGAAAAATACTTAGATCAAGAAACCCTTTCCACTTGATCCAATTCTAGATACAGTGATATTCAATGCACATGCTCACCTAGAAAGGGGAAAGGGAAAAAAAGCCATAGTTCCTATCTTTGCACTCCAGTCTCCTATCAGGCCAAAAATAGTCTACCAGCTTGATCATCTAGTGGGATACTACAACCCTCCAAAGAAGAAGAAGGAAAAGAGGAAGAGAGCCTCTCCTTAGAGGATTTAGGCAGAACATGTTGAAGAATAGGCCCCTTCGTAGTAACAGGAATCTACTCCCCACGAGCCCCAAGATTTTGGAATTTCTCATATCTAGGTTGATTTTCCATTGCCTCCTATTTTGTCAAGTCAACAAGAAGAGGGAGAAATTGTATAGACATCCATTCATCTGGTGCACAAAGAGTCTACTTCTCCTATGGTTCCACAGAAACAAAAGAGGGTTAAGGTTAGAATGAACAAAAGGAAAAGAGTTCGTAAAAGATTAGTGCCTAATCTATTTGTTCCTAAAATCATTGCTAAGGAAGAATCGAATGAGGGGGAAATAGAGTTAGATGAAGAGGATGAGTAAGTGCCTCTAGAAAGGAGAACTCGGTTGGCCAAAGCCACAAAATTGGAAAGAAGGAAAAATTTCACAAATACCCCACCACCCACCCAAGCTAAAATGGTAGAACTCTCTTCTTCAAAAGATGAATTAAAATGATGGATGTACGAGAAAATGGAGCTAGGCGATGATGTTCTCTCCATCCTGGATTTTGATTTTGTGCTTGTGGGTATAGAGTTAGTTGGAGATAAAGTCAGAGATACTCCTATAGGTGAACTTCACCAACAAGATTGGATGAAAATGCCACCCGAAACATGAGGTCCTCATCTCACTCCCCCATCTTCACCTCATCTCATTCCCCAATCTTAAACTTAGGTTATGATGGTAGATAATTTTTTAGTAGCACCTCCACCTCTGACTTTAGAAGAATAGGTTTAGAAGGAATCATCATTACAAGGGCAATCAGAACCAAGGTTTATTGATGAGCCATCAAGAGAGGCATAAGTAGTAGAATATATACAACAACCTTCTCAGGCAGTTGAGGATCAAACTACAAGATCTATAGAAACCAAGAATACAAAAGAAGAACTCTCACAACAGGAGACTCCAAGAAAGAGCAATAGAGGGAAGGAGGTAGTTGAACATGTCCCTTCCTCATCTAGAGCCAAGGTTATAGAAAGACATATCCCAATATGGTTTCAGAAGGAGATAATGATAACTGCCAAGCATCAATTTCATGCTTCAAAGGATGATATTTGTTAAATTGTGAAGATTTTGAACAAACCTAAGTCTCCATTACATGATGATATGCCATTTGCATTCATTAGTACTACCTAGAACCAAGATTTATTTGCACAAGTGGCTCACCCTCCAGAAAGCACAGATCTAGAAGCTATTAATGTTCAAGACTATGAAGTGAAAGATATCATGTTAGGAAAGCCTACATGGGATACTTCCCTCCAGATGATGACTATGGGAGGCAAGGAGGTTCTTAGCCATATAGAACAGGATGAGATTGAAATTAGAACACTTCATAGGCAGGTTGAGATCTTAAAGGGATATTCAGCTGAAGTCATTAGTCCTCTTGATTTTGAACACCCTGAGGAGACTTTGAATACCATTCTTAGTGAAGGGGAAGGTGTACAGCTTAGTCAATTTTTGATACCTTGTCAAGAATTACAAGACATCCTTGAGGATAAGGGTGTTACTATAATCATAGGGAGTTTGAGGTTATTGCATGCTACACAAGAGAATGTTAATAAGATTGTGTCAATTTTGAGGCAAGATTTCAGTGTCATGAATGAGGTACGGGCATGAAGAAATGATTTAAAAACTCTACAAACCATAAAAGGGCAAAGGTACCACATTTTGATTGATGTATATACCAAAGAAGAGTTAGACATGATAGATGATTGGATAGAAAATATTGCAAATGGAAATAAAGTGATGGAAACATTGCATCATGAGATACATAGGCTCAAGAACCAAGCCCAAGAGTGGAAACAATAATGCATGCTTGGACATTTTTAAAGATGAAGAATGAGAGAAACTATAGCTAGTTGAGGTAGTTGTGGAAAATTTTAGAAAAATTTTAGAGGAAGCAGCTAGTGATGAAGACATTAGACAAGCCTTCAGGACAGAGGAAGTAGTGTTAGAGTTGGACACCAAACTCAGAGATTTTGTAGAGACTCAAATTGAGGTGGACAACTATAGATAGAAGGGAAAAGACAAGTATGAGGCTTTGGATGTTCTAGATGCTACTAAGATTACTGATATTATAGATAATTTCAAGGGAAAATATCCAAACATATCTTTAGGATAAAGATGAGCAAAACCCAGATGCCAGAAATTCAATTTTGACACTTAGTACAATTTTGAGATATTGATCTAGTCAAGGTCCATAGCTCCACAGCTTCATAGCTCCATAGGTCCATAGCTCCACAGCTCTACAATTCAGAGGTGTACCAATAGTGGACTACCAATTCCAAAAATAGCACTTTCCATGCATCGAGAGTGCATTTTGATGGCACTTTCTCTCTCATGCTTTCTCTATTTTTTACATGTAAAGGACTCATGCATCCAATTAATGAATAAAATATGGATGGAGTTCCTCTAAGCACCAGTTAGATTGTTACTTTGTATATATTTAGCTTGTTTTAAATTTTTTAAAGAATTTTATTGCATAAAGATGTCTCTCACTCTCAACACAAATTAAGGAGATGATTTCTTATAAATACCCAATTGTAAAATGTAAAAAGGTCCACTGTTATTATGCAATAAAATTATGCTTTTGGTGCTAGCATTCAGAACATAGTTATTCTTGCCTGAATGTGTCATTGTTTTGTTCTGTGGCTTATGTCCATTTAGGAATTCTAATTTCAAAGTCATTTGATTTCGCATTATTTTGCTTTTAGTTTTGTTATTTTCTTTGCTAACCCCCCTGTTAGAGTGGGACCTCATAGTAGCTACATTGTTAGAGTTGCATTCATTGAAAAATAGAAAAATACAAAAAAATTGTTCTTTTGGTGGGAAATTTTGAGACAGCGAACAAATTTTACTTCAATTCCAAGAAAAAAAGAGTTTTAGAACCAGCGAAGGCCTCCTCGTGAACACTCACATTTATCTTCTACCAACCAAATTTTGGTATGCCACAAGACAAACACTAAACCTTGGAGTGGATCCTTAAAAATATTTTCTTTTCAAGAGAAGAATTACACTATGGATTCCTGCCATTGACCTCATGCAAAATGAATGCCCAACAGAAGTGGTGCTAGAAGGAGCACACAAAGAAAAGAACCCACTATTGGAGATAAGAAATATTTGACAAAATTTCAAAATTCTTGTACCCTTGCAATAATTTGCACTCTGTAAAAGTTTAGAAATCATTTATGATATTTTTAGAAATTTAGATCCATAGGTATGCAAGTCTGCAGATCTGCAAGTTTGAAGGTATGTAGGTCAGCACGTCCGCAGAACTTTGTGGTGTGCAAAATTTAGAAGAAGTGAAGAACTATACTTCTATAGAGGAGCACTTTTTCTAGAATTGATACAAGCTGGAGGATATTGATCCAAGATCCTCATTCTAGTGAGCGTTAAGATCTTCACCAAGTGCCCAAGAATTTCTAGAGCTTACTCATTTTCATAAGCCACATAGTGACAAAGAAATACCTCAAATTCAACCACTTCCATTCGACATTTTGTCATCTTCTTCTACTTCACCACCCATTCAACCACTAGGTGGACCTCCACATATTCCAATAGTCCTATCACCATCCCAGTCACCTTTAGGTCCACAAAATCATCCAATGGCTTTTTTCACAAACATAGTTGATTCACCCATCAACTTGAGAGGTGCCCTCCATGACCTCCCTAAGAATCTCAAGAAGTTTTGTCCAAGGTTCATTTACAGAGAAACAAGAACTGTTGAAGATCATGTCAAGGTTTATTGAGGAAATTTGCAACTGAAAGCAAATTGCTATTGAAGATGTGGTTCTTTGTTTATTTCCCTACTCTTTGGGGGAAATTTCCTTCAATTGGTACATGAACCTACCACTAGGATGTATCAGAGATTGGGACACTTTCAAAAAAAAATTCTTGGAACAATTCAAAACATTCATCAATCCAACAGTGATACAACAACAATTCATATCAATAAAAAGGGACCCAGCTAAGATAGTTTCATGCTTCAACCATCGCTTTCATATAGCATACCACAAGTTGGAAACACCATACACAATATTGGTTGAAGCCACCATCCAAATCTATTAGAATGCTATGGACCCTCTTACTACAATTTTTTTGAGAAGACTTCCTACAACAGATATTGACACATTGGACAAAGTCTTTGCAAAATTAATCACATTCACAAAGCAAGCTAATCCTAATGGGGGAGGAATGATGCTCCCTACACAAATAGTCCCTACAATACCAACATATCCTGTGGGAGCACCCACCGTGCCTAGTCAGTTCATACCTATGAACCCAATTCCATTGTAGTAGGCACCCATTCCACAAACTCAAGCAATAACATATCTAGGGTATATACCCCCGAAAATAACTTTCTTTGAACAAAAAGAAATGGTTCCTATGGAAGCAAATAATGATCTCCTTTCAGAAGTTGGTCAAATGAAGAAGACCATGTCACAAATTAACAATGGGTTGACACATCTTAGATTGTCACAAGGACAAAATAACGACTTCCAAAGAAATAATGTTGGCCCCTACAACAAATTTTTTAGCCAGAATTAGAAAAGGAACTTCAACAATAACAGTAACAACAATGCAGGAAACAATGGCAGAGGAAACAACTTCAATCCTCCTGATTGCAAAAATGGCTTCCGAAGAAAAAATTGACAATAGAATACTCAACTGAATAATGGAAGCATCCCTACTGATAACAACAACAACAACATTTAGTATGCTGATATCAATCAGTATGATGAAGGTCAAAATATGCCTAGCAATGATGGTGCGTACTATAATGGTAATTAGGATGTGAATCAAAACTCACAAGTGAATGATAATCCTCCTCCTATTCAATTCAATGAAATTCTATTAGAATCTTATAATTCTACACAAAATGTACAAGTGGAACAACAAGCAAGTAAAGAATTCTCATTCCCTTTTAGTCAAGAACTCTATCTTCAACACGATGAGATGTTTGCCTTTCAAAATGACAATCAAAATACATATAATCTTAGAAATAAGAGGGATCCTTTGACTAATGGAATTCCTCCTATTTTGAAACCAACGCCACTTGATCCTGGAGAAAACAAAAATCCACCACCGGTAAGGCTAGCCCAAGGAGGACAACAGTATCATAATCAGGTAAATATATCGACAATACTAAAGAACCCTACTTGGTCTACTAAAAAATATAATGTAGTGGAAGATCTCAAGAAAATGAAAGCCAATATGTCCATGTTCAACATGTTATAGAATTTTCCACAACAAAGAGAAGCACTCATGAAGATGTTGGATAATATAAAGGTCTCCCATTATATGAATAATGTCCCTCAAAATATGGTGCCACAACAAGTAAATGCTACAGAAGCAATGCCCACTATGTTCAAGGAAAAAGTGGAGGTACCCCTATTTTTGCAAAGTCTAAGGATATATGGGAAGAATCTTCACAATTGTCTTATTGATTCAGGAGCTTCATTTAATGTGATGCCATTGTCAATAGCTCAAAAAATAGGAGTCAATCCTCAGCCCTCTAACCAAGTGGTAATACAATTGGATAAAATAGAGGTAAAGGTCATTGGAGTATTGAAAGATGTGTAGATATAGTTAACAATTGATCCTGAGATCTAGGATATTATTGACATACATGTGGTTGATATCCTGGAGACATACAGATTACTTCTAAGCAGAGAATGGACAAAATGTCTTAGAGGATGGTTCTCTATAGACTTCACTCAATTATGGTTGCCATGGAAAGGATTGAACAATCAAATCAAGATAGATGCTTAGCCCAAATTGAAAACAATTATCCCAGATTATAATGCCCCGAATGAGATAGAATTCTTACTATTGAATTTGGGTTTGTACAAAGTTATGGTATTGAATATGGTTCGAAACAATACATCTCAAGATCAAAATGAAGAACCTAAGGTGTTGGTACCCAAAAGTGAGACCATGACACAATTCATAAAGAGTATGATGACTAATCTACATTGTTTAGGAGAGGAAGCTGACCCTAGTATCCTCCTCCTACAGAATTTTTCTAGTTATAGAAAATTAGTCATTCAGAGTTTGAATGTTTTGTATGCCAAGAAGTAGTAGTAAAGGTTTTGACAAAAATGATGCAAAACAAGAGTACACAGATCTCAAAAGATGAAATTACTAAAAGTCAAGTTTTTGTGAATTCATGCAACCTTATTGAACAAACTAAAGAAGAAAGTGAATATTTAAATGTATCATATAGTGATACCTCTTTAGATGGTGGAGGTTTATCTTCTCCTTCTCCAGGGATGATTAAAGTTCAAAGAAGAAGAAAATATGTCAAAGGTAAAGGATGGACTTTAGTAGTCATTCATCCTGAACCTAAAGTTGAGAAAATCAAAGAGCTAATAGGGGAAATTCATGAGAAGCAAGAAAAACACACACTTCCTCTATCCATATGATATGAAGGAGATTCATCGAGCCCTACATGAGAAAAGCTACAATGGGTTGCTAAGAAATAGTTGTTCAATGCTCAAGTAAAAGAAAAGTTAAGGACGAATAAGCACAAAGTCAAAAAACCCAAGGAAAATGTAGTTTGGATACTCCACTTTGATGGTTCTAGATGCAAATTAGGAGTTGGTGCAGGTATTGAACTAATCAATCCAAAAGGTAGGTCTTTCTATGCCACATATCAATTACAGTTTAGATGTACTAACAATAGTGCAGAATACAAAGCTTTGATTCGAGGACTTCTCTTTGCATTGGAAAAAGGAGTCACCGCTCTTATAATTGAAGGGGATTCTCAATTGGTTATATGAAAAGTAAAATCCATATATTCATGCAACGAAAAAAGATTAATTGCTTATAGGAGAAGGGCACAGGATATAATGGATGACTTTGAAGCTCTAAACATAAAATCCATTCCAAGAAGAGAGAATGTGGTAGTAGATGCCCTTGCTATTTCAGCCAATGCTTCACAACTAGTTGAAAAGACGAAGTTAAAAAGATTCTCAGTCAAACTAGTTTCCATTCCTTCCATTCTCGAGAATATCATGAACTTTTAGGTCTTTCAGGATGATCAACATATACTTGAGTTTATTATGTGTAGTCACCATTTTCAAGGACAAGAGATTGATGATACACTTGAGGACAAGCTTGAAGATGATGAGCTTGAGGATGATGATGGAATCCTTAATTTGAAAACCAACACCATTTGAAAAGGAGGGAAACTCAAGAGAAAGGAATCGAAGAATGTGACTCCTACAATTTGCGTAACGATGAAGAACCAAAAATGGTACAAATAGGAAAAGAATGCAATCAACAAGAAAGGGATGACATGCTCAAATTGCTCACCGAGTATAAAGATGTCATTGCTTGGAGCTATGAAGAGTTAAAAAAGTATGATCCTGAGATTATCACACATGACATCCCATTGAAACTGGATGCTAAACCTTTTTGAGTAAGACAACGACCAGTAAATCCAATTATTGTACCGTTGATTATAAAAGAAGTTAAGAAACTTCTGGATGCCAAGATCATATTTCCCATCTATCATTCCGCATGGGTGAAAAATTTGGTTCTTGTATGGAAAAATACTAGGGAGATTCATCTTTGTGTTGACTTTTGTAACTTGAATTTAGCATCTCAGAAGGATAACTACCCTCTACCCTCACTAGATGAGGTGTTGCAAATTGTTAATGGTTCAAAGATGATGTCATTCTTGGATGATTGCTCAGGATATAACCAAGTGATGGTCTGTTGGTCTAAATTTTTGCATAATTGAATTCCTTTGTCCAGCTATAAAAGAATTTAGATTGGGATCCACCTACGGTGAATAGGGTTTCTAGCCAAGTCATATTTTGTTAGTCTTTGGAATTTTTTTTTGTCAAAACCCCAGGTCTCATTTCCTTTTAAATTTTTTGGGCTCGAAACTAAAAATATGTGAAAATTCCCATCCTTTTCAAACTTTCCACACCTTGAGTCACACCTTTTCTTTTTTGTTCTTGACTGCCCAATCCCTAAAAGATCTATGACAATCGCTATGTCGCCATGAAAAGATACAAGTATTTTACCCTTAGCGACATAATGACCATTGCTAAGTTGAAGAGCAGTACCATCAAGTGGAAATATGGTGATCAAAGATTGTATTGCTTCAGAGATATTTGATCATGTTTATGATAGACATGTCAGAACCTAAAAATGAATTAAAACATTGAAGTACAAAAGATGTCAACAAATATCTCAGCTTTTTCGATTAATCACTTTGTCACTATCGAAGAAATTGGGCACTTCGCCATTAGCGACATGACGCCTTCACCAAAAATAATGGCCAACAGTCACTTTTAAGTTTTTCAGTGATCGTAAGTTTTCCATGCTGCATGGTGCACATGTTATTTTATTGTCCAGGTATGATCAGGAAAACAATCCAACTTAAGTGATGGCAGAGACATACCTATGGTTTCTTCTTCTTCATGGGTGAGATTTTTAGATGGTGTTTTAGTAAAGTTTTCACTTGGCTAGGGACTATTGAACAGACTTTCATTATTTAAGTGTGAATCTTGAAATTGGAAAAGAGGATTTTCTATGATAGCAGTATTCTCATCAAACCCCATTGGTATGAAAAGTTGATTGAGGTTACTCCAGACAATTTTACCTTCCTGATTTTCAGCCTTTTCTTTGCCTTTTTGGTCATTGCTGCAAGGATTATCATTTTCAACCTGAGCATTCTCATTCTCCCATCTTACTTCATCATGGTAGAAAGAATTTTTAGAGTAAGATAAATACTTATCAGCATATGTCACCTTACTATTAGTACAAGTTCTCATAGGATAATATGACATGACTTTGTTAGCACCTATGATAGATTCTTTGATTTGTTGATTACAATTTTCAAAATGCAAAGAATCATCAATGTTCATTGTTTCAGTGTGACTAAACTTCTAAATACCATTCTGAAAATCTTTACTATCTAGACCATTTGAAACTAGATAACATTCCGTACCTGTGGATTTGGGAGATCTAGTCTCTAAGCTAAAAAAATACTACGGTAAATCCTTGTTACCTGAATTTACAAGCTCCTCAGCATTGCTTTGCTCCTCTCATCCTTTTCAATATGCATGTTATAGAATCCTAACATCTTTAAAACACCATCTTCAACCAACAAGGGTCTTTTGAAATCTCCATCATTAAAAACCATCAGATTCTGAAAATGAGAAACATTGGGAATAGGTTTGGCTTCTTTTAGAACATGCTTCTTTTTTGTAATTTTCTCATTAATGCACTATTGCTATCCATAATGGTAATCTTTCATTGGGGGAGTCCTTATAGATTTCATACCACTAAGAATTAAAGAATCATCTAATCTAGTTGCTTCTTTGTGCACATTTACCAAATTTTGCATTCCAAAGTGTTGTAACCAAAACTTGACTTCAACATCCATAGCATCAATAAAGAAGCATACCTAATTTGTTTCATTTGGTTGGTTGGCTAGAGGAAGTTTACCAACAATCTGATTAAACCTATCAATGAACTCCCTTACAGATTCATCATCTTTCATCTAAATTTGAAGAAGGTTCACCAATAATTGATGGGAATTAATTGTGGGCTGAAATCTTTCGAGAAATATTTGCTTAAGATCATCCCAAATTGTAATACATCCATCTTGCAAATATTGAAACCATTCTACAGATTTTCTCATGAGGCTTTGGACAAATAACCTCATGAACACATCTTCATCCTGCACACCAAGAATCTCATATGCAACAATAATCGCTTTGATGTGATCTGTCGAATCTTGTGCTTTGTCTCCATCAAACTTGGGAAGATATTCCCATGAACTTTTAGGTAAAGCTGAATAACGGGACAGGGAAAATGGTTCAATCTGAGCCCCCCATGGGTGTATTGCAATTGCCACCATAACACACATTGGAATTCCAACAACAAAGATTCAACAGGTTCAAAATATAGAGTCGCCAATCTCTTGCACACGGAGATAATCACAAAATTGAGGAAGCCATTGTTAGGCACTTAAATCTTCGCTTCTTCCCCAGTAGAGTCACCAAAAATTTATTAGAGAACAAATTGTCCTTCGAGAAAGTATGTGCAAATCTAACCCTGAATGCCCAAGTGAGAGGACAAACTAACACCAATAGTGGGATAGGTTATCACAGATTGATAACCTTCCTCTGAATTATTATCAGGTACAACTCCCCGTGCAAGGTTTACAATGAATTAAATGTGGGTACTTTTACCAGAAAGCATGAAAGGATATCAAACATATACCTACAAATACAATGTAGATGCAGGAACCTAAAAGACTACAAGAAAGTATTAACAAATGACACAAAGTTCATTTGCATGCAGCATTACAAATAGAATGAAATATGAGAAAGTAAAGAAACAGAGCTTTTAGAACACTTTGAAATCAAATATATTTAGGAATTCATGACATAAATGCATCTAGAGAAAATTGAATGTCATACAAAGATGATGATCAATGGAGAGAAAATTGCCTAGATTCAAAGCTCCAATATGCAACTATCTCCTGAGTCTCCCTCCTCTAAAAATGCAGAAACAACAAAGTTTTTGAAACATCATGCATCTAAATCATCAATTAAAAAGGAAACTTGAATTCCCTTCCCCTGGACACATTCAAAAATTAGAATATTCCTTATTTTCCAACACAAAGTTCAGAAATTAAAACCAAGCACTGCTCTTTCTCTCTCAGCAAATACAAAAAATAAAACTTCCCATCAGCCCTTCCGTTCTGCAGCTCAAAGTCTTTAGTTCAGAAGAGAAGTGGAACCCCCTATATTCATAGCCTCTGTTCTATTGTAGCCCAAAGTCTCTCAGCCCAAAAACCAAAAAACTGAAACACCCTCACACTCATTTGCTGTCACCTTTATCCTTTCTGATGTTGGTTCTCATTTTGTTTTGCATAACTGATTCTTGGGAGAAAACTCCTCTGATGCCTTGGAAATATCTTGCTCCCTTTTGGATTCCATGATATGCATTTCTTATCACCTATCGGGTTTACATGATTTAATTAAAAACACCCATTATTCTCCGGTAGAGGTCCTCTTTCATCCCTTTTATAAAAATATCATAAGCGTTACTTATGATATGCAAACATAAACCTCCCTTGACGAAAAGTGGCCTGATTTTACTGCTTGAGTACATAACTTCTCATGAATATAATGTATCTTCTTTGCATGAAATCTGGCATTTTGAAAATGAGCACGGTCTTTATTCAACTATGGCCTCAATATTTTTATAAGCCATGGACATGTAACTTTTAATAAAGCCTCTACCCATCCTTTATATTTCTATCTTTGAATTTGTGGACTAAACAACCCTTGAGTTTGTTGCTACCTTAAGTCGAGGTGATTTTCTTAAATTACCAGGGGCCCGCGAGCTTGGATCAAGTGTGTCTTCAACTCAGGTGTCGGTCCTTTCCACTAAGCTGAACTTTTCTCTTACAGTAGAATCCAATATGGTACCTCAATCCACCCAACAACAAATATGCCTTTAGCTATATAAACAATATACAGAGCATACTTAGAGTATTATTCTTGAGACATTGATGTTTTGAATATCGTTAACCATGACTTGATAATGCATTCAATACTACCATCGTTCACAATAATGAAGGAGAGTCTTTCTTGGCTGAACCAAATTTGGGATTTGTAACTCATCGCGCAGCAGGCAAGACTTCTGAAACAACAAAACTGACTCCACATGCTATTCGACTAAATGCTACGTTCACATAGGCATGCTCAAAATTCACATTGCGATGCCCAACTACATCCAAATGGGCTACAAAATGGCACTTTATAACACACTATTTCTAGCAAAAGACACTCATTTTCTTCTTTTAAAGCCACAACTTTCAATAATGAGAGGCCTCCTGAGCTAAGCAGCTTTCTCAGTGGTGTGAAAGGGTGTGCTACTTTGAGTATATCCTTTAGCCAGCCTTCAAAAGTTTTTCCACACATTTCTGATTTTCAACAACTCAATGCCAAGAGGGGCTGTGGGCATATCCTTGCTATCGACAATCATCACCACTGATGACAGGATGCCGCAGGCAATGTCTTACTGTTGTAACCTTGAGATTTTCCTTTGCGGTTATGGTATTGAAATTCTAGTGATGAAATACATTTACCAGTGTCTCTTTCTATTCGACTGGTACTGAACTGATCATAGGTACATGAATGCTTTGCTTATAACCCGTAGTCTTTCTTAAACTAAAGGCTTTATTGATTTGGGAGCTCTAAGTTTCTCATGTCACGGTGAAGGGCTAATTTTTAAGATTCGCCAATGATTCTTAACTGCTCATGGAATATCTATATCTTCTCTTCTTGATTTTCCATATGGCACATGATGATACTGATGCCACATTCTATTTATTTAAATCAATAGCTAACAAGGTTCTTGTTTCCACATAATGACAAATGTTCCTCCACCATGGCTGAGTTCGGGCCATTAGTTTTGCCTTGTGAATTTTCCTCATGCATCTAATTACTATCAGCAACTTGGGATTCTCACATGCAAATGTAATGTGGGTCAAAAATATTCTTGGTGGAACATAAATATCTGCAATATTCATTGGGCTACACACACATTCTTTTATGTTAAACCATGGCTTTCAACATACTTCCTCATGATGAGATCCGAGCTGCCTCATATATGGTTATGATGCCCCATTGAGCATATTCTGCTTCATGGAAGTGACCTTATAGGAGCTTGACCTGAGCTTCATATTTTTATTATTAGATGATCAAAATGTGTTCTTTTGAATTTAAACTACCACCTCCATATTTACAAACTTTTGAATCATAGCACATGAGTTTTTGATAATAATCCTACACATTCTAGAACAACCATCTGAACTTGAAAATAATGATCTCTAAACTTCTATACTGAAAGGTTGAACTTGACAATTTAAGCCAGGATCTGAATCTGCAAATTGAACCAATGAGCCACCTTGAACTTCTGAAACACTTTGAACCACTACACTTGAACTTCATCTTAATCTGCACCTCTGCACTTTCTTGAAGTCATGGAACTAACAAACTAAACCCGGTGAATGCATTGGGATAGAATTCTGAACTTTCTAACCAATCTACATTTTGAACCCATTTGAACTGCTTTGAAGCACTTTGAACTACTTCAAAATTCAGTTCGAAGTGGTTCAAAAAATCTAAACCTGAGGTTTTAAATGTGTGACCACATTAGGTACTAACAAGAATCAATGATAGTAGTTATCTCACTATGGCAAGGTGCTCACTTTTCATGTATAGCGAGATAGCGACTCAGTGACACGTGTCCTCAGAGTTCTATGGGTCTAGTTCAGAAGTGCCAACAATGAAAGAAAGGTACACATGGTAAATTTTCACTGGGTTGACTACCAACTTGTCAAGAGGAACATGAGTCATCTTTGCTTGCATCCCTGGATCGTAGGATTTTTTCGTAAATCTACGGTGTAAATTTGAATATAGAAGTTGATGCCACCATATGCATTTATGAGAGATGAAAGCTTCACATGTGAAGAAAAATAGAGTATAACACAAAATATTTTCTTAATTCCACCTTACTCAAACAAAGATTTAGAGCATTTCTAAGTAGAAATAGTTGTTGAGAAGACCGTGCTGGATTTGGTAAGACTGTGAAGTAGTTTGTTCACAAAAAAATTTTAGTAACACTGAGAAGAACTAGAGTGAAATTTAAAGTAAGTATTTGCACTATAATCCTTGCATTGTTTCAATTCCTTCGAGAGTTAATTAAAATGGCTCTAAAATAGAAAGTGTTTTCTAGTCAAGAGAACTATTTGGATAGGAATGTCCATGATGATTTGTTTGAACTGCTCCCTTCTTCCACCATTGAAACTGTAGAATTTAAAAGGCTAACTTCATTAAACCCTAGGTTGAAAATAACAGATGGGCTATATGACAAAGGAAACCAGGTTAGGGATTCAACAACTTCACATACTAGTCTTGTTTTATTCAAAAAATGGTTTTCAGAGAGGAACCTTTTTGCCCCACATGCCAACATCTGGAATTTTGGTGTAGGGAAATTGGTGGTTCCTAGTGTTTTCATGGATTATGATCTTTTGGAAGCTATAGCTAAGAATTACGACCAAGCCCTTAGAGTAGTGAGGAGAACTGATGGTGAAATCTTGATTACAATTAGCACAAACAAGATTAGGGAGGTTTTCAGTTTAGGGCCTGTCACTGATTATCATGTGCCCATTGATTTGAAAGGGCTAGAAAATGAATGAATGTCTAAGAGAGATGCAATTAAGCAAGGTGTGTTGAGGGCACACATAGGTAGAATTGGAACACTGCTAGCAATAACAACATCCTCTAGGGAGCCTTTCAAAAAGGAATACTTCAATTCCAGGGCTATAGAAATATATAGGTCCCTATGTAAAGCTTTTGGGAGAGATGAAGAAGAGTTTATGCCTATGGATTTTATGTATATGATTACTCAAATTTCCTCTTTTGGTGTGGATATAATTTTTTATTTTGCTTCCTACTTAGGTAAGGAGATTCACATTGGACTGACTGGAATTGCTAGGGGTAAGATGGAACAAACTTTTGGCCATTATTCTCTATTAATGCACATGTTCTTATTCAAGGGAGTAACATATTTTAGTAAAGAAATGGAATTAGACAGAGAAGAGAGTGGAAAATCACTACCAGTTCAATTGTGGAGTGCAGATATGACTTGGGATGTAGAGAATGCCAGTTTTGTCAGGTTTGATAGGTATTTCACTTCAAAGATGAGATGCCTCCTATTACGGGGCAATCCCAGAATCCCCAAAGCATTAATGAATCTCATTAGGCCTATGGACAATCCAAGTGGTTTGAAAGTTTCACATAATTGGGAAGATGTCATTCCATATTCTATTTCTACTGTATTTAGAATATATGGTTTTAAAGGAAGCCCTCATGTACTACCTTACCAAGAGCCTTTGAAGGTAGGAGTTGCTGAGATATTGTGGTAGATGGGAGGAGTGGAGGAAACCCTTCTATTGAAAAGACAAAAGGAGGTTGGTTTTTTCTGCACAAGATTTTGGATCCTTATAAGATGGCCACTTCTTACCCTTTTTTTTGTGATTCTAAAGGATTTTATCATTTGGCTCTGAGGCACAGAATTAAGCTTGGTAAAATCGAGCATGAATTTTATTTTCTTGAAGACTTAATAAGAAATGAGTACTCGTTGTAGGATCAAGAGACTAGGAAAGAAATGTAGAGAGTCTTTTCTAAAATTTTGGATTTCATTCATTATTCTCATCCAGATGATAGTCCTTTGGACGATGCAGTTACAAATGTAGATAAGATGAGAAAACTTATGAATAATTTTCCTGAAATAATAGAGGCAATGAATGAGAAGAAGAAATTCTTTATTAGGTTCTACCTAGATAAGGCCAGGGAAGTAGTGGGAAGATTAGGTTTTACTCCCAATATAAGGGCAGGTCAATTAACTATCCAGAAAAGGCCGAGATATACTATTGTTCAAAATAAAAGGAATACTGTGGACAAAGGAAAACAAATAATTGAGTCCACTAGTAGGGTTTTGGAAGAGAGGCCTACTGAGCCCTCCCCTAAGAGGAGAAAAATAATAAGAGAGGAGGATCCTCATGTTGAGGACTATTCACCTTCACAGACCCCTTTGAAAACCAAGGAGGAGCAGCTCACTAGTGAGCAAATTGAACAAATTGGATCACAAGGGGGAGTTTTTGTTACTCAAGTAGAGATTGATGAAGGGAACCCCCAGGAAGCTCTTGTGCCAAGCCTCGAGCTGACTGTAGCTGATTTTAAGGGAAGGGAATTGGATCCTATTTTGGAACAAGCTAGCCAACAATTTTTATCAAATGATAGTTTTGTAAGGTCTAGGGCTTTCCATCAATTTTCTTAGAGGGAAAACATACACAATTTTGAGGAAAGATGTAAGAACATGAAAATAGAGCATCCAAAAATGGATGAAGCCTCCATCCAAAACCAAATAAAGGAACAAATGATACAAGAATTCTAGAACATTACCCCTTAGGAGGGAAGGAAAATGGTAAAGACTTCTAACATACTATTGTTGCCTAATTGGGATATTGTAGATGCATTAATTTTCAACTCTGTTTCTAATAAATTGGAGTTAAAAGATCCAAATAAAAATGAATTTGTAGGGACTTCTTTTAGTGATGACCAAGATTCTCTTATTATGTGGTCACTAAGAAGAGGATCTAGGATTGTATTAGCATAGCCTGATGATTCAGGATTGATAGGGAATATCATTGTAAGGAGAGTTGCTGATACTTCACATGTACAGGCAGCTCACATGAATGTAGATTATTCTCAATTTTCTTTGGCTACTACCAAAAGGGAAGAAAAAGAAATGCTTGAATTATAGAGAAAATATGAGGTAGTTGTGGATGCATACAATAAAGAGGTAAAAAGGAGAGTTGAGCTTGAAAACAAGCTTTTGGGAAAATCCACGAGGCCTAAAATAACATACTCTCACCCTCCTATTGAACCATTCAAATCCACCCCCCTCATTGAAATGGCAGAAACACCCCAAGGGCCACGGTACTATATTGCTAAGGATTTTGAAGAAGAAAAGAGTAAATTGTGGGCCTTACATGTAGAGCTGGAATCTAAATATGAAGATAAACTAAGAAAAGCTATCACATATCTAGGAGACAAATTTGAAAGGCCACTAATCCATGATCAATTGGTCAGGGTGATTAATATCTAGGAGGAGTTAAAAGCAGATGATGAGGCTCTAAAGCCTATTGTGAACAAATGAGTAAGAAGGGAGAAAGCAATGACCTTCTTCTGTTTATCTATTATAAATAATTCTCATGATCAGATTGAAAAAACTTTTGACATTGTTTCTGATCTTGCTGATTTTGACAATAAAAGGATACATTTATAGAAGATAATCATAGGCTACTTAGACAAATACAAGAGCCAAAAATTTAGTTTATTTCCTCGTGCCTTAGATAAGAAAAATAGTTTGAAAAGCAAATAGGAATGGGCAAAGGAACTTGATGATTTATTCTATTTAAGAATGAATCAAGTCATAAATGAAACAGGGCATGCATGGTCGGCCACCACAACAGAGCAAATGATGAAAGCCTAAATATTCTTTGATTCTTTAAAACAAGAATTCATTGATATTGATAATGAGGCTGATTATATAATAAAAAAATAAAAGGATATTTTGCAATTCAATTGGCCAGATGACACATTATTTGACAAGTGGATGGCAGAAATGGCTCCTGATGATCAATGTGATAAAGATGAAACTGATAGTGATGAGGTACAGGGTGACAAAATCTAAATCATTAGCCTTGTCACTACTCAGACCCAACTGGAGGAAAAGGACAAGGATAATCTATCATTTTTAGTTGCAAACTTGGGACTACAGGATGCCAGTACAATAAAAAAAAGGGAAAAAGTGGAAGTTGTCCCTACCATACAGGGTGAAGATGGTGGAAGCCTACAGGTGGAGGTTAATGTATCCTTGTCAGAGCAAGCTTCATCATTGGCTAATTTGGTAGTTGCATATGAAGAGAAATCAAATCAATAGCCAACTCAGCAACATCAGAACATGTAATAGAAGCTGACCCACCAAAAGGAATGTTTTGATTTGGATATCTTCTATTACCCACATTTTTTTCATTTTGTGATGTTTGTATGTAAATATTTCTTGTAAAATGCACCTATCAGTTTCTCTTAGCCTGAAGCTTGTTGCATCTCATACTATATAAGTGAGATTCTAGGGCAAGAGAAAGGGTCTGAATTCTATTTTTCCTAAGGGATATACCTAGTTTTTTTTTGGTCCATTGTTTGAAGAAGTTTGTGATGTATTTTCTCTGTTAATTCCTAAGAATACATGAATATAGAATGATCTATGTGTTTCTTCTTAAGGTCATTCTGAGTCTACTATAAATGTATATAATTTTCAAAGAAAATGAACACAAATTATGAGCCATCCTAATATCAGTTCTTTCTAAATTTTGTCTCTTTTTGATTACTTGGTTATCTTGATATTATATGAGTAAAGGCTTGTGTAATTGAATGCAATCCAGTTAGGTTGTATATCTATTCATCACTGCTATTAGTTCAATGGATTAAGTAAAAGCTTTGGTGAATTTGATAAGGTTGCTGTCGTAGTGAAAAGGATTTTGAATGATGAATTCTAAAAAGAATTGCTGATAATATTTTTTGTAAGGCAACAAATTAGATCTAAGGATTTTCTGTAGACTCTAGACCCCAATCGATTAGGCACTGGTCAAATTGATTCAGTTGAAGGAGAAATATGTCATAAATGGTTTTCAAAATACAGAATTATAATCAGCTTTACTTTTATTTTTTTTAGATCTTCAAAGTTGGCCAGTACTTGTTTGCATGGACTTTTTTAGCTTTAATTAACCACTATTGCTTAGAACACCTGCAGACTTATAGAAGAATTTTGGCCAGATCTGTTATATGGGATATGTTTAGCAAATTGTCATAAATTATGCATGTATTTGAGGATTTGAGATGAGAATCAGAATGAAACTAAAATAATCCTCATACAGTCTTTCCTAGTCTTGAATCATCCCTGGGTATACCCACCCTGGTTTTGCAGAACCAGAAGAGTAGAAAACCACCCTTAGTTTTTTCGAAGTTGGGTCCAAATGCTTTGCACATATAATTGTTGATAGGAACTGGCTAGTCCTTAGATTATGTGAGTGATGTCACTTTGATATTGAGCCCGTAGTTGCTTAGTATTTTTTCAAAAACACCAACATGATCGACAAAGAGGATAGGCTAAAGACTGCTTCCACAACCATGGGGAATGTTTTCTTATAGAAGGATGCCTTTCGAGTTGATTAATGTAGGAGCTACATTTCAATGAGAAATGGATGAAGCTTTCAAAGGATTGATAAACAAGTGTATAGTCATCTACATGGATGACTTGATTATCTTTTCAAAAGATCGAAGTACTCATATTGCTGATCTAATGAAGGTATTCAATAGATGTCATAGGTACGGCATATTGTTCAATCCCAAGAAATTTTTGTTCAGTGTTACTAAAGGGAAGCTCCTAGGACATGTCATTTCTGAAGTTGGAATTTCCATTGATCCAAATAGAGTTGAGTCTATTTTGAAGTTAGCACCTCCACACAGTTGAAAGGAATTGAAATCTTTCTTTGGAAAGATAAACTTTGTACGTAAATTCATAAGTGGTTTTGCAGAGATAGTTCACTCCCTCAATGATTTACTATAAAAGGGAGCTAAAATAGAATGGACACTGGAGATAAAGAAATCATTTCAAGATATTAAGATTTCCATTTCCACAATGCTAGTTTTGGTAAGTTCGAATTATGAGTTACCATTCAAGATCTATTATTTTGCTTTTGAACATTCTTGCATTGGGCTCTTGACACAAAAAAGAGAAAAGGAAGATGAGCAACCAATTGCTTTTATGAGTAGTCCTCTAAAGAATGCTGATCTAAAATATTCAAATTTTGATAAATAGTCCTTTGCATTAATCAAGGCAATAAAAAAGGTCTGTCACTACATAGTTAGAAGTAAGGTGTATGCAATTGTACCTAACCCAGTAGTAAAGATGCTTTTGATGCAGAATGAACTTGGTGAAAGAAGGGGAAAGTGGATGGCAATACTTCAGGAGTATGATCTAGAGATTCAACATATGGGATTGGTCAAAGGTCAAGGATTGTCCAAAATGATCACTGACAACTAGGATGGAAGTCAAAAGAAATTTAAATTTGATGAGGAAACAGATGAAGATGATCAAAAGAAGATGCTTATATCACAAGTTGATATTAATCAAGGTGTGGTGACAGATGTGTGGTACCAAGATATTGTTTATTATCTCTTATAATATCAATGCCCCAAATGGATGAATAGTTCACAATGTAGAGGACTTAAGATGAAATGCGAGTCTTACAAGTTACTTGATAACAAGCTATATAAAAGGAGCTACGAAGGGGTTTATTTGAAATGCTTAGATGTGAAGAAGCTAAGGATTTTTTGGAACATTTTCATGACAAGTATGGTTTAGAAGAAGCAAAATCTCACATGATTTTAAGATCGGGTTATTTTTGGCCCTCGACATTCAAGGATACTTTTGAACACATGTGCATTCTTTTCATATATGCCAAATCGGTGCTAACAAAGAGAGGCATCCAGCAATGCCACTACATCCTATATACGAGGTGTGCCCTTTCGCAAAGTGGGGATTGGATTTCATTGGTCCAGTAAACCCACCATCATCAACTAGACATGCATTCATTCTTATAGCTACGGATTAATGCAAATAATGGACAGAGGCAGAGACTTTCAAAAATTACACTACTAAGGTGGTGATTGACTTTTTGGAAGAACATATTGTTACTAGATTTGGAATGTCATTTTCTCTTGTATGTGACAATGGGTTTGCATTTGCATCCACATTTTTGACACAATGGGCATTTGAAAAAAAAGTCATTATCAAATTCTCCTCAAATTACTACCTACAGGGAAATGGGGTAGCGGAGTCTACAAACAAAAACCTAATCACTGTGATAAAACAATTGCTGAAGGAGAATCCTAGGGATTAGCATACACAATTAAAATATTCCTTGTGGATTGATTGGGTCAGAGTTAAAAATTCCCTGGGGACTTCTCCATATCTGCTTGTTTATGGACAAGAACGGTATTCCTGCTCAATCTTAAGATTCCTGTCTTAAAATTCATGAGTGGGTATGCTAATGACATTGACAAAGTACAAATCTGATTGATGAATCTTTTGAAAATGGATGAGAAATGAATAGCTGCATTAGAGAACATGGCTAAACATCAAGTTGTTGTTAAGAGGTGGTTTGACAAGAAGGCCACAATAAAATCCTTTATGATTGATGACCTTGTCCTACTTTGGGATACGGCAAAAGAAAAGCTGGGTAGCCATACCAAGTTTCAATGCTTATGGATAGGCCCATATCAGATTGTGAAAATTCTTCGCTAAATTCCTTATAGGGGGAATTTCTACCTTTGCCCATAAATGGGAACTTACTGAAACATTATTTTGAAGCCTAAAAAATTTTTTTAAAAAAAAAAAAAAAAAATTTAAAAAAAAAAAAAAAAGAATTAGTTAGATTTTATTTTCACATCTAGATTAGATTTTCATTTCTATAAGCATGTTTATTTTTGCAAGTGTGTTTCCTTTCAAGTTGTGTGTTTTCTTTCAGTCGTGTGTTCATTTTCAAAGTTGTGTCAGTCCTATAAGGTGTACTTGGAATTTTTCTAAAGATTTTACTAATCACTCTTTGGTCCTGATTTCAGGAGGAGGTATTTCTTTGTCAAAACATTTGGATGGTTGTGTGTGTTATACCAACCAAGAAATAGACATTTCTTGTGGAAATAAGAGACTTTCAGTGTAGAAATCAGAAGACTAGATCAAAAAAGCTCTCAATACTTTGAGAATTTTAAAATTTTATTGTTTTGGGTGCTGTTGAATTAAAGTCTAAGATGATGAGGAATGATCCCATGAGAATTTCCTAAAAGTTCTAATAGACAAATGCAAGGGATATTCATAAGAGATCAAATCCAAGAAATGAAACCAATGTTCTGGCTACATAGTCTAAGCATAGTCAGGATACAGAACAAAAAATTCAAAAAAGAAGAAGAAGAAGACGAAGAAGAAAAGATGGTGTTAAGTCTGAAGGATTCTAAGGATATGAAATGGCTAAAGATATGTTACAAAAAAAAGTGTTTTGTATTCAAAAGTATTTTTTCATCAAAAATAATGTGTTGAATGACATGGAACAATTATGTGAAAGGCCAAAAATTAAAAGAACATGGCATCCCGCCAAGAGCGCTTGAACTAATTCTCTCATCTGGTCAAGCAATTGATTGATAAAGAGCCTTCGTGGAAATTCCAAATGAATGCACTGGGAGGAGTAGAAGATTGTTTTGTGTTGTTAGAAAAAATTGATTGATTGCATCTTGAGATGTCAAAGGGAATGAGTACACATTGCACACACTGAGCTTGAAGGTTTTGACTTTAAAGAGTTTGATTGCAAAGTTATCTGAAATACACTTGAGGTGTTTGAAGTTCAGTTGATGTTTGACACACATCGAAGGAATGTTCACTAATAAAGAAATGCCTTGGTCATTTCTTCCTTTTTCTAGGGCTATTTTTTGTGTTGTCCACAACACACACCCCATTTCTCACTAGGAATGGGGACCCCCTACTTTTTTCGAATCTCAGACTCATAGTTCGGGGGTTGGAAGAAGAAAATTTGGTTAGAAGTTATAATTTTAGAGTAAAAAAATCAAAATCAAAATCAAAATCAAAATAAAAAAATTGAAAAACTTCAAAAAATAATAATAAATTCAAAAAATGATATATATTAAAAAATAATTATATATATTTTTTTTAAATAAGAAAAAGGAAAAAATAAAAAAATAAAAAAGATAAGAAAACATAAATGAGTTCACTAGGGAGACGTTTTCTTTTTCTTTTTCATTTTTTTTATATCCAATAATTAATCATGTTTTCCTTTTTCTATGATGTGCAGGTAATATAATTAGATGGCATCCACATCTAGACCAGTAGCAAAACTAGTTGTGTACAAGTTCCAAGGCATAACCCCAAAATCATGGTTGCACGATGAGTACTCTGAGATCAAAGATACATAACTTGGACACATGGACTTGGGAGAGTTCTTGAGATTTTGTAACAATCCAATTGAAAGGTCATCCTTGAGATCTACCCTAATCCGTTCTAGATTAGTAAATGTAGCATCACATCCCAGGACCATGCAGTCATCTGAATTGATTTTGACCCTATCTTGACATTTTGTTCCTAATGAAAGGGTGGTCAAGAGTGTCACTGGGGAAGTGGTCTTGGATCTACGACTTTATAATAGTGAGAGGGTTTTTCACCTACCTAGAGCTGATCAGTTCATTAGGCTTTCATATGAAGCAGCTGAGAGGTGGCATAAGGATCATTACCGAGAGGTCATTAACACCATATATTCCTCATACTTCATTGAGAAACCACCTCGAGGGAAGACAATTAGCAAAGTGGATATGACTCAAGGATACATGAAGGATGACATTGGATATTTAATCATTCTTTTGAGTAGAGTTATGGGATTTCTTGTAGAAGGTCATCTCACTCCATTCATGGTCAAATTCATTAAGACCATTAGACATGCAAAGATCCCACTGGATTGGGCCACCACACTTAGTGAGAACTTGTGTGAGTAGTTCTAGATAGTAAAGGACAAGAAGAAGTTCTATATGACCTCTTATGTGGTATATCTACTTGTAGCAAGGGCCACTGACTATCCCAGGTTGTACAAGAAAGGCAGTGTGCAGGACCCTAATGCATGCCCATATATAGTCTATCCTTAGCTAGTGAAGAAGAAGCTCTCACCATAGAGCAAGGAGTATAGAATTGTGAATGATGCCTTCATCTATTCCATCATTTGATTCATTGAAGGGGATTATGGGAAGAGATTTTCTGATGAAGCCAAGACACAGACCACAACTCTCGATGCATATTTCATCCAATTTTGGACATTCACATACATTCAGGTTGGTGGTGCATTCATCAATCCAAAGAAACTCCCAAGGTACCCAAGTGATAAATTGGTTTTGATGGAAATTTCCTTACAGATTGAGTTAGCTTATGAGAAGATCAAAAGACAACGAAGGCCTTGTTGGGATTGGCCTTTTGTAATAGGAGCATACTAGGTATAGAGAAAGCAAGATATCCTGACTTTTGAGTGGGAATGGTAGAATTATCCTCTTGAAGTATATAACTCTCCCTGACCATTATTTGACAATGTTGGTAAAGTGGAAAAGCTGGCAGGAAAAGACTTCTACCATGAGGATGCCATTGAAGATCATTGCATGAATACCATAAATGATTATAATGTACATATCAGGGACTATTATAGAATGAATTTGTATTTAGCAGAGAAGGCTCTCCATTTGACCATCCTAGATGAGTTAAGGCTACAGGACTAGTAGGAGTTGTTGGATTCCCTATTCAATGCAGATAAAGTTGGTGTGAGGCCCATTCTGAATGCAAAAATTGATAGAGAGGAAGGAGATGATATTAATCATCAAGTGAGACATGTCATTAGAATGACAAAGATTTGGATAAAGAATCCCTTTCCACTTGATCCAATTACGGATACAGTGATATTCCATGCAAATGCTCGCCGAGAAAGGGGAAAGGAAAGAAAGTCACAGTTCTTATCTTTGTGCTCCAATCTCCTATTAGGCCAGAAATAGTCTACTAGCTTGATCCATCCAGTGGGATACTACCACCTGTAGAGAATAAGAAGGAAAAGAGGAAGAGAGCCTCTCCTCAAAGGATTTAGGTGGAGCATGTTGAAGAATAGGCCCCTTCGTAGCAATAGGAATCTACTCCCCAGGAGCCCTAGGATTCTGGAATTTCTCATATCCAGGTTGATTTTCCATTGCCTCCTATTTTTTCAAGTAAAAAAGAAGAGGGAGAAATTGCAGAGACATCTATTCCTCTGGTGCATGAAGATCCTGCTTCTCCTATGGTTCCACAAAAAAAAAATAGGGTCAAGGTTAAAATGAACAAAAGGTAAAGAGTTCGTAAAAGATTAGTGCCTAATCCATCTATTCTAGAAATCATTCTTGAGGAAGAATTAGATGAGGGGGAAACAAAGTGAGATGAAGAGGAGGATCAAGTGCCTCTACAAAGGAGAACTCACCTAGCCAAAGCCACAAAATTGGAAAGAATGAAGAATGTCACAAATACCCCAACACCCACCCAATCTGAAATGGTAGAACTCTCTTCTTCAGATGATGAAGTACAATGATGGGTGAACATTCAAAGGGAGCTAGGTGATGATGTTATCTCCATCCCAATTTTTTTTTTATGCCTATGGGTATAGAGTTAGTTGGAGATAAAATCAGAGATACTCCTACAGGTGAAGTTCAATAGAAAGATTGGAAGTAGATGCCACCTGAGACACGAGGTCCTCATATAACTCCCCCATCTTCAACTCATCTCATTCACCCATCTTCACCTTAGGTTATGATGGTATATAAGGTTTCATTAGCACCTCCACCCTCAATTTTAGAAGAATAGGTTTAGAAGGAATTATCATTACAAGGGAAATCAGAACCAAGGGTTACTGATGAGCCATCAAGAGAGGCATAGGTAGTAGAATGTATACAAAAACCTTCTCAGGAAGTTGAGGATCAAACTACTAGATCTATAGAAATTGAGACTACAGAAGAAGAACCCTCACAATAGGAGACTCCAAGAAAGAGTGATAGAGGGAAGGAGGTAGTTGAACACATCCCTTTATCATCTAGAGCCAAGGTCGTAGAAAGACATATCCCAAGATGGTTTCAAAAGGAGATAATGAGAACTATCAAGCATCAATTTCATGCTTTAGAGGATGATATTTGTGACATTGCAGAGATTTTCAACAAACTTGAGTCTCCATTACATGATGCAATGCCATTTGCATTCATTACTACTACCCGAAACCAAGATTTATTTGCACAAGAGGTTCACCCTCCAAAAAGCATAGATACAAAAGTTGTTAATCTTCAGGACTATGAAGTGAAAGATATCATGTTAGGAAATCCTACATAGGATACTTCCTGACACATGATGACTATGGTAGTCAAGGAGGTTCTCAGGCATATGGAATAGGAGGAGATTGAAATCAGAACACTTCGTAGGCAGGTTGAGATCTTAAAGGGGTATTTAGCTGAAGTCATTGGTCCTCTTGATTTTGAATGCCCTAAGGAGACTTTGAATACCATTCTTAGAGAAGGGGAAGGTGTATGGCATAGTGCTTTTTTGATATCTTGTTAGGATTGGCAAGACAACCTTGAGAATAAGGGTGTTACTATAATCATAGGGATTTTGAGGTTATTGCATGCTACACAAGAGAATTTTAATAATATTGTGGCAATTTTGAGGTAGGACTTCAGTATCATGGATGAGGTATGGGCATGGAGCAAGGATTTACAAAATCTACAAGCCATAAAAGGGAAAAGGTACTGCATTCTGATTGATGTATATACTAGAGAAGAGTTAGACATGATAGATGATTAGATAGAAAAGATTGTAGATGAAAATAGAGTGATGGGAACATTGCATGATAAGATACATAGGCTCAAGGACCAAGCCTAAGAGTGAATTTTGGAAGCAAAAAAGTTGTACAGTGATGCATGCTTCGATATTTTTGAGGATGAAGAATGAGAGAAACTGTTGCTAGTTGAGGTAGTTGTGGAAAATTTCAGAAAAACTTTAGAGGAAGTAGATAGTGATGAAGACATTAGACAAGCCTTCAAGATAGAGGAAGCACTGTTGGAGTTGGACACCAAACTTGAAGATTTAATAGAGACTCAAATTGAGGTGGACAACTATAGACAAAAGGTCAAAGTAAAGTATGAGGCTTTGGATCTTTTAGATGCTGCTAAGATTATTGAGATTATAGAGAAATTCAAGGGCAAATATCCAAACATATCTTTAGGATAAAGATGAGAAAAACCCAAATACCAGTATTTCAATTCTGACACTTAGTAAAATTTTGAGATATTGACTCGGTCGAGGTCCATAGCTCCACAGGTCTACGATTCAGAGGTGCATCGATAGTTGACTGCCAATTCCAAAAATAGCACTTTCCATGCATTGGGAGAACATTTTAATCACAATTTAACTCTGACACACACCTAATGAAGGGCCAGTTTCCATTTTTGATGCCTCCATGGACTTCCACTCTGATTGATGGCTTTGTCCTACTTTCTCTCTCATCCTTTCTCTATTTTTGACATGTAAAGGACTCATACGTCCAATTAATGAATAAAATATGGATGGAGTTCCTCTAAGCACCAGTTAGATTGTCAATTTGTATATATTTAGTTTGTTTTAATGTTTTAAAAGTATTTTATTTCATCAAGATATCTCTCACTCTCAACACAAATTGAGAAGATGATTTCTTATAAATACCCCATTGTAAAATGCAAAAAGGCCTGCTATTATTATGCAATAAAATTATTCTTTTGTTGCTAGCATTTGTAGTGTAGTTATTCTTTCCTAAATGTGTCATTATTTTGTGGATTTTATTCATGAGATTGTGATTGAGCGAAAGGTTTATTGCATTGTTTCTGGATGTGTGATCTTTTAGTTCTGGTGTTTTCTATAGATATATGAATTCTGTTGACATAATGAACTTGAGAAGAGATCACCCAATTGTGTCTACATAGCTTTTTGTCTCGCATGAGTGCACTTTCCATGGCCTTGTGATTTGATGAAAAGTGAAACATAATTTGATTTGTTAAAGTTTCTCACCAATGATTGCATCAGTGGATTCTAGGAAGCACTACTCTTGTTTTCATTGGTTTCTTGCTGATTTTTTCAAAGATTTAACTCGTAATGTGTTGCATTCTGTGGCTTATGTCCATTTAGGAATTTCAATTTCAAAGTCATTTTTCTTTTAGTTTTGTTATTTCCTTTGCTAACCCCCTTGTTAGAGTAGGACCTCATAGTAGCTACATATTTAGAGTTGCATTCATTGAAAAATAGAAAAATAGAAAAATATTGTTCTTTTGGTGTGATATTTTGAGACAGCGAACAAATTTTACTTCAATTCCAAAAAAAAAAGAGTTTTAGAACTAGCAAAGGCCTCCTCGTGAACACTCACATTTACTTTAAAAAGATTTTCTTTTCAAGAGAGGAATTAGTAGTACTACATGCAGCTGAAGGAAACATAAAGGCTAAACTAATCAACATTTAGTTTATATTGACTCCACAGATAAAGATATTACACAAGGAACTAGTCTTTTCTGAAACTCTCAAGAACAAAGATACACATCTTTCTACTCATGAAGGATTAGTACACCTTGCTTCCTAGCTGGCCATCCAAATCAAATAATTGGAGATAGCTTGTGACAATTGGGATGCTACTTTGAAAATTATGCTTGAGGTCCATAAAACATATTTGAACAAACACACTATAAGTGTATAACCCATTTATATAAGTGTTAAAAAGGGAGAAATAAGAAAAGGGGTAGAAATAAGTGATAAAGGGGAGATACTATTAGTGAGAAAGGGGAGTCAATAAAAGAAATAGAGTACACAAATCAACTTATGCAATTTACTCAGTAGGAGAAATGATTTTGGTTCAGATACACAACAAGACAATTAACTTAGGGAGAGTTATTGAAATTTTGAGTTATGATTGATAAGTCATGATTTGTAAAATTTTTATTTTTTTTATATAAGTCAAACAAAGATATTGAATATCTAAGTTATGCTCATAAGTGAAGCTCATTTGTCCATGACCAAGTGTTTTTGTCACTCATGTCAAAAGGGGGAGATTGTTAACCTTAGATTGGTTTTGACATATGAGTAACAATATGCTTTAGTCATTTATAAGTTATGTACTTAGATCATGCTGAATAGATAATGAATTTCAAGCACAATATGTAAGATAGTGCATACTGAGTCACTCAAGTATCGATTATGTATTCAGTGATGTAAGTGTTGTGTAACTAGTAAGTTTTGAGTACTCAAGTGCCAAGTAGATAGTATGTGTTAAGTTATTTAGATATCTAGTCATAAATGGATTCTAAATCATTTAGAGGCCAAGTTACAACATTGAAGTTGTAGTTGATGTTGAGCATCAAGTACTTCAGATGTTGAGTTGTACAATTTTGTCATAGTTATTTGTAATGGCACAAACTTTTATGTAAAATATTTTTGAGTTGACTTAAGAATTGTTTTGTGATCTTAGATAATAATAATGAATATTTATTTTGAATCCCTATGCATTAGATTCATCCAATTAATGGGTGAATCACAATCGTTGATTCATACCTAACCCTACATCACATAGGTCTTCTTAAGGAGGACAAACCCTAAAGTTTTTATGTATGTGGAAGGAGAAAAGAGAGAATTTTGCTTGCACAAACAAAGTATTCATCATGATTAATGAGTTTTGATTTGAAATACATAGTAGAATTACTTAGAGGAGAACAAAGGAAAGGAATTAGAAGATAGTAGAGATACACCTAATGAAAAAGCATCAAGTACACATCAAGAAAGAGGTGATCTATCATCAAGGAATAGAGTGCTAACTAAAGGATCATTGCTATGACATTTAAATTGGTGAATCAATTAAATCTCCTAATAGAGTAGTCTTAATAGGTTGTTGTAAATCCTTCAACAATGTGCTTACTTAATTGTAAGTTGAAGTCCCCTAATCCAGTACACTTCTAACAAGGTGTTTAATTCCTTTAACAAAGTAAGACCCAATAGTCTCTATAAGCCATTAACAAGGAAAACCTTTTGTAGGGTAGATCATGTTTCATGATCAAAACATTGTAACCTTCATTGGATACAATTTATTACTGTAGTAGTTAAGATTTGTAGGTGTCATCCCCACCCTAGTTTTACCTTCTTGGTGCAGGAGCACCTAGGAAATATGCCAAGTTTCCTAAATCATTTTTGGCTTGTAGTGGTCTTGGCTAGACTACGTGAATAATGGATATGTGATAAAGCCCCAAGTGTGTGAGTTGTGTTTGTAAATAGGATTTTTTTGTGTTTGAGTTTCCAAGTTGCTTCTATGTTGGCAAAATTGCTTAAATTGCTTGTTAGAGCCTAGAATGGTCAAACACTGACCAAGACCCCAGGAGGATGGGAAACATGGAAAATATGTTAAAAGTTGTAATTACATGGAAATAGGTTCATTTAACCATGTTTGAGGTCATGGAGCCATTAAATGCACAATAGTGCAAAAGTTGCACTTGGCAACATTGCAACTTTGCAAAGTTGCTTGACAACATTGACAAAAAGTGCTAAAACTTTATAAGGGCTTCAAGAATCAGTTGGAAACCTTTGGGATCTGTTGATTCACATGGGTAAGAGGTATTTAAGACCAATCCAAGTTAGTTTGAGGGTGGATATATGCTTTTGTATGAATTTTGGCATTGGAATGAAGAGTAAACTGAGCATTTTGATGACAGTTTTCTGATTTCACCCTTCATCCACACCTTTAATGGATTGATAGGGTTGCTGTTTTCATGTGATTTTATAGTGTATGGAATGTAGATGCTTTGGTAAAGATTAGGAGTTTTTTTTATCAGTTTCATTACTAGTTTGAAAAATCTTTTTAAAGTTGCCAGTTCGCTGGTCTGTACACAACAATCAGCAAAGAAATCTCTATAACTTGAATTCCAATGGTGGAACCATGATGGCATTTTGGAATCAAGTAATAGACTGCATAAAAAATGTAAATATGTATTTTTGTCTTGTTTTTGCAGAGGTTTGTTGTTTTTTCCAAGAGGCCCTAGGCGAGTTTGCATACCCGGCTAGGCAATGAAATCAGCAAATAAGTGTTTGAAAGAGGCATAGAATGGGGTGTTGGGTGCAATAAAAATTCATGGAAGGCAAGAGTCGTGAGTGAAGGAAGTTAATTCTAGGAGTTCAGTCATTTAGAGTCCATTTGAGTGGTGGAAGGAAGAACTCTCTATATTCCTATTCATACAAACAAGAAACCCTTGTAAATAGACATATTTTCAGAAATCCCTTGTACAGATGACCTGGGTGTTGCAGACCTAAAAAATCTTCAAGGGGAGCCAAAAGGGTATCTAAATCATAAATTTTTTTGAGTACTTCTTAAGGGTTTGAGGAGATATAAGCCAAAAATCAGTTTTGGAGGCCTAATTTTGTTATGAGTCTTGGTAGCCCTCTTAACTATGCAATCTTCAAATCAATTGGAAAACCAATACTCCAATTCACTTAGTGATCCTAAAAACTATTGAATAAGACCTAATACAAGCCTTGGAATTCAATATAGCCAAGAATGCACTCCTGGAAGCCAGTTGTCAAGAACGGTGCAATGAGAGCACTAGGGAGACCCCATGGTGAAATAGAGTTTTGAGTTGATTGGTGAGGATTAGTGTAATAAGGGAATAGAGAGAATATTCCCATGGAGTAGGGTATAGGATAAATACCCTAAGAGGCTAGGAGAAAGCCTAAAGTGAGTTCTAGTAGTTGAGGCTAGAACCTTGTTCAAGATCCTCCCCATCAAATTGGTATCAGAGCCTTGAAAGGTTTGGGACAAGACATTGTGTATGTGTTATTTTGGAAGTGAGTCAGTGGGAGAAACCACCATGGTAACAAATGCTGAGTTGGAAAAGGAAGTGACAGAACAAAGGGAGAAAAATAGGCTCCTTGAGGAAGCCTTAGAAGCTATGAAAGATAAGCTTGATGAAGTGGTAGAGACAGCTGGAAAAGTGAAAGAGAAGTTGGAAATTAATGAAGAAAAGGGAAAGGAAGAGAATGAAGAGGACTATGTACCTGAACCTGATCCTCCATTACAAGAGGAACCTTTCCTTAAAGCCATCAAGGCATTGGGTGGCAAATCTCTTGAAGGGATACCCCTATTTACTGGTAAGATGAATTCAGAGTTGGTCATGGAATGGATTGAAGGGATGGAGAACCATTTTGAATGTGAAGGCGTATCAGAGGCACAAAAGGTGAAGGTTGCCAAAGCAAGATTACGAGGACCAGCCCTAACATGGTGGAAGTTCATTCAAGAAGAGAGGGAAAGAGAAGGCAAGAAACCTATCTCTAATTGGAAAGCTATGGTGGCAAAAATTAGAGATAACTATTTGCCTGAAGACTATGAAATCCAGCTACACAAGAAGAGACAAAGCTTGAAGCAAAAAGATTTGGATGTGGCCTCCTATACTGAAGAGTTTCAAAAACTTTTCTTGAGATCCAAGGTCCAAGAGGAGGAGAGCATCAAGGTGGCTAGATATTTAGGTGGTTTGAAATGGAGTATTCAAGAGGAGATCAGCCTTTGGACTCCTACTACTGTTCATAAGTGTTTTCAATTGGCACTCAAAGTGGAAGATAAGAATAGAAGGAAACAAGACTCTAAGTCTAGGGGTAGAGGAAGAGGGAGAGACTCTAGAGGACATAGAGGTGGTTATGGGGGAAGAAGCAATGAACCCAAGGCCACAGGAGACTCCAAGTTGATTGAGAAAAGTGGGGAAACAAGTGGAAGAGGTAATTTCACTAGAGGAAGAGGATTTGGTGGTGGAGCTAGAGGCAGATCAAACAATTTCAGTAGGGGTTCACATTTTGCAAACATGAAATGTTACCATTGTGGACAACTTGGTCATCCAGCCTATAGATGTCCTAAGAAGGCATCATCTTCCCAAGGGGATAAGAAGATAACATATGTTCAAGAAGAATGCAGCAACAATATAACTTCAGAAGTGAATCTTGATTCTGAGAAGGGAGAAAATATGATGTTTAGAAGAGTTTTGATCAAGGAGCCTAGCAAAGAAGAGCCTAAACAAAGAAGGACACTTTTTAGAATAAAATGCAAGATACTTGGTAAGGTTTGCAAAGTTATTGTTGATTCAGGATCAACTGATAATATCATCTCTAAAGAGGTTGTCCAAAAGCTCAAGCTAACAAAGATTCCTCATGATCATCCATATAGAGTCACATGGCTGAATAAAGGGCAGAATGTGTTGGTAAATGAACAAGTTTGGGTGGATTTTTCAATTGGAGGATATCAAGACAAAATTCTTTGTGATGTGTTGCCCATGGATGCTTGTCATCTACTCTTGGGTAGACCATGGCAATATGATAGGGATGCTGTCTATCATGGGAAGAAGAACTTGTATACATTCAAGAAAGGAGGAGTGACATACAAAATCCAATCACTTGTTGAGGAAGGCATAGATGCAGCAACAGATCAGCGTGTTCTACTCATGAGTGGAAAAGAATTCTTACATGATTTCAAGGAGAACAATGAAGTTGGGTTTTCCATAGTTGTGAAACCAAACGAGAAAGATGCTGTCAAACAAACACCATTGCCAAGAGAGGTAAAAGAACTATTGGATCAGTTCAAAGATGTCATAAGTGATGGAGAACTTGCCACACTCCCTCCACAAAGATCTATTAGTCATCAAATAGACTTTGTTCCTGGATCCCCATTGCCCAACAAGGCTACTTACAAGATGACTCCAGATCAGAATAAAGAAATTGCAAGACAAGTACAAGAGCTACTTGACCAAGGTCTCATTCGGAAGAGTATTAGCCCATGTGCTGTACCGATTGTTTTGGCACCAAAGAAAGGAGGTAAGTGGAGAATGTGCACTAATTCTAGAGCCATAAATAGGATAACAATTAGATATAGGTTTCCTATTCCTAGAATAGAAGATCAAATGGATTGTTTGGGGGGTGCTAAGTATTTCTCCAAGATAGATCTCAAGAGTGGCTACCATCAAATCAGAATGAAGGAGGGTGATGAATGGAAAACAGCCTTCAAAACTACAGAACGACTTTATGAATTTCTAGTAATGCCATTTGGCCTCTCTAATGCACCTAGTACATTCATGAGGCTAATGAATGAAGTGTTGAAGGACTACATAGGCATTTTTGTAGTGGTTTATCTTGATGATATTCTCATTTTCAGCAAGACTAAAGAAGAACACATGAAGCATTTGGAAATTGTTTTAAAGAAGTTACAAAAGAAAAATTGACCATTAATCTTGAGAAAAGTGAGTTCTTGAAACAAGAGTTGGTTTACCTTGGTTTTGTAGTTTCACAAGGTAACTTGAAGATGGATGAAAGTAAAATAGAAACCATTCTAAATTGGCCTACACCTAAAACAGGGGCTGCAGTAAGAAGTTTCCATGGTTTGGCACAATTCTACAGGAAGTTTATAAGGGGTTTTAGTGAGATATGTGCACTAGTATTAGACACCATCAAGGGAGGACTAAAAACTAAGTTCTTGTGGACCAAAGAAGCCAATGAAGGGTTTGAAAGGTTGAAGAAAGAGGTAGCTACTAAACCCATTTTGGTTTTACCTAGTTTTGACAAGTTGTTTATTGTAGAATGTGATGCAAGAAATATTTCTATTGGGGCTGTATTAAGCCAAGAAGGAAGGCCAGTAGCATTCTTTAGTGAAAGGCTAAATGAATCCAAATCTAGGTACTCATCCTATGACTTAGAATTGTATGCATTGGTGCAAGAACTTAGGAAGTGGAGGCACTATCTTTTACCTAAAGAGTTTGTTGTATACACTGATAACCAAGCATTGAGTTACATCAACACTCAAGAGAAGTTGAGCCTAAGACACATCAAATGGATGGAGTTCCTACAATCCTACACATTCACCATCAAGCACAAGAAAGGGCAGATAAATAAAGTAGCTGATGCATTAAGTAGAAGGCTGCTTACTATCCAAGAAATACAGTTAGAGAGTATTGGAGTTGAAGGTTTCAAATACCTATATGCTGATGATGAAGACTTCTCAGAGGCCTACAAGGTATGTGTAGAGTTTAACAATCATTTTCATAGCAAGTTTGCTGATTACACTTTGCAAAATGGGTTGTTGTTTAGGGGAAATCAATTATGTGTGCCTAGAGGATCAATGAGATAAAATCTGATCCAAGAGAAGCATAATGGAAGCCTTAGTGGACACTTTGGTTTGAACAAAACATTGGAGTTGGTGGAAAGATTCTACTATTGGCCTAGGATGCAAAGAGATATCCGGAAGTATGTTGAACAATGCATGATTTGTCAAAAGGCCAAGGAAACTTCTACAAATGCAGGATTGTACCAGCCCTTACCCATTCCAAATAGGCCATGGGAATGCATCAGCATGGACTTCATAGTGGGCTTACCAAGAACAACATCAGGTTTGGATAGTGTGTTTGTAGTTGTGGACAGATTTAGCAAAATGAGTCACTTTATTCCTTGTAAGACTACTCATGATGCTAGCTATATTGCTCACTTATTTTTCGAAGAAGTTGTAAGGATTCATGGCTTACCAATCAGTATAGTTTCAGATAGAGATGTTAAATTCATGGGGCACTTTTGGAAGACCTTGTGGAGAAGGCTAGGTACTAACTTGGCACATAGTTCAGCTTACCATCCCCAAACTAATGGTCAAACTGAGGTAATTAATAGGGTGCTTGGAAACCTTCTAAGATGTTTAACAAAGGAGTATGGCCAAGTGTGGGATCAAGTCCTACCACAAGCTGAGTTTGCCTACAATGATAGCACAAATAGAACTACCAGTAAGAGCCCTTTTCAAGTTGTTTATGGTTATCACCCAAGAGGAGTTTGTGAGCTGCGAGAATTAAAGAATCAAGAAGAGATTAGTGGACATGCAGATGATTTTTCCCAATACATGAGAGAGGTACATGAGCAGGTCAAGAAGTCCTTGATAGAGGCTACTCAAAGGTTAAAGACTAAAGTAGATGAAAGGAGGAGAGATTTACAATTTGAAGTAGGAGATTTGGTGATGGTACACTTGAACAAGGCTAGACTTCAAAAAGGTGTTCCAAGCAAGCTTCAAATGAGGAGGATAGGGCCTTGTAAGGTTCTAGCTAAGTATGGCCCAAATGCCTACAAGATTGAGTTGCCAAACAATCTAGCCATCTCTCCCAACTTCAACATTCAAGATTTGGTTAAATACAAGAGTCCTAATGTCATGGAAGAGGAACACATCATAGAGGTAGATAAGAATGTTCCAAAAATCAGTATTCCTCTCTAAACCAAGCCTCAAGCTGAAAAAGTTCTAGATTCAAGAGTAAAGAAGAAGACTAGGCATGGAATTTATATGGAGCATTTAGTAAAATGGAAGAACCAGCCTGAATTTGAAGCGACATGGGTAGTTGAACATGAATTAAAAAAGAAAGGTATTAGTCAAGATCTCTTGAATACTGACCCACCTTAAGTTTTTTTTTGTCATAGGGGGAGAATGGTGCAGGAGCACCTAGGAAATATGCCAAGTTTCCTAAATTGTTTTTGCCTTGTAGTGGTCTTGGCTAGACCACATGAATAAGCGCTATGTGATAAAGCCCCAAGTGTGTGAGTTGTGTTTGTAAATAGGTTTTTGTTGTGTTTGAGTTTCCAAGTTGCTTCTATGTTGGCAAAATTGCTTAAATTGCTTGTTAGAGCCTAGAATGGTCAAACACTGACCAAGACCCCAGGAGGATGGGAAACATGGAAAATATGTTAAAAGTTGTAATTACATGGAAATAGGTTCATTTAACCATGTTTGAGGTCATGGAGCCATTAAATGCACAATAGTGCAAAAGTTGCACTTGGCAACATTGCAACTTTGCAAAGTTGCTTGACAACATTGACAAAAAGTGCTAAAACTTTATAAGGGCTTCAAGAATCAGTTGGAAACCTATGGGATCTGTTGATTCACGTGGGTAAGAGGTATTTAAGACCAATCCAAGTTAGTTTGAGGGTGGATATATGCTTTTGTACGAATTTTGGCATTGGAATGAAGAGCAAACTGAGCATTTTGATGACAGTTTTCTGATTTCACCCTTCATCCACACCTTTAATGGATTGATAGGGTTGATGTTTTCATGTGATTTTATAGTGTATGGAATGTAGATGCTTTGGTAAATATTAGGAGTTTTTTTGATGAGTTTCATTACTAGTTTGAAAAATCTTTTTAAAGTTGCGAGTTCGCTGGTCTGTACACAGCAATCAGCAAAGAAATCTCTATAACTTGAATTCCAATGGTGGAACCATGATGGCCTTTTTGAATCAAGTAATAGACTGCATAAAAAATGTAAATATGTATTTTTGTCTTGTTTTTGCAAAGGTTTGTTGTTTTTTCCAAGAGGCCCTAGGCGAGTTTGCATACCCGGCTAGGCAATGAAATCAGCAAATAAGTGTTTGAAAGGGGCATAGAATGGGGTGTTGGGTGCAATAAAAATTCATGGAAGGAAAGAGTGGTGAGCAAAGGTAGTTAATTCTAGGAGTTCAGTCATTTAGAGTCCATTTGAGTGGTGGAAGGAAGAACTCTCTATATTCCTATTCATACAAACAAGAAACCCTTGTAAATAGACATATTTTTGGAAATCCCTTGTACGGATGACCTGGGTATTGCAGACCTGAAAAATATTCAAGGGTAGCCAAAATGGTATCCAAATCATAAATTTTTTTGTGTACTTCTTAAGGGTTTGAGGAGATATAAGCCAAAAATCAGTTTTGGAGGCCTAATTTTGTTATTAGTCTTGGTAGCCCTCTTAACTATGCAATCTTCAAATTGATTGGAAACCCAATACTCCAATTCACTTAGTGATCCTAAAAACTATTGAATGAGACCTAATACAAGCCTTGGAATTCAATATAGCCAAGAATGCACTCCTGGAAGCCAGTTGTCAAGAACGGTGCAATGAGAGCACTAGGGAGACCCCATGGTGAAATAGAGTTTTGAGTTGATTGGTGAGGATTAGTGTAATAAGGGAATAGAGAGAAGATTCCCGTGGAGTAGGGTATAGGATAAATACCCTAAGAGGCTAGGAGAAAGCCTAAAGTGAGTTCTAGTAGTTGAGGCTAGAACCTTGTTCAAGATCCTCCCCATCACTTCTCCTATAAGGATTTCTAGGTGAAAAAATATCATGTGTCATACATGTGTTGAATGTGAAAAAATATTCTTAATTTTGTATTTAAGCTTATATGCATAGATTGTGAGAAGGATGTGTGGTGAATTATTTTGAGCTTGAAAGTTTTAAGTGTTGATTCACCACTCCCCCACCCTCACCCCCTCTTATAGTTTAATTCCTTATTGTATTTCAAATAGTTCAATCTTGAATTGGTAGTCTATTGTTGTAGGTTTTCGATATCATTATTAGGCCAAGTAGGGACCTCCAAGGAGGAGAGAAGACTTGAAACAACTTAATGATAGTTATCCCTCAAGGTGGAGTATAAAGGAAGTCACTCAAAGAGTGGAGTTAGGAAATTCTTAGGTTATGATTTCCAAGACTTAGAAGGCCCTAGAAAGGAGCTTGGGGTATAGAGAAGATGCATAACCTAGATAAAATTTGTGTAAGGATAACTTGGACAAATCCTATCATTTTGTGGGTTAATTAGTGGGTTACAACCCTATTAGATGATTCAATGCCATCTTTTTCATAATCTCTCTTGGTTATTCATAATAGGGTGGGCACTCTAATAGTAAGGTAATCACTTTATTTCCCATCTCTCACCTTACCTTTCATGCTGATAGAGATAGATCTACAAACCATGTTGATTAATGTTATTTCTCTTGCATTTATTATATCATCATCTATGCTCTCATAGTAGATTTCTAAATATGATATTAGTGGGTGAGATGTTTCTTCAATTGAGGTCTCTTTCACTCATTGATTTTTGCTTTTTTAGAATTGACCCCGTATGTCTTTTATCTTTGTTTCTATTTTATTTTCTTTACACTATAGTGAATGGATGTGGAGTTGGTACCCTTGGTCTTGGGGACTTATTCCCTTTGAGTAAGTGATGTTCTATTGTATTGAAATATGTTAGATTATTATTCTCTCTACTTCATTTCATGTTTCTGTTGGCCTACACTCTTGGTAAAGTGGGTAATAAATGCACCATCTTAAACTTGGAGCACTCCAATTTGGTGATGATTTAGCATTTTCTTAATGAAAGATCATCAATCTTTCTACATTTATCCTTCCTTCATCCCCTTTTTTTCCTTTCTCCTTGATGAAACTAGGGTAAAACCTAATAAACCCTCTTTAAAACTTCTATTTTCATGGTGTTAATATTTACATAGGATATATCATCCTCGGTTATCCCTTCTCTTCATCCATCTACTTGGAAACTACTATCCATACCAAAATTGCTATATCGCTAATTTTGTGCCCAACCTATGGGATCTGGGACTTATTTTGGGATCCCAAAATAATCTTCAAGGTTTTGGGCCCTGATTGTTAGGAAAATAAAGTGCCCTTGACAAATCAAGGATGTATTTCAGCCTTGATGAGAAAATCAAGGGCATAATGCAGCCTTGATTGGGCCTTACTTTGTGTCCCATGTTTTGTTCCCTTGTCCATATAGCTTTAGGGTGTTAATTACTATACAAGTTTACCTATGAGAGTTAGTTGATTCAAAATCCTATATAAACCCTTTCACTTCCTCAATATCATATCATGCATTCACAAGCTCAACTTCAAGCACCCACATTCTCAATTTATTAGGTTTTATTCAAGAATTAAAGGAATTCATTGTATCTGTCCATTAAGGATCAAGGATTTATGCATTCAAGATATTTAAGTAGATTATGCTAGATTTTCTATTGCATTTTTTACATTGAAGATCTCACTTCATACATTCAAGATCCTTTGTTGCATCTTATACATTTATCCTCTGAAGGCATATTTCAAGTGCATTCATTCATAAAGGTTTATATCCATAGATTTACATTAGCTCATGTTATATCTATCACTATTACTTGCTAGCATTCTATCTTTATTTTAATTCAATCTTAATTCCATAATTATAGTTTGATTGAGGAACCCACCCCCCCCCGCAAGAACACAAAAACTAGTCCATTATTTTGTAGGATTTAGATCTTAGATTAGAAAATAGGTTACAAATCTAGATACCATTTTTGGTTCTCGACAGAATTACAAAATTAGACACAACATTAAAATTATTTTACAAGGGTTATTGGGTGACCACTAATGCTTTAACGGTGGTTAGGTCATACTTAATGCCTTAGATTGGCTCTAATAGATTACCAAATAATTTTTAGAATTTTTCTATTTCAAAGATTCAAACCTAGATCCTATGTTGATAAAATTTATTCAATTATATATTGTTATTTATGTTACACAAATGTTATACTCTAATGGAATACTACTAGATGGAACTAAGTTTAGAAGACTCTAGTATCAACCAAGCTAAAGTTTGGAATAAGACAACTTTTGTGATCAAGTACAAACTGAGACAAGTCAATCTCCAAAGGAAATATTTGTAAAGTGAGTTAGCTTAGTTACCAAAGAGGTATGTGTAAATTGAGTCAGGTCAGTTAACAAGGAATTCAGTGGTAACCGAGTGACCCATTTTCTGTGTAAGCCAACCTATAGTAGAATAACTTTGATTATCATTTGGTTTACACAAGTCAACTTAGTAGATGTTATTTGTTTATCTGTAAGGGTTTTCAAACTGACTTGACATTGCATTTCATATATATAAAAGGTCAAGTTGTGGATTGAAAAATGAGAGTGTGGAAGAAGATAAGATGCAAATTAAGAAGGATACCTAATTAAGGGTAGAAAATCTAAGGAGTTGAATATAATATTATCATTAGGAAAGATACAAAGCATAAACTAGAAAAATGATCCGAATCTATAATTTAGTTGCTTTGTTAATCAAGTTGATCATTGTTACTCTCTAACAATTGTAGTAGTGAAAAATATCTTAATAGAGTTGACTTAACAGACATTTTATGAATCCTCTAACAAGGTGAAATTTCTAGTTTGAAGTGTCCTAAGACCTCTAATAAGGCCACTCCTATTAGGTTTATTTAAATCCTTTAACAAGTTCACACCTAACACTATTTTTTCTAACCTTTAATAAGGTTGGTTCCTAACAAGGCTCACTTTAGAAGAGTGAAAACTTGTAACTAGTTGCAATGTGGTTTTCCCAAATTGGTTCTACAACTAGGTTACTAAAGGTTAATAAACATCATTATCTTAAAGATTTCTTTGTGAACTAAGTTATAGTGAATATCTAGTTCTAACTGAGCTACAAGTTATAAGGAAGTTTGTATTGGTGTATAAGGGATTTGGAATTATTTTAGTGGTAACTAATTCACCCCTCCCCTCTTAGTCACTCCTCTTATATTTCCAACAATTGGTACCAAAGTTGTTGGTGCTTGCAAAATTTTTTTTATTGTCACAAAAGCTTACACCCTTGCCTAAAGTTTTTACCTAAAGGCAACCTTGTGAAACATCAAAATAATCTCCAAGTTCTAGGACTTGAACTATGAGATTGAGTCTTCAAAGATGGTGGGTTTCCTTACAATCTTGGTGTACCTAACTACTCTTTGAGAGGAAATAGGAGAAGGAATGCATGGAAAGAAAACCACCTAGTCTAATCTAAAGGGGTTATACACCAAAATAGTCTTTTTAGCCTTATCTTTTCATAAAAATGCACTATTCATCAATATAGTCTCAGAAGACATTGATTCAACCTCTATTTTAACTCAACAACCACATACATATAAAAAACCAAATGGATTATATGAAGAAGGGACTTCACTCCATAACATTCAAAGGCAATAGTAGATACTATTATGCATATTGAAGAATGAAAATAGAACATCAAAAAAGGAAAGAAAGATTTGTACTTTTATTAATGGGGGAATGAGGTATAGTAGAGATTACATTGATTCATAGACAAAAGGAAATTACAATAACATAGTGGGGTACAGTTGTCATGGAATTAGAGTAAAAATGGCTAACCCTAAGAAGGGTTACAAAATTTTCTTTTATAGTGCAAGCATAACTTAGACAACTTCTACCCTAAGGAAAAGCTCAATGACTACATTTAAGATTGCAAAGAATAATCACTATAAATCTGAAGATTTGATCCTAGTCCACATCCAGATGTAGGACACTCATATATGTCATGCCAATAGAGAATTGAGAAGACAAAATCTTTGGCCTTTAATGCTTTAAACAAGTGGATGGATAATCAGGTGGCAATGGTGTATCCCTTTTCATTCATCGAGCATGGGGAATTTCAAAAAGTGGTTGTGGACAATCAAGAATGCCAGATTTTCCATTAAAGAGTTGTTTCTTTCTTGCTATTAGTGTGCCAATTTGGCCATGTCATCAATCAACTAGAGTCAATCCTCAAGCTTCCCCACATGGACCAATCATATTTTATCATTCTACCACCCTACTAGCCCTTATATTTTATGTTTGAGCATTGATTACACATGATCATGGCTTTGTAGCTCTTTACCTTCATTAGTTGTTTACTCTTGCAAAACTGAAATCAAACCATATCACTACTTCACAAAATATCCTTAACATTTTCCACTAACTGATGCAACCTAGTGACTACATGATATTAACCCTTCACACCATCACTGTAGTTTAGGTTTAACAACATTCTAACCATGTGATGATGTGAGGTCACTAAAATTCCTTAGTCACACATTCGTAGAATTAAATTGATATAACATAAAATGCATGTGACCTTATGGAAATAAACTTAACTATCTATCAAATGAATTTTCATAGCATCACAGACACTAGCACGTAACCTTGTGACTGAATGACCATTGACCATTGACCATACTTGCATTGTCATGGCCTTAACCCAAATTGAAGATTTAACCATGCGACCCAATGAGAAAAGTTATTTTTTGTATTGTGGCCCTAACCATGATTAACTGTTAATCCATTGTGACCATGAGAAATGAAGGAAGGTGTGACTTTTCAAGTGCTAACTGCGTGATTTTTCTTTAGAGCATGAAAATGTGCCGATAGCATGGGATGACTGCCTCACACCTTCATGGCTTTCTTGATGGTTGAGGTACATTATCCTATGACTGGGTGATGAAAGATAGTCAGATGATCATGACTTAAAACTCCAAAGGGACATAATATGAAGGCTTGAGACTTAGGACACAAAATATAACCCAAGGTCTATATGTCCCTTACAACATTGGTTTATTTGAATATTTGAAAATATGACCATTGGCCATGCTATAGGAAAAGTTCAAAATTTTGGTGGAAGGAAAAATTTGGCTAACAATTTTGGAAACTTAGAGGGGATACTAGCCTACCAAGTATATGACTAGTGACCTTAAGCTTCCATTGGGATATGGAGTCATAAAATGAAACTTGTACTTTGTGAAACCATAACTCTACCATTGTCTTCTATGTAACTACAAAACCTCAAGATCTAGCTATCTTACAAAGAGATAGGTTGTGCTTGACACTTCTTAGAAAATAGAAAAGAATAATAAAATACCTATTCTAATATATATAGAAATTCACAAAGAATATAAGTCAAACAAAGCCATTAACTAGCTTGTTGATATACCTCCCTTTCTTTGTAACCTTGGAATGCTTGAAATGTTCAAACACCATCCCTCCATCATTAAATGGTTGAGTGTAATACCACATTCCACCAAAATTTGATACAAAAGGTGGCTTACATTTTCATTCATGTTTCTCACCCTAATGAATGGAATCATCATTTATGTCCTTGAAGACAAAAATGTCCTCATCAAACCCTTGAGAGAACCATGATTCTTCTAGTTTCTCTACTTGTTCTCAATGCTTAAACAATCTAGCTCATAATGATTTTGGTAGGACCTCCTCATTTTCAGCCTAGAGAAAATTTGGGATGACAACATCCTATTCATGTATAACATAGACCCTTGGCTTAGCCTCGTTCTTATGCCTAAGAGAATTCTAATGGCCCTCCTTGTTTTCAAAGATAGTGCAATTCATATTTGATGGGTCCACCATGCAGGGCTCCACATGCTTGATATTGAATGTCTCTACCATGTTAAAGATCTTTGTGCCATTCCTATCTTTAAAAAATATTTGGGACCAATCAATAGCAATATGTCCACCACTAATCTTGGTAGTGAAATTTCTAGATAAGCAAATGACAAATTGTGTAGGGAGATCTATAAAAGTTATATCTTGCAACATAACATAGATAAGACATGCATGTAGGGTCACTTTTAAATCTTTGAATACTCCCAAAGTTATACTAGAGCTTTCATACAATTTGAAAATCCCATTGGCCATAGGCTCATATTTTATGCCTTGCTGATTAGCAATCCTCTTTGGCATGATTGAGGTGCAAGCACTAGAGTCTATCATACAGTTATGAACTATTTTATTTCTAATGACTAAATAGATATAGAAAGGAGGCGGCTTCATTTTATTACTTTGATTTTCCTCCTTGGGGGATTGTGTATGGTTGGCTAAACTTGAAGATTCACCTTGTGTTGATACAGAAATAGCCTTGGGTTCTTCTTCCATCTTGCAACTATACTCCTTATCCTAGTCTTGAACTAGTCTGGTTGCCCCCTTTGATATCTTTGAGTAGATGACATGCATGGTTGTAGTACTATTTTTATTCTGACCTCTACAACAAAAATCTTCATTACCAAAGATGGGATAAGAAGCATTACCCTACACTCAAGCTTGATATCCAACATTGGATTGATTTGCATTGCATTATTATCCTAAAGTTGTTGGAATATCTTGTATAGTTAAGGCCTAAGGAAATGCCTTGATCATTAGATGGACAACCATATCTATGTATCCTTGTTGTTCCTAAGCTAGATTGTTCTAATGAATAATTTCCTTTGACTAATTTCAAGCTACATAACAAATACAATTGAAAGATTTATTTTGTGCCCATGGAGCTTGTCCATGATGTGTTGGCCTATATGACTGCAACGGCTAAGGGGAACTAACAATCTAGGATTTTTTTCCTTTGATCATTGTCACCTCATTTCCAAGGTTCTGAATTAATGATTTCTACTAACTAATAGCCTGCTTAATATATTGTGTCTCTAATTTTTTACCTTAGAATCACTAACCCATGCAAGAACTATGGTCTTGAATTATTTTATCTATATTTTGCATCAACATTTGCATCATGACCTCAATACTATCCATCTCATTGGAGGATGTAGAGGCTATTGGGGTTGTGGTCAAAGATTGGCATGTATATGTAGTAGGGATAGGAGCTATTGTTTATTGACAATTGGGTACATCTAGAAATAAAAGCATTGTAGGCCTTGGAGCTAAATTTCCTCCTTGTATCAAGATATTCTCTACCCTATCAATAATTTCATAGGTAGCATGTATAGCCTCTCCTCCCATGGTTTTCATTATGGTAGCAATGTCACTATTTTGGGCTCTAAGGTAATGCAATAAATCATTACCAGTGGTAGGTTTTACTACAACACGCATTTTATCCCATGTATTCTAAAATCTATATTTAAATTATGTCATATATTCATGGGGTTCCCTCTTGATAGTCATTAGCTATTCCAAAAGTGATAGGTGGTCACTTTTGTCCTCAAAATTCTTATTAAATATTTCTCCTAGCACATCCTAATCAGTGATAGAATTATGTGACAAACCTCTATACCATTATAGAGCCAAACCCCTAAGTGACTATTCTAGAAGTCTAATAGCAACATCCTCATCTATAATACCATGAATATTACATATATTTGAAATTTATTGAACATGTTCTAAATGGGAGAAGGAAGTTTCATCAGTAAAATTAGGAATACTTTTAAGGGTTTATACTAGGATATCATGTCTTTGGGCTAGAAGGAGAGGACTCCCAACATTAAAGGTGGAAAATGCATATGCTCTAGGTTGTGCCATATGGAATAATGATCTATTCAAATGAAAATATAGTTGCCAAGGTTGTGAACTATCAATAGGAGGAGTGGAAAGAGATCATGTAGGTGTATGTGCTAATACTACACTTCTAACTAGTGATAGGGATAATCTATTTCTCTTTCTTCTAGGTTTTGAAAATGAAAGCTCAATATATTGAAAATTGACTCTAGAAGATGCACTTGTATGAGCCTTGGGCATGAAACATAGAAAACTTGGTCTCGAAACTAGAATGTAGAGATGGTGTCACCAAGTGCTTGAAAATGAGCCTCTTGAAGGCCTAAAATATTGAGAGCAGCACTATCTTCTTAGTCTTTATTTGAAATTCTTCACTTTGACACTAGTGAACTAGTAGACTTAAGAGTACATTAATGTTAGTCCCACCGAACGTGCCAAAAAAATTTGTCACAAAATCTTGTGCCCTTGCCTAAAGTTATTACCTAAAGGAAACCTTATGAAACATGGAAATAATCTTGAATTCATGGGACTTAAACTATGAGATTGAGTACCTAGAGAAGGTTGGTTTCCTTACTATCAAGGTGCATCTAAATACTCTTTGAGAGGGAAAGAGAGAAGGAATTCATGGAAATAAAACTACCTAATCTAATCTAAAGGGGTGATACACCAAAATAGTTTGTTCATCCTTATCTTTGCCTAAGAATGCACTATTCATCAATATAGCCCTAGAAGACATTGATTCAACATCTATTATAACTAAACAACCACATATAGATTAGAAACCAAATGGATACTATGAGGAAGTGACTTCACTTCATAACATTCAAAGGTAATAGTAGATATTTTATGCATATTGAAGAATGAAAACACAACATCAACAAAGGCAAGAGAGATTTTCTCTTATATTAATGTGGAATGAGGTATAGTAGAGATTACATTTATTAATAGACAAAAGGAATTTATACTAATAGAGTGGGATACTACTATCATAGAATCAAAGAAAAAATGGCTGACCCTAAGAAGGATTAAAAAATTAACTTTTATAGTGCAAGCATAACTTAGATAGCTTCTACCCCAGGGCAAAGCTCAATGACTACATTTAAGATTGTAGAGAAAAATCACTATAAATCTAAAGAAGATCTAATCCTAGTACACATCTAGATGTAGGAAAATCATATATTTCATGTCAATAGAGCTTTGAGAAGACAAAAATGGCTGCCAATAATGCTCTAACCAAGTAGATCGATAATCAGGGAGTGATGGAGTGTCCCATTCATTCATTAGGCATAAGGAACATCGAAGAATGGTTGTGGATGATCAAGAAAATCATATTTTCCATTAAAGAGTTGTTTCTTTCTTGCTATTAGCACACCAATTCAGCCATGTCATCAGTCAATTGGAGTCAATCCTTAGGCTTTGCCACATGGACTAATCATATTTTATCATTCTACCACCCTGCCAACCCTTATATTTTATATTTGACTGATGAGTTCCCATGATCATGACTTTGTAGCTATTTACCTTCATTAGTTGTTTAGTCCTATGCAACCACAATCAAACCATATTGCTTCTTTGTAGCTTTTCCTTAACATTTTCCACCAACTATTGTGACCCAATGACTACATCATACTAACTGTTTGCACCATTTCTATTCTTTAGGCTTAACAAACTTTTAACCATATGACAATGCAAGGACATTGAAATGCCCTAGTCACACATTCGTAGCATAAAATTTATATAACATAAAATGCCTATGATCTTGCAAAAATGAACTTAACTATCTATAAAATGCATTGGCATAGCATCACAACTTGAAAATTGACCCTACCACTTAACCTTGCAATTGAACGACCATTGGGCATTGACCATGCTTACACTACATCCTTGCATTATCATAGCCCTAACCCACAGTTGAACATTCAACCTTGTAACCTAGGGAAAAAAGGTATTTTTTGTTTGGAAAACCTAAGGATGATTAATTGTTAATCCATTGTGACTATGTGAAATGAAGGAAGGCATGGCTTCACAATTGTTAATTGGATGATTTTTATTGAGACCATGAAATTGCATCAATAAAATGGAATGATTGCCTCACACCTTCACAGCTTGCTTGATGGTTAAGGCATATTATCCTGTGACTGGGTGATAAGAGATAGTTTTATAGTTGCAACTTGAAATTCCAAAGGGATATAACATGAAGGCTCAACACTTGGGATATAAAATAGAACCCCAAGGTTTATATGTCCCTTATAACATTTGATGATTTGAATATTTGAAAATATGACTATTGGCCATGCTACAAGGAAAATTCACTATTTTGGTGGGAGGGAGAATATGGTTGATAGTTTTCAAGGACCTAAGCTAAAGATAAAGATTTCTTATAGAAGAAAAATTCCTAATTTGAAGAAAGATAACTTCAATTCTTGGAAGGAACTCATAAAGCTACCTTTGGCAATCATTAGATATATATGTCTATAATTCCTAGAGAACTAGTATGTGGAACCTCCTAGTCCTTTAACTCTTGATTAGATGGTGGATAAAAAGAATCACAACACAACGATGATTGATATTTCTTCCTCTCTCAATTATGTTGAATTTTATTAAGTCAAAGACTACGCTACTACTCATAGAATGTGGAACAAGCTACAAAATATCTATGGAGGAGATAATAATTTAAGAAGAGCTAAAGTAGAAAGTCTAAGAGGCCAATTTGATCAAATGAGAATGAGAAAAGATGAGAATCAAAGTAAATATGAGTGCAATTAGAGTGTTAGTTATTCAAGAGATGAGATGTGATACCAAAGATGATATAACTTTGGATGCACTAATCAGAAGGTTGACGAATTTTGAGATGGATAAATTTGATAACTATCATCTTGGATCTTGCAACATAGAATCAACATTCAACACCAAACTAACTCCTGATAAGAGGAAAGGAAACTCAAAAGGAAAACACTCTGATCGTGAAGAAGAAGAATCCAATGATGACCTTCAAGAAATTGAAGCCCTTCTTGCAAGAAGGTTACTAAAAGGAAAAGGTAAATACAATGACAAATTTTCATTTATTTATTTTTCTTGTGAAGAAATTGGACACATTGTTGTAAGGTGTCCAAATAAGGAAAGTAAAGATGATATAAAATCCAACAAGTTCAATGGAGAGAAATATTTCAAAAGCTAAAAAGACTACAAAGACCAAGGTAATAAATCTTGTTATATTGTTAAAGATTCTAACATTGATGATTAAGATGAAATGGTATATATTGCTATTAAAGATGAACTAGATGATGACGAAAATGAAAAGATGGCTCTTATATCTCATGTTAGCAAGAATGACACATGGATAATAGATAGTGGTTTTTCTCATCACATGAATAGTGATAAAATAAATTTTGAAGACTTGGAGCACTATAATGATGGAAGTTTTAAATATGGAAACAATGAACCATGTTATGTAAAGGTGAAAGGTTGCATTGTATTGACTGATGGAATCAAGTGTGATAATCCTACTAGGTTGAAGGACTAAGACATAATATTCTAAGTATGGTACAATTGAACAATATTGGATACTGAGTAGAATTCATGAATGGGAATCCTAGGCTTTTGGATGGTAAAGGAAACCTAGTTTGAATGACAAAAAGTAACCTATTCTATCTAGATCTCATTGAAAATTCTTTTTTTTTTGGCACAAGTAGAGGAATGTTGGTTATGGCATAAAATAATGTGTCCTATTAAATTTGATAATCTAGTTACTATAAGAAAGAATGGAAGAGTAAGAGGTATTCCAAATTTAAAGAAACCTAAAATGGCCATATGCAAATAATTTCAGATTGGAAAGATGAGTAAAACTAGCTTCAAAAGTAAGAATTTCAATATTGTGGAAATCTTGGAACTAGTTCATACAAATTTTTGTGAACCAATAGGTATTGAAAGTTATAATGTAGAAAAATAGTTTATTTTGTTTGTTGATGATTATTCTAGGATGATGATGGTGATGTACTAAAAAGAAAAACCTAAAGCTTTTTAAAAGTTCAAATGTTATCTAGCTAGACTTGAGCAAGAAACAAATAAGAAGTTAAAATGCCTAAGATCAGATAGAGGAGAATTAATCTCTAAAAAATTCAATGAATTATGTAATGAAATAGGAATCAAAATATAAGTATCTATAGGAGGTACACCTTAGCAGAATGACATTACAAAAAGAAGAAATAGATCTATCATGGATTGTGCAAGAATAATGATGATAGAGAAAAATGTTGCAACCAAATACTTGAAAGAAGCAATCAACACAATTGTTCATACCTTGAACCAAGTTTAATTGAAGAAAGGTAAAAATAAATCGCCTTATGAATCATCATATGGCTATAAATGTAATGTCTTTTATTTCAAAGTATTTGGAAGAATATGCTATATCTTGAAAGAGACAAGGAAAGGAAAATTTGATGTGAAAAGCGATGAAGGCATTTTCCTAAGATAATCCAACAAGAAAAAAATATATAAATATTTGCATCTTGCTACTCACAAGGTCATAGAAAGTGCACATGTACAAATTGATGAGTTTGTAGAAGAGAATGAAGAAAAAAGCATCAAGGAACCTGAAAATTGCATAGACTTTGTTTACTTTAAGGCTAATACTTTACCAAAGGTGTTAGTTTGCAGTGACTGATCAAGAAAGTACTGTACATACTTCATAAATTCTTTGGAATTTATTTTTGGTACTATTCATAGATTCACAACTAAAGTTATGGCTAATTTATAATCGACATGTTATAACCCTAAAGCGGTTTAATACTTGTATAAAAGGGCATTGGGGATTGTTTCATGGTGTGATACAAAATTGGTTCTTGCGGAGGTATTGAGCTGTAAAGGTTTACTGATTGTATTTAGGTTATAATCACTACATTGTAATAATATTGGACTTGTTGTTTGGTGGACATAGCCTAGGGATTGGGTGAACCACGTTAAATCTTGGTGTGTTGTGCTCTTTTTTGTGTGATCTATTATTTTCTGTTATTGTTTATATTTTCATGTAGTTTTTATTTTTGTTTGTGGTTTTATCCTAACAAAATGTTCAAGCTATTGTGATTGGGTCATAGAATATCATTCCATCACAACTAGTTATTCCATCATAGAAAATTGCCTCACCTTAGTAGGTTATGCTACCCGAGTTGAAGCTAATACTACCTAAGTTGTACCTAGTACAACCCAAGTTATAGCTAGTGCAACCTGAGTCCTAGACTGAAGACACCAAGTCACAATTTGTAGGATGTAAGTCTTAGACAAAAGTAGCACAACACAATTTGGAGATTCATAAGTGAATCTAGTCTAGAATCTAGAAGGAAGGCACAAGTACTTGGTAGATATGTCAGAAGGCATTGTGCACCTAAGAAAATAATTGGAGATTAGATAAGAGGTGTAATGACAAGGAATAAACTAAAAGGCACATGTTTGCTTAATAAATTTGAACATAGAACTTGTTGTTGGTTTTCAACTACTAAGAAACAAAATACTTAATACCAAGATAATAAATGTCATAAAAATCTAAGGATCAGCTACTTCCTATAAAAAATTGTATGTTTCTTATATCAGGACCCAACTTCAAATAAATGAAACAAATTTCCTACTCTTTAGGCTCTATAGAACCAAGGCAGGTATACCTAAGGAATAGAAAATTTTCAATCTAATACCATATACATATTTTGTTAATTCCATGATAGTGTACCACAACACACATCCCTTAAAGTAGATTTGGTCACAATTCTTCTTAGGTTTACAAGTAACTCTAGCAATAGTAGCTAACTAAAACTCAAAGATTCCCTACAAAGAAGTGTTGACCAACATTGATATTCTTCAAATAGTAAAGTAAAATTGATTTATAATTTGGGCTTGATGATTGTTCATGGTCTTTCATCTACAGACTAAGTCAATAGATCAATGTCTCATCCATTGGGATTGAGAGTCCATTCAATTAGATCTATTTGATTACATTACAATGAACACTATCAAAAATTCTCACCGAATATCATTCTTATAGACATCCTTCCTATTATCATGGAAATCCTATCAATCTCACTTAATAATTTACTTAATCCTTTGAATTAAAAGAAATAGTTAACTGACATACAATTTGATTTAATTGCATTCAATGGAACAAGGCTTGCTCATACAATTTCAAAATAACTAGGCAATAAAAATGGAGACAAGATTCAACATGAACAGATATGGGGACAATTTATCTTCATATTAATTTCCTTTTGAAAATTGTATACAATTGAAATGAAAGTCAGAGTGACTCAAGATTTAAAAAAATTAGATCCAACAAGATTAATGTATTCTCAACACATTTGCAGAGAAACACATCACAAAATTTTACACCAAGAAATTGGACCAAAAAAGCTTAGTCAAGACTAAAATTATGCAATAACTTAGACCCTTTCTCTAGACCTAGAATCTCACTTATAAAGGGAGAGATGCAACAAGCTTTAGGCTTAGGGACTTGATAGCTACCCTTTAGACAAAAGATATTTACATTAATTGTTGTCACAAAAAACAAAAATTTATGCAACAGAAAAAAATTGCACTAAAATATTATTTTAGTGGGCCCATTTTCTATTACATTTTCAAATACTAAAAATTCCATGATTGGCTCTTTTATTATTCTGACTCCTTAGAATATGTAGCCATCAGGTTTTACAATGATGTATCTAGCTCTATTTTATGTATGTTCACTTTAACATGAGGCTCTCCACTTTCATTATCATGAACTATTAAGGTAATAATTATTTTTGAGTCCTCCACTGTCACATCATCAATTTCATCCCTAGAACTAACAGTTGTGATTGGTTGTTCTATTTCCCTTGATGAGGGTTATTGTTCTATTTTGCCTCTATTTAGTAAAGTGTCATTTTCTTGATCCTCTTCCTCACCCACACCATCTTCTTCTATCTCCATATATTCTAAAGACATAATGTCTTCCCTCCATTTGTTAAAAATAGTATCATCAGGCCAATCAAAATTAAGGATTTCACACAAGTTTTTTATTACAAAGCGTCCTAATTTATCTATTTCAATGAATTCTTTACTAATGGCATTATAAAATAGCTGTACTTTTATATATTCTTCATTAGTTATGGCCCATAGTATATGTCCTTTTTCATTAATAACTTCATTCATTCTATGACAAAGTAAGTCATCCAATTCTTTCTGCCACTCTTCTTTTTCCTTTATCTTATCAACCCTTTTGAGTGCACTATAGAAAAGATAATTTTTTTCTCCTATATGCTTTGTAAAAAAAATTATTATTCTTTTTTGGATAGAAACCCTTTTATCAACAAATTCTATCAAATTATTTTTAATATCAAAGGTCTTCTCTATTTTCTCACAAGATAATTGGATAAATGAGATACACATGATAGTGATATCCTTATCTCTCTCACTCCATTTTTGAACAATGGGCTTCAAAGTGTCTTTGAAATCTTTTATTTCATTCCATGTATTAAGGATCCCCACCAGTTTGTCATAGAATGTTGTCCAGTCAATCTTATCTACCAAGTATCAGATTATTTTTCTAAGCATTTCTTTGTACTGGTTATTCAGCTCAAGCTACAATTCCCATAACTCAGTCTTTTCTTCTTCAAATTATTCTGTAGTGTAAAACTCAAGTCTTTGCAGGGTATCAAGAAACTCAATAATTGGAGTGCACTTGAATGGCTCAATTGGGCAGTGGGGATATATAATCCTAGGTCTGCTAGATTCTCCCACTTTTCTCTTCCCTAGATGTTTATCCACTTTGGATACTTGATTTTCTAGCAATTGTATCCTCTTTCCTATCTTGTCACATGCCTTCAGTATTTCTTCAAACTTGGCATTGAGCTCCATGAATTTACTTTTCTCTTTTCTAGCTAATACTGACCCAAAAGCTACCATTTCTTGAGTCATTTTATTAACCTATTGACTATCAACTTCATCTATTTTGTAAATTTTGAGGGTGCATACATGCTCAGCCTCTAAAATTTATTGTATCCTTGTTTTATTTCTTTTTTCAATTTACTAGATCACCAGAGCTTGGTGATCATTCTTGAACTTCATTCCTCTATGTGCTTGCAATATTTCTTTCTCGATTTTATATTGCACATCCTTTTCCTTTTTGATAGAATCAAAGATCATAGCATTAGCTATGTCCCACTCAGGAAAAACAAAAACTCCTGACTCTTTAACAATTTGTCTCTTGGCCTCAGGTGTTAATTGGGCAAAGCCCTCCAAAAATTTAGTTTTACAATCCTAATCAATTTCAAAGTTCAATTTATTTTGTTGCTCTGCTTTTATTGTTTTACATTTTTCCTCAAAATTACCAATGATTTTCCTCCATAAAAATTGTGCAAAAGCCCTAGATTTTACAAAAATTTCATCATCTATAAACTTTTAGGATGGTTCTAAAATTATTAGATCTATTTCCTTACCTCTATAATCATCAATAGTAAGCTCAAAGGATGGCATGGGAGGCTCCTCAAGAACTCCTGCTTCAATATCAATAGTTGCAACAACTATGTCTCCCTCCCATCCAATTTGCCTTAGTTTTTCTATAAGATATGCCTCATCATCAATTCTGAGTGGAGTCTGGGATGGTAAGTACTCTCATGCTTGAGAGTATGAACCTTGCTCTAACGTTTATTTCTTAGGAGCACTAATTTCATGTGAGATCTTTGATCTTGGCCTTTTGTAAGGGGGAATGTGCTATATATTTTGAGACACAATGTATCTAACCCTCCTCTATAGTGTATACTAGCCTAGAGTCACAACCATTCTACTATTTACTCTTCTTTCCACTTTAGTAGATTTATCTAGATATGCTTTAGCTAAAATAACCTTCTTCTCATTCAAGGTTAGCATTATTGTAGGAAAATTATTCATTGACATGTTGATTTTTTCTCTCCAATGTTTCTTGTCTACTAGGGGGTTGTAGCTAGGGTCAAAAGCATTAATAAATTCTAAAACTTTGTTAAAAACTACCCATTTTTCTTTTTGAACTTCTTTTTCTTGTAGTGAAAATACATTTTTGATGATATCCTCTAGGAAATACATAGTCTGTACAAGAACTTTAGCTTTAGTTCTCTCCCTAAGGAGGTCATAAAATCCCTCTGTATCAATGTAATGAGCATGGGATTGGGCCATTTGATATTTATCCAAAAATAAGCTCAAATTTCTCCTTCCCTTTTTAACAAAAACAAAATCATGTATAATAGTAGCAACAAAGAAGAATGTGCCTTTAGCTTTTCCTAGTATATCCCTTTCTTCAACTAATGCAATCTGCTATAACAACACTGCAATTCCTATCTTTAAAGGAACATGATAGGGTAATACATGGGGTTTTCCCAAAAATCCATAAACTCTAATCATAATAGAAATAGGGTATGGGATTATATCTCCCCAATTATGATTGACCAACAACCCCTTGGTATGGTCCTTAGGTCTTATCAATTCTAACAAAGGTTTTGGTATTCTAGGACTATCACATTTTAAAAGTAATCTAAGTCTTGAAGCGAAGTAGTTTTCAAATCTGATATAACTAGCATCTATGACTTCCCAAGTCATGTCAGTGCTCCATAACTGAACTAGGAGTTTCTCTCCATCCCTCTCTAATTCCAACTTCATCTCCTTAGAGAAGAATGTTACTCCCTTATATAGACATATATACATCAAAAGTGAATACTAGCACAAAGGCCTATTTTCCTTACCTTGAGCTATCCCAATCAGACCATTGTGAATTTCCTTAGCAAGGTAGATGGCAAAATCAAGAATTGAGCTCATTCCAAACTATACAATTTGAGCTATGATAAGGACAATAGAGCCTTGAATATAGTCTTGTTCATCCATTCCAAATATTTTGCATAAAGAAAAATATAAGGCCTATGTCCTATGATTAAAATATTTCTTCATCAAGGTCTCTAGAGTGTTAGGTGTAGCCAAAGGCAATAATCCAATCTTGACAAAATGTTGTTCCAACGGTTCTCCCCTTAGGTATACCATCTGTGGATCATACCTAGCTTGAAATTTTTTCATGTAAATATTTTCATGGATGGCATGGTTGGGGTTGAGCTTGAACACTTCTCTAATCAATTCAGGAGAAACCCTAAAGAGATTATCCCTAGCATGATTTTTCATAATTTTGGTAATGGGGTCATCTTTCTTAGCCATGTCAATAAATAGGTCACTATCAAAAAATACCTTAGGGACAACCAATTTCCCAATGTAAAACTCCTACACATTACTTAGTGGGGTGTCCTAGTTATGTTCTACAAAACATTTTTTGAACAGCTCCAAACCCCTCATTGAAACTTGTGCATCTCTTAAGTAATTGGCTTTGTCATGGAAACTCACATTGACCACCAACCTAGGGTTTTTAGGGATGAGTTCTCTACTTTTTGTCAACTCCTTCATAGATAGGGGCATTTGTTCAAGAAAATCATCATGAATGGATCTTTTTAGGTAATTTGTCAAGCCAAAAAATTCCTTTTAGGGAGGCATCTTATTTTTCAACTTCACACAATGATAATTTCTTAATTTTCAAGAGTCACACACCACTTACCTACCAATTCCTACATTCTATTCTTAGTGAATTACTTTGCAAATTACTGAAAACCTCATAGAATCTCATGCCCTAGGTCTGGAAACCCTTGCACTTTGAGAAATTTTCCATTGTGTGGCTCAATAATGGTGATTTTTCAAGTTATACTATAGTATTAAGGTCACATGAAGTAGCCCTGAACAACATAATGTCTCTAACAGTTACTTTTGATGTTGTGCCTCAGATTTAAATTTTATTCATCAATTACATAGTGTCAAATGACTTTATTTAAAAATAGAAAGGTTTCTTTAAAGTTTTGAAATCCTTGCCACTCATCAAATAGGTGCTTCCCTTTTTTACTTAAAACTTGAGCATTTTTATAATGTGGTAAATCACTAATCATTGATCTTTGAAAGATCAAAGATCACAAAAAATAACAATACTTTGTAAATAAAACCTTCTAAAAGGTGGCTCAACTAGCACAATCATCTTCAACTTGGTAAGCACTTATTTATCCATCCAATTACTTCACTCGAACTCATCACATTTTCGACCCTAGCCTTGCTCAACAGTCCTTTTACATGCGTGAAACAGGCACTTCCCCACTTTGCTTAAACTTTGAACATCTTGGAATTGCAGGTAAGCACCATCTATTGATCTATCCAAGATCAATGTTGAAACAAATTTATACCTTTTAATATTGAGTTAGCCACACCAGCCAATAAATGCATTACATTTGTGTCAACGTGTCTAACAATTGCCAATAGTATAGATTGTGTATTATCTTTTAAAGACTGCATCCATGACATCATCATATGCCAGATGTCAATGAGGCTCTTGCACTTTTCTTAAAATCCTTTCACTTCTATAATATGGGCATGTTTTGTCTATCAATCTCATCAATATCAATGGTGTGTAACTTGCATTTGTTGAACTTCATGAAACATCCTTCATGACATCATCTAGGACAAGTCTCATGAAGGCACTTCCCCACTTTGTTTAAGTTCCTTGCACTTTTATCAAGTGGTAATGTGGCTAACATTGATCTTCCAAAGATCAATAGCTCTACAGACATGATAGAAAAAACAACCTCAACATTTTACTTAACCAATAATATTGCAAGAAAATACAATGTGCATTGATAGATACTGATAACTCTAAAAAGGATCTGACGAAGAACTGACAAACTTTGATGAGCTTTGATCTTTGTGGTGCAATCAAGACCCACCATTAGCAAGTTCTATGTGGCACCAAGGCACTTTCTTGCTTCCTTTAAAAACCATGCATCTTCACATTTTTGGCATATGCTCACCATCAATCTTAAAGAGATTGACGGTCAACCAAAACAAACCATCAAAGTTAAGATGCTTCATAAAATGCTTAAGAAAGATAACTGCAATTAGGGAAAGCTTAATAATAAAAAGGTTTATTTTGCAAAAATGATAAAGTAATCTTTTTTAAAAGGAAAACATAGGATAAGCATGTCCCATGCAATTTAAATTTGAAAATTATATTTTAATTACTTTTTAGGGCTAGAGCACAACATCAAGGGTCTATGAAACTTTAGGAAATTAACTAGGGTGTCAATAGAAACTCACCAATTTTGAACTATTACCCTAGGGTTTTTTCACTATGAGGTACAACACATGATAGAGGGTGAAAATCCAAGCCAACATAACTATTAAACATGCATTAAATAATGAATGTTGGATAAAGGCAATGAATGAAGAAATTGAACAAATTGAAAGGAATTGATAGCCCATATTTTCACCATGCTCAAATTTTGAAAATATACTATGAAAATGTCTTGAAGAGTATTGTGTAGTTAGAGTTTTTTACATATTGTTGTCAAGTTTCCAATAAAATCCCTAACCTAGCACGTTTATGCCCTAGCTCATTTTTAAAAAGAATTCACTAACATAGGATCTTGTAAATGTTTTAAGAACCATGTCCTTTACCTTATCTTTGAGAAATTTTCATTGTTCTACAATCAGACTTGGTTTATACTTTAGGTTTTATTTTTAGTGGGAGATCGCATTTAATTTTCAAAAATTACTATCTATTATTTTGATCTTAGGATTAAAGTTTTCAGCATGGAGTCATAGGTCTAAGATTTCAACCAGATATTATGAAACAAGGGTTAACATGTGACCATAAATGTTAGTTGTTGGGTCTCACAATTATACGAAATAAAATGCAATTGTAAAGTTGTATAAGTGTTTGTGTGTATTTTGATCCTATGCTCATGTTAGTAGAATATCATCATAAGTGTTTTATGATGATTAGTAGGCACTACAATCTTCAAATAAATGAATTAATGTAGAAGTGTAAATGCTTTTCAATGGACTCTAGGACATATGATAAGTAAGAGAAGCAAGAGATTCTAAGGTATATATTTTAAAGGTGATATAGTGTTACAATATTACAAAGTGGGGCATAGTGTGTAAGCATAAAGAAAACCAATACATGTTAATAAAGTTCCCAGAAGATACAAAGATAAAGGATCATAAGATCATGATGGAAACAGATGGAGGCTTTCACAGTTATGAGATAAGGTTAAATGTATGGTCATAAGGATTAAAGAAAAGTAGATGTTAGAGCTTCCAAGGTTAACGATAAATGACAAAAAAAATAAATGTATGATCATAAGGTAAAGGAAGCAGTTAAAAGAAAACTTCTAGAGTTATAATGGAAGTCTTGATGACTATGAGCATAAGATTGTAAAGGTTTAGATGTATATTGCCGATGCTACGAAGAGACTTGAAAGTTGTCTAGTGTAAGTTCATAGGTCTTGAAGATGACATTATAACTAATTCCTCTAGTCTTATGATAAAATGATGGGCATAAGTTTGTAAGAAATATAAAAAAGCTTTTCACTGCTACAATAAAGTATCAATCATAAGATTGTAAAGATTAGTTTCCTTTCTTATAAGGTTATGAAGGTTTATTCAAAACGAAAGCATAAGATTGAAAGCCCTAATTTTAACATGAATAGGTATTTTTTACTTTTTTTGAGCTAGAAATGATAGAAAGTATGAAATTTGAGAAAGTATGGAAAAGTGCTAATATGGATAGTTAAGTCGATACTCCACTGAGGTGACAAAAATAAGTAAGATTAAAAGATTGTAAATGTAGAAAATAAATGTAGCTAAGAGTTGATGAAGTACACATAGCATAAAAGAACATTTTCTTGACTAAAACAAGATATTGTGCACAAAGCATGAAGAGTTTGAGAATTTACAAAGCTTTTTAATTTGAAGTTAGAAAGTTTTCAGTGCCAGTAGCAAAGCTTCCAAATCCATGTTATTGGAAGCATGAATGCTGATCATATTCCTATGGGGAAGTATTGTAGATATGTTACAATGATGATATATTGCATTCATGACTGAGTTTGTCATTGATGTCAACATAGTAGTCTTATGTGGTATCTGACAGAAGAACAATAGAAAGATCAAGTTGGTATAGACAACTAGTTAAATATTATCACTATCCAAGGTTTCAGGAGATACATCTGAGTATCTAGTATATGTAGTTACTGATGGAAAAGGAAATGATAAGTCTAACAGAAGTTATGTAAGATTTGGTGATGTGTATTCTAAGATAGAGCTTATAGAGGCATGTTCTAGTAAACTTGTTATATCTCTTAGCAAGAGTTGTTATTCTGAGAATCAAGGTTGAGGATGTGAAGAAGACATGCTAGTGATGACATGGCTAAGTTCACTCATTATGATGACATATGTATGAAAAGATATTCAAGTTTCAAGGTAGAAGATTAATGTTATTTCTAAGAGAAGCATGTTCTTAATGTGATCTTATAATGATTAATTGAGGTCTAACAGTTGACTTAGGGAATTATTGTATGGACTCAATATAAAGGGAGGACATTTTCATTAATCATTTAAGGAGAGATACATGACATGAAGAAGCAATTGTAAGTAGCAAAGAGAGAAAAATGTGAAGTTGAGTAGAGTAGAGTAGAAATGAAGGAAACTTCATTGCTAAGATTTTGCTGAGTGACTCAAGGTTTGATATTTTGTGACTTGGTCTACAAGGTCTAATAGTTATTGGTTTGGTTGATATAACAAAGGAAAGAAGAACATAATAGTAAATTGTATGTTTGAGTAGTGAACTCTTCTTATAGTTGAAATTTCATGTTTGGGCAGTGGGCTCATCCTTCATACATTGTACTACAACTCTTAATAGGGTTGGAATATCCTAACAATGATTCAAAGTCTCCTAATAGGGAATCATGTGTACTAATTATTGTAATAGAACCTTAAAAGGGTCCATCCTCTAATAAGGAATAATTATATTAGTATATCATCTTGTGGGCATCATTCCCACTAAGGTTTTCCCTCTAATCAAGGGTTTTCCTAGTCAACATATCTAGTGTAATTAGTTGTGTGCATCTTATTATGGTTTCTATTTAATTTGGTTAAATGATTAAGTTTATTTAAAGAAGATAAATGTTTAAAATATTAGATAATTGATTCACCCCTTCCCTCTCCCCCAAAGTTATCTTGGTGGACTATTATCTCTAACAATTGGTATTAGAGCATCAGGTCCTTGAACATAAAGTCTAACAAGTTTAGGAGATCCATGGTGAGCATGTTTAGGAAAGATTGTCTAAAATTTGATGGAACAAATTATGATCACTAGAAAGAAAAGATGAAGACACAGATCTATTGTGTATGGGTTCAGGATATTGGATCTTGAAAAAATCAACAAATAAAATTATTGGTGAAAAGGATTTGGAAACATTTATCAAGGTGGAAAGATATCCTTTTATGTGCAATATGAGAGCTAGAGAAGCCCAATTGACTTCACTTCCTAAAATTGAATACAATCAAGTAAAGTCACTTGCTACTTCACATTTGATTTGGAAAGTTTTGGAAACTATTTTTGAAGGTGATGAACATTCTAAGAAAATGAGGTTGCAAAGTTGGATTTGTGCATTTCAAGATGCTCAAATGATGGAAGATGAATCTATAAGAACATTTGCATGTAGAATATAAAAAATTACTGCAGGTATTAGATCTAAAGGAGGAACCAAAGAAGATGATGAGGTTAGATGAAAGATATTGAAGATCTTAACACTACCATTTAAGCCAATAGTTCAAATGATACATTTGTTGATATATTATATCAAAGATTTCACAAATGAGACATTGCTTGGAAAACTTGAAGTAGTTCAGAATGAGCTTAGACAATTTGGAGAATTAACTAGAATAGAGATAGCTTTTAGTGCCTTGAACATTCAACCTAATTTATCAAGGAGTGCAAGTTCCAAAGAATATTTTTCTAGTAGTAGAAGATTTTATGAGGATAGAAAGATTGAAAGAGTAGCCTTGTTGGTAAGAAGAGAAAAATGTGGTAAGAAAATCTTTAAATGTTGGACTTGTGATGAATATGGTCATTATGAATCTATGTGTCCTAAAAGAGAGAAAAAGTATAAAGGAAATTACAAACCTAGAAAAGATAGAGAGTGCTTGTATGCAAATGAAGAAAATGATTCTAATGAACAAGTAGTAAGTGCTAGTTATGATGAAATAGGATTTGTTGTAATTAAAGAGGAAAGTCCAGAAAAAGTAGCATTGGTGTCACATGTTGAAAATAAATCTGATTGGATAATTGATAGTAGTTGTTTACATCATATGACTGGTGATATGAACAAGTTTATTGACTTCAAAAGTTAGGATGGGGGCATTGTTAGAGTTGGAAACAATGCAACATGCCAAGTTAAAGGTATTGGATCTATAACTCTTGATGGTAAAGCTAACACTAAGGATGCATAATTTGTTGATGTTTTGAAGCACAATATTTTTAGTGTTGGAAAACTACTAGACAGAGGTTATTAGTTGTAGTTCACAGAGAAGACATGCATGATCAGAGACTAAGATGGAAAGGTAATTGGAATATGGACCAGATCTAGAGGTAATATATTTTAGTTGAATCCTACTAAAATGACATATTTGGTTGCAAAGGTAGACAACAATTGGTTATGGCATAAGATATTTTTTAATATAAACTTTGATAGTATTGTGAAGACTAGCAGTATGTTTGCAGTTGGAGATTTACCTAAGATTGTAAAACCTACTAACACAATTTGCAAGGAGTGTGTTTTGGCAAAGCATAACAAAATTTCTATTCCTAGTAAGAAGTTTAATACTATAGAAAATTTGGAGATCCTACACACAAATCTTAGTGTTCCTATGAAGATTAAAGGATTATATGAAAAAATCTATTTTATAATTCTAGTTGATGACTTTTCTAGAATGATGTGGGTTGCATTTTTAAAAGAGAAATCTAAGGCATTTGATAAGTTCAAGATATTCAAGAACAGAGTCAAGAATGAATCTAGTATGAAGATTAAATGTTTAAGATTAGATAGAGAAGGAGAGTTTACTTCAAATGAGTTTAATATGTTTTGTGAAGAAAATAGAATCAAAAGATAGTTATCAGCTCTAAGAACCCCTAAATCGAACGACATTATAGAGAGAAGGGATAGGTCAATTATAGAAGAAGTAAGAGCTATGTTAATAGAAAATGATGTATCCAATATTTTTTGGAGAGAGGCTAGGAATAAAATAGTCTACACTATGAATAGAGTGCAAATCAGAAAAGACACAAACAATACCCCTTATGAACTGCAATTTTTTCAGTCACCTATAGTTAAGTATTTTAGAATTTTTTGAAGTAAGTGTTACATCAAAAGAGATGATGATATTAAGAAATTTGATGCTATAAGTTATGAAGGTATGTTTCTTGGTCATTCATTGAAAAGAAAGGTTTATAGATGTTCTAATCTAAGAACTAAGACTATTATACAAAGTGTAAATGTGAGAATTGATGAGAAATTCATGATACAACAAAGAATTATTGACTACAACTTAGATGATAATGTTGTTACTAAGCAAAGAAATAATGAAGTATTTCTTGATACTAAAAATAATTAGTAGAATGAAGGAGAACTGAGGTAGGAAAGAAGCTCAAAATCTTCAGTAGGTCCAAGAGTTGAGATAGCAACCCCTACTTTGGGAAATAATATGATAAAGAATCACCCATCTAAGTAGATCATCAGAAGTAGAGATAAAGGTGTGATGAAAAGAAGAAGACTCAATGAAGAGCTATGTTTGATATCTCAAGTTGAACCTAAGAATGTAGATGAAGCATGTAAAGATGATTATTGGAAACAAACTATGAAAGAGGTATTGGATAGGATAGTAAAGAATGAGACATGGGAATTGGTCCCCAAACCAACAGATAAGAATGTGATAGGAACTAACTAGGTATTTAGGAATAAGATGAATGAGCAAGACAAAGTTTTAAGGAACAAGGAAAGGCTGGTATGTAAATTTTACTCACAACCAGAAGGAATAGAATATGATGAGACCTATGCTCTAGTGGCTAGAATAGAAGCAATAGGATTACTCATAGCCTATACAACACAAAAGAAATTCAAAATATATCAGATGGATGTCATGTCAACATTTCTAAATAGAGAACTTGAAGAAGTGTACATTGAGCAGCTTGAAGGTTGACCTTTGACAGATGATAAGGACATATTATGAAAACTAAAGAAAGCATTGTATGGCTTGAAGCAAGCACCCAAAACTTGGTATGCAAGGTTGGACAAGAATTTGGCATAGCTTGGATATAGAAAACATATGGTAGATAGTAATTTGTATTGGAAAGAAATTGATGATGGTTTGATGATTTTGGTAATATATGTTGATGATATCATATTTGGAGGAAATGGTGATGAAAGTGACAAGTTTGCAAAAGAGATGAAAAAAGAATTAGAGTTTTATATGGTAGGAGATATGAAATATTTTGTAGGATTACATATTGTATAGAATAAATAAGGAGTCTATATTTCTCAGATTAAGTATTTGAAGGATTTACTTAAAAGGTTTGGTCTAGAAACATGTAAACCCATTGGAACCACTATGGTAACTAGACACAAGTTATCTATAAAGGATGAGACACCTATTGTTGAGCATAAAAAAAATAGATCTATGATTGGAGGATTACAATATCTGGCTCAAACAAGGTTGGATATAGAAAATGAAGTTGAAATTGTTGCAAGATTCCAAGTTGATCCTAGAGAAGCACATTATGTAGAAGTCAAAAAGATATTTAGATATCTGAAAGGACCATCAGAGTTTGGATTGTGGTATGACATATCTAATGATTTTACTCTAAGTGCTTATAATAATACTAATTGGGTAGGTAATATGGATGATAGAAAGAAGACCAGTGGTGGAGCCTTCTTTCTTGGAGGAAGAATAGTTTCTTGCTAAGTAAGATTGTACATCACAAAGTATAGTAGAAGTAGAATATATTGCAGCAGAAAACAATTGTAGTCAAGTTGTTTGTTTTGATAATTGGCTAATGGAGATATGTAATTGTTGTAATTTATAGCAACTCATTATGTACATGCTTACAAGAAACCTCATAAATAAATATACTTAGCTTTTGGTAAACATAAAATTGTCTAATTATGGAATTTGGTATACAATAGTATATTGTTTTTTTTATAACTTGTTGCTGACATCATCTTATGACTAGTGAAGTTAGATGGAGATAGTATACATGTTGGTGATGATGTGTAACCTTAGAAGTTAGTTCAGACTATATAGAAAAGAGATATTTTTGTTTTAAGTGAAACAAAATAGTGAAGTTAAAGGAAAGGATTATTTTGTTTCTAAAATAATTACTTGTCCAATTAGGGCCAATATCCTAGATGTTTACTATAAGTTGGAAAAGTGTATTATGGTCTTAGATGACCTAGCATCAATTTATGTAAAGGCATGATATTTATGCAAAGGACATTTTGTGATAAGAAGTGTGATATTATTTTGAGCAATTATATCTGAAGTTTTGGTAAAGAGATATATGCCAGGTTTTTTGAAAGATATTTGGTGATCCAAGATCAATTAAGAAAGAAGTTACAATACCTATATTCTAGAAGTTTGATTACTTGTTTGGGTAGTGGGCTCATCTTGCACCTACTATACTATAACTCCTAACATTGAATACTGATACTAAATTTTCTCATTGACTCCTAATAGGGTCCATCCTATACCAAGGAACTTATATATCATTATATTATCTAGTGGTTATCATCCCCACCAAGGTTTCCCTAGTTAACAAAATATGGTGTTATGAGTTATCCTTGTGCATGGTTACTCTTACTATTCAGCATTACTTTATTAATTTGTTATGTATGGTTTAAAGTAAGAAACATTATATAGTTGGTGACAAAAGTTTGTAGATTACTTATTCACCCCCTCATCTCAGTAATCCCTATTTCTAATAATTAGTATCAGATTGAAGTTACTTTGAAGAGGCTTAATAGCTTGAGTAAGGTCCCTATGGATATGGAACAATTGATGAAGAACCTTGAAGAAGTTCTTTAAAAAATTGATATCCTTACTTAAGAAAGAGACAAGCTAAAGGACACATATGAAGACTCCAAAGTATACATTGGACAATTGAAAGAAAAGATTGAACATCTCAAATCCAAGACCAAATCTACTAAATCTAGAATTAGTGATGATGTGTATTCAATGCTAAAGAGAGTACAAGTTCTTGAAGAATAAATTGAAGATTAGGAATCTAAAGTTGATTTTAAGAAATAATCCTACTATTGGGACTCAAAATTGAAGTCCTGATTTTGAGTACCATTGAAAACATTAAGTCCATAAGCACTTCCTGATGCAGGTGTACCCAGCCATTCATTTGAAGCCTAAGAGGTGTTTAATGTTTCTAACACCTTGCATTCAGTGTGTCTATCTATTCCATGATGATAAATTGTCATTCTGTGCTATTTTGTGAAGTCCCATTTTGAGCAATGTCCAATTTTGCATTTTATTCCCAAGTGTCAAACAACAATAGGAGGTTGTATTTGTAATCGAATATCTCACACCTAGTAATGTTTCATGATTCACTACTTTGGGAGTGTTCAGTGTCCATACAAGAGAGCCTATGTTTTAGATTTTAATTCCTTTTGAATTTGTTTGACTAGGTCGTGAAACCCTCAAAGTTGGTCATTTCTTGATATCATACTGATGTGAATTATTCTAAATTTTGGGAAGCACTATTTGACTTGTTATAACTCTAACCCAGTTGACCAAAATGAGAAAATTCTTTTTGCATTGCATTGCAGAGGTCAAAGTCTTCCTATGTTTCAAGTTTGAGCTTATGATGAATCTGTTTGATCCATTCACAAATGCGATTCCAAATGCAATTTGCAACTTTTACTGGTGTCAGTAAATGTAGAGTTGTCAGTACCCCTATTTGTGATGTTATATCTCAAAACCCTTAATAGGTGAGATGAAATAGATTACACTACTATGTTCTCCTTTGAAAATACTTCAAGTGTGCTAATTTTCAAGTCTTGATGAATCTATCTACACACTTTCCCAGGTTCATTCTATTTGCAAAAAATGTTTTTTTGCCATTGTTTCCAACATACAAATTATGAGTAACTCACTTTGACCATTCGCCAAATGTGCGTAGTTATTTTTCATGAGCCCAAATCATAGATTTATATTATCCTTATCACAATGAACCAACATACTAGTTTTTGTTTCCCCAAGTGTTAGTTTAACCAGTTATAAAAGCCAAATCTAAACATGTTTTATGGTTTTTTGACATTTTATTGCAAGTAGTTCTAAAAAGGTAACTTCAACAGTCAATATCTTTGGATTGAGAATTCATCATGAGATGAGATTCAATAGGGTAGAATTATATGGAATGAGAATCAATGTGTTTGATTTTAGAGCCCAATCAATTGCTTGGGTCAGTTTTTAAGGCAGTCAAAGGACCTCCTAGCACTAAGTCAAAAAATTATAGAATGATGTCAAATGAGTTTTTTAAAATTGTTTCCAATGACTGAATTTCTTTCAAATTAGTACCAGATGATGAGTAGATCAATTTGAGATGTTAATCGATCAAAAACAAAAATTCTTTTAGCCAGACCCACTTTGGGGTCCAGCTAATTTTATCAGATTGATAGAACTCCAGGAAGTGAAAATATTTTAAAAGAGGGGGACTACACAATTTATGATCATCTCATACAAGAGCTTAGCAATATTGATGTTGGAGATCCTATTCAAGAGGCTAAATTTGGTGATAACATTAAAAGCCCTCTCTCAGGTAATGTCATCTATTAGTGAGCATCACCATGGTATTTTTTATTTGTGTCCTTGACATGAGATTTTCGAATTATAGTTTGAATGAAGCACCATATAATAAAGTTATGATTACTAAGATGGAAGTGTTTGGCGTGAGGTTTACAACTCAATGAGGAATATCACAAACCTATATTTGAAGATGTCTTCAATGAAGAAGATGATATTTTTGAACTTAAAAAGGGAAGATTATCCTCATGAAGAAAAGGGTGTGTGGATGCTATAATCAATAAACAAGGCATAATTTGATTATCACAAAGGCCAAGTAAAGGATAGTATAAACAAACAATTTGCATTCTTATGTATGTTGTCTAGCACAGGAAGAGGAATCACATCTCCTAATGAAAAGCCTACAATGTTTATCTCATGACAAAGGTTTCAGAGGGTATTTTAAAAGGCACGTCCATTTAAGGAATGGATTTTGAGTTTTCATTTGAATAAATTAACCTCTTTAAAAATAAATTGTGATTGTAGGTTGTGAAAAAAATAACATGATTACAAGCCATTTATCTAAAACATGATTCTTTAATGCCTCAATGACTCATGTAAATACATGATACACAATACAACATGGTAATCTCTCCATAGAAAAATATTACTTAACAAAATCAATCCCTTTATTATTATTATCATAATGAATAAATTCTATCTCAATGCCAACTTGAGCTTTGATAAGCAATTGCACTACCCATAGAACTGAAGCCTCCAACATTTGATGGTGAACTTGTGCAAGTTTTGGGCTCCATGGATCCAACATATACTTCACCTCTATTTGAGGAACATCTTGGAGAAGAGACATTAATTTTGCCTTTGATAATAACTTCAAGTTCTCTTGGGGTTGCTTTAATATGCCTATTAGAGGGTAGAGACAGTAGTTTTAAATCATGAGTTTTTGTTCTCTATTGTCAGGCAAGATATTACACTATGTGGTATTTGTAAATGGTTCTTTTATGCTTGTCTTATCATCATTCCACAAAGGACTCACACATTTGGTTTTTTTGCCATATCTCCTAAGCTAGAAGCACCATTTTTTTAGGCCTTTGCTTTCAGATTGCATAGGCTAGCAATGGAGGATGTGTTCAACATCAAAGGAAGTTGCAATCCATATACATTAAAAGTAACAAACACATAGAGTTGTTATGCAGGTTGACCCTAAGATGTCCTAAACCATGATAGTTTCAACAAAATTGGATACAAAAGTTCTCCAGTTTGGATGATCTCTAGATGTGGAACTATTTATGAAGCTACCAACTCCTATTATTGATGGAAATATCTTAGGAGAAACTCCTTTTTTCACATCAGTGCCATCAAGAAGAGTTGGAATGAGTAAGGATGCAATTTATAGATCTAATGATGAATTCAAAGAAGCTCAAGGATGTGTTGTAGAGGCACTTGTTCAAACCAAGATGAAACATAAATAATTTATTATATTATGCCTTGAAGGATAGTAGAGAAAACCCATACTATGATGATCTTTAGCCTTTTCTTTCCATGAAGTCTTTGCACAGGGAAAAGGCTTTTAAAAAGGAAAGTGAATCTGTGCAAAATTGTTGGCCACCAAAAAGAGAAATGTTTGAATTGAGGAGCTCACTAAGGAGGAAAGCAATGGTAGGGAGCTTGAAGAATTTGAAAGAACCCCACATGCATTTTGAAAGGAGCAGGTGCTGGGATAGAGCATAGTTGAGATATAGCAATGGGAGAAGCATGCCATGAAATGGAGGAATCAAAATTCTTGTTAAACCTTTTAGTCCCACATTGAGTGGTTGGGGTCTCCCTTAAATGTTTAAATATTATTCAACTCATATTTCTAAACATCTTAAATGATAGTGCCTTTTATAAGGCAAAGCTCATTTGCTAAGGGGCCCATCATCGAAAACTAGTTGGAAGTGATGTAAAGAACTTTTGAACTAACACGCCAACCAAGATGCTAACATCATTACAAATTTGGAAGACTTTTCGAGAAGGTTACTAGATTGTGGTGGTCACTATGTCACCAATAGAAAATGAGAGGTTTTCTAGAAAGTGACATGGTGACCTCTTGAAAAACAAAAAATTCGGCGAGAAATGTGGACCCAGTTGCCAATTAAGGTAACCATTTAAAAAATAGCAAGTGACACATAGTGTAGATATGGTTAAGCTAAGGTGGACAAGTGACTAGAGGCTGAGGTGTCAAAAGGTGACACATGTCATGTGGTTGCTATGTCACAATTACATGGCAAACAAGGCTTACTCATCATGTAACATGATAACCCAATCAGAACATGCCACATGGCAAGGCTAGTCAACCATGTCTGACCTAGAGGAAAAATGGTGGGAAATTTCAAAAGGTCCCAAAAAAGTTTATTTTGTAATTGTTTCCTCTATTGAACATGTAGACTAAACTTTTAAATAGATTTTACATTTTTGCATAGTTTTAAACTTTAGAAAAAGTCAATTGTTTTACAAAAATATTCTGCAAGGCTAAAGAAGGAGACTAATTTTTCAAACACCTACCAAAGGGGAACTTTTTGTCCAAAATATGCACTCCAATATACTGTTGGAACTGGGACAAGATGAATTTTCCAAAAATGAGGTCAAAATTTTCACAGATGTTCACCAGTTCAGTTTTATAGTGAATTTTTAATTTTTGGGGCATTTTTAGAAAAATGGGTAGAATTCATCATTGAGCATCAAAATGGGTTACAGGATAGATATGAAAGGTTGTTGAATCTTGAGTATGGAGAAAAATGATTTTGGAAAGTTTATCTTGCCTATTGAGGTCATTTAACTGATTTTTTCTTTTCCTTTTAGTTTCAAATCTGGCATCAAAATCAATTATTATTTCCATCAAATATCTGAATCACTTTATGCTTTTGGGAGGCAAAAGTGATTAATGATTTAATTTACCAGTTGCAAAGAGAGATTAGAGAGATTCTTTTCTCTACTAGGAGATGTTTTCCAAGTGGACACATGTCAAATGCACAACAAATCTAGGAATTCACACTCCTCTATAGCATTCTCTTTCTCATTCTTTGTGGGGTTCTAGTTTTTTCACTGTGAGACCATTATAGGTTGGGAAAAGTAGGGAAAAGTCAAGAATTGGAAATTGAAGTAGAGTTGGCTTTGGAATTGATGAAGTCTGAATGGAAAGATCTGGGATGTGCTAGTTCTAGACCATGAAGCTTTGCTTGGGCTATGATACCCATTCCCATCCCATTAGTTTCTCATTTCAACCATTTTCTCTCTTGTATGAAAACATATGTTTATTGTACAGTCTAGTTCATTAGGTACTTTGTGAGTTAATTTCATGCATTTTCATGTATTATTTCAAAGAAATCAATACAAAGAATAGCAAGTGTTGAGTTTCATTTGAGATCTTGTCTCCTTTATCAGTGAATTGCAATGTTTTATGATCTTTCAACAAAGAGTCTAGGTCATAGGTGTAGTCCCTTAAGGCTATACGTTGTTTCATTCTTGCTTATAATTCAACTATTTATGTAAATGCTTTAGGGAAACCAATAGGGTTGCAAGTTTATTGAGGAGGATATCAAATAAGAATGAGATTTAGATTGAGCATTGATATCAAATTTACAAGGTAAGTGGATAGATCTAGAATCTTGGCATAGGATATGTGTCTCAAATGTCCAAAAAAGCATGAGAGAGATTTGTGAATTTGCCCAATCGATGAGGCACTAATCTGCTATAGGATCATTAGCTTGATGTCTATGCTTTTTTTTCATCCACTTTCACCACCCACATAAAATCAAATCAATTTCAAATCATCTTTATATTTTATGTTTGAAGAGTTAAAATAGAATACCCTCACTCATCTTATGAATTGCATTGTCTCGCATTTAGTTATTATATATCTATGTTATTGCATGAGTCGTTAGGAGAAATAAGGGTTTCATCTACTATTTTTAGATTTAGGAATATGTTTAGCACTAGTACCATATAAATTTAATCTAAGGTCCACCTACCTAGGTTTTGTAAAGCCCAAAGTAGAACAAGGGTCTAGCCTTATAGTTGGCTTGATGTCTCAAATGGTATGTTGAAAATGGGAGTTAGGTGCCCCTAGATGTATAATGTTCACATCGAGGTAATTTGGAACTGTGTTGTAAAGTTGAATCTAATTCAAAGACTAAGAATGAAGATTTTAGAGAAAACCTTGAAAAGAAGACACCTAAATTTGAAACATTGAAAGAAGATCATGAATAACTTCATCAGTACAATACTATTGTGAAAGATGAATTAACTCAATACAGGTAGCAAATTGAGAAGCTATTTTCTTGTAGAGAAAATCTTGATGATTCAATGTTGATACAAAGACCTACTTATGATAATAATGGTCATGGTTATCTAATTAACATGTCTGCAAAGAAACCTCAGATTAGATGAGATCTAAAGGAAAAGAATAAATCTAATGATAAGATTGAATCTAGTGAATCTTTTGATAAACCTTAATAGAATATCCAAGAGCAAGAATAATGAAGGGATAGAGGTAAACAAACCATCTCAAATAACTAAAGTCTTTGTCAATTTCTATATAAATACATTAAATGATTACAAAAGTTCCAATCTAATAACTCAATGAAACATGTTCAACACTATCCCAAAGTTGATTACTAAGGAAGATAATAAATATCTTGTTTCCAAACTTTCAATCTATCCATTTTAAGCTTCTAGCTTGAGAAGTTTTCAATGTAATTATACAAATTTGCATTTATGATTAATATATGGATGCAATTTGTGTAGGGGACTTCGGAGTAGTTACATTAATAGTGTTTTGCACATGGACATTATTTTTTATTATTGATCCTTTTCAATGTGTTCTAAATGGTGCCTAGTTTATCATACAAATTTATACATGAAATTGACTCGCAAAGTACATAATAAACTAGATTGTACAATAAACATATGTTGTCATACAAGAGAGAAAATGGTTGAAATGAGAAATTTATGGGATGGGAAGGAGTATGATAGCCAAAGAAAAGCTTCATGGTCTAGAACTAGCACATCCCAGATCTTTCCATTCAAACTTCATTAATACCAGAGTCAATTCTACTTCAATTTTTGATTCTTGACTTTTCCCTACTTTTTCCAACCTATAATGGTCTCATAGTGAAAAAATTGGAACCCCCAAAAAGAATGAGAAAGAGAATGATATAGAGGAGAGTGAATTCCCAGTTTTTTTGTCCATCTAACATGTGTCCACTTGGAAAACAACTCCTAGGCATGAAAAGAATCCCTCTAATCTCACTCTGAAACTAGTAAATCAAATCCTTAATCATTTTTACCTCACAAAAGCATAAAGTGATTCAGATATTTGATGGAAATCATAGTTGATTTTGATGCCAGATTTGAAATTAAAGGCAAAAGAAAAAATAAGTTAAATGACCTCAATAGGCAAGATAAACTTTTCAAAATCATTTTTCTCTGTACTCAAGATTCAACAAGCTTTTATATCTATCATCTGAACCATTCTACTGAGAATGCCCCAAAAATTACAAATTCACTTATAGATTGAATCGATGAACATCTGTGCAAATTTTGATCTTCCTTTTTGAAAATTCATCGTATCCTAGTTGCAATGGTATATTGGAATGCATATTTTGGACAAAAAATGCCCCTCTGGTAGTCATTTGAAAAATCAGGCTCCTATAGCCTCGCACAACATTTTTGTAAAATTTTTGACTTTTTCTAAAGTTTAAAACTATGGAAAAATGTAAAATTTATTTAAAAGTTTCATGTACATGTTCAGTAGAAGAAACAATTAAAAAATTAACTTTTTTGTGACCTTTTGAAAATTCCCACCATTTTTCCTCTAGGTCAAACCTAGTTGACTAGCCTCGCCACATGGCATGTTCTGAATGGGTCACCATGTCATGTGATGAGTCAATCTTGTGCCATGTCATCATGACATAGTGACCACATGACATGTGTCACCTTCAAACACCTCAACCTCCAATCACCTATCCACCTCAGCTTCACCACATTAGCACCATGTGTCACTTGCTATTTTATGAATGGTCACCTTAACTACTAGTTGGGTCCACACTTCTCGTTGGGATTTTGGTTTTTTGAGAGGTCACCATGTCACTTTCTGGAAAAGCTCCCATTTTCTAGTGGTGACATAGTGACCACTAAAATTTGGTAACCTTCTTCAGTAGGCTTCCACATCCACAATGATGTCAACATCTTGGTCAGTGTGTTAGTTCAAAAGTTCTTTACATCATCTCCAACTAGTTTTCCATGGTGGGCCCCTCAATGAATTAACTCTAGCTTATAAAAGGAATTCTCCTTTAAGATGTTTAACAAATATGATTTGAATAGTATTTATACATTCAAGGGAGACCCCAACCACTCAATGTGGGACTAAAGGTTTAACAAGAATTTTGACTCCATTTCATGGCGTACTTCTCCCATTGCTATATCTCATCTATGCTCTATCCCAACACCTCTTTCTTTCTAAATGCACATGGGCTTCTTTCAAATTCTTCAAGCTCCCTACCACTATTTTCCTCCTCAATGAGCTCCTTCATTCAAACATTTCTCTTTTTGGTGGCCAACAATTTTGTAAAGATTCACTTTCCTATTTAAATCCCTTTTCCCTGCACAAAGATTTCATAGAAAGAAAAGGCTAATGATCATTGTAGTAAGGGTTTTTGTTGCTATCCTTCAAGGCATAACATAATAAATTATTTATGTTTCATCTTGGTTTGAACAAGTTCCTCTACAACACATGCTTGAGCTTCTTTGAATTCATCATTAGATCTATAAATTGCATCCTTACTCATTCCCACTCTTCCTAATGGCATTGGCATGAAAAAAGGAGTTTATCCTAAGATATTTCCATCAAGAATAGGAGTTGGTGGTTTCATAAACAGTTCCACATCCAGAGATCATCCATACTAGGGAACTTTTGTATCTAGCTTCATTGACACTATCATGGTTTGGGACATCTCAAGATCAACCTGCATAACAACTCTGTGTGTTTGTTACTTTCAATGTATATGGATTGCAACTTCTTTTAATTCCAGACACATCCTCCACTACTAGCCTCTACAATCTCAATGCAAAGGCCTTAAAAAATGGTGCTTTTGGCTTAGCGGATATGGTAAAAAAACTAAATGTGTGTCCTCTTGCACCTAAGCCTGGAGTGAAGAAAGTTCCTCCATTTTTTTTTTAAGAGAAAACTTGAGTTTGACATAGAAAGTACCTCATGGAATGATGATAAGACAAGCATCAAAAAACTATTTACAAATACCACATAATGTAATATCTTGCCCAACAACAGAGAACAAAAAATCATGATTCAAAACTACTGTTGGCATTGAGATATAATTTATTCATTATGATAATAATAAAAAAAGGATTGAGTTCATTAAGTAATATTTTGTTGTGGAGAGACTAATATCCTATATTGTGTATCATGTATTTACTTGAGTCATTGAGGCATGAAAAAATCATGTTTTAGATAAATGGCTTGTAATCATTTTATTTTTTTATAGCTTATAATCACAATTTATTTTGGAAGAGGGTTAATTTATTTAGATGAAAGCTCAAAATCCATTCCTAAAATGGATGTACCTTTGTAAATATGCTCTGAAACCTTTGGCATGAGATAAACATTGTAGGCTTTCCATTAGAAGATGTGATCTCTCTACCTACACTGGACAACATACATAACAATGCAAATGGTTTGTTTATACTATCCTTCATTTTTCCTTTGTGATAATCAAATTCTACCTTGTTTATCAATTCTTCCTTTTTTAGGTTCTAAAATATCATCTTCTTTATTGAAGACATCCTCAACTGTAGGTTTGTGAGATTCCTCATTGAGCTAAAAACCTCATGCCAAACACTTCCATCTTAGTAATCACAACTTTATTATATGGTTCTTCATTAAAACTATAATTCCAAAATCTCATGTCAAGGACACAACTAAAAAATACCATGGTGATGCTCATTAATAGATGACACTGCCTGAGAGAGTGATTTTAATGCCATCACCTTCCCCACCCACATGAAATCAAATCAATTTCAAATCATCTTTATATTTTATGTTTGAAGAGCTAAAATAGAATAACCTCACTTAGCTTATGAATTTCATTGTCTCACATTTAGTTATTGTAGATCTATGTTATTGCATGAGTCAGTAGGAGAAATAAGGGTTTCATTTGCTATTGTTAGATTTAGGAATATGTTTAGCACTAGTACTAGATAAATTGAATCTAAGGTTCACCTACCTAGGTTTTGTAGAGCCTAAAGTAGAAGAAGGGTGTAGCCTTGTAGTTGGCTCAATGTCTAAAATGGTATGTTGAAAATGGGAGTTAGCAGCCCCTAGATGTACATCTTGTTCTCATCAAAGTAATTTCGAACCGTGTTGTAAAGTTCAATCTAATTTGAAGACTAAGAATGAAGATCTTAGAGAAAGTCTAGAAAAGAAGACATTTTAATTTGAAACATTGAAAGAAGATCATGAAGAACCTCATAAGTACAATATTATTGTGAAAGGTGTATTAACTCAGTGCAAGTAGGAACTTGAGAAGATATATTCTAGCAGAGAAAGGCTTGATGATTCAATGTTGATATGGAGATCTACTTGTGATAAGAATGGTCATGGTAATCTAATTAACATTTCTACAAAGAAACCTTAGATTAGATGTGATTTGAAAGAAAAATATAAATCTAATGATAAGATTGAATCTAGTGAATCTTTTTATAAACCTAAAGAAGTTGGACAAGACAAGGAACTTGAAATTTTGTATGAACCAAAGCAAGTAGAATCTCCTAAGAAAACTAGGTGTAAATTTAGAGGTAAGTATTTTTGATGTAATGAAATAGTTCATATGAAAAGGTATTTTACAAATAAGTCATTTAATCATGTTAAGGACTTTTATTGTCATAATTGTCATGGTATGGGTCATAAAGAAATGGATTATAGGAAGCCTAATTATAATAATGATAGAAGGAATAGTAGAATGTCTAGAAATACTAAGCCTATAGATAGAAGAAGATCTAATGAGAGAACACCAAGAGAAGGAAGACCTCATGAAGATAGAAGACATATTGTGTGTTATAAGTGCAACAACTTAGGACACATTGCTCTAAATTGCCATGCACCTAATGATCAGAAGAATCCTAGAAGCAGAGCACTAGTATGCCATTTATTCAACAACTTTAGACATACAAAAAAGTATTGCAAAATGGACATAAATTTTACAGATAGAAGGAACAATGGTAGAAACATCAAAAATAGAAGAAATGGTGGAAAGAATGTTGAAAATGACAAAAGGAACCATGAGAGGAACTCAAGAACTAACAAAGACAATGAGGAAAAAAGAAATGTATTTAGTAAGAAAAGAACTCAATGTTGAATTTTTAAAAGGATTGGACATCTAAAAAGAGAAGCTAGATGATGATGAGATGGGAAGATCAAAGCTAGTTATCGAGTTTGATTTGATTAAGTTGAATTAAGCTTGTTCACAATATCAAATTTTGAGAACATCATTCACACATTGAATTAAAGGTAGTGATTTTAGGAAAAGGTGTATAGAGATAAGTTTAGATGGTATCTAAGCTTTCTTGTAATTTGGAGCATATCTAAACAAGTTATGAAGGAATTAAGAGTTACTAGTATTTTAGAAATAGTTAACTTTGTAATAGAAAATGAAAAGTATGTTTTTCTGGAGAATTTCATGAAGAGAAGTCTTGAGGAGCATTTTCATGGTGAAAGGAAGCTATAGTAAACCTCGAGTGGCATCTAAAGATTGGATGGATGATCTTGAGTAGTTATTTGATTACAAAATATAATTGACAACTTTTTCATGTTTGCAAAGTATGCAATTAATGCAAGTTCAAGTTGATGGAATAATTAGAGTACATAATTGATTTTCACTTCATTATCAATACATCCGAAGTAAAGAAGACTCAAAAGCAACTTGTCAAGGCAATTTTGAAGAAAACTGTATTTTCTAAAAGAGGTATTTTATCATTTTTCTAGAAATTTATTTGGTAAAAGTTCATATTTGATAGAATAATGCATATGCCAGTAGTGTACAATGTTGAGAATGAAGATAGACTTAAGTTGAAGGTTATTTTCATGAAATCTATAGAGGGAAACCCTAACATAGCATTACCCATTACTTTGAATAATGTAGTATATTTGGAAGATGTAGGAAGTTATCTTTATAGTAAATTTGAATCTATTGGGAGTGAATACATGAATAAAGATATAGAATTAGTTTGCAATCATGACATGACTCTAAAGCCTAGATTTCAACATTTGAAGGAGCTAGACCTATTCAAATATCATTCCTACCATGAATTGGACATAAACGAGTTGATACATATCATATTAACTAGGATACATGATGGGAAACTATGGATGCAAAATAGTGTAATTGATATTTATGTTGACGTTATTCATGAGGTAATTGGTCTTAATAAACAAGGCAGTATACCTATAGGTGAGAAAATGGTAAAGATGAAAGTTGAGAGTTATACTAAAGTAGTGTATAATGAAAATCCCATGGTGATCAACACCATTAAGAAAGATGATGTAAGATTCTTAAGTAGAATTATTACCTACTCTATATGTGCATGATCAAAGATTGTCAAATTATCAACCAGATTCATCTATGTAGAATATATGATAAAGAGAAGGAACAAGTAAACCTCAATGAAATTATGAGAATGCAATTACTTGAGAACCTAGAAAGGATCAAGTGTACTAAGAAAAGTGTGTTTGGATTTTAGTCACTAATCAATCACATATTCTTCCATGTGCTTAAAAGATTTTCATATTTATTGGTCACAAAGATAATGAGCAGTGATATATGTACAATGGAGAAGATCATAGAAGTATGTAGAAGAAATCTTGTAGATAAGATATTGGATAGTGAAAACTTGATAATGAAGACATTTTAGAATGAAATGAGATAGAGATTCAAAATTGCACCCGCAATTGTAGATAGATTTAAAGAAGACATTTGCATTATTGTTGATATAGATTATACTTATATTCAAGCAATAGAACCTTAGGGAAAATTTCTTGATCCCTTGGGTTATGAATTGAATGATGATATAGTAGTTGGTTATATTAATTTTTTGTTGAAATTAGAGAAGGATAAAGTATAATACAGACCTTGAACCTATGATGAGATTACCTAGTTAGTTCATTAGGCATCCTTGGAGAAGGAATCACATAGTAAGATAAAGTCTATTATGAAGAAAGCTTTATTAGAGGCTAGTATGACTGAGAGTGAGTCTAAAGTAGTTAGGAAAACCATTAAACAAGGCATACTAAATATACGACCTTTGTCAATATCTATTGCAAAGACATCATCAGAATAGAGCATTCTATATGCAATAGTGTCTGATGAGCAACCTAGTGAACCTTAAAGAAAATATGAGAGATTAGTAGAAGTAGTGACCACAAAGACAAAAAGGGTCAAGATAAAAGCCAAGAGACCAAGCAAGAGGAAAAATACATTATTGACAATTATCGAATCTAGCAAAGAAGAAGAAGAAGTAAAAAAAGAAAAGAAAGTAACAAAGTAGTTAGTAGGAAAAGCTTGACAACCTTGGAAGCCAAAGATAGAATAGATTAACTCAACTATTGCTATTGAGGGTAACTTTGTTCAGATGACAAAAAATTATGACTTGTATAATAATTTTGAAAAAGAACACATTGGTATCTCTACTATGAGATACATTATAGAAAAGAATCTAAAATTGAAGGATATTTAGGGCATAGTAAACCAGAAAATCTATGATAGACTTATTGAGAAGAAGGCTCCAACAATAGAAGAAAATTTAGAACTTCAAAACTCTATGCTAAGAACTATTTGCAAGAATGATGATGAAGAAGGGATTAAGGGATTATTTAATAATCTTGCACCTTATTTGAGGAATCAAGTAAGACCAATTTTTTTTTATGGTAGGTGAGAAAGATGAATTAAGAAGTTAGACTACAACAACAATAAGTTAGATGTTGATAGAATATAAGGCAGCATCTCCACCAACACATAGAACCTTGGAAGTTGTAGTGAGCAATGATACTATGCAAATAGATCAAACCAATGTTACCATTAATATTGATGATAATAATCCATTTAAAGCTTCTAAATAGATGAATCTAATACCAAGGATATTGAAGATGAACTAAGACAAATTGAAGAAGAAAAGAGGTTACTTGAAGAAGAAAAGAAGAAAGTATAAAAGGCCAAGCAAAAATTGTTTGAGGATGAGAAGAAAAGAAAGGAAGAGGAGGAAAAGAAAAGAATAGAAGAAGAAGAAATAAGAAAGAAAATAGAGGAAAATGAGAAGAAGAGACTAGAAGAGGAAGAAAAGAAAGGAAAAAGAAAAGAAAGAAGAAGAAGAGAGGAGTAAAAGAGGCAGCCAAGAAGAAAAAGGTGGATGACACTAAACCTTCTAGTTCATCTACTCTACTTTCACTTGCCATCTTAGCTTATCAATTTCATCATGATCAAAGCTTATCAATTTCTTAGGCCATTTTATTAGCTATTTCATGTCTACGATCTTTGCATAAGTATTAGAAGATTAAGGGCTTTGTCTACTTTGTTAGATTCAAGTGTATGTTTTAGCACGGGTGCCATATAAATGAATCTGAGGTCCACCTGCCCGAGTTTTGTAGAGCCTAAAGTAGAAGAAGTTTCTAACCTTATAGTTGGCCTAGTGTTTAATAGAATATGTTGTAGATGGAAAGTAGTTTCCCCTAGATGTATCTTATTCTCATCAAGGTAATTTGAAACTATGATTTTTCAAAACACCAAAAAATTGTGCGGTTGCCCTAACCATGATTAACTATTAATCCATAGTGACCATGTAAAATGAAGGAAGGTGCAGCTTCATAACTACTAACTGAATGGTTTGTCTTTAGACTATGACATTGCACCAACATCATGGAATGACCACCTTGCACTTTTGTGGCTTGCTTGATGGTTAAGACATATTATCCTATGATTGGGTGATGAAGGATAGTAACATGATTGTGACTTGAAATTCCAAAGGGATATAACATGAAGGCTTGAAACTAATGATATAAAATGTAACCCAAGGTTTATACGTCCCTTATAGCATTTGACCATTTAAATATTCAAAAACATGACTGTTGGCCATGCTTGCTATGCAAAACACAATATTTTTGGTGGGAGGGAAAATAATGGCTAACAATTAGTGTCTTGGACAAGCAAAAAGTAGAATTGCATTTTTTAGTCTTTAGCAAAAGTAGAATATGTTGTTGTAGTAGTTAATTGCTCCAACATAATATGGATCATGCAACCACTATCAGGAATGAAGGAAGAAATCAAGGATCTAGTGGTTATCTATTGTGATACCAGAAATGCAATCAATATATCTAAAAATCTAGTGATGTACACCAAGACAAAACACATTGCAATCAAGTATCACTTTTCAAGAGAACTAGTTCATGATAAAGAGGTAAGATTGGAATATGTTAACATAAAGGAGTAGATTCCTGATATATTTACCAAGCCTTTACCTAATGATGCATTTTTGTATCTAAGAGGAAAGTTAGGGGTCATTCCCCTATCTAATGCTCACTAGAGTATAGATTAGTGATGCATCAAGCCAACTACATTGAAGATCAATCAAGTTGATGCAAAGAAGTCAAAGCTCATTACATATAAATTAGTATATTAGGTACATTGTAAAATCAGGAGAGAATCATGTCATATATTCATTATGGAAGAGATTGATGTAATCAAAGTCAATAATCTACAAGAGGGAGAAGTTGATCTAATGGAGTTTGAAGATAAGATGGAAAAGTGAGAATCTCAAAGGGAGCTCTCATGGATCAATGGAGAATCAAAATAAAACTAAGGGTATTATTAAATCTTATAAATCATTTTTTATTTCTATAAGTCTTCTTTGCTTGTGAAATGTTATGTTTCCATAAATGAAAAAGAGAGAGATTGTTGATAATAATTATTCTATGTATTGTTATTGATTTTACACAATTCTCATACTCTAAATGGGCACTTCCAGTTGGAATCGAGTTTAGATGACTCTAGTTTTAGCCAAGCTAAAGGTCAAAAGAAGCAAAGTTTTATGATCAAGTACAAACTAAGATAGGTTGGTCTCCAAAGGAATTGTGTGTAAACTAAGTCAAGTTAGTTACCAAAGAGTTCTATGCAAATTGAGTTAATTTAGTCACCAAGGAACTCAATGGTAACTAAGTGACCTAGTTTTTGTGTAATCCAACTTGCAGTAGAATAATTTTTTTTATCATTTGGATTATGCAAGTCAACTTATTGTATGTTAATTGTTAATTTGGAAGGGTATTTAGACTGACTTGAGATTGGATTTCATATATATGTAAGGTCAAGAAATGGATTGAAAAATAAGAAAGTGTGGAAGAAGATAAGATGTTAATTGAGAAGGATACTCGATTAAGGGCAGAACATCCAAGGAGCTACAAATAATATTTTAATTAGGAAGGGTCCAAAGGATAAACTAGAATACTGATCTAAATTTACAAATCATTTTCTTTATCAATCAATTCAATCATTGTTACTATCTAACAATTGTAATAGTGAAGAAATATCTTAACAGAGTTGAATTAATAATCATTTTGTAAATCCTCTAACAAGGTGGCATTTCTAGGTTTAAGTGTCTTGAGAGCTCTAACAAGGCCACTCCTGACATGGTGATTTAAATATTTTAATAGGGTCATTCTTAGCAATATTTTTTGTAATCATTAACAAGGTTGGCTCCTAATAGGTTCCACTGCAGAAGAGTGAAAAGTTGTAACTAGTTGCATTGGTGATTTTCCCAAATTGAGTTTCCATGTTATTTTCTTATTGCTTTATCTTTTTGCAACTAAGTTACTAAAGTTTAATTCACATTATTATCTTAAATATTTCTTTGTGAGCTGAGTTACAATGAATATCTAGTTCTAATGAAGCCATGAGTTATAAGGAAGTTTGTATTGGTATCTAAGGAATTTGGAAATTTTTTAGTGGTAACTGATTCACCCCTCTACTAGAAGTTACTCTTGTATTTACAATACAACTATTTTAAGGTTTGTATTTCACAAGGTATGTCATCTTCTCTCTTTCTACTTACTTTAAATATCATGTTTACTTTTATTTTCTTCCTTCTTAAACACTATCTAGGTGGAGGTGAAAGGCAAATAAATCCAAGCTACCTATCATTTTTCTCATTAGATTTCCATCAATAATTCCCCTTTTGTCTATCTAATCTAAACAAAAGGGGTTGATCTTGGTCTTCCCCTTAATTACTATATGGATTATCTACTTCCATTTTCCATCCCATACATTAATTGGTGAAGCTAACATTCTCTATTCTTTAAATTTAGATCCTTATATATTCTTGTTCACCTCTCTCTTGGTTAACTTGATTTGTACCTTTTTTTCAGTTACATTCTTTTGATCTTTATGCTAGAAGCATGACTGGTTATGATATTCCTATGGGGGAGTATTGTAGATATGTTATCATGATGATATGTTACATTCATGACTGTGTTTTTTGTTGATGTCAACATAGTAGTTTTATGTGGTATCTAACAGAAGAATAGCAGAAAGATCAAGTCAACACAGACATATCATGGTGTACATTCACTAGAGAGGTTAAAGGTAGATACTAATAAGTGTCTAGTATATGTAGCTAACCTCAAAAGAACAAGATATTAAGTATAGAAGAAGTTATGAAAGTTTTGGTAAAGAGTGTTTTGAGATAGAGTTTATAGAGGCATGTTCTAATAAACTTGTTATATCTCTTCATAGATGTGTTATTCTGAGAACCCCAAGTGAGAGATGGTAAGAAGACATGTTGATGATGGTGTGGTTAAGTTTTCTTGTCATCATTTTACATGTACAAAAAGATATGCCAGTTGCAAGGTAGAATATTAATGTTATTGCTAAGTGTAATGTGTTCTTAATGAGGTCCTATAATAATTAATTGAGGTGTAATAGACAACTCAAGGAATTGTTTTATGGGTTCGATATGAAGGAAGGAAATTTTCCTTTATCATGTGTATCAAAGAGAAGTGATTTTAAGAAAGACAGAGAATGAAATACAAATTTGATCTGAGTAGAGTAGAAGTGAAGGAAACTTCATTGTCAATGTTTTATTGAGTGATACGAAGCGAGATACTTGGATCTGAGGTTCGTGAACTAGTCTATAAGTTCTGATAGTGATTGGTTTGGCTAATAGAATAGAGCAAAGAGGAACTCAATTGTAAATTACTTTTTTGTGCAATGAGCTCTTCTTGTAATTGAAATTGTATGTTTGGGCAGTGGGCTCTTCTTGCATACATTATACTACAACTCCTAATAGGGTTGGTGCAACTCCTAACAAGGTTGGAATCTACTAATAGGAACTCTATGTACTAAATTTTGTAATAGACTCCTAATAGGGTCAATCCTATAACAAGCAATATTTATATTAGTATATCATCTTGTGGGCATCATTCCCACTGAGGTTTTGCATCTGATCAAGGGTTTCCCTACTTAACATATTTGGTGTAATTGTCTATGTGAATCTTGTTATTGGGTATGTTTACTTTGGTTAAATGGATAATATTGTTTAAGGTTGATAAATGTTTTAATTGTTGGATAAATGATTCACCCCTCCCCTCCCCCAACTCAAGTATCTTGGTGGACTATTCTTTCTAACAATTGGTATAGAGCATCAAGTCCTTGAAGATAAATTTTAATAAATTTTGGAGATCCATGGAGAGCATGTTTAGGAAAGATAGTCCTACATTTGACAGAAGAAATTTTGACACCTAAATGATTGAAATTCTTGGTGAGTTATTAGATTTGTGCAAAGAGAAAAGTAATGAGTTTTCAGATCTAGAATCCTTATATTGTATACAAAAGGATAGAAGCACAAGAAAAGATGGAAGCACATTAATAGAAGACATAAAGATAAAGGAAGGTGATGATCTACTTATAAAGAGAAAACCAAAAGGTATGAAATTTTTTGTTTGTTCGACATGTAAATAATGTAGATATCCTAAGAGATTAAGAAAAGATAGAAAGAATCTACTTTTTGATAAAGTTGAAGAATTTAGAGAAAGTATGGAAAGATTCTTGAAATACTGTGTTAATGAGTCTAGATTTGTTAATGAAGAGCAACAAATAGAAGAAATAGTTTCGGAGACTATAATGGAAAGTGCAAATGTAAGAGTTGATGATAACTTCAAGATACAAGAAAGAGTAGTTGATTACAATTTAGATGATGATGTTGTTCCTAAAAAAAGAAATAATGAAGTATTCCTTAAGATTGATAATGATTTGCAAAATGAAGGAGAGCCAAGGAAGGAATAAAGCTTGAAACATTTAGTAGAGCTAATAGTTGAGACAACAACTACTACTCTAGGTAAGCATATGACAAAGAATCATCCACCCAAGAAGATAATTAGAAGTAGACATAAAGGTGTGAGGAAAAGAAGCAGAGTCAATGAAGAACTCTATTTGATATCTCAAGTTGAACCTAAGAATGTAGATACAACATGTAAAGATGATTATTGGAAGCAAGCTACAAAAGAAGAATTGGATCAGATAGGAAAGAATGAGATATGGGAATTGGTCCCTATACTAGTAGACAAGAATGTGATAGGAACTAAACATGTATTCAGAAACAAGGTGAATGAACTAGGTGAAGTTGTAAGGAATAAGGAAAAATTGGTATGTAAAGGTTACTCACAGCAAGAGGGAATAGACTATGATGAGACATATGCTCTTGTGGAAAGAATAGAAGTATTAAGGTTATTGTAAGCATATGTAGCATCTAAGAAATTCAAATTATAGTAGATGAATGTTAAGTCAACATTTCTAAATGGATAACTTAAAGAAGAGGTGTACATACAATAGCCTAAAAGTTTTCCTTTGACAGATGAAAAGGACATAGTATGCAGATTGAACAAAGTGGCGTATTGTTTAAAGTAAGCACCCAAAACCTACTATGCAAGGTTAGACAAGAATTTGACAAAGCCTAGATAGAGAAAAGGTATGGAAAATAGTAATCTCTATTGGAAAAAAATTGATGATGGATTAATGATTTTGGTAATATTTTTTGATGATATCATATTTGGAGGAAATGATGATGAAAGTGACAAGTTTGTAGAAGAAATGAAGGAGTTTGAAATAAGTATTATAGGAGAAATGAAATATTTTCTAAGATTACACATTATACAGGATAAAGAAGGAATCTTTATCTCTCAAACTAAGTATTTGAAGGATTTACCAAAAAGGTTTGGTTTGGAAACATCTAAACCTATTGGAACACCTATGGTAACTGGACATAAGTTATCTACAAAGGATAAGACACCTACTATTCAGTAGAAGAAGTGTAGATCTATGATTGAAGGATTACAATATCTTACTCACATAAGGCCAGATATAGAAAATGCACTTGGAATTATTGCAAGATTCCAAGTTGATACCAAAGAAACACATTATGCAGTGGTCAAAAGGATTTTTAGATATCTAAAAGGAACACCAGAGTTTGGATTGTTGTACATATGATGAATCTAATGATTTAACTCTAAGTGCTTATACTGATGTTGATTAGGTAGGTAGTATGGATGATAGAAAGAGTACCAATGGTGGAGCCTTCTTTCTTGGAGGAGGATTGGTTTCTTGACCAAGCAAGAAGAAGGATTGTACCTCACATTATACACCAGACATAGAATATGTTGCAAGAGCAAATAATTGCAATCAAGTTGTTTGGATGAAGTAGATGCTAAAGGATATAAGGATAGATATCACTGAATCTATTGTCATACATTTTGAAAATATAAGCATAGTAAATATGTGTACGAATACATTGTTGCATTCTAAGACTAAGAACATTTCTATTAAGTATCACATGTTGAGAGAGAAATTTAGAGAAAGGGAAATTAGATTAGAGTGTGTGAGCACTAAAGAGAAAATTGTAGATATTTTCACTAAGCCTCTTTGCAAAGAGACTTTTGAGTATTTGTGAGGTATTTTAGGGGTTATGCCCCTTCAAACATTAGACTAGAAGATGTAAGAGTACATCAGTTGAGTGTAATAGAGTACCATTGTTTGTCTAGACTGAATGCTGATGCTTCCTATATGGGAGAGTCTCTATGATGGAAAATCTCATCTAGGACTCTTGTTGATTGTTGTTTTGAATAGTTTCTTTGGACACTTGAGCTAGCAAGAATAGTTGTTGCAAAGATTTTTGGTTGCTAAAACCTTTGACATTTGTGTTAATGGGGGAGAAGTTCAACATGAAAAACAAGCAAGAACAAGTACATGTTAAAAGAAGTTTAGAATGAAAATATTTTTGGAGAAGTACAACATGCAAAAATAGAAAGAACATTGAGGTATATCAATGGGGGAGAATAATTGATGAAGAGGATTTGAAAAGAAAGATTAATAGTCTTTTGAAGATGGTATTTTTGGAACTAAATGTTTTTCATCTATGTTGTCATCAATACCAAAGTGGGAGATTTTTGGAAGGATGAATTTTGATGATATTACTATTAGGGAATATTATATATATGTTATCATGATAATATGTTACATTCATGACTATGTTTGTCATTGATGTTAGCATAGTAGTTTTCTATAGTATCTGATAGAAGAACAATAGAAAGATCAATTTGGTGTAGATAGATCATGGCATACATTCAATAGAAAGGTTAAAGGGAGATACTACTAAGTGTTTATTATATGTAGCTAACCTTAGAAGCACAAGATATTAAGTTTGGAAAATGTTATGCAAGTTTTGCTAAAGAGTGTTATGAGATAGAGTTTACAGAGGCATGTTTTGGTAAACTTGTTATATCTCTGAGTAGATTTGTTATTTTGAGAGCTAAAGTTAAAGATGTGAAGAAGACATGTTGATGATTATGTGGCTAAGTTTTCTCATCATAATGTTATGTGTATGGAAAGATATTCATGTTGTAAGGAAAAAGATTAGTGTTATCATTGACTATAATGTGTTCTTAATGAGGTCCTATAATAACTAATTGAGAATGTGTAACAACCAACTCAAGAAATTGTTTTATGGATTTGATATAAAGGAAGGACATTTTCATTTATCATTTGTATTGAAGAGAAGTTATTGTAAGTAGCACAAAGAGTGGAATGTGAAGTTGAGTAGAGTAGAGAAAAAGTGAACGAAACTTCATCACCAAGGTTTTCTTGAGTGATCCAATGTTGGATACTTGGATCTGAGGCTCATGACCTCATCTACAAGGTCTAGAAATGATTGGTTCAATTGACATAATAGAGGAAAGAGGAGCTTAATAGTAAATTACTTATTTGGCAAGTGAGTTCTTGTAATTGAAATTACATATTTTGGTAGTAGGCTCTTCTTGCATACACTATACTACAACTCCTAACAGGGTTGACACAACTCCTAATAGGGTTAGAATCTCCTAATAAATATTCAAAGTCTCCTAATAGGGACTTATATCTACTAAATGTTCTAATAGACTCCTAACAGGTTCCATTCTCCCACATGAAGTATATATATATTAGTACATCATCTTGTGGGTATCATTCCTATGGGGGTTTCCCCTCTGATCAGGGGTTTCCCTAGTTAACATATATGGTGTAATTGTCTATGTTCATCTTGTTATGTTTTTTTTTACTTTGATTGAATGGATAAGATTGTTTAAGGTTGATAAATGTTTTAATTGTTGAATAACTAATTCACCCCCCCCCCCCGCCCCACCTCAGTTATTTTGGTGGAGTATTGTTTCTAACACCTTAAATTTGTGTTCTATTGGTTATCTCACATCATGCATTATGAAAAAAAATTGTTGTATGGCTATTTTTTACAATATTATCCTTCTCTCATTTTCTTACAATACTTATGATGCATATGAGAGATTCATGCATTGTACTATGATTATGACTCTTCATGCTCTTATTGCTTATACTATAATGAGGTTAATGAATTTATATTTTCCTTCTTTTAAGTTTATGGTAATATGTTTATGTGGTTGGATTAATTCTTATTTGGTTTGTGTGAGAGCTCTTTTTTATGATGCTCCTAATCATCCTCTTAACTATCCTAATTTGTTTCCTAACCCTCCTAATCCTCCTTATCATTCTTCATCTCCTAGTAGCTCTCAAATGTATGCTCAAGCTTAAATTTTAGTTCATGATGAGGATATTACCATATCCCTTGATGAACCTTCTCCTCCTTCTACTCATAATAAAGGGAAACATAAAGTTGTTTTCATTTCTCCTCCTACTATCATTCGTTAAAGTACCTATTCTCATTATTCTAGTAAAAAATCTCCTCATGTTGAATATTTGAGGGATAACTATCCTAAAGGTTATCAAATGATTACTAACCAAGGTTATAGTGGCTTAGAACTTGGTAGTAATGAACATGGTATTAAAATTCCAATTCATATATCTCCTAGGGTAGACAAACATGGTATTAGTTATTCTCCTTTTGAAATAGTGCAAGAATATACTAGATAGCCTCCTCTTCATCTTCTTTGACCTACTTTTGGTCTAGATTATCTAGATACTCATATAGATTTGTCTTTAGAGGTATATATTCAAGTAGTTATTTCTCGACCAAAAGAATTTATTATCCCTCTTTAAGATTTCCTTTTCATATTGTCATGTCCCTTTCATTAGGATAGTTCTCTCATGATTTTTGAGTGTGTCAGTTTTTCCTTCCAGGTTCAAGAAAAAGATTCTTTACAACTTTTTTCCTTTTACTCGTTAGGTGTTATAATTTCTTCATAATTTCACTTAGTATCTCATCTTACCTATACAATAGGATTCCCCATTATTTTGTAATGTGCATTTGGAATCTCCCTATAATTCTCCTCTTCTTGTTTCCTTTACTTAAAGACAATAAATTCTTTCATTTTCTTTCCTTATAAATAATCTCTTCTTCCTTATACATAAGGGGTAGAGTTGATTAATTTTTCTCTTTTCATCTTATGTCTTTCTTCATTTTTATTCAATTTGGTTATCCCTAATTCAATGGGCACATTATCTCTATATGTTACATTACATTTCTTATATTGTTCTAGATGTCATAAATGCATCCTTTCCTCTCCTATTTCTCTATATATTTTTTGTTGTTGTATAGAATATCTTTTCTATAGATATGTATTTCTTTGTTACATGGATAGTTGTGTACTTTTTCTTAACAAAGTTCCTTTCATATCTTAAATCTCAATTCTTCTCATATCATGATCATTTATAGCTTATTTGATATGTCATATATTTTCTATGTTTAAAATTGGTTATTCTATAATGTTTATTCCCTTTTGTTGTGTATCATTATATCTCTCTTTTTAGATATTGGATGTTTGCAATTTTTGCATGGCTACTAGTATTTTCTTATGGATCATCCCTATATTCTTAAAGATCATGGTATATAATCTGCCATAGATTTTATTTTGTTGTCTCGTGCTTGGGGGCAAGAAGATTTGTACATTATTTATCATCTTCTCTAAAGATCTACTTTCTTTAAGCTTATGTGGAACTTGTTTATTATGTGACATTGTTATTGATTTATGAAGAGCTGTGTCTTAGTTATGGATTCTCTCTTTTGAAAGAGGTGCATATACTAATTCATCACCTCTTTTTTATCAAGTAAAGATATGTCTATTATATACACTTTCCCTTTCTTGGAGAATGTAATTGTTCATTCAAGGATCCCTAATTAACCTATAGAGGGGGATGACCACCCTATTAGATCATTTAATGCCATCTTTTGCAATATCTATCTTGGTGATTCACATTATGGTGGGTATTCTACTAGATGAGATAATAAGTTTCATTCTATCCTCTATTTTTCTTTTATTCTAGTAGAGATAGAACTAAAAACCATGTTTATAAATGATGTTTCTATTGTATTTATTATCTCATAATTTACGGTTTTATAATAGCTTTTAAAATATGATATTAGTGGGTGAGATGTTTCTTCAGCTGATGTTTCTTTTAATGGTTGATCTAGATTTTTTAGTACTGACCCCTTATTGTGTCTTTTTACATTTGTTCCCTTTTTTTTATTTGTACACTATTGCATGGATGTCGAATTAGGACCCTTGGTCTTGGGGTCTTGTTCCCTTTGACTAAGTGATGTTCTATCATGTTATGATTCACCAGATTCTTCCTCTCTCTACTTTACTGCAAGTGTTGGTTGACCCACACTCTCACTAAACTAGGGGCTAAATGTACCGTCTTAGAGTGGAAGCACTATAATTAGTGATGGTTTAACACCATTTGAATGTAATATCATCAATCCCTCGACTTAATCTTCTTTCCTCCCTTTTATGTCCTTTCTCCTATGTGAAGTTGGGGTAAAACCTACAAGATCATCTTTAGAGATCCTATTTTCATGGTGTTAAGATTGAGGTAGGATATATACTCCTAGGTTCTTTGTTCCCTTTATTTATCTTCTCATAATCTACTCTCTATATGGAAACAAGTGTATCTCAAAATATGTGCCTAATTCTATGATATTTGACCTAGTTTTTGATTCGAGAAGGGTCTTGAAGGTTTAGGTCCTTGATTGTGATGGATGCATTGCACCCCTTACAAAAAATCATATAGTGTGAAGATAATTAGATTTTTTAAAAAATATTGAATCCCTAATTGGGCCCTATTTTTTGTCTACTATTGGGTTCCTATATTCGGATAGCTTTGGGGTATTAATTCTAATATAGGCCAGCCTACAAAAGTTAGTTAATTTTGAACCCTACATAAACCTTTCAACTTCCTTAATATCATATAATGAATTTACACATTCAAGTACACTCAAGCTCTCATTTTCTCAAGAATTCTTCAATTATTCAAGATATTCATGCTATTTGTCCTTTAAAGATCAAGGATTTGTGCATTCAAGCTATTGAAACATATTATCTTAGATCTTCTATTGTATTTTCAACATTTTTAATCTCCCTTCATACATTGAAGATAATTTTTTACATCTTCTATGTTCATCATCTCAAGGATGATTTGAAGCACATTCATTCATGAATTTTTTCGTTTCACTTTGATTTTCTTTTTGGGGTTCTTGAGTTGAGTTATAGATATTGCACCTACATATTTGATTAAATTTCAAATTCAAGAGTATATTCATATATTTTCTTTTATTCATGTTAGATGTATCATTATTATTTTTTATCATTATATATTTATTTCAATTCAAGGTTAATTCCTAAACTAAGGTTTCAGATAGGCTACTCCCCCCCCACCACCCAACAAAAAACAAACAACTACTTTATTTTGTAGGTTTTGAATCTCAAATTGGCAAATAAGTTATAAATCTAGATACCCTTTTCGACTATGTATAATGCCATGAAATTATAATAAAAATTTCACTCATTCTATCATGCTCAATGGCCATCTAGATGTCTATTGACACTTTAATGCTAGCCATTTCATCCACTGATGCTCTAGATTGGACCTGATAGAGTGTAGACAATTTTTGGGTTTTCTCTATTGCAATGTTCCAAACCTAGAATTCATGTTACAATAGTTTCTATCATCTTTCTCCCATTTTATTTTTTTTAATTTCAAAAGATATATCATCTTCCCTCTTTGTATTTCCATACTTTACATATAATCATTCGTTTATTTTTCTTCTTTCTTAAACAATCATAAGGTGGAGGCAAGATAGAAGTATATCTGAGTTATCCATCCTTTTTCCTATTAGGTTGGCATTGATAATTTCCTTTCTATTGCTCTAATCTAATAAAAAGGGTTGGATCTTGATCTTACCACTTCATTAATATATAATTGGTCTACTTTCATTTTCCAACCCATACAACAACTTTGAAAGAGAGATACTAGATTATTCCTCCCCCGTCAAGACTTAAATCAAAATGATATAGAGTATATGTAGAAACAACATGATTTGTTGTATGACAAGAACTCTTTTTATTACATGAAAAGGGGAAAAATATTGTACTATACTCATTCAAAATTCTTTTATTTCCCATGTTTCTTTAAGAATTTAATGGATTTTTTGACTAACCAGTTTCACTTATCAAATAGTTTTAATGATTGTTTGATGTACTTAGATGTGCTTTTTTATTTCTCATTAATACATTGCGACATGTTTCTTATTCTTGTCATCTAAAAGAAGTCCTCAAATATACATATTAAAGGGAACTATCTTGTATTCTTATGACTACTAAGTTAATTGATTGATGATTAGATAGCCACACTAGATGCCATGAGACTAGGATTAGTACTAAATTTTCCTCATATCCAGGGAAATTATGGTGTACTAATACTATTAGAAGAGTGCTTCAAATATGATCATAACACCTTTCATATGCCTAATATGAAGGTGGATATCAAACTAGAGGATGTGTATTTCATTCTTTATGTTCCATGTAGAGGAGAGCCACTGAACATTCTCGATATTGTAATTTCATACTTTACTTATGATAAACTCTTATTGGTAGATATTGATATCAAACCATGACTTAATGCATGTGTCCTTTGAGACCACTTTGGAAACACATATATAATGGGAGAAGATCATTTTATCACATGGGGATTGTTTAAAGATTGTTGGGAGTATGAATGCTGATGTTATTCCTATGGGGGAGTATTGTAGATATGATACTATGATGATATACTACATTCATGACTGAGTTTGTCATTAATGTCAACATAGAAATTTTATGTGGTATCTAATAGAAGAACAACAGAAAAATCAAATTGGTACATATGGCTAGTTGAGTATTCTAACTATCCAAGGTTATGGGAGGTACTTTTGAGTATCTAGTATATGTAGTTAATGTCAAAAGAAGAAATAATAAGTCTAGAAGAAGTTATGCAAGTTTTGGTAAAGCTTGTTTAGACATAGAGTTTTCAGAGGCATGTTTTGTTAAACTTTATATCTCTTAGTGGAATTGTTATTCTGAGAATCAAGGTCAAGGATATGAAGAAGATATTTTGGTGATGACATGGCTAAGATCACTCATCATAGTATTGCGTGTATGAAAAGATATTCAAGTTTAAAGGAAGAATATTAAGGTTATTGCTAAGTGTAACATGTTCTTAAGTCCTATAATGATTAATTGAGAAAGTCTAATAGCTGACTTAGGAAATTATTTTGAGGACTCAATATCAATGAAGGATATTTTCCTTTATGATGAAGTGTGGAATGTGATATAAAGATGTGATTGTAAGAAATAGTAAGAGAGGAATGCAAATTTGAGCAAAGGAGTGTGGAAGTGAATGAAACTTCACTTTTGAAGTTTTTTTGAGTCGTCTAAGGTTTAATATTTGGATCTAAGATTCATGAACTGGTCTATAAGGTTTGACAATGTTTGGTTTGGTTGAAAAATAAAAGGAAGGAAGAACACAATAGTAAATTACATGTTTGAGTAGTGATCTCTTCTTGTAGTTGAAATTGTATGTTTGGGCAATGTGTTCTTCTTGCATACATTGTACTACAACACCTAATAGGGTTGGCATAACTCTTAATAGGGTAGGAATCTCCTAATAGTGACTATATAATAAATGTTTTAATAGACCCCTAATAGGGTTCATCCTCTAACAAAGAATATTTATATTAGTACATCATCTTGTGGGCATCATTCCCTCTAGGGTTTTCCCTCTGATTAAGGGTTTCCCTGGTTAACTTATTGGGTGTAATTTCCTATGTGCATCTTATTATTGTTGATGTTTAATTTGTTTGAATGGTTTAGGTTTTTTAAAGAAGATAAATGTTTTAATTGTTGGATAACTGATTCACCTCCCCCCGCCCCCCTTGAAGATAAATTTTAACAACTTTGGGTGATCCATGGGAAGCATTTTTAGGAAAGATAGTCTAAATTTTGATAAAACAAATTATAATAGCTAGAAGGAAAAGATGAAAATGCATTTTCTATGTATGGGCTTGGGATAGTAGATCTTAACAAAAATAATGAAGATAATCATTACTTAAAAGGATTTGGAAAATTGTACTGAGGATGAAAGAGATCTTTTTATGTGTGAAATTAGAGCTAGAGAAGCATTATTGACTACACTTCATAAAATTGAATACAATCATGTAAAATCACTTGGTACATCACATTTTATTTGGAAAGATTTCTAGAATAGCTTTGAAGGTGATGCATATTCTGAGAAGTTGAGGCTACAAAGTTGGATTTATGCATTTCAAGATGCTAAAATGATGGAAGATGAATCTATAAGAACATATGTAGGTAGGATATCAGAAATTACTTTAGGTATTAAATCTCAAGGAGGAGAAAAAGAAGATGATGAGGTTATGTGGAAGATATTGCAGACTCTAACACCACCATTTAAGCCAACAGTTCAAGATGATACAATTGTTGATATCTTGTACCAAAGATTTCACAAAGGAGTCATTGCTTGGAAGACTTGAAGCAATTGATAGTGAGCTTAGAAAGTTTGAAGAATTGACCAAAACAGAGACAAAATTTAGTGCCTTGAATAGTTGACCTAATTTATCAAGGAGCACAAGTGCTAGAGGAGATTTTGCTGGCAGTAGCAGATCTAAGGAAGATAGAAAGATTGAAAGAGTAAGCCTTCTAGTAAAAAGAGAAAAAGGAGGTAAGGAAATCTTTAAATGTTGTACTTGTGATGAATATGGTCATTATGCATCTAAGTTTCCTAAAAGAGAGAAAAATCATAACGGAAATTACAAACCTAGAAGAGATAGAGATTGTTTGTGTGCAAATGAAGAAAATGATTTTGATGAACAAGCATTAAGTGCTAGAGATAATGAAATTAGATTTTTGGTAATTAAAGAAGAAATTATAAAAAATGTAGCATTGGTGTCATAAGTTGAAAATAAATCTAATTGAATAATTGATAGTCTTTGTTCACATCATATGATTGGTGATATGAACAAGTTTATTGACTTCAAAAGTCAGTTTGGAGGCATTGTGAGAGATGGAAAAAATGCAGCATGCCAAGTAAAAGGTATTGGATATCTAAATCTTGATGGTAAAACTAACACTAAGGATGTATATTTTATTAATGGTTTGAAGCACAATCTTTTGAGTGTTGGACTACAAGTGGACAAAGGTTATCAGTTGTAGTTCATATTGAAAACATGCATGATTATAGATAAAGACGGAAAGGTAATTAGAATAGTAACTAGATCTAGAGGTAATGTATTTTAGTTGAATCCTACTAAAATGACATGTTTGGTTCCAAAGGTAGATTACAATTGGTTATGGTATAAGATATTTTGTCATATAATCTTTGACAATATTTTGAACACTAGTAGTATATTTGTAGTTATAGATTTTCCTAAGATTGTAAAGCCTACTAACACAATTTGCAAGGAATGTATGTTGGTAAAGCATAACAAAACTTCTTTTCCCTACAAAAAGTTTAATAGTATAGAAAAATTAGACATTGTACACATAGATCTCAATGGTCCTATGAAGGATAAAGGATTCTATGGTGAAAGGTATTTTATGATTCTAGTTGATGACTTTTGTAGAATGATGTGGGTTGCATTTCTTAAAGAGAAATCTGAGTCATTTGATAAGTTTAAGATATTCAAGAATAGAGTTGAGAATGAATCTAGTATGAATATTAAATATTTAAGATTGGATAAAGGATGAGATTTTACTTCAAATGAGTTTAACACATTTTATGTAGAAAATTGAATCAAAAGAGAGTTATCAGCTCTGAGAACCCCTGAACAGAATGGCATTGCAGAGAGAAGGAAAAGGTCAATCACAAAGGAAAAAAGAGCTATATTAATAGAGAATGATGTATCCAAGATGTTTTGAAGAGAAGCTATGAATACATAAGTCTACACTATGTACAGAGTGCAATTCAGGAAAGACACAAACAATACCCCTTTATGAATTGTGGTTTGATCACTCACCTACAATTAAGTATTCTAGAATTTTTGTGAGTAAGTATTATATAAAAAGAGATGATGATATTGGTAATTTTGATGCTAGGAGTGATGAAGTTATGTTTCCTATTTATTCATTCAAAAGAAAGGCTTATAGATGTTATAATCAGAGAACTATTACTATTATGGAAAGTGCAAATGTGAGAGTTGATGAGAAATCCAAGATAGAAGAGAGAATAGTTGATTACAATTTAGATGATGATATTGCTACTAAGCTAAGGAATGATGATGTATTTGTTGAGACTAACAATGATTTATAGAATGAAGGAGAGCCAAGGCAAGAAAAAAGCTCATAATTTTTAGTAGAGCCAAGAGTTGAGATAGCAACTCCTACTTTGGAAAAGAATATGATAAAGAATCACCCATCTATGTAGATCATCAAAAGAAAAGATAAAGGTGTGGTGACAAGAAGTAAAGTCAATGAAGAACTTTATTATATCTCAAGTTGAACCTAAGAATGTAGATAAAGCATGTAAACATGATTATTGGAAACAAGATATGACAGAGGAATTGGTTTCAAGATGAGTAGACAAGAATATGATAAGAATTAAATGGGTATTCAGAAACAAGATGAATGAACAAGGAAATATTGTAAGGAACAAGGAAAGATTGGTATGTAAAGGTTACTCACAACAAGAAGGAATGGACTATGAGGAGACTATTGGAAATATAGGAGTAACTAAGGGGGGGTGAATCAGTTACTACTAAAATAAATCTCAAATCCCTTAGATGTCAACAACAAAATTAAGACTAAGAAAATTGATTGTTGTTGATGCTAGGTAAACAAACAAAAATTATTGTAACTTGGTAAATGCAAAGAGAACTACTTTTATCTAATATTAAATTATTAGTAATTAACTTTGCAAGCATGTAATAAATAACATGAATGCATAAGACACTAGGATTTAATTTGGAAACCTGATATGGGAAAAAACACCAATGTAACTAGTTACTATTTTTCACTCTTTTGAAGTGATCCCTATTAGGAGCCACTTAGTTAAAGGTTACAAAACACACTATTAGGTGTGACCCTGTTAGAGGATTTAACAACCTTGCTAGGAGTGGCCTTGCAAAAAATCTTAAAAAAATTCAATGGAATTGCAACCTTGTTAGAGGATTTACCTTTAGCTATTAAACGAACTCGGTTAAGAGATTTCAGATCACTGCTACAATGGTTAGAGAGTACCAATGAAATTTCTTGATTGTGATGCAACTAAATTGCTAAATTTAGATCTCTTTTTCTCTTAAAATTGATCCTTCTTGATCAAATATTACTTTTCTACTCCACAAGGATACCTACTTATCCTTCAAGTTCACTCCCACTCTTTTCCTTTCAATTCAATCAACACACTTGCACACACACTAGAAATATCAACTTGACCTTTTATTTATATCATCCAGATTGTCAAGTCATCTCAAATTCAAATTACAATAACCAATATTCATCACCATAGTTTTCTCAAATACAACTTTACACAAAATTACAAAGTTAGCCATAATGGAGAAACTTGGGTTCAGAAGACTGGCTCAGCGAGGTTCAGATACTCATTAACTATTTTCAATGCTTGGCATCATTATGCACTTGGTAGATGTAGAAAATTAGTCCATACTGATCAATTTCAAGCAGTCTCAAACTCAGTCTACACTAGTGACTCAATGAATACTATGAAACTTGATTCATGCAACATAGTTTGGTAGAAACTAACTTTGGAACAATTCCCTGTGTTAACCATTATAAGCTCAATTAACACTACAAGCTTATAAAAATCCTTTGGCAACCAAGTGAACAAAGTGAATACTAACTCTATCCAAATTTACCTTCTTTGACTGAGTGAGCTTAGTTAACACTCTTCCTCAACACACTTTCCTTTGATACCCAGGAGAACTCGGTAGACACTACAAACTGTCTTCACTTCCTAAGAGAGCTTGGTAAGCACTAACTACAATTAATATAAAATTTGTGTAATATCAAAGACAACACACAATTAATCAATTGTCTCCAACAATCTCCCTCTTTGGCATTGATGGCAACACAATATGTCATAGCATAATAAAATTTCAAAGAAAGCATAAAGCAAGGAAAATATCCTTAGTTTTATTCTAATTCTTATCCATGAGAATGCCTTCAGTCAGTGTGATCTCTATCTATATTTGGATAAACATAACTTCTCCCTCTTACTGTAAACTTCTCAATCTTAAAGAAATTTCTTATGAGATATGACAATAAACTTCTCCCTCTTTGACAACACATGCCAAATTTGTATCAATGTACCTTGAGTACTAATTCATATGCAATATTCTCTTGATTATGTTGCATCAACTATTTGATCTTTAATATACTCTAGTTGATGCATCACTAAATTTTATTTAGTGAGCGTTAGATAGGGGAATGACCCCTAGCTTACCTCTTAGATACAAGAATGCATCGTTAGGTAATGGCTTGGTGAATATGTTAGCAATTTGTTCTTTTGTATGGACATCTTCCAATTTGATTTCTTTATCCTACACTAGTTCTCTGACAAAGTGATATTTTATATTAATGTGCTTTGTTTTGGAATGCATCACTAGGTTATTTGATATGTTAATTGCACTAGTGTTATCACAATATGCTACTATTGGTTCTTTAATTTCAACCTTCATTCCTTCCAACAATTATTTGAACCAAAAAATGTTAGAACAATTTACTATTGCTACCACATACTCTACTTCTGTTGTGGATTGGGATGTGTAATTTTGCTTCTTGCTTGTCCACGATGCCAGTCTTTTACCAAGAAAGAAAGCTCCACCACTAGTATTTTTTCTATCATCAAGATTTCCTACCTAATCAACATCAATAAATACATTTAGGTCTATATTTCCTTCAAGTTTTAACCATAAACCATAATCTTCAATACCTTTCAGATATCTCAACATTCTTTTGATTGTCATCATGTGGTTTTCTTTGGGTTTAGCTAAGAATCTTTGCCACTATCCCAACTGCTAAGGCAATATCAGGCCTTGTGTGAACTACATGCTATAATTTTCCAATCATTGATCTGTATAAGGTCTAATCTACTTCTTTTTAATCATCATCTTTGGTAAGCTTGACTCTAGTACACATGGGGGTACCAACTAGTTTTGAATCTTCCATTCCAAATTTCTTGAATATATCTTTTGTATACATAAATTGAGTGATATAGATACCATTTTTGTTCTATTGTATTTTTAATCCAACAAAGAATTTTATTTCACCAAACATGGACATCTCAAACTCTTTGTTCATTTGTTCTAAAAATGCTTCGCATAGGTCATTGTTACCTATAAATAGAGTGGCATCTACAAATATCTCTGCCAACACAATTTTTTTATCTAGTCCTTCTTTGATGTACAAGCTACTATTATTATTTGTTCTTTGGAAAGAAGTCTGACAATTCTTCCACAAACCAACATCTAGTTTCTTCAAACTAGGGATTCCTCTTACTTTTTTGAGTTTTCTTATCTTGACCATATTATCAAAATTTAGATGACATAATCTTCTATGCCATAACCAACTTTCTTCCACTTGAGTAATAAAACATGAGAAATCACCAAGATTAAGATAAAATAGGTTATCTCTTATTTGTTTGCATAATCCAATCAGATTTCCTTTTCCATCCAACAATCTTGCCTTGCCATCGTTGAATTCTACCTTGAATCCAATGTTGATAAACTATGCTACACTTAGTAGATTATGTTTTAGTCGTTCAACCCAATAGGCATTGCCACATACAATTTCTTTGGTTAATGAGATTCAGCGTTTCCCTTCTATGCAACAAGGTTCATTTTTTCCAAACCTTACACTACCTCCATCATAGTGTTCAAAGTGTTCAAATTTTGTTTTTTCTCTAGTCATATGATGAGAACATCCATGATCTATGATCCATGTGTCATTTTTACTAACATGAGAGATAAGTGCCATCTTATCTTCTTCTTTATAAGATTCATCTTTTACAACAATGTATACTATTTTATCTCCACTATTATTAGAATCTTTAGCAGCAAAGCAAGTCTTCTTACTTTTGTCTTTGAATGATTTGTGACTTTTGGATCCATTCTTTCCTTTGTACTTATGGCTCTTCCTCTCATCTTTTCTTTCTTTGTTTGGACACCTAGCATCAATATGACCATTTTCTTCACATGAAAAATATATCAAAGGAACTTTACTTTTGTACTTTTCTCTACCTGTAAAATATTTCTTTGCAAGCAAAGCTTCAACAACTTCAAGATCACTATTAGAACTTTCCTTTATTTCTTCTTCACTTTCTAACTAATTGTCCTTTATTTTCTTTCCTTTTTGTTTAAGTGAAAGTTTAGCTTCAAATGCAGACTCAACACTTTTGGAAGTTGGAACAAAATTCTCAAAGTTTTCTAGCTCAAAAGTTGTCAATCTTCCTACTAGGGCATCCAAACTCAACTTGTGATTTGGTTCACATCTCTTTTCTTAAATAAAAAATACTCTAATTGCATCAATAGGAAGCAATGCTCTGATAACTTTACTTTAAAAAGTTTTTTCTTTGATTTCTCCTCCAAATGCTCTGATTGCACTAACACTAGCCTTGATTGTTTCCACATATTTGGCAATGTTTAAATCTTCTCTTATTCTCATTTGATCAAACTGTCCTCTAAGGCTTTCTGCTTTGGCTCTTTGTACATTTTTATCACCATTGTAGATATCCCTTAGCTTGTTCCACATATCAAAAGTAGTTTCATAATCTTTGATCTCATCAAATTCATCATAGTTGAGAGAAAATGTAATATCAATCATCATGATGTTATGGTTCTTTCTCTTAGCAAGGTCTCTAATAGATAATGTGCTAGTAGGAGTTTTGTATTCTTCATCAAGGTATTTGCACCCTGAATCACTAATGCTGGCTAGATGAACTCTCATGAATCCCTTCCATGCTGAAAAGTTATCTCTGTTTACCTTTGGAATCACTCTCTTGTAAGACATCTTGACCTTTAGCTTAGGTCCTTGAAAGCTTTCCTACAGGCACCAAGAGCTCTGATACCAATTATTGGAAATATAGGAGTAATTGAGAGGGAGGGTGAATTAGTTGCTACTAAAATAAATCTTAGATCCCTTAAATGTCAACAAAAAAATTAAGACTAAGAAAACTGATCATTATTGATGCTTGGTAAATAAACATAAATTATTGTAACTTAGTAAATGCAGAGAGAACTACTTTTAGCTGATCTATTAGTAATTAACTTTGCATGCATGAAAGAAATAACATGAACATATGAGACATGAAGATTTAATGTGGGAACCCAATTTGGGAAAAACCACTTATATAACTACTTACTATTTTCCACTCTTCTAAAGTGAGCCCTATTAGGAGCCAACCTGGTTAAAGGTTACATAACACAATGTTAGGTGTGACCCTATTAGAGGATTTAATCACCCTATTAAGAGTGGCCTTGCAAAAGGTCTTAAAAAAATTCAATGGAATTGCCACCTTGTTAGAGGATTTACAACTGGCTATTAAACCAACTCAGTTAAGAGATTTTAGATCACTACTACAATGGTTAGAGAGTAACAATGAAATGACCTGATTGTGATGCAACTGAATTGTTAAATTTAGATCTTTTTTATGCTTAAATTTGATCCTTCTTGATCAAATATTATTTATCTGCTCCATAAGGATACCTACTTATCCTTCAAGTTTTCTCCCACACTTTTCCTTTTAATTCAATCAACACACTTGCACCATCCAAACTATCAACTCATCTCAAATTCAAATTATAATAACCAATATTCATCACCATAGTTAGCTAGAACACAAGTTTACACAAAATTACAAAGTTGGCCATAATGAAGAAACTCGAGTTTAGAAGACTGGCTCAGTGAGGTTATGATACTCAACATCTACTATCAATTCTTGGCATTTTCATGCACTTAGTAGATGTGGAAACTTGGTCCATATTAATTCCCTTCAAGTAGTCTCAAACTTGGCTTACATTGGTAACTCAATGAATATTATGAAACTTGACTCATGTGACATAGCTTGGTAGAAACTAGCTTTGGAATGATTCCCTATGTTAACCATTAGAAGCTTGGTTAACACTATGAACTTGTAGAAATATTTTGGCAACCAAGTGAACTTAGTGAATACTAACTTTTTCCAACTTTCCCTTGATTGACCAATTGAGCTCAGTTAACACTCTTCCTCAGCACACTTTCCTATGATTCCTAGGAGAACTTTGTAGACACTACAAACTATCTTCACTACCCAAGAGAGCTTGAAAAGCACTAACTAAAACTGATATGACATTTGTCTAACATCAAAGACAACACATAATTAATCAATTTTCTCCAACAAAGACATATTCTCTAGTGGCTAGAATAGAAGAGGTAAAATTATTCTTAGCCTATGCTTCATAGAAGAAATTCAAAGTGTATGAGATTGATGTCAAGTCATCTTTTCTAAATAAAGAACTTGAAGAAGAAGTGTACATTGAGTAGCCTAAAGGTTATCCTTTGATAGATGAAAAGGACATACTATGTAGACTGAAGAAAGCACTTAAAGTGATAGAGGTACACTCTGCTACCACTAACAAAGGTATGCTCTAATACCACTGATGTAGGGCCAACACCACCCTTACCAACTCACAACCAAAAATGTAACAAGATGGAGACAAAGAGATGACAAAAGGCTTCATAAAACTTCCATTAATACTTGAAATTCATTACAATATTCTCGAAATGAAAGAACTCCAAATTCTTACAATATAAGAGAGCTTCCTCACTAAGGGCTTCCAACTATAAGAGCTTACAACAAAAGAGATTGTTCGCTACACCTTGAGAGATTCCTTACAAGAGATTACATTCAAAGAGCTTGATTAAAAATGAACATAAGCCTTCCTTAAATAGGCACTTACCACCCAATGCATGATTATCCACAACCTTCTAGAATTTCACCTACAACCTTCTATAATATCTACAACTTTCTAGAATTTCCACCTAAATACAACTAAGCACCACCATGTGGCCCAATTAGAAAATTACATTTCTTTTGTAGATCACAACAAATATTAAATGCATGATTTAAGAAACTTTCCAAAAACTTCTAAGTTGCCACCTACACACCTTGATTAATGGAATAACAACTATTTTTATTATTATTTTATTTACACCACCTATGCACCTTGAAAATAGAAATTCCTCTTTTCTCCTTTTTTCTTATTTTCTTATTTTATTATTTTTCCTTCTATTTTCGTCACTTTCTGTCTCCACAAATTTTTATTTTTATTTATTTTTCTCTTTTTTTCTAATAATTTAATTTTCCCATGCAAGATGCTCCTGCATCAGACTCCCTTGGTCAATAGAAAAGTGTGTCCCACACTTTGATGCCAAAAGAAAGATATACAACCATCTTCATCTTCACTAAAGGCTTCCACATTTTTTATTTTTTCCTAATGCATGATGCTCCTACATTTGACTCCCATGGTAGGAAAACTTTTGTGAATATGGATTCACAAAATGAAGTAGCCACTATTGACATATATATATATATTTTTCTCTTCCTCCAACACATAGCTAGAACAAGTATCTGGTGCCGATATATTTCCTTCTTTCTTCTTTTCCAACACCTGGCTAGAACAAGTGTCTATTGCTGAATTTTCTCCTTCGCAATGAACTCTGTCCAAGTATAACTCTCATCCTCATTAAATCTTGTTGAATTAATCACACCTGTAATCAATCTGGCAACACCATACCAATCTTCCTTTTCATACCATACATGACTAACAAGATCCTCATGCAAACCATCATTAATATCTTTCAAACTCACCTCAAATTCAGCATCATATAATTCATAGAAATTTACCTCTTTGACATAGTCATCTTTGCTTGCCTCTTTCATGTTGTCAACAATGCCTATAATAACTTCACTTGCGTGATCTCCAAAAAAGGCACTATACTTTTCCTCCATTGGTGCAATCTTCAAATCAACTTGATCTATTTCAAGTTCATAAATCTTGTAATCTTCATGCTCTTCCTCTTCTCTTTTATCTTCTTCAGCTTTAGGTTCGCAAATAATTTCCTCTTCATCCTCTTGCTCTTCTTTTGTACCACATATATGATACTCCACTGGATCTTCTTTCTTTTTTACATCCAAAGAATTATCAACATTTCTTTTCTGGTGACGTGCTCTTTGTTTCCGCAACTCAGCTTCTAATTTATTCACTTGCTTCTGCAAATCAACTATCAATGCCTCTTGATTTCTTGCCCTAATTTTCTCTAGTTGAGGAATCCTCAGAATCCATTCAATCACAAAAGTCATCTTCTTCTTTCTCTTCTCCATAATCAAGTCTTTAGAAGACAAATCTCGTGCAACACAAGAACCTCATGCAAACTAACTCACAGTCGCCAATCTGTCTACACAATCAAGAACTTCTTCACAAACTTCACCCAACTCAAGGTCCTGGTGTAAACTACCTCACATTTGGCGATCTGTCCACACAATCAGGAACTCCTGCTCTGATAAACTTCACCCAACCAAGGTCTTGGTACAAATTGCCTCACACTTCGGTGATCTACTTGTATACTCAAGAACTCCTACTCTGATAAACTTCACCCAACCAAGGTCCTGGTACAAATTGCCTCACACTTCAGCGATCTACTTATACACTCAGGAACTCCTACTCTGATAAACTTCACCCAACCAAGGTCCTGGTACAAACTACCTCACACTTTGACGATTTTTTTGTACACTCAGGAACTCCTACTCTAATAAACTTCACCCAACCAAGGTCCTGGTACAAACTGCCTCACACTTTGACAATCTTCTTGTACACTCCAGAACTCCTGGTCTAATACCACTGATGGAGGTACACTCTTCTACCACTAACAAAGGTATGCTTTGATACCACCGATGTAGGGCCAACACCACCCTTACCAACTCACAACAGAAAATGCAACAAGATGGAGACAAAGAGATGATAAAAGGCTTCATAAAACTTCCATTAATACTTGAAATTCATTAAAATATTCTCCAAATGAAAGAACTCCGAATTCTTACAATATAAGAGAGCTTCCTCACTAAGGGCTTCCAACTAGAAGAGCTTACAACAAAAGAGCTTGTTTGCTACACCTTGAGAGCTTCCTTATAAGAGATTACATTCAAAGAGCTTGATTACAAATGAACATAAGCCTTCCTTAAATAGGCACTTACCACCCAATGCATGATTTATCCACAACATTCTAGAATTCCCACAACCTTCTAGAATTTCACCTACAACTTTCTAGAATTTCCACCTAAATACAACTAAGCACCACCATGTGGCCCAATTAGAAAATTAGATTTCTTTTGTAGATCACAACAAATATTAGATGCATGATTTAAGAAACTTTCCACAAACTTCTAAGTTGCCACCTACACATCTCAATTAATGGAATAACAACTATTTTTATTAATTTTCTATTTACACCACCTATGCACCTTGAAAATTGAAATTCCTCTTTTCTCCTTTTTTCCTATTTTATTATTTTATTATTTTTCCTTCTATTTTCATCACTTTCTCTCTCCTCCACAAATTTTAATTTTTTTTTCTCTTTTTTTTTTTCTAATAATTTAATTTTCCCATGCAAGATGCTCCTACATATCATGCATCATAAAGAAAGCATTGAGAACTAGGTATGCAAGGTTGGACATAAATTTAAGAAAGCTTGGATATAGAAAAGGTATGGTAGATAGTAATCTATATTGGAAAGAAATTGATGATGGTTTGATGATTTTGGTAATATTTGTTGATGAGATCATATTTGGAGGAACTGATAATGAAAGTCACAAATTTGCTAAAGTGATGAAGAAAGAATTTGAGATGAGTATGATAGGAGAGAAGAAATATTTTCTAGGATTATAGATTATATAGAATAAAGAAGTAATTTTTATTTCTCAAATTTAGTACTTAAAGGATTTACAAAAAAGGTTTGGATTGGAAACATTGTAAGAAGATTAAGAACAAAATGAAATGAAATGAATCCAAGAGAGCTTGATGTGAAAATAGTTACCATATACTCAAATCCAAAGAGAGTGTGAAAGGATGAACAACCACCAATGAATCACCAAGAGGAGACAAAGAGTTTGAAAGGGGAAAGCAAAGAAAACCCCTTGTGAATAATATGAATGAGGAAAATTCCTAAAGAATGAAAGAAGGAGAGAGAAGAGAGAAAATGGAGCCATAGGCTCATTACAAGAACTACACAGTGCTTGTGTGTTAAAGAGAATGAGAGAGACACATCTCTTATAAAGAGATGAGAAGAGGAGTTATTTGTAACTCCCATGTGAATGATTTCCACATTCATACGTGTGTTCATAACAAGTGTCATAATCCTCTTAAGGAGGAATAAACTATTTTCCTTAATAAAGGAATTAGAAAAAATAGAGTTGTCCTCACATGTGGACTAGAGGACAAACAACATAAGGGATACCTTGGTTTATCCCATTTAATAAATAAAACCAAGGAAAGATTACCAATTTTAACACCCCCCTTTAATCTTTAGTTGGGGAAATTACATCAAAGGGTATTAAACCCAAATTTTTACAATGAAATTCTAAATAGCAGCAACTTGATCATTTAGAATGTCTTAAATTATGCAAAAGGTCTTTTGTGAGTGTATGTAGATCTTTGTAGAGCTAAGAGAGAAGTGGATAGGTCATTAAAGTACACCAAATAATACTGTCTTGTATGTGCCTGGATGGATTACCTAAAACACATAGACACAAGAAACAACACAACTATCCACAAAGAGTATTTCATTTTATATTCAAATTAGAAGTCCTTTTGAATAAGGATAAGAAAATTCTCATAGAGAAATAGAGAGGAAAATACAACATGTTACCACAAAGCAATGGAGATAACCTTATATCAAGATAAAATATATGCTCAAAATATTATCAATAAGCACAAAAACTTTGATCAATCTTCTCATGGAAGGTATATTATACTAATGTATTAATGACCACAGACAAGGCAAACTAATGATACTTGCATCAACATTGCATCAATCATGTGGGTATAGACAGTTCACTTAATGAATCATCCCACTACAAGTTAATGGGTGATCAATCCATAACATGCATGACTCATGATCTAAGCAATAAAGTATGAAAATCATTATCACATTAATATATGAAAATAAAGTAAAGAGAGAGACATACTGATCAAATTAGTATTATCATGATTTTTGTTAGGACACTTCAAATGAATGGATTATGAGGGTTTAACAACATATTGTCTTCAAATTGAATCAAATCATCTACATTTGGAGGGAAAACTCCAATAATAACATACTCTTCATTGAGGAATAAAATGGAACAACATGGAGGGAAACTCCATAAATATCAACCTTTCAAAGTAGAGCATATAGAATCAAATGGAGGGAAGCTCCATATAAATATCAATCTTTCAAAGTGGAACCAATAGAACCAAATGGAGAGAAACTCCAGATAGAATATCATCCTTTAAAGTAGAAAAAATAGAGCCAAATGGAGGGAAACTCCATATAAAATGAGTGCACACTGATATAGGATGGAGGGATACTCCATGGGCCAGATAAGGAAACTATGTATCAGTTATACTGAGGGGACCTACATAGTTAAACTTGAAAAAATTGGCTCCCTATGCAACTCAAAAAAAACTTCATATAAATGATGTAAATCAATGGTATAAAACCATCAAGCGCCAACATGGGCATAGAACAATGCTATAAAAGCATAAAAGTGCAACTATGTGCACATCAAAATATAATAAATTTGAGGGCAAATGTGTAAGATAACTCATAATCCAACAAAATTGAGGTAAATGCAGAGATCCAATGAAGATCAATTAAAAATAAATAGTATATGGATATCAGGTAGAAAACTCCATTGAGGGTAAACATCAGTACTTAATTCATTTTTTGAAGGCATATATCAATTTCTGAATTATTATAGACATAAAAAAAATTTATATATTTATCTGGGTATATATGTGTGCACCCATATATACTTAAATAAATATATGAAAATTATAACTCACAATACTTGAAAGAATTATGATTTACCTTAAACAAAAAATAATAATAATATTGAGTGGATCCTTCTATAAAATTATATTTGAAGTAGAATGATCAATTTGTATGAAGAAAAAACATCTTAAGTTGGAATAGTAATAATCTATAGACATTTGATAAAGTGAAATAATAAAAAATTAACTAATCATTGTCAAAGAAATTTATTATCATTACGAATGGCATTCGAATGGCTTGCCAAACCAAAATAAAGTACTTTAACAATAAGACATTTGAAATTGAATTTTAGGGAAGGATCAAAGTTGAGAAAGCTTGGTTTAAAAAAATGTTATATTTAAAGAGATTGTTGTCTTCATACATACTTGGCAAACACGTTAAAACAATAATATCAAAGGTAGTAGTTACGAAAGTATATAACCAAGATAGAAAGTTGTAGGTGAGCTAGAGTAATTCAATAACATGCATTGGGTGGTCAAAGGTGTAATCAATGAGGAAGGAAGAAAGAAGAAAGAGATACATAAGATAGAGTGAGAGAAAATTTCAAACTTCAACAAAATTCAAACACCATAAATAATTTTTTAAAAAATTCTATAATAAATTTTAATAAATATATTATTTAAATCTTTAAAACAATGAACCTTGAAAGCACCTATAAGTTTAAAGTAAATTGATATATAAATATTAGAAATTAAATTCTAAGTAAAAATCTTAATAAGTTAATAAACTTTAAAAACCATGTGACTTCTTTTATTTAACTTTAAATTTAATATATCTACCTAAAATGAATGCATACAATTAAAGGAGAATAAAATCAAATTTAAAATAAATAGGAAAGAATTTAAAAGAAAACTAGGTTTGATTAGTTGAAAAGAAAAACATAGACATTGCATTACAAACCGAAAAAAGTTGATAATAATAAGTATATAAAGAAGCCATATCAAAGTAAAAAAATAAAGTGTCTTAGATAAAGGATGAGGGAGCTCCAATGACAAAAATAATGCACAAATGGATAAAGAACAAAAGGAAAAAACAACAATGAGAAACAAAGATCATAGGGAATATGTCATGAACTATCCAAATCAATTCTCATGCTTGATATAAGATTTATGTGATGGTCTTCGGTCATTAAATTTTTTAAGGAGAATAATGTATATAGAAATGGTAATAATTTTATAATTAGGAGAAACTGACAAGTTTGAAAAGAGTAATTATTAAAGGATGATGGAGTGGAAAATTAAGTGGCAGAGGAAATAAGATTGATTCTGACAACAAACAATTTACGTTACAAAAATTTCAAGAAATGATTGCTCCTAAAAATAGGAGATGTTACCAAGTAGAAATGATCGCTCCTCAACAATTGTAATTTTGCACATGGGATGGAAGAGTTGCAAAAACCATCCCCAAATTGGTAGGAAATCATTGCCGAGTAGGAGGAGTTGAGTCTCTGGGCTGAAAGATGGAGCGAGGATAGTAATACCCATCATCAACGTTAGCAAAATCAGATGATGATGGCAGTGATCATATTGTCACTCAACCCATTTTGAAGTCATTGTTCTTGGCAATGGAGATGGAAATGGGGGTGGGTCTAGTTTGTCACGTAGGTTTCATAAGATGAGGTTTTGTAAGAAGTATTTTTCTGAAGATGGGTGCCCAAGTAGGGACAATGACAAAGTCCAAATTTTTTTAAATGAATAATGATTAACATATCTACATGAAATGCACAATAGGGATAATATCACACTTACGAAAAGAAAACTGACACAATCAAGTGGAAGAAAGAGGGAATGTTATTAAACTCCAGAGATATTGAATGAGCTACAAACTCAAGGACTATGATAAGAAGGTAAGAAAATAATGAAAAGCATTTCTAAGAAAGAAATGTGGCTAAAGGAGCAAGGGCACTATAGCTACAACAATAGAGGAGAAGAGGCCGAACACAATAGAATGGACCAACATGCAGGAGGAGAAGAGGTCGGCCTTTAAGAGGAAGAGAAGAGCAGGTTTTAACTCTTATTAGTGGCAGCAATAATGCCATACATCTGGCCAAAAATGCTACTTTTCACAAAAGAACATAGAGCTAAGATATCATTTTATCTAGAGTGTACTTGAAGAGATCAAACTTAAGTTGGAAAAGCTGCATATAACATTAATAGTTTCTTTGAGGAATTATGTCAAATAGTTGGTAGACCATTCGATATTCGCTCCAAAGCATGTTCCACAAAAATACTCCTTCCATTTTAACAATTCTAATAAATTACAATCCATGATAAAAGATCCAAACCTATAGTTAGATGCAATTTTATGTGAAACACAACTTGTGTGAGAAAAATATTCTGTTCACTAGAACAAAATGAAACTAATAATAAACTACAACCTACAGCCAGATATCTATGCCTACAACTAATCATGATTTGATTTGAATGAAATGAATTTGTTTCAAAGATATGAAAAATTAGTATTCTTTAATGATATTATGAAATAATTTTGTTAATGAAACTTAGATAAACTAAAATAAACACTGCAAACAATAATGTTAGAGCAATGAAAAGTAGAGAATCTTTTCTCTTTGTTTTGGTGGCAAGCCTTCCAAAACAAGACGAAAACTATGGGTAGATAATAAATAAAGTTACTCTTTTGTGGCAAGCCTTCCAAGGAGGGTTAGAAAAAATAAAAAAATAAAAAAACCTATAACACAAAAAAATAGGAATGAAGCTTTGCTTCTCTTCTCCTTTCAACAAATCATCTTCAAAAAAAATTACAACCTTCAAACAAACTCAAATTAAGGATTAGTACCTTAGGTTTGATACCATGTAAGAAGATTAAGAACAAAATGAAATGAAATGAATCTAAGAGAGCTTGATGTGAAAATAGTTACCATAAACTAAAATCCAAAGACAGCATGAAAGGATGAACAACCACCAATGAATCACCAAGAGGAGACAAAGATTTTGAAAGGGGAAAGCAAAGAAAACCCCTCATGAATAATATGAATGAGGTAAATGCCCAAAGAATGAAATAAGGAGAGAGAGAAGAGAGAAAATGGAGCCATAGGCTCATTGCAAGAACTACACAGTGCTTGTGTGTTAAGGAGAATGAGAGAGAAGCATCTCTTATAAAGAGATGAGAAGAGGAGTTATTTGTAACTCCCATGTGAATGACTGCCACATTCATACATGTGTGCATAACAAGTGTCATAATCCTCTTAAAGAGGAATAAACTATTTTCCTTAATAAAGGAATTACAAAAAATAGACTTGTCCTCACATGTGGACTAGACGAAAGACAATATAAGGGATACCTTGGTTTATCCCATTTAATAAATACAACCAAGGAAAGATTACCAATTCTAACAAACATGCAAACCCATTGGTACACCTATGGTAACTGGACACAAGTTATCTACAAAGGATGAGACACCTCTTGTTGGGTAGAAGAAGTATAGATCTATGATTGGAGGATTACAATATCTAACTCACACAAGGTCAAATATAGAAAATGCAATTGGAATTGTTGCAAGATTCTAAGGTGATCACAGAGAAGCACAATATGTAGTAGTCAAAAGGATATTAAGATATCTAAAGGGAACATCTAAGTTTAGATTATTGTATGACATATCTAATGATCTTACTCTAAGTGCTTAAACCAATGCTATTTAGGCAAGTAGTAGGGGTGAATAAAAGAGGACCAATGGTGGAACATTCTTTCTTCGAGGAAGATTCATTTCTTAGTTAAGCAAGAAGTAGGATTATACATCATAAAGTATAGCAGAACTAGAATATGTTGCAGTGACAAACAATTGCAATCAAGTTGTTTGGATGAAGTAGATGTTGAAGGATATAAGGATAGAAATTAGTGAAGCAATTGTGATACATTGTGACAACACAAGAATAGTAAATATGTCTAAGAATCTAGTGTTGCATTCAAGGACTAAGAAAATTTCTATTAAGTATAACTTGTTCAAAAACAAAGTTGCGAAAAAGGTAATCAGATTGGAGTATGTGAGCACTAAAATACATATTGTATATATATTCATTAAGCATCTTCCCAAAGTGTCTTTTCAGTATTTACGAGTTATTCTTGGGGTTATGCCCCTTTCTACATCAAAGTAGAAGATGCAAGAGTGCACCAATCTAGTACAATAGAGCACCATTGTTGTCTTGACTGAATGTTGATGCTTCCTATATGGGGGAGTATCTTTGATGGATAGAGTCATCTAGGGATCTTGTTGGATATAGTTTTGAATAGTGTCTTTGGACACTTGAGCTAAGTAAGAATCATTTGTTGCAGAGTTTGATGCAGTAAAGTTGGTTACTAAAACCTTTGACATTGATGTCAACGGGGGAGAAGTTTGGCATGAAAAACAACATGGAAAAATAACATGTACAACATGAAAGTTGGAGAAGTTCAACATGAGTATAGTATGTTCAAAAGAAGAACAACATGGAATGACAGTTTGACAAAAATCACATTGAGGTATATCAGTGGGGGAGAATGATTAATGAAGAGAATTTGAAAACAAAGATGAACAATCTTTTGTTAGTATTCTTAGAACTAGATGATTTTCATCTATGTTGTCATCAATGCCAAAGGGGGAGATTTTTGCAAGATTGATGGAAGCAAGAATGCCAATAATATTCCTATGAGGGAGTATTGTAGATGTAATACTATGATGATATGTAATATTTTTAACTGAGTTTGTCATTGATGGCAATATAGCAATTTTTTGTGGTATCTGATAGAAGAATAATGGAAAGATAAAATTGGTATGGATGGTTAGTTGAGTATTATAACTATCCAAAGTTATGGTAGATACTTGAGTATATAGTATATGCAGTTAATGTTAGAGGAAAAAATGATAAGTATAGAAGAAGTTGTGTAAGTTTTGGCGATGTTCATTCTGAGATAGAGTTTACAGAGGCAAGTTTTGGTAAAATTGTTATATCTCTAAGTAGAGATGTTATTTTGAGAATCAAGGTTGAGGATATGAAGAATACATGTTGGTGATGACATGGCTAAGATTGCTTGTCATAATATTGTGTGTATAGAAAGATATTCAAGTTGCAAGGCAAAAGATTATTGTTATCACTAAGTGTAATGTGTTCTCAATGTGGTCCTATAATGATTAATTGAGCAGGTCTAATAACTAACTTAGGAAATTTTTTTGAGGAATTGGTATAAAGGAAGGACATTTTTCTTTATCATGAAGTGTGGAATATAATATGAAGATGTGATTTTAAGTAGTAAAAGAGGAATGTGAAGTTGAGAAGAGTAGTGCAGAAGTGAAGGAAACTTCATTATCAAGGTTTTACTAAGTGATCTGAGGTTCATGACCTAGTCTACAAGGTCTAACAGTGATTGATTTTTTTGATAGAACAAAGGAAGGAAGAACATAATAGTAAATTTCTTATTTGATCAATGAGCTCTTCTTGTAGTTGAAATTACATGTTTGGCCAATGAGCTTTTCTTACATACATTGTACTACATCTCCTAATAGGGTTAGAATCTCCTAACAAGGATTCAAAGTCTCCCAAGAGGGACTTTATTTACTAAATGTTGTAATAGAATCCTAATAGGGTACATCCTCTAACAAGGAATATTTATATTAATACATCATCTTGTAGGCATCATTCCCACCAGGGTTTTCCCTCTAATTAAGGATTTCACTAGTTAACATATCTGGTCTAATTATCTATCTATATCATATTATCGTTGTTGTTTACTTTGGTTGAATGGTTAATTTTTTTTAAAGAAGATAAATTTTTTAATTGTCAAATAACTGATTCACCCCCCCTCCCTCTCAGTTATCTTAGTGGACACTTATTTCTAACTGGGATGACTATACAATAGTGTACATATACTACTCATTGATCTATGCATCAATCGTACTAATAGGAGCCAAGAGGGCTTCTAGTATGGTTGGGGTAGACTAGTGATGCACCTAATACCTCATCCTTATCAAATGACATGGCATTCCAACATCCTAAAAGACATATATAAGAGCTATATAATGTTATTTATAGATAAAGGAATAGTTAACTTACCAAGGTATTTATCCTTCACCTATGTGGGTGTGGTGTCACATCACTATGACTTTCCCTATAATGACATATAGGCATAAAGACATCCCCATATATAGATGTTTAGTGTATATCCATTAGGACACATTTAAAAATATTCCCTATAAGAGTTATGGTTTGATGAGATGATTATAGTGGTCTAAAGACCATATTTTAGATTTGAACAATAAGAGAATATAGGGGAGGGATCACACATTTTTTAAAGTGGTCCTTTACTACTAAGACACAATAGAGGATTTTTTGGTTAGAAGAGTGTGGAAGAAATTTGGGAGATAGAAGATGACTAATGAGAAAATAATTGATTATGTAGGTTGCCCAATAGAGGAGGCCCTAGAATGGGTTCTTATGCTGATTTTTGAGTTTTTCTAAAAAGAGACTTAATAATTGAACATTAATAAGTCAGATCTTCTACCTTAGTTCATGGATGTGCTCAGAACCCTAGAGTATCTTTGGTTGTTTGATGAACTTTCATTTCCTAGATTCATAGATCCAACAGAGTGGCTTACCCAACTCAAGGACACAAATGATGGTCATGATGGAGGTTGATGTGGAGGGAGAGATGTTGGAGGAAATAATAATGGAGGGTTAAGTGGTGGTTCCCCTTATAGTAGATAACCTAGTCCACATATTAGGAGGAGAGGAGATGAACGGGTTCTTTTTAGAGTGGGGTTCTTTTTAGTGTTGGTTTGATTTTTTACAATGCAAAAATTATGGAAAAATTTAGTGAAAAATCATTTAAATCTTAAAATCTTGCAAATAAGGGTTTTGTTCCTTGTATTTTTCAAACCCTTAAATTGCCTTAATTCATAGGTTGGTCTCTCTGTCTTTGAAATTCTATTAAATTCTCAAGGTTTGTCTTTGGAGAATTTCTCAGAAACCCTAGTGCCTTGTCTTAATTTACCCTAGTTTTGAAAACCCTTGAAATATTTTTAGAAAAATGTTTTTTAATGGTATATCATTTTACCCTAAGGTCAGGCTTACATGAGCATGGTTTTATTAAAATCTCTTTTAAAATTCATTGACCATTTTCTGTTTGATTTGATTATTTTATTGAAAAATTCTTGAAGTATTACATATTTTACTATGACCATTGATCATGTTCAGATCAACGGGTACCACATTCCTGCAATGTTCAGATGCAAGGCTTTTTAATAAAGTGGGCAAGCAGTTTTTGAATAGGTAGCAAGGTGGGGTTGGGAAGTCTTAGTATATGCCATGCTGTTCCAGGTTACAAAGTGATTATTGATGTATATTGCTAGTTGTGCTATCTAGGAGGTTTCTCTGCCAGAAATGATCGAAGTTTTTTCAATCGTAGATCCTTGAAAGATCAAGGACTAACACAAGCCTACACTAATGAATTTCTCAGTAGATAAGGAATGTGGGAATGCACCTTTTTGTTGCATGTCATAGTGGGGCTAGGACTGGGAAAGAAAAGAGTCATGCCATGTTGTATGCCACATGTGCTAAGCTAGAAGTGCCTTTGTTATGGGCATGAAAAGTTTCAGAAGTCAATGCCATAGTCAGATAGGTCAAAGCATGAGAGTTGAAAGCAGTCATTTCATTAGCCAAAGTAGATGAAGCAACCATAAAGTGTAGAAATTTTCTTACACCATTGATCTCATCTTGATCAATAGAGAGCACTTGCTCGCATTGAGAACTTGAAAGAAATTTAAGGAAAGCGGGCAAGCGGTTTGCAGAAACGTGTCCATGGTAGAGTCACTATTCCAAATTTAGAAGGATCAAAGGTATAATTAATGCCACCATTGATCTTTTAAAGATCAACAACTAGCACAATCCCATAATACAAAGATGCTCGTTCAATAAATAAAGCAGGAATGGGAATGCTCCAGCTTGACATGTGGAAGGAATGATGTAAGTACTCATTCGCTTAGAAGGTGATATAGGACCCACTTGTGTGGAGGTTGTTAGAAGGCATAAACTCATATGAAGACTTCCTATTAGTTAAAATGGCTAACTAGGCCTAAGTCAACTATAAATTTGTGTAATCATTAATCTTGTCTTGATTAATGACTGGCACTTACTCTCTATTTTAAGATGCAAGAAATTTAAGGAATGTGGGTAAGTGGTAATGCAACACATGGCCTCGCTCTTGAGGACATAAAGCTTATTGATTTTTTAAATTAAAACCATCCGATCTAGTGAAATCAATAGATGAGATTTCAAATTCTAATGCAACTTGAGGAAAAATGGCTACTAGAAGTTAATTTGGTTTAGAGCTCGTTCATGTGATTTCAATGCTCAAATATACTTCATAATCTTGCCATTTATTGAACCACCAAATTGCTACAAAAAATTTCTAGAGCTAAGGCATAGAATTTCACATAGTCAAGCGAAATTTCATAGATGAGGAGGACGAAGGTGCAAAAGTAAAAGTAACACTCATAGTTAAAGATAAAGACAAGGAAAATCCTCACATTAAAGTAAGTTTGTAGGTAATCAAAGATGACTCATCACTTTCAAACTTGATGACCACTTACTTTGAGGAATCAAAGTAATCAAAGATTTAGATGGTAACACATTTTAATCTATTTAGGTGGAATAACAAAAACGGGCCCACAAAGAAATGTTTGATGTATTAGCCTTTCTGTTATTTTCCTTTTGTCTTTTTGTGATAGGTGTATCTAAATATCTTTTGGAGGACACCTATGAATCACATTTCCCCTTTGCTTGTTGCAACTAATGTCTATATAAATGAGTTTTCAAGGCAATGTGATGGTCCAAAAATCTTATATATTTTGTTTGTCTCAAGAAAAGTAGAGATAGTCAGTCCAATAGTATGTAGTTGTTTTGAGTTTGTTTCCAATTGTACTCTCTGATAACATATTGAAATGACAGAAATAGCAATTTTTTTTGGGCTTTCAATTGATTTCTATTGGTCATTGTATTAGTCATCTGAAAGGATAGTACAAAGGGTTATTTACACTATATCTATGTCACCAATTTCTATCTCCATTTTATGAGTTTTTTTTACTTTGAAGTCTCTTAAATAAGGTTTAATTGGCTGAATGCAATCTGGATGGGTTGTATGTTGGTGTTATTATTGCTTTTAATCCAAGGAATTATAGAAATGCTTCAGTAAATTAGTAGGGTTTGTGAGCTTATAAAAGGGATACTTCATAAGAATGGAAATGGGTGATTACAATTGATTAAATCATTTACAAGTTATTTGAATTAGATCTCCTACCAATAGTCAATTTTTTTCCCAATGGATAAGGCACTAGTCACATAAGTTAGAATTGAGCAAGGGTGAATTTCGCTACTACATATCAAATCAATTTTAAAATCAAAATCATTTCATTCCAATTTTTTTACAAGTTATAAAATGCTGGTCACTACTCATTTATATCTAATTCCTAAGTCTTAGGTAGCTATTATTTCCAAGATTATTTGTAAATTCTAGGAGAATTATAACCAAATTTGCTTATAGCGGATGCATATAAATATGAGAAGCTTTTAGAGAAAATCAATAAACTGTGTATGTACCTAAGGATAGAAGATGAGAATTAGAATGAAACTAAGATAATTTCATACCATAGTTTGCATTAGAATCATCCCTAGGTATACCCCTCTTGGTTTAGTAGAGCCTAAAGAGTAGAAAACCATTGTTGGTTTTGTTGAAGTTGGGTCAAAGTGGTTTATTCATGTAATTGCTACTAGGAATTGGCTAATCCTTAGATTATGTCAGGAATTCCACTATGATATTGAGCATTTTGTTCCTCATTAGTTTCAAACACCAACAAAATGGTGACTCACTGGAGAATACACTCTATGTTTTCATAAACCAATATATCATTTAAGATCTGTGTTTACCTTGGGTAGAGTTTGAAGTAAGAATTTCATGCTAAAGTTCCCTGTGGATTTGGAATTTGCATACATTTTTCCTAAGATTGTCACTGAAGGATTTTTCATTTGTTTAATTCTTTTTCCCATTCTAATAGGGTGGGTGGTGACTCACAAGGTTATAACCAATGTCATCATTTAAAATTTTATTGTCTCAATATCATAGAAAATAGGAAAAATACAAAAGAAAATGTGAGGAAAAACTTAGGAATCAAATTACAAATTGATCTCCCTCATAAAGGAAGATAGAACTAGGCTGTGAAGGGGAATCAGATGTAGAAAGGAAGTTATTCATGGACCAACTAGTAGGGAATGATAACATTCACCATTTTGTTGTTGAAAAAGTGCCTTTAACCAAAGGTTTGAGATCTCATATAGTTTTGTTTGATGATGATTTCTACAATACCCCTTAAAATGATATGTTAGGAAAAGGTTTTCCAACCACATACATTCGGTCTTGAGGATAGGACTAGTAACAATCTTTTCTAGCGTAGCACAAATCCTTTCATGTCATCCATTATTCCCCTAAAAAGGTGAGACCTAGACACTTAGAACCTAAAATTTTTAATGATGAGAAATGATGCAGGAGCATCTAGAGGTATAAGGGAAATCTTGTGTCGCCCAAAAAAAAATGTACTTAGACTTAGTTTCTGTTTCATGTCTTTACATTTTTCGATACCCATTTGGGTCAAATAAAGGTTCCAACTCTCACAGTTCCACTATCAGTGTGTTTGAAAATCCTAAAAAAATAGGAGCATGCAATTTGGCCATCATTTTGGTGAACTAGAAGGTGTGAATTGGCCAGATGAATATAATTGTGATTTAGAGCATTCCAAAAAAAGAATCAGGTCAAAAGGCCCCACAGTTTGAAAGTTATTGCAGTTTTTCGAGTTTTGGAGACCCCCTAAGAATGCTTTGAAGTCAGGTTAGGGGCATTAAATGACCTAGAAAAGGGTCAAAAAATGGGGAACAAGCAAAGCTTTTCCATAGGGCTATAGATCGCTTCGAGAGCTTTCTGAAAATGTAAACGGTTCGTCAATCAAAGCTACGGTTCAAAGGTTATGCCTCCCAAAAGTTCGGCTACCATTTCTGGATTCTTCTAGATTTGCATCGACTTCTAACGTAGCTTCTAGAACCTTATATTTGGTCAGTGGATGCCTACTAGCACTTTCTAGAATGTACTCCTAGTCCTTAACCCTCTGGGGTCTATTTAAGGAGATTGCTAGCATTGTAAAAGGCAGTTCGGAGTGGAGTTTGAGAGGAGGTGCTAAAAGGAGAAATATTCTCCAAATTTATGCTATTGTAAGCCCTTAGGGCATGTTCTGAAGTTTATTTTCTCTGTACTATTTGTACTAGCTTATTTTCTCAGTTAATATAATTTCCCTTTTCTGTTGTGTCCATTCTGTTCTTGGGTTGTGTCCCCATCAAGTGGTATCAGAGCGGGTTTTCCTGAGTGTGTAGACAGAGCACCGACTCTGAGGCAATTTGCACCAGGACTGTGTGGTTGTGGGTTCGAGTTAGAAGATGCCTCCATGAAGAGAGCGTGGCAGAAGGGCCAGAGCTATTGATCCTGAGCAGGTTAGAGCCCTCGAGAGGCAGGTACAAGCATTGCAAGAGGAGCTTCGTAGAGGAGCAAATGTTGCCGAAGGTGACAATAGTGAGGATGAAAATGAAGAGGAAGTAATGGGACCAGAAGAGGAAGTTGACGGGCAAGTTTTGAATCCTTTAGAGGAAAGGCTTTTTAGGGCCATTACTAAGTTTGGGAAAAGACCTACAATTGAAGTGGGTATATTTTCAGGAAATTTGAAACCAGATGAGTTGATCGATTGGATCAATGAACTGGAAGAATACTTTGAGTATAATGATATAAGGGACCCAGATAGGGTTAAGTTTGCAAAGGCCAAACTAAAAGGCCATGCCAAAATCTGGTGGCAAGAGGTTCAATTGGAAAGACTTAGAAGAGGAAAGGAGAAGATCACAAGATGGGATCGCATGGTGGACAAATTGAAGAAGCAGTTCATTCCTGTGGACTACGAGCTTGTTCTGTTTAAGAAGATGCATGGGTTAAAGCAAGTAGGAAGATCAGTCCAAGAATATACAGAGGAGTTTTACCAACTCTTGATTAGAGCGGGGCATGCAGAAGAAAATAAGGAGAAGGTTGCGACCTAGCATCCAGGAGGAATTAAGTTTGGTAAGAATGACCAATGTTGAAGAGGCATACCAATTTGCCCTACGAGTTGAAGAGAAGCTAAATAAAAGGTTTGAAGGAAGACAAAGTGGGTGTGGTCAAGGAGGAAGGGGAAGCGGTAGATCATCTGAAGGCCGCAATGAAACCCAAAAGAAAAATGAAGATGTGGGTACTAGCAGAAACTAGAGAAATGAGGGTTTCAACCGCTCTCGTGACCAAGACTTTGGAAATCAGAGAGGAAGAGGTAGAGGACATGAAAAAGGAAGAGGAGGCTTCCATGTTACCTATTTTCATTGCAATGAAGAAGGTCATCGTGTCTTTGAATGCCCTCAACAACAAGGAAGGATAGATAGGAGAACTGAGGGCCAAGCTAAGGTTGCTCATGTGGATGAAGATGCACAATTATCACATTCAGAGGATGCAGAAAGAGGAGAGACCTTGGTAAATGAAAGAGTCCTACTAAGCGGTGAAAATCAACTAGGACAGCAAAGGAGTTTGTTCTGTACCAGATGCAAGTGTGAGGATAAATGTTGTGATGTGATCATTGATGGTGGTAGCACTGATAACTTGGTATCAGAAGAGATGGTCTCTAAGCTGAAGCTCAAGAGGGAGAAACATTCCCAGCCCTATCGAATTCCTTGGGTAAAAGATGATCATAAGGTCTTGGTAAGTGAACAATGTTTAGTGAAATTCAAAATTGGGAGTTACCATGATGAAGTTCTCCGTGATATTATTTCGATGGATGGTTGCCATCTATTGTTGGGTAGACCATGGCAGTTTGATAGACATGCAGTGCATGATGGATATGCAAACACATACTCTTTGACAAAGGATGGAGTTCACCACAAATTGAAGCCCATGAAAAAGGAAGGTGAAAAGGTATGTAGCAGTGCTAGGATTTGACTTGTTGATGGAAGGAAGTTTTTAGATGGCATGAAACATCATCATATGTGCTATGCTTTGATTCCTAGGAAAGATAAAGAAGGTAGTAGTGAAATACCATTTGAAGTTTCAGATTTACTAGGGGAATTTGGAGATATTATCTTTGATAATGTTCCAGATGGATTACCACCAGTAAGGCAAATCAGTCATCAGATAGATCTAATTCTAGGAGCTAGTTTGCCTAACAAGGCTGCTCACAGGATGACTCCTACTAAAACAGAGGAGCTAAATAGACAGGTTCAAGAGTTGCTGAGGAAGGGCTTGATTCGAGAGAGCCTAAGTCCATGTGCAGTACCTGCAGTACTTGCACCAAAGAAGGATGGAGAGTGGAGGATGTGTACAGATTCTTGAGCTATAAATAGGATAACCATCAAGTACCGGTTTCCTTTACCAAGGATGGATGATCTTATGGACTGCTTGAGTGGAGCTCAGTACTTCACAAAGATAGATATGAAGAGTGGCTATCATCAGATATGGATTTGAGAAGAAGATGAGTGGAAAATAGCCTTCAAGACCAAGGAGGGTCTTTATGAGTGGTTAGTCATGCCCTTTGGATTGACGAACGCCCCAAGCACCTTCATGCGACTCATGAATGAGGTACTTAAGAAGTTCTTTGGAAAATTTGTTATTGTCTATTTGGATGATATTTTAATTTTCAGGAAGACTTTGGAAGAACATTTACTGCATATTCATAGTGTCCTTGAAAGGCTAAGGGAAGAGAAACTGTTAATTAATCTAAAGAAGTGTGTCTTTGCAAAAAGGGAGTTAGTCTATTTGGGATTTGTTATATCACTTGAAGGTCTCAAAATGGATCCAGAGAAGGTAAAAGCAATCTTGGAATGGCCTACTCCAAAGTCTGCTACTGAGGTAAGATCATTTCATGGTCTGGTTAGTTTTTACAGAAAGTTTATTAAGAATTTCAGTGGCATATGTGCACCCCTAACTGATACAATAAGAGGGGATAGAAAAGAGTTCAAATGGACTGCAGCAGCTGCGAGAAGTTTTGAATTGCTGAAGAAGAAGGTGACTGAATAGCCTGTGTTGGCACTTTTAGATTTTAGAAAAGTATTCCAAGTGGATTGTGATGCTAGTGGTAGCGCTATTGGGGCTGTATTAAGCCAAGCAGGTAAGCCTATTGCATATTTTAGTGAAAAATTGAATGATGCAAAGAAGAAGTATTCTATTTATGATCAAGAGTTCTATGCAATAGTTCAGGCCTTAAAGAAATGGAGGCACTATTTATTACCAAAGGAATTTTTTTTGTATACTGATCATCAAGCATTGTAGTACCTAAATAGCCAAGGTAAATTGAATCAGAGGCATATGAAGTGGGTAGAATTCTTGCAGAGTTATACATTTGTGTTGAAGCATAGAAGTGGAAAATCTAACAGGGTTGCAGATGCACTAAGTAGGAGACAGTCACTGCTTATAGCAATGTAGGTTGAAGTAGTTGGGTTTGATGAACTCAAGAATTTGTACCCCAAGGATCTTCATTTTGCTGAAGCATGGAAAGCTTGTAAAGAACCTGTTGCTATAGATAGAACCAAGTGGTTAGACTATTTGATTCAGGATGGCATGTTGTTCAAAGGTAGTCAATTGTGCATTCCAAGGAGTTCCATGAGGGAAAATCTGATTAAGGAGAAACATAGTGGAGGGATGGCAGGACAGTTTGGTCGGGATAAGACCATTGCCATTCTTAGAGAACATTATTTTTGGCCTCAAATTACATAGGATGTGAAGAAGTTTATACAAAGTTGCCAGGTTTGTCAAGTTGCCAAGGGGTTTAGTCACAATACTGGTCTATATCAGACATTTCCTATTCCATCAAGGCCATGGGAGGACATTAGTATGGATTTTGTTCTTGGATTGCCAAGGACACAAAGGGGTAATGACTCAGTATTCGTGGTGGTTGATAGGTTCTCCAAAATGGCACATTTCATTCCATGCCACAAAACTCATGATGCTGTCCATATTGCAGACTTGTTTTTCAAAGAGGTGGTAAGACTACATGGTCTTCTAAGGAGTATAGTTTCTAACAGAGACACTAAATTTGTGGGGTATTTCTGGAGGACATTGTGGAAAAAGTTGAGGACAGACTTGAAATTCAATACCACGCATCACCCACAGACTAATGGCCAAACATAAGTGGTAAATAAAAGTCTAGTAAATTTGCTGAGATGTTTAGTTGGGGATTAGCCCAAGGGATGGGATTTGATTCTACCACAAGCAGAATTTGCTTATAATAACTCTATAAATAGGAGTACTAGAAAATCACCATTCCAAATTGTATATGGGAATAGCCCAAGGACTACACCAGAGCTGAGGAAGATAGAACAAGGGGAGAGGACAAGTGCTAAAGCTGAGGAATTTGCTGAACATATCAAGTGTCTACATGAGGAGGTTTAGGCACACATAACCAAGATGAATCAATAGTATAAAGCTAGGGCTGATCAAAGGAGAAGACATAAGGAATTCCAAGTAGGATATTTAGTCATGGTACACTTACGAAAAGAAAGATTTCCAGTCGGTACTTACAACAAGCTGAAAATGAAGAAATTTGGCCCCTGCAAAATTTTGAAGAAACATGACTCAGGAAATGCATATGAAGTAGAGCTGCCAGATGGTATTCAGATTTCTCCCATTTTCAACATTGCAGATTTAACAGAGTATCATGATGATGGTGCAGATGAGGAGTTGGTGTTAGAGCCATGTCCAATTCCTGCTTCTAAGAAGGAGGAAATAGAAGACATTCTAGATCATCATGTGGGTAGGAGTACCAGAAATAGGCAGTATGAAGAGTATTTGGTCAAATGGAAAGGACGGCCGATCAAGGACTCAACTTGGATTTCAGCAGCTGAGGTTTCCCATTTGGGATTTCCTCTACCATCCATAAAGTGACAGGGTCACGTTTCAATCTACCCTAGGTGTTTGATATAGGAGCATCCAGAGGTATAAGGGAAATCCTGTGTCACCCAAAAAAAATGTACTTAGACTTAGTTTCTATTTCATGTCTTTACATTTTTGGATACCCATTTGGGTCAAATAAAGGTTCCAACTCTCACAGTTCCACTATCAGTATGTTTGAAAATCCTAAAAAAAAATAGGAGCATGAAATTTGGCCATCATTTTGGTGACCTAGAAGGTGTGAATTGGCTAGATGAATATAATTGTGATTTAGAGCATTCCAGAAAAAGAATCAGGTCAAAAGGCCCCACGGTTTGAAAGTTATTACAGTTTTTCGAGTTTTGGAGACCCCCTAAGAATGCTTCAAAGTCAAGTTAGGGGCATTAAATGACCTCGAAAAGGGCTGAAAAATGGGGGATGAGCAAAGCTAGTCCATAGGGCTATAGAGCGCTTTGAGAGCTTTTCGAAAATGTAAACGGTTCATTAATCAGAGATACGGTTCAAAAGTTATGCCTCTCGAAAGTTTGGTTACCATTTCTGGATTCTTCTAGATTTGCACCGACTTCTAACATAGCTTCTGGAACCTTCTATTTGGTTGGTGGATGCCTACTAGCACTTTCAAGAATGTACTCCTAGTCCTTAACCCTTCGGGGTCTATTTAAGGAGATTGCTGGCATTGTAAAAGGTAGTTCGAAGTAGAGTTTGAGAGGAGGTGCTAAAAGGAGAAATATTCTCCAGATTTATGCTATTGTAAGCCCTTAGGGCATGTTTTGAAGTTTATTTTCTCTGTACTATTTGTACTAGCTTATTTTCTCAGTTAATATAATTTCCCTTTTCTGTCGTGTCCATTATGTTCTTGGGTTGTGTCCCCATCAAGAAAACATTTGGGTTTGAATTTACTATCCCTAATCCTAATGAGAACAAAATTTTGAGAGCATAGCTTGTTGAGAACAAATCACGAAGGCTTATGAAGAAAAGCAAGAGTTACTTAGGAAAATTGTTTCTCTAAAGAAGAAAAATGAGATAGCAGCTAATGCTTGGCAGCCTGAGATTGTGGGACAAGTTGAAAACCCTAGAAGGTAGGAGCAAAACTTGTTGGAAACTTAGAAAATGAATATAGAAGGACCTGTAATATAGAAAATTAGGAACTATACTACTCTAGAAGTTGATAACACTAGAGTAGAAAATGTGGAACCTGTTGTAGGTGCTAAGGAAAAAGGAAAACAAAAAGGGATTGGTATTAAGATCAATCAACCAGTGAAGACAGTTTAGATCCATGATTCTATGTCACTTTCTAATATTGTATAAGAAAATAGAAGAAAAGAAAGGGATGCTTTAGCTAAGAGATTGGAGATTGCAGAAAGTGAGGGTGTTATAGCTGAGATGAACAATAAGATCAAATTCCTGGAAATTACCAAGAAGGAATCTGTAGCTATGCCTTAAGATGATGATGAATCTAATGATGAAAATCAAAATACTACTAAGGTACCTATTTCTTTCTTGTCTTCATCTTCATAGAAAGTATATCTTAATAAATCTATTGGATATGCTAGTACTAGTAATACTATGAATAATACTAAGAAAGACAATGCTAATCACCCCAAGATTGATTTACAAAGAAAACCCATTCAATAAGAAGGCTATAGGAAAATATGTTTTGATGGAATCCTTGGTTTTCCAAATCCTATCCCACAAGAAATGAGGAAAATATTGCCAAAGTTTGATGGAAATAATGCTATTTATTGTGAGGACCATTTGACGAGTTTTCTTGATATGATGAGTGATTATGAGGTTGAAGCTGAAGATGTGATTATTAAGTTGTTTTTTTAGTCTTTAATTGAAGATGCTAGAGAATGGTTCAAGAGACTTCCTGAATTGTCTATTGTTGATTGGAAAGATATTGAATATTGTTTCAAAGAGCAATATGGTGACAAGAAAAATTAGAGCTATATCTTGAGTGAATTCAATAATATTAAGAGGTTACCTAATGAATTTGTTACTGAATTTAACACTAGATTTTAGAAAAGGATGTAAAAGCTAATGCAAGCCATGCAAATTGATGACAAGGTATGTCTGATCACTTATCTGAATGCTTTTGATGGTAAAATGGCATACCAACTCAGGGATAAAAAGCCTAGGACCTTAAGAGATGCTTTCAGGATTGCCATTAATATAGAAAATAATTTGAGTATCTCAGGAAGATTAGAAAGAAAAAGAGATGATCCTAGGTTATTTGGGAATAAGGGAAATAGAAAGGAAGAAAATAAAGCCATAGTAAGAAAAAATCAAGAGCCTAGTGAATTGAGTCAAATTCTAAATGCTATAAAAGGTCTAAACATGCCTCAGATGAAGAATGATAGGAACCCCACTAATAATAGGGCCCCCTATTAATAAAATTTCAATAAACAAAATAGGCTACAAAATTTCCCTTATAACACTACTTAGAAGGATGGTCAGCCTAGTATCCCTCCTACCAAGAACAACAACAACAAGATGACCCCTGATCCTTTGTCAAAAAAATTTGTAAATTTTGTAGATGATCCTGAGTTTGTTTCTAAACTTACATGATGCTTTGCATGTCAATTATCCCATTCCCTTGAATCTTGTGCAATAGAATTGTCATTCCCAAGAAATCAAACTGCAATAGAAAAGTGTCATGAGCAAGAAGAAAATAATGATGATGTAGGATACAATATGTTTGAATCACATTATTCTGACTATGAAGATTATGACAGAGATGTGTATGACCAAAGACAGTTTCAAAATTTTATACAACAAGAAGTATTTTCTAATGAGAGTGATGTGGAAGACAATGTGTCTAACATGGTAAATGCAAAGGACGAAGTAACACTAAGAAAACCTTCTAGGGAAGAATTTGATCAAATTACTGCCAATATGATAGCTCACGTTCAGACTAAAATCATGGCTCAGAAACATGAAAGTAATAAGGTAGCTAGTATCTTCATAAAGGGGGTTGATCCTAAGAAAGGGGAAATTGTGAAACCTAAATAAGCTCTTGCTATGAAGGTTAAAATTACTAATAGAAGGTGGGAACAAAGGAAAGGAGGAAATCCTCAAAATGTGGAGTTCTCAACTAATGTCCCCAGAAAAATAGATAAGAATGTATCAAAAATCATTACAATATATGATAAGAATCATCAAAATGCTCTGAACATTTTGGATAAACAACATGAGAAAAGTAATGTGACTAATGATGATCCTCTTGGTTCTTCCATAGATATGCTTTTTTTTTGTCTTAGATTATTTTTTAAGGTTCCATTGTTTGAATTGCGAAGAATCCCTGAACATAGAAATAAGACTATAGCATGGTTGGGAAATACTGATGTAAAGGTAAGTAAGGATTGTAATGAAAATCACAATCCCAAAGAAAGAAGCAAAGAAAAGGTAAAGGATAATGAAGCTAAAGGAGTTGTCTCTCAAATTCCTCAAATGTTTTTGGATAATTCTATAAATCAATGTTTGGGAAATATTAAACCATTTTTCTTGAGCATTTTAGTAAATGGTAAAACACTAAAAAATTGCATGATTGATTATGGTGCTTCTAGTGCTGTGATGCCTTTTGAAATAATGAAAGAATTAGATCTAAAGGTGGATTCTAATCAAGGAAGATGTTGTGCTATGGATAAAAGAGAAGTGATAGTCATAGGCACTATAAACTCTTTGCCATATAGATTAACAACCTGTCTTGACAAAGAACTTAGTATGAGTGTATTGGTTGTTGACATTCCACCTCACTATGGTATGTTATTATCAAGAAAGTGGAGTGCTACTATGGGTGGGAGTCTATAGTGTTATTTTTCATTTGTTTCTTTTAATATTGAAGGCAATTTGATAAAATTCAATAGGGAGCCTAAGAGTGTATACATGATAGAGGAAGATGTAGAAGACAACATGACAAATTTTGTGGATATAGATATTAACGCATTTGGAGCTGAGGTCCTGACTTTGAAAAAAGGCATAAGTCTCAGATGGAAATGGAAGCTGACACAAAAATAGATAAGGGTGATTTATGGACTATGTTTTTTGATGGTGCATGTTGCAAAGAGGGATTTGGTGTAAGCATTTTGCTGATATCTCCAATAGGGGTAACATATAAATTCTCCTTTACTTTAAGTTTCCCTTGTACTAACAATATAGCAGAGTATGAGGCTCTATTTTTAGGTCTTAGATTAGCTCCTAAGCATGGGATAAAGTGTTTACATGATGTAGGAGATTCTAAATTGCTGGTATCCCAAGTAAGAAATGCTTATGTATCAAAGAATAAAAGATTAAAATAGTATAGAAATGTAGTGTGGGACATGATTGAATGTTTTGATGCATTTGGAATTATTTGGAAAGATAGGAAAAATAATAAAATGGTGGATTTACTAGCAAACATAGCAATAAAACCAGATGATATCACATTTGCTAGTGTGTCTAAAATTGAGCTTCAAACCTAGACCCTCTGTCCCTGATAATGTTCAAAATTGGCAAGTGTTTCAAGATAATAAAGATATTCTGAGATTTTTGAATTGTGAGCATATGTTGTTAGGACAAGAAATTGATTGTGTAGCTTATGTAGAAAATGTAGATGGAAAAGATAAAATTTTTGGGCAAGAAGTTGTACAATTGAAGACAAATAAAATTCCAAAGAGTTTAGTTGTTTTAGAAACTATTTTTGACAACCAAGATAGGTCACAAATGGACACTAGTGGATATAATGCCAAGGATTTAGAGGAGGTGAATTTTGAAACTCAGGAAACACCTAAAAAGGTATATATTAGTAAGAAACTACCTCCTAAAATTAGGAAAGATCTAATAGACCTGTTAAGGAAGTATAGGCATGTAGTTGCATGTTCATATGATGATTTAAAGGCCTATAGGGAAGATCTCTTTCAACATGAAGTCCATTTGAAACCAGATGCTAAGCCTTTCAGAGAAAAACCAAGGCCAATAAACCCAACCTTGGCTCCCAAAATGCAAGAAGAATTGATCAAGTTAAGAGATACTAGGATTATAAAGCCTATTAGACATTCTTCTTGGGCATCCAATCTAGTACCAATGAGAAATAAAAATTGAGATATAAGGTTATGTGTTGATTTCAAGAATCTCAACGTATCTTCATTAAAAGATAATTATGGTTTGTCCAATATGGAAGCCATGTTGTAAAGAGTCATTGGTTCAAAATTGATTTCAATGATGGATAGGTTTTTAGGATACAATCAAGTAGTTGTCAAAGAATTAGAACAATTCAAGACTACTTTCACTACTCCATGGGGTACTTATGTTTATGTCATGATGCCATTTGGGCTTACCAATGTTGTGGCTACTATTCAACGGGCCATGGATGTAGCTTTTACTGATATTATTGACAAATTTTTGGTTGTGTATCAAGATGACCATACTACTTATTCCAAAGATGAAAATGATCATTGTATACACTTAGAACGGGTATTTATCAGAGCCATTAAATATGGAATATCTTTAAATCCAAGGAAATGTAACTTTGGTGTCACTAAAGGAAAAAAAATTTGACATCTAGTCGGCGAGCATGGAGTAAGGATTGACCCTAAAAGGGTAGATGCAATAGATAAGATTCAAAAACCCAAGAGTGTTAAATGCATCCAGTCATTATTTGGATAGATTAATTTTCTTAGGAGATTTGTGACAAATCTTCCAGAAATTAGTAGGCCTATATCAAGAATGCTAAAGAAAGGATTTGAGATAAAATGGGATAGTGAACCTAGTATTGCATTTCAAAAGATTAAGCAAGCTATTAAAGATGCTTCTGTTCTCAAAGCTAAAACTTATGACAAACCAATGCATATATTTTCTTTTGCCTCATTTGACACTATTGCTGCAATACTATTACAGAAAAGTGAAGAAGGTTATCAGAAGCCTATTGCATTCTTCAACAAGTCTTTGCAAGTAGTACAACTTAAGTATGACATCAATCAAAAATATGCATATGCACTAGTGAAAGGAGTTAAGGCTTTTAGATGTTACTTGATGGGAGCTATTATCATTACTTTTATTCCTACTACTCCTGTGAAGGACATCTTTTCACAACAGGAAGTATCAGGTAGAAGGTGTAGACGGATCAATAGGATACAAGAGTTTAACATTGATATTCAAATTACCAAATTGGTTAGGGGTCAAGGTTTGGCTAAATTGATGACAAAAGCTAATCTAGAGGAAAACCAAACTAATCAACTTGATGATAGTTGCAAAGACAATATTTTTGATATGGGTATCTCTGATTGGTATAAAGATGTGATTTATCATTTGCAAAAAATGAAATCTCCAGTAGGGCTAATAGATAACCAAAAAAGATCCCTCAAATTGCAAGCCACAAGATATGTTATAATGTAGGGTCAATTGTGGTGGAGAAATATGGAAGGGATAATTTTGAAGTGTGTAGATGAAAATTAATCTAAAAGAACTTTAAAAGAAATGCATGATGGTGTATGTGGTGGTCACTATATGGAAAAAACTACTACCCATAAAATCTCGAGAGCTAGTTTTTGGTGGCCTACACTTTTCAGAGATACTCATGAGTTTGTAGAAGTTTGTAATGCTTGTCAAAGGTTTAGTGGAAAGTCGAAATTCTTCGGGAATTTTCCATTAAGACCAGTTGAAGTGCAGACACCTTTTCAATAGTGGGGAATTGATTTTATTGGTGAGATCACAAATAAATCTAGTGGTGGTCATTAATGGATCTTAGTAGCCACTGATTATTTCACCAAATGGGTTGAAGCAATCCCTACCAAGAATTTAACAAGAAAAGTGGTGATCAACTTCAATTTGAATAATATTATAACTAGATTTGGTTGTCCACGAAAGATAATAATTGATAATGCTATGTGTTTCAGATATAATGAGTATAAAGAATTTTGTAGAAAATATGGCATTACAGAATACACATCATCACCCTATCATCCTCAAGGGAATGGTCAGGAAGAATCAAGAAATAAGAGTATACTGAAGCCTATCGAAAGAATTCTAGGGGAAAACAAGAAGGCATGAAATTCAATGTTTCCATTAGTTTCCATTAAGTCAGATCTTCTACCTTAGTTCATGGGTGTGGTCAGGACCCTAGAGTATCTTTGGTTGTTTGATGAACTTTCATTTCCTACATTCATAGATCCAAGAGAGTGGGTTCCCCAACTCAAGGAAACAAATGATGGTCATGATGGGGGTGATGGAGGTTGAGGTGGAGGAAGAGATGTTGGAGGAAATAATAATAGAGGCTTAAGGGGTGGTTCCCCTTATAGTAGATAACCTAGTCCATATACTAGGAGGAGAGGAGATGAAGGGGTTCTTATTAGAGTGGGGACAATAGAATTGATAGAGGAGGATAAGATATAGACATCTTTCCTACTTAAATTTTAGGTGGATAAAGGACAACACCTAAAATAATAGGAGTAGAGAGTGTTTGAGTAGCCTAGATATGAGAGTAGGGTAGTAGAGCTAGATATTGAGGTAAGGGCACTGGGTGGAGCTATAATAGGCATGCATTATGACTCTACTGATATTTTAACAAGTAGTATATGTGAGAGAATCCAAGTAGGCCTTGAGTTTATGTTCCTATGGTGTTTATGTTCCAGGTTTATTCCATCAGATAAGAGGGTGTCTGACTATTCTTTGTGAGTATGATGGTCACATGGAGTGGTCCTACCTGATAAAGGCATAGAAACCTCTCTGTCTCCTCCTCCTATATAGGAGGGACAAAGTCATTCAAGAGATTAGTTATGTGTTTTGTGCTTAGTAAATGTTGATGTATTTATGATTTTGACATTATCTAGATTTTCACCTCATTATAGTACACACACACACACACACACACATATGAGATACTAGATTTGGTGATATACAACTATCCACTTATGTCTTTTCTCATGTTAGTATCCATGTTATAGATATCCTATACTTTTCAGTTCTTTTCGTATTGTACATGTAATGTTGGTATATATAGATCTCATAGTTCTTAACACTTTCATGTGTGATATGGACATCATAATTTCAAAATTAAGCATCATGGGTAGATTTGATATAATGATAATATTAAATCCTTTGATGATAAGAGAAAATAAAGTTGATAAGTTTTAGGTCAAAGGGATGGTCAAGACCTAATTAAGAGAAGAAGTGGTGCTAGGATGATTGTGTATAGTTGACTACAATGTGATGATGAATAGATGTATCAAAAATTTCTAATAAATACTCTCTCCTCACTTGATTCAAAGTAAAAAAAAAATATGAAAACTAGTATAAAAATGAAATGTAAGGTGCAACAACATAATTATAAGTGTCGTTATTTTTATCATCAATCCTTATAAATGAACATCATAAAAGCATACAACTATCCATAGTGCAAGTGATACTATGATAATATGAATGTGATCTATATTCGATAGGATATAGGAACCTGGCATAAACATCTACTATTTAGGGTTCAAGATGAATTTCTTTTAGAATCCTTGTTAATATTATGGTATTATTCTAGCATCAAGACATAAGTTTTGAGATTGCCATAACCATGGTCTTACAAAAAAGAATCTGATGTAAGAGTCAAGAAAATAACTCCAACTCACATAAGTGTCCAAATGAAGCAAGTTGAGGTATATCCAACATTCCAATAAAGAGGAGGAACTTATCATAGACAATTGGAGCACATAGGATCATCAAGACTACACCCATAAGTAGAATACTAAGAAAATATGCTACATGCCCAAATCCTCCAATCATTTGATATCGTAGAGAAATTAAGGATGAAATATCAATAAACATCATCAATAGAAAAACATCATACAACAAAAACTCATTAGTCATGTCTTAGTCATTTTAATTAAAGTGTGGTTCTAGGATGGTGGATTATTAACAATATTCTAGTTGGGGATACCCTATCTAATAAGTGTTGGAAAATACTTGATGTTAAGATGGTAGTGTTGAGAACCAGTGTTTTGTCTTAGAGACAAAGATAACATGGGTCTTTCCCCCTATACCTAGACAAATACTAATTCTAAACCAAGAAGACAAGTGATCATGGTGAAGGTCAAGTAGTTCATGGCCTAAGACACAAGCTAATAGATGAAAAACCAAAGATACAAGAAGTTTACTTTTCCAAGTTTTCACCAATTGATAAGTTTTTCTTGATTAGGACATTTTATATTAAAAAATTCTAATTTTGACTTTTGTGATTTTTTTGAAGATGTATCAATTTTACTTTTTTCTAGGTCATTTCTAATATTATTATATTTTTAGGAAATTTTATGATTTTTTTAGGATCATATACCATATTATTTTTATATTTTAGGTTCATATGCTATGTACAAGTTTTCTAGATGCAAAGACAATTAGGCATATAAATTATTTAGATGGAGGGTATGTATAGGCTTAGGGAATCATTCTCCCTCTAGTGTTGAGATTTGATTTGCACTAGATCCACAAGAAATAATTATGATATAAGGACCCCTCCATTTATGTTCAAACTTTCCCTTCTTCTCTTGAGTTTGTTGACTCTTATAATTCTCTCTCAGAACCAAGTAACCAACATCAAAAGGCATATGATTAACCTTATTGTTATATCATGTCAGCATCCTTTACTGATAGACTCTCATGTGATCTGATATGGATTGTACACATTTATCCAATCCCTATAATTCTTCAATTAATGGGATTCTATAGTCCTCATATATCATAACCCCTCTTAGGGAGACTCTATGTGATGACATCTCAATATTAATAGGTAAGAAAACCCCAGATCTATAGAAGAGGGAAAACTAAGTATGTCTTGTTAGTATGGGCATGCTTATTCTATAATCCCATAAAGAAATACTAATCTAAATATGCCAATCCCTCCATGACTTATTAACTACTATGCGCAAGATCTTAATGATATTTTTATTAAAAGCTTCATCTCATCTATTTCCTTGAGGATACTAGATGAATGACCAATTTTTTTTAATCCCGAATTTCTTACATAGATATTTTAAATCCTTATTCTTAAATTATCCTCTATTATTAGTGATTATTAAGGATGGTACACCATATCATCAAATGATATAGTTTAGGATAAATATGGATACATTTATTCATTTAGTATAATATGTTGGTGTTTTAAAATATTATGGTTCAAACTATCTTGATGAGAACATAATACATCTAGGGGTAACTTCTTCCCATATACAACATATCCTTTCAAACACTAGGCCAACAATGAGGCTAGACCCTTCTTCAACTCTAGCCTCTGCAAAACCTATGTGGGTATACATATCGATTCTTCATACGATACTAGTTGTTAGAATCATACACCGAATCTAAGTAAATTAGATAAAACCCTTATTTCCTCATGCAATGAAAAAGATGTACAATAGAAAATTACAAATTCTATGAAATCGACAAGCTGAGTGAGGGCATCCTTTCAGCTCTTAAATAAAAAGTTAAATAGATGATTATAAATTTGATTTTAGCAAATTTCCAAATACGCAATAGTAAGAACAAATTGACCCTATAGCTTTTTAGTGTCTTATCTATTGGGAAGTTTCATAAATCACAAACATACATCTATGATACTAGTGACATATTCCATACATCAAGATATCAGATATATCCTATCACTTTGTGAATCATACATCAGTGCTCATAAATACCCCATTCTCATCAAATATCCTTCTCAAATAACTAGAAACCTTGTCAAATACATCAAGTATTTACTTGGCTCTTTGTTCCAACAAAAATGTTAGAAATGCTTTAGAATAACTGAGAGGGGGGGGTGAATTAGTTATTCAAGGTCCAAATGTCCAAATAAAACTTTTTAATCAAGTAAAGTGAGCCTTCAAAACTATTCATTCATCCAAGCTTAGACTTTCCTATTTAGAAAGTTACTGTAAATCATCATGCAAGCATAATACATGAAGAATCAACACATAACATAGTGATTTATGTGGAAACCCAATTTGGGAAAAATCATTAGTAATATGCTACTCAATTCTCACTCTTCTAATTTGATGCCCCATGAAAGGCCTACCTTGTTAAAGGCTACAACACAAAATTAAATGTGACCTAGTTAAAGGGTTTAACCACCCTATTAGAAGTGGTTCTAGTTAGAGGACTTTAGAACATTCACTTGGAATGCCACCCTATTAAAGGATTTATAAATGGCTATTAAACCAACCTAACTCCATTGGATTTTTACCCTAACTAATACATTTGCTAGAGAGTAGCAATAAGGGGTTTTGACCATATTATACTTAAAAACTTTTCTTGCAGATTTCAAATCACTTCTTTAGCTCTTCATATTGCTTGGCCTTCAGTCTTTGTAGCTCTAACATCTTTCCCTCCTTCCAAGCTTAGTCTCCTTGAGTCTCCATGCTTGATATACCAGTGCAATCTTTCTCTATGACCACTTTTCGAAGCAGATTCTATGTGCTATGTTCTTCCTTCTCCTCTTGATGTCTTCTTCTTGACACCCTTCAACCACCAGCAACTCTTGCTTCTTGGCCTACGACTCCTTAAATAGAAGTTTGTATTCCTCTTTCCCACTTTATTCTTACCACCTTTAATTTTAGTTCCAATGGATTAGGTAGGATTCATTGAATCTAACCCACATCTTTTTCCTTCTAGAAACATCAGGAAGAATCGTCTTGAATTCACTCAAAAATGGTTTACATAGAAATATGGGCCACCAGCTCATCATCCTTATCCTCCATGTGGTTCACAAAATTTAGGGTACCAACTTTGTCAGCTTAGATCTAGCGAATCTTTGACTTTTCCAATAATGTAGTAGCTCAGCACTATTGAAATTTTGGTGCTCAGTGCATACTATGTTACTCGACATCAACTACATTTTACTAATGCTCAACACCTAATATCGATTCACTCAGCATCCACTAAGTTTTTTTCTAATGCTTGGCACCTAAACATGCTTAGCTCCTTCTATATCACTTGGCACACACTAGATTTTTCATTTGCTCAGCTCTAACTAAAAATTTGCTCAACCTAAACTAGTTTGCTTGACACTTACCAATGAGCTTAGTTAAGCTCTGTAGTCAACCTTGTTACAACTTACTCTTCCAATGTTTCTAAGTGTGGTCATCCTTTGTATCTTCAAATATGTTATTATTATATCATTTAACCATTTTCTTAACTAATCCTTGCACTTTATTAAAAAAGCATAACTCAACCTTTCCCTTAGGTGTTCTTGTTATATCTTGTTGATTAAATCCTCTTCATCAATCAACTAAGTGATAGTACTTGGATCTTATAAGAAATTGTCATTCTAGCAAGTAGTAGGTTTGACATCAATAAAAAAATAGTGATTGAAAACATTCTTTATCAACAATCTCACTCTTTGCAATCAATCTTCTTTACTCTTCAACAATGATATTTTCAATCAAATTTCTAACAATCTCCCTCTTTGGAATTGATGGAAAACCAAACTAATCAACCATCAAACCAAACTATTCAACCAAGTTATAAAAAATACTAACTAGGTTAGAATAGTAAGTCAAATGCCAAAAAGAAATTGTGTTACCATCAATTGTCACATCTCTCTCTCTTGATCTACTATCCTAACTGCTTTGCTTCTACTTCTCCCTCTTAGCTATTGTTCCCTCTTAGTTGTATCTTCCTGAACATCTTTTTCCTTCCTCTTTCTTGTGGCTTACCACTTTGATCTTGTACTACTCTTGACTCCTTCTTACATTATTTCTCCCTCTGCATGCATTAATCATTTTCTACTATTCTAGTATCAACTACTTCTCTCTCTCTATCCATAAATCTGATCAGTTTCTTGTTACTTCTCCCTCAACTATTGATCAATAAGCTACATCTCCCTTTGCTCATTTGATCTTGCAGAGTTGATCAATTTCTTATTACTTCTCCCTCTTTGACAACAATGCCAAAGAAACGTTATCTCAGCATCTTAACATGTAAGTGTAGCATTTGTAGATATTCCAATTTCTCCCTCTATCGCCTTGCTTGTGACTGATTCGAAACTTCAACACTTTGATTACTTTAGGCATGATCCTAAAGTAAATATCCTCTATATCAATGTGTAATATATGAACAATCATCTCATTTGATGTAGGGCAGTCTTGCTTTTGCCTCAACTAGCCTTGGCTAGGTGTATCACCCCTAACTTACCTGTAAGATACTCAAAAGTATCTTTAGGTTGTGCTTTAGTAAAGATGTCAGCAATTTGTTGCTTTCAATCAACATGTTCCATCCTTACTTCCTTATCTTCAACCAATTCTCTTACATAATGATACTTAATTGCAATATTCATTATTTGGCATGCATCACAACATTCTTTGATATGTTGATGGCACTTGTGTTATCACAATAGAGTATCATGGGTTTAGTTACCTCTTCCTTCATACCTTGCAATAGATGTTTGACCCATACAATATTGGTGTAGTTGATAGTAGCTACAACATATTCAGCTTCTACTATGGGTTGTGAGGTACAACTTTTCTTTTTGCTAGTCCAAGTAATCAGTCTTTTACCTAAGAAAAGTGCTCCTTGACTAGTGCTTTTTTTGTCATCGATATTACCTCCCCAATCTACATTAGTGTAGGCTTTCAACTCAAACTTTTCACTTCTCTTGTAGTACAAACTAAAGTCATCAGTTCTTTATAAGTACCTCAATATTCTCTTTATTTCCATCAGATGATTTTCTCTTGCATTTACAAAAAATCTTGCCACTATTCCAATAGCTAATGCAATGTCTGGTCTACTATGCACAAGATACTAAAAATTTCCAATCATTGATCTATACATTGTCTAATTCACTTCATCTAACTCATCATTCTTGGATAACTTATGTCCTATTACCATTGGTGTACTGACTAGTTTTGAGTTGTCTAGTCCACATGTCTTGAGTATCTCCTTGATATATTTCGATTGGATCATAAATATGACATGCTTTAGTTGAGGTACTTGTAGTCCAACAAAGAATTTAATTTCTCCAAACATTGACATCTCAAACTCATGTTTCATTTGATCACCAAAATATTTGCATAGAGCATCTTATCCTCCAAATATTATGTCATCAATAAAGATTTTAGATATCAAAATGTATTTACCATTTTCTACCTTAATGTATAGGTTGTTGTTGTCATCTGTTCTAGAAAATCCTATCTTCATAAGGTATTTATGCACTCTCTCATACCATGCTCTAGGTGCTTTCTTCAAACCATAGAGTGCTTTATGTAATTTGCAAACCATATCCTTGTTGTTGTCATCTTCAAATCCCTCTGGTTGTTCTATGTAGACTTCCTCTTCTACTATACCATTTAGAAAACTAGACTTCACATCCATTTGGTAAACTTTGAAACCTTTATAGATAGCATATCCAAGTAATGTTCTAACTCCTTCCATTCTTGCAATAGGGGAAAATGTTTCCCCATAGTCCAGTCCTTCTTCTTGTGTATAACCTTTGCAAACTAGTCTTGCCTTATTTCTTGTTATTTCACCATCTTCATCAAGCTTGTTCCTAAAGACCCATTTGGTACCAATCACATTCTTATCTACTGGTCTAGGAACTAGGGTCTAGGTTTTGTTCTTCTCAATTTGATCTATCTCCTCTTCCATAGCTTTATGCCAATTATCATCTTGTAGTGCATCTTTCATTGTTTTGGGCTCAATCTTGCTTAACAGACATCATTCATTCCTTAGTCTATTCCTTATCATTGGTCTTGCATCCTTGTTGCCAATGATTTTTTCTATAGGGCAATGTCTTCTCACATACTTGGCTAGTCTTGATTCTATCCTTCTTTTCATGTTTGATCCTTCAGCTCCAGAGTCACTTTCCACATCACCATCTGGGATTTCATCATCTCTTCCATGTGTACTAATTTTAGAGTTAGAATGTACATTTTCTTCATTCTGCAAGTTGGCTTGTAAATGCAGCTTGGCATTCACTAGCTGTGACTCAGCCAATACTAAAATTTGTTGCCGATTTCCAACTTGATTAGTAGCATTATCTTCAATAGACATTCCTACATAGAAGTATACAAAAGATCTATAATCTTCTGATTTCCTAGATTTATCAACTTGGACTTCTGCATGCTCATCAAAATTTACATTTGCACTCTCCATAATTTTATTAGTGTTAATATTCAAACACTTATATACCTTACTTTTAGTGGAGTATCCAAGGAATATCCCTTCATCACTCTTTGCATCAAACTTGTCATTTCTAGTATCCTTAAGAATATAGCATTTACGACCACATACATTGAAATATTTTACATTAGGTGAGTGACCATACCATAACTCAAAAGGTGTTGCATTTGTAGCTTTCTTGACTTGTACTCGATTCAAGGTGTAAACAACAATACTTACAGCTTCTCTCCAGTACTTTAGAGCAACATTTTTCTGCATCATTAGTGTTCTAGCATAGTCTATTACTGATGTATTCTTTCTTTCTGCAATTCCATTCTATGGGGGAGTTGTTAGTGATGATGTTTACCTCTTGATACCTTTATCATTGCAAAATATCTCAAATTATTTTGATGTAAACTCTCCTCCTCTATCTGATCTCAGACACTTCAGACTCTCTCCTATTTTCTTCTCAACTCTGGCCAAATAGCACTTAAACATTTGAAATGCATAAAAATTTTTCTTTAAGAACATGGTAGTCATGATCCTGGAGTAGTCATCCACAAATAGCATAATGTATCTATCTCCTTGGTAACTTTGCACTTCTATTGGACCACATAAGATAGTATGCACTAACTCTAGTACTTCTTTGGAATTGTAGGTTTTTCTTTTGAAACTAGACTTAGTCATCTTCCCTAGTTGACATTGTTTGCACATTCTATTTTGAGGCTTCTTCAACTTAGGAAAACTTCTAACTTTCTTCTTTTTGTTGATGCTAATTAGATTATCAAAGTTAACATTACATAACCTTTTATGCCATAACCACACATCATCAAGTCTAACAATGAGACAAGTTGCATCTTCCATATCTAGCTAAAACAGATTACTTCTAGTTTGTTCACCTTTTCCTAATAGATTTCCATCAATATCATAGATTTTGGTAGTTTTGTTTCCAAATTCTACTTTGCAACCTACATTGCCTAACTATGATACACTCAGCAAATTGTAGTTCAATCCTTCAACAAAGTATGCATTCTCACATGAATTTTTTTTTAAAATTTTAATAGAACCTTTTTCTTTGATTTGACATGGAGTGTCATTACCAAATCTAACACTATTTCCATCATATTGGGTAAAGTTTATAAACTTACTTTTGTCTCCTATCATGTGATGTGAACATCCATTGTCTATGATCCATTTGGTATTCTTATTCACACAAGTCACCAATGCTATTACTTCATCTTCATCTGATTCATCCTTCATGGCTACATAGACTACCTCATCATCATTCTCATCAGAATCTTCTTCAACAATGTAGCATCTTTTCCCTTTCTCTTTGTAATCTCTGCTATCATCCTCTCTTTTTTTCTTGTACTTGTTTCCCTCTTTTTAGTTCTTCTTCTATGTACACCTTGTTGCAATATGTCCTACTTCATTGCAATTGAAAAAAATAATAGGAAACTTACCTTTGAATTTGCCTTTGCCTCTATGAAATCTTCTAGCCAGTAGTGCTTCTAATTGTTCCACATCTTCCTCATCTGTGCTACTATCACTGGATACATGTTTTTCTTTTCTACTCTTCTTCTTTGATTTCACCTCCTTAGTATCTTTTAGTGATAGCTTAGCCTTGAAAGTAGATTCAAGATTCTTAGGTCTGTAGTTATCAAAATTGGACAACTCAAAAGTAGTGAGTCTTCCTACTATACCTTCAAAGGTTACTATGTTTCCTAGTACACACCTTAATTCCTAAATGGCTAAAACTCTAATAGCATAGATAGGGAGTAGGGTTCTTAATTATTTGCTATTATTAGTATCATCTTCCAATTAACTACCTAAAGTTCTTATTGCACTTACCACTTCTTTCATTCTAGCAGCATATTGCGTAGCATTCTCACCTTCCTCCATTTTAATGTCATCAAAATTTCCTCTAAGGCTTTCTCCCTTTTCTCTTTGAACATTCTAATCTCCTCCATAGATATATGATAAGGCTTTCCACATCTTGAATGCAGTATCACATCCTTTGATGTCATCAAATTCAACATAACTAAGTGAAGAGGCAATCTCTAGCATTGTCTAATCGTGCTCCTTCCTTTTGCTCAAATCATCTGTAGAAAGGGGTTTGATTGAATCTAAATGTTCCACTCTAATTGAGGTTGTAGCATAATCACCTATTGATCCAAGGTGCTGTTTCATTAGGCTTTTCCATGTAGCAAAGTTATCTTTGTTAAGCTTGGGAACTTCTCTCTTGGACATCTTGATCTTCTACTTATAATACCTTTAAACTAAATTTGTAGATGGCTCTCATACCAATTTTTAGAAATGCTTTAGAATAACTAAGAAGGAGGGTGAATCAGTTATTCAAGGTCCAAATGTCTAATTAAAACTTTTTCATCAAGTAAAATGAGCCCTCAAAACTATTCATTCATCAAAGCTTACACTTTCCTACTTAGCAAGATACTTTAAACATCATCCAAGCATAACACATGAAGAATCAACACATAACACAGTGATTTCCCTGGAAACCCAATTTGGGAAAAATCGCTAGTCACATGCTACTCAATTCTCACTCTTTTGAAGTGATGCCTTGTGAAAGGCTACAACATAGTATTAAATGTGATTTGGTTAAAGGATTTAACCACCCTATTAGATGTGGACCTGGTTAGAAGACTTTAGAGCATTCACTTGGAATGTGACCCTATTAAAGGATTTGCAAATGGCTATTAAACTAACCTAAGTCCATAGGATTTTTACCCTAACTGATACAATTGATAGAGAGTAACAATAAGGGGTTTTGACCTAATTATAGTTCACAACTTATCTTGTAGATTTTAGATCACTTCTTTAGCTCTTCACATTACCTAGCTTTTAGTCTTTGTAGCTCTAACAACTTGCCCTCCTTTCAAGATTAGTCTCCTTGAGTCTCCATGCTCAATATCTTAGTGCAATCTTTCTCTATGACCACTTGTCAAAGTAGAATTTTTGTGCGCTATTCTTCCTTCTCCTCCTGATGTCTTCTCCTTGATACCCTTCAACCAATTCACAATTTGGCACACTAGCAACTCTTGCTTCTTGGCCTGTGACTTCTTAGATAAAAGTTTGGAATCCTCTTTCCTACTTGATTCTTCCCACCATTAATTTTATATTGAATGGATTAGGTAGGATTCATTGAATCTAACCCACATCTTGTTCCTTCTAGAAACATCATGAAGAATCCTCTTGAGTTCACTCAAAAATGGTTTACATAGAATTTTGTACCACTAGCTCATCATCCTTATCCTCCATCTAGTTCAAAAAATTCAAGGTAACAACTTTCTTGACTTAGATCTACTTAATCTTTGACATTTCCAATAATGCAGTAGCTTGGCACAGACTATGTTACTAAGCATCAGCTACATTTTACTAATGCTCAGCACCTACTATGGATTCACCTAGCATCCACTAAGTTTTTTTCTGATGCTCAGCACTTGAACATGCTTGGCTCCTTTTGTATCACTTGACACACACTAGATTTTTCATTTGCTTAGCTCCAACTAAAAATTTGCTCAACTTCAACTAGCTTGCTTGACAATTACTAATGAACTTAGTTAATCTTTAGAATCAACCTTGTTACAACTTATTCTTCCAATGTTTCTCAGTGTGGGCATCCTCTGTATCTTCAAATATGTTATTAATACATCATTTAACCATTGTCTTAACTAATCCTTGCACTTCATTCAAAAACAATAACTCAACCTTTCTGTTAGGTGTTCTTGTTACATCTTGTTGATTAAATCATCTTCATCAATCAACTAAGTGATAGTACTTGGATCTTATAAGAAATTGTCATTCTAGCAAATAGTAGGTTTGACATTAATGTCAAAATAGTAATTGAAAACATTGTTTATCGACAATCTCACTCTTTGTAATCAATCTTCTTTACTCTTCAACAATGATCTTTTCAATCAAATTTCCAACAAACAAAACATATGAGACATACAAACTTAAGGTGATGGAAATGGGTCTAAGTTCTTTTCCCTAAACCACAAAGTATTGTGAATTATAGAGATAGGAGATGAGAATTAGAATGAAACAAAGAATTTTGCAACTCATTGTATTCATTTATTTGAAACTCTATATTTAAGATGCATGTAAATGACCCATAAAACTACTAAACAGATCAAAACTACCTACATTAACTTTATTTACTTTTATTCATACTAGAGAGAAAGCTAAAGAAATGGATTCAAGATGCATGTAAATGACCCATAAAACTACTAAATATATCAAAACTACCTACATTAACTTTATTTACTATTATTCATACATGAGAGAAAGCTAAATAAATGGTGGAAATAGAGTTCTAGATCCAACCTTGTGGCAAAAGAAACTAACAACAACAAACATGGTATCACAATAATGAAAAATATAAAAAATTGGAACCCTTACATTGAGAGAGAAAGAGAAAGATATAGGAAAGGAAGAATAAGTTAGATCTGATCTAGAAGTGACATGTGTCCACTTGAATCTACATCCCTTGATGTTGCAAAACATCTCTCTTCTCTCTATAATCAAAATCAGAAAAGAATCTCATCATTGTGTGCAACAAACTCAAAATACATCTTCCCTAACTAATGAGAAACACTATCTTGAAAAAAACATTAGGCATGCATCTAAAATGCTGATAAAACCTTCACTAAACATACATGGAGGTGAGAAAATCCATCTCTAAGTGCATCCCAACTACCTCTAGCATTCACCCAGTTCACCATTTCATCAAAAATCAAATTTGAATTTCCATAACGAAATGAGGTTGAAAAATGAGTTCTTGTGAAAAAACCATGAATAACTCAAACTAGTGGCTTCTTATGTAGAAAAAACTTCAAAAATGGAATGTCCATTCTCTCTCAATTCCATGGGTGTATGCTAGTCATATGTTGGCAAATTGGAAATGCACATAATCTTACTTTGAACATCAGGTCCTTGGAATGACCCTCTAGGCTGCATTTATTTTCCAAAGATCTAACTTTATCCTAAAGATAAAACTATATCATATAGCCGATATTTATTTAAAATATGTCTATACATGATTTTGGGGAAAAAAACTAAAAACTTTATATTTTGCATTTTCAAAATGTTCCCTCAATTACCAAACTGGGTTTGACCATCCTAACATGTGTCACCTCACAATTGGTTTGTCATCTACTCCATCACCTACCATCAAGTTCCATGTGGTAACCTTTTATTTTTCCTCAAAATATTTGCATGTGTTACTATTTCATTGGCTCTCCAATTGCTCTACCACATCATCACCTTCTAGGTGTCTGTCACATCACTGTCGTGCACAACTTTGTCATTGGTCAAAAATCTAGCTTGCCACATCACCATCGACCCAACCCACTGCCATGGTTTGCATTGTTATTTTCCCACATTCCTTAATGATCAAGAAACTTCACATTATAGGAAAGCAACATCAGTGTGATCTGCCACATGGCACAATCTGGTGCTTTCAATTTTGAACTTGTCACGTCACCATTGATTGCCATGTAGTGCATTGTCACATTGTTGCATATATAGTAAGAAACTACCACATTACTATCAAGAATACAAAAATCCACCATGTGTCATACTTTTCCACATTATCACCTTGGTCTATGTGCCAAGTGTTGCCTTGTAATTTTCCCAGCTAGCTTGGGCCCCACCTGTGAGCATTGCCTTACCAAAAACCTTGTGTCTTCAAGACAACCAATGTTTAACTGTTTTCATATTTAAAAAATAGCCAATTACTTCACCCACTCAATGTTGGATTATGTGATTTCAATTGATTATGTATGTATTGCACCAAGCCTCCATATATGCTTCTATTTTCTCAAACTCTGAAACCCCCGATGCTCTTTTCCATTCATGGCACTTCCACATTATCTAACCTACTTAGGATAAAATCCTTTGTCCAGCATTGAAGCTTAATATTTTCATTCTAACACTGACTGGATGATGTCAAATTCCAATTCTGAAAATGACTCCAAGGCATCTCTATGCAATCCTTTTGTTTTAACTATTGGAACAATTGATTAATTGTGTATTATCTTTGATGTTACACAAAATTTCATATCACTATTAGCTAGTATATGTCAAGCTCACTTGGAAATTAAAGATATTTTTATGTGGCTATTGAGCATTCAAAAAAAAAAATAGTTTGGGATGTAGTGTCTAATGAGCTCACTCGGGTGCCAAAGGAAAGTTTGCAGAAGTTGAGTGTTAGCTGAGCTCACTTGATTAATGAAGGAAATGTTGGATAGAACTAGTACTAACCGAACTCACTTAGTTACTAAAGGAACTTAGCAAGTATGTATTGTTGATTGAGCTTCACTTGGTTAGCACAAGAAAATTATTTCTAAGTTAGTGTCTACCTAGAAGGGTCAGCTAACAAAGGATTTTCTTGTTTTGGCATATTGAGTTTAATTGATTTATTTGTTGGTTCTAGCCAATTGAGAAGATTAATATTAATTATTTTAAGCTATATTTGAGCCAACTTGACAATATGAAAGATACAAATAAAAGGTGAAGTTGAGGATGTGAAGTGTGTGAATTCAAGGAAGATAATTGAAGATTTGATGATGCCAAGAAGAAGTAGATTAGAAGAATAGCCAGTATATCCTTGAGAAGCTAAAAAGACATATTCGATTAGGAAGGATCAAGTACAACATAGAATTAATATCTATAATCAGTAATTTAGTTACATCCAAATTAGGTCATGTCATTGCTACTCTCTAACCATTGTAGTAGTGATCTAAATCTCTTAATAGAGTTGGGTTAATAGCAATTTGTAAATCCTCTAACAAGGTGGCATTTCTATTGAATTGTCAAAATACCTCTAACAAGGCTACTCCTAATATGGTGATTAAATCCTCTAATAGGGTCACACCTAACAGTGTATTTTGTAACCTTTAATAGGGTTGGCTCCTAATAGAGCTTACTTTAGAATAGTGAAAAATAGTAACTAGTTACAATTATTGGTTTTTTCCAAATTGGGTTTCCACATTAAATCTTGGTGTCATATGTGTTCATGTTATTTTATTTTATATTTTTGTAACTAAGTTAAGGTAATGGTAATCACAAATAATGTCTAAATTTTTCATATTAATTGTTTGGCAAGCATTTTCAATATTTACTGAGTTACAACATTTCTTTGTTTGTCGAGCATCAATAGAATTAAGCTTTCACATAATTATTTTGTACTAACATCTAAGGGATCTAGGATTTATTTTTGTAGTAACTAATTCACTCCTTCCCTCTCAGTTACTCCTCTTATATTTCCAATGATAAGTATTAGATATTTTGGTGCTTGCAAAGAAGGTTTCAAGGACCTAAGCTAAAGATCAAGATTTCTTCTAGAAGAGAGATTCCCAAGTTTAACATAGGCAACTATGTAGCATGGCAAGGACATATGAGATTACATTTAGAAACTATTAGTGATTTAGGTTGTTAATATCTTGATGTTGAATACAAGACTCCTTGATCATTATCAATTAAAGACATTGCTAAAAAGAAGAATCATAACATCATGATGATTGATATTGCATCTACTCTTAGTTATGCTAAATTTGATGAAGTAAAAGATTGCAAAATAGCTCATGTAATGTGGACCAAACTAAAAGGAATCTATGGAGGAGATGACAATGTAAGAACATCCAAAGAAGAAAGTCTTAGAGGTCAATTTGATCAAATGAAAATGAGAGAATATAAAAATATTGCAAAATATGTGGAAAGAATCAAAGAATCTAGAGGAGACATTGATGACAAAATAGTTGTAAGAAAGTAATCAGAAATCTTCTTCCTATTTATGCAATTTGAGTATCTACTATTCAAGAAATGAGATGTGATCCAAATAGAAATATAACTTTGGATGCTCTAGTTGGAAGATTGACATCCTTTGAGTTGGATAACTATGATAACTATGTTCCTCGTTCTGAAGGTATTGAGTGTTCATTTGAAGCCAAACTTTCACTCAAGAAAAAGAGTAAGGAATCAAAGGCCAATCATTTACAAAGTGAAGAAGAATTAGAAGAAAGTTCTGACAGTGATCTTGAAGTTGTTGAAGCCCTATTTGTAAAGAAATATTCCAAGGGCAGAGGAAAGTACAAAGGCAAGATTCCTCTAATCTATTTTTCTTGTGAGAAATTGGTCACTTTGTTTCTAGGTGTCCAAATAGAGAAAACAAGGATAAGAAGAAAAGAAATAAGTAGAAAGGCAAGAGGGAATTCAAGAACTACAAGGACAAAGGTAAGAAATCTTATTTTATTGCTAAAGATTCTGATAATAGTGGAGATGAAATGTATATATATTTCTATAGAAGATGAATCTGATGATGAAGGAGATAAGATGGCACTTATCTCTCATGTTAGCAAAAATAATACTTCAAATATTGACAATGGCTACTCACATCATATGACTAGAGACAAATGAAAATTTGAGCACATGAAATATTATCATGGTGGTATTGTGAGATTTGGACACAATGAACCTTGTAACATAAAAGGAAGAGGATGTATCTCCTTGACCAATGAACTTGTATGTCATAATGCTTACTAGGTTGAAGGAATAAAGCATGATCTACTGAGTGTGGCACAATTGAATAACATTGGATTCAAGATAGAATTAATGAATGGAAAGCCCAAAAAAGGAAATTTGGTTGGATTTGGCAAGCGAACAAAAGGTAATCTATTTTGCATTGATCTCAATAAAAGTTCATGTTTTATTTATCAAGTAGAAGAAAGCTAGTTATGGCACAAATGATTATTTCATGTAAACTTTGATAATCTGGTTAAGATAAACAAACATAAAAGAGTAAAAGGTATTCCTAGTTTGAGGAAACTTTATATGGTCTATGCAAAAATTGCTAAATTGGTAAGATGGGAAAGACTAGTTTCAAAAGTAAGAACTATAATTCTGAAGAAGTATTAGAGCTTGTCCATACAAACTTGTGTAGACCTATTGGAATAGAGAGTTACAGTGGAGAAAATTTTTTCATTCTTTTTGTTGGTGATTATTCTAGAATGACGGCTGTAATATATCGAAAAGAAAAATTAGAAGCTTTTTTAAAATTCAAGTGGTATTTAGCAAGAGTAGAAAACTAAAATGGAAAGAAATTGAAATGTTTGAGATTAGATAGAGGTGGTGAATTCATCTCCAATGAGTTCAATGAATTCTACATCAAAAAAAGAATTAAAAGACAAGTATCAGCTCCTGGTACACCTTAGTAGAATGGTATAGCTAAAAGAAAAAATAGATTTTGTCATGGATTGTGCAAGAATATTGATGATATAAAAGAATGTTACATTCAAATATTGGAAGGAAGCAATCAACAATATAGTTCATACCCTAAATAGAGTACAACTAAAGAAAAACTCAAGTCAAACTACTTATGATCTATGGTATGGCTACAAACTTAATGTAAGTTACTTAAAAGTATTTGGTAGAAAATGTTATATCTTCAAAGGATCTAGAAAAGGCAAATTTGATGTCAAAGGTGATGAAGGCATATTTCTAGGATGCTCCTATCTATAGAAGTAAAACATAATTTTTTTAAAATTTGTCTACTCATAAAATCATAGAAAGTGCACATGCGAGAATTGATGAGTTTGTAGAAAGAAGTGAAGAAGAAAGAAGAAAAGAGCATCAAGATTATAGAAGATTTATTTACTACAAACTTAAAACCCTACCAAATCTATCTGAATGAAAGGAGGCTTCACCTACTAAGTCCCCAGAATCTCCAATAGCTACCAACTTGTAAATAGTGCAACCGAAGTCATAGTATGAATGACCCAAGTCATAAGTTGTCAAGCTAGATCAAACCAAGTCTGATGGACCCGAGTCATACACTATAGCACCCAAAATTGATACTAAAGTTCATGATGAAATTAGTGAAACTCATTCCAAATCCAAAGAACTTGTGTTAGGAAAATATGTAAGAAGGCATCATGCACTTGATCAGATAATTGGAGACAAATCAGATGGAACAATGATAAGAAGAAAATTGAAAGGTACATGTGTACTTGTTGAATTTGAACCTAGAAATGTTAAAGATGCTTTAGATAATGAAATTTTGATTGAAGCAATGAATGAAGAAATATAATAGATGTAGAAGAATAAAACTTGGGCTCTTGTTCCTAGATGCAAGGATAAAAATGTAATTAGCACAAAGTGGGTGTTCAAAAATAAGTTAAATGAAGATGAAAAAGTATCTAGAAATAAAGAAAGGTTGGTATGTAAAGGTTATTCTCAAGAAGAAGGTATTGACTATGGCAAAAAAATTTGTTCTATTGCAAGATTAGAAAGTGTTAGAACTTTACTAGCATATGTAGCTTACAAAGGATTTAAAGTTTATCAAATGGATGTAAAATCCACATTCTTGAATGAAATTATTGATGAGGAAGTCTGCATTGAATAGCCTAAAGGTTTTGTAGATCTTAGTAGAAAAAACATGGTTTAAAAATTACACAAGGTATTATATGGTCTCGAGCAAGCTCCCAAAGCTTGATATAAAAGACTTCATAACTACATGATACAAATTGGTTTTCAAAGAACAAAAGATAATAGTAGCCTTTATATCAAAGAAGGACCACACAAGAAGATTGTGTTGGTAGAAATATTTGTTGATGATACTTCATTCACTAGAAATGATGACTTGCACAAGGCATTTTCAGAAGAAATGGGTAAAGAATTTTAGATGTTTATGTTTAGACAAATAAAATTCTTTGTTGGATTTAGATTCAATAGAAGAAAGATGGTATCTACATTACTCAATCTAAATATATCAAAAAAATTATAAAGAAATTTGGAATGGAAGATTCAAGACTAGTTGGAACCCCTATGTCTATTTAACATAAGCTTTCCAAAAATAATGATTCCAAAGAGGTAGACTAGAACACTTACAAATCAATCATTAGAAAATTGTTGTATGTAGTGCACATAAGGCCTGATATTGCATTAGCAGTCAGTATTGTAGCAAGATTCTCAAAAAATCCCAAAGAAAATCACATGATGGTAGGCAAAAGAATCATGAGATATCTAAAAGGTATTGAAGAATATGGTTTATGGTAGAAAAGATGAGGCAATTTGGACTTAAGATTATTTATAGATGTTGATTGGGAAGGAAATATTGATGACAGAAAAATCACTAGTGGTGGAGCATTCTTTCTTAGTAAAAGATTAGTGTCTTGGACAAGCAAGAAACAAAATTGCATCTCCCAATCTATAGTAGAGGAAGAATATGTGGTAGCAATAGTCAATTGTTCTAATATTGTTAGGTTCAAACAATTATTGATAGGTATGAAAGTAGAGATCAAGGATTGATTAGTCATATACTGTGATAAAACTAGTGCAATCAATATACCAAAGAATCTAGTGATGCATACCAAAACAAAGCACATTGCTATAAAATATCATTTCTTGAGAGAATTGGTGCAAGGTAAAGAAGTTAGATTGGAATATGTAGATACAAAAGAATAAATTGCAAACATATTCACCAAGCCATTACTTAAGGATTCATTTATGCTTTTAAGAGGTAAGCTAGGGGTCATTCCCTTCTCTGATGCTAACTAAATGATGTTTAGTGATGCATCAACCAGATCATGTTGAAGATCAATTAGTTGATGTAGAACTGGCAAGGGCACATTTCAAATGAATTAACACTCGATGTACATTGATATTCACCAAATATTGTCTTTGGAATAAGATGTCAAAGAGGGAGAAGTTTACTATCATATCTTATAGAAATTTTTGTTGAAAAGAGGGAAAATTTTTCTATCATAGAAAGAATTGTCAAAGAGGGAGAATGAACTTGGCAAAAGTTATAGCAAACAAAAGCTTTCTGAGAATTGGAGAAACTGGAGACAGAGTTCACATTGATAGAGGGAGCTCTCATGGATGAGAATCATAATGAAACTAAGGATATGTTCTTACTCTTTCCTTACTCCAAAATTTCATTGTGTTATGACATGTTGTGTTGCTATCAATGCCAAAGAGGGAGATTGTTGGAACAATTGATTAATTGTGTATTATATTTGATGTTACAAAAATGTGATATCATTATCAATAAGTGTATGCTAAGCTTACTTAGCCATTGAAGACAATTTTCTATGGCTACTAAGCATTCTAGAGTTTTTTTTCTTTAGAAGGCAGTGTCTATCGAGTACACATGGGCACCAAAGGAAAGTTTGTAGAAGTTGAGTGTTAATTAAGCTCACTCAATTAATGAAAGAAATGTTAGATGAAACTAGTGCTAAGTAAGTTCACTCAATTACCAAAGGAGCTTAGCAAGTATGCAATGTTGATCAAGCTTCACTTGGTTAACATAAGAAAATCATTTCTGAGATAGTATCTTTCAAGCAAGGTTAGCTAACAAAGGATTTTCTTGTTTTGACATATTGAATTTTATTGATTTACTGTTGGTTCTAGCCTACTAAGAAGATGAATATTAATTATTCTAAGTTGTATTTGAGCTGACTTGACAATATGAAAGATATCAATAAAAGGTTAAGTTAAGGATGTGAAGTGTGTGAATGCATGGAAGATAATTGAAGATTTTATGATGCCAAGAAGAAGTGGATTAGAAGGATAAGCAGAATATCCTTGGAAAGCTGAAACAATATATTCAATTAGGAAGGATCAAGTACAAGACAAAATTGATATTTGTAATTAGCAATTCAATTGCATCAAAATAAAGTCATGTCATTGTTACTCTCTAACCATTGTACTAGTGAGCTAAATCTCTTAACAAAGTTGGCTTAATAACTATTTGTAAATCCTCTAATAAGGTGGCATTTCTATTGAATTGTGAAAAGACCTCTAACAAGGCCACTCCTAATAGGGTGATTAATCTTGAATAAAATTAATTAATTGTGTGACATCCTTGATGTTACACAAATTTTATATCATTTGACAGTTAGTGCATGCTAAGCTCACTTGATAGTTTTCCTAGTCTACCAAGTGTTCCTAAGTTTACATTGCATAGAAGGTAGTGTCTACCGAATTCATTTAGGTGTCAAAGGAAGTTAAGTAGAAAAGAGTGTTAACTAAGCTCACTCTATTAAAAAAAGAAAGTTGAGCAGAGCTAGTGATAACTGAGTTCACTTGGCTACTGAAGGAATTTTATAAGTTCATAGTGTTAACCGAGCTCCTATTGGTTGACACAGGCAATCGCTTTAGAATCAAGTTTCACAATATTAGTCGAGTCACTAGTATAGACTGAGTTCAAGACTACTTGAAGGTGATCAGTATGGACCATGTCTCTATGTCTACCAAGTGCATGATGATGCTAAGTATTGACATTGGATGTCAAGTATCAATACCTTGCTGAGCCAATCTTTTGAACCCAAGTTTCTACATTTTGGCCGACTTTGTAATTTTGTGTAAAATTGTATTTTAGTTGATAGAGGTGATGAATATTGATTATTCTAATTTTTATGTGAGCCAACTTGACAAAGTGAAAGGTATAAGTAAAAGATAAAGTTGTGATTTTATGAAAGAATGGATGTGATGTGCAAATTGACTGAGTTGGAAGAGATAAGAAAATAAGGAAGAAAATTTGAAGGATAAGTAGAAATCCTTGTGGAGTAGAAGAGTATTATTCGATCAGGAAGGATCAAGTATAAAGCCAGAATATAGAACTATAATCAGCAATTTAGTTGCTTCACAATTAGGTCATTATCATTGTTACCTTCTGACCATTATAGTAGTGATCTAAAATCTCTTAACTAACATGGTTTAATAGCTATTTGTAAATCCTCTACTAAGGTGGCAATTTCACTGAACTATTTCAAGATTTCTCATAAGGACACTCCTAACAGGGTGATTAAATCCTTAAAAAAGGTTACACCTAATAGTTTTTTTTGTAACCTTTAATAGGGTTAACTCCTAATTGAGCTCACTTTAGAAGAGTGAAAGATAGTAACTAGTTACATTGGTGGTTTTTCCCAAATTGGGTTTCCATGTTAAATGCTAGTGTCTCATGTGTTCATTTATTTTCTCTCATGCATGCAAGATTAAGATTAAGTAATTGGTTAAGATCCGCTAAAGTATTACACATTTTACATTTACCAAGTTACAAAAATTTCTATGTGTTTACCGAGTAGCAGCAGTAATCAATTTTATCTATGTGAATTTTATTTGACATCCAAGGGATAAGGGATTTATATTAGTAGTAATCAATTCAGCCCTCCCCTCTTAGTTACTCATCTTATATTTCCAATAATTGGTATCAGAGCTTTTGATGCTTGTAGAGAAGGTTTCAAGGACCTAAGATAAAGATCAAGATGTCTTACAAAAGAGAGATTCCAAGGCTAAACAGAGATAACTTTGTAGCATGGCAAGGACTTATGAGGCTTCATTTGGCTACCATCAATGATTCAAGATGCAAATATCTTGATGAAGAGTATAAAACTCCCACTAGAACAATATTAGTTGAAGATATTGCTAAGAAGAACCATAACATCATGATGATTGACATTGCATCTACTCTCACTTATGTTGAAGATGAGGTCAACGACTATAAAACTAGTTTTGATATGTGGAAAAAACTAAAAGAAATCTATGGAGGAGATGACAATGTAGGAAGAGCCAAAGTAGAGAGCCTTAGAGGACAATTTGATCAAATAAAAATGAAAGAAGATGAAAATATTGCAAAGTATGTGGAAAGAATCAAGGCTAGTGTAAGTGCAATCAAAGCATCCAGAGGAGACATTAAAGAAGAAACTATTGTAAGTAAAGTGTTGAGAACTCTTCTTCATATTTATACAATTAGAGTATTAGCTATTCAGGAAAAGAGATGTGATCCAAATAACAAGATAGATTTGGATGCCCTAGTAGGAAGATTGATAGCTTTTGAACTAGACAACTTTGACAACTATGTTCTTGCTTTCAAGAATATTGAGTCTACATTTGAAGCTAAACTTTCACTATAAGAAAAAGGAAAGAAAATAAAAGACAATCAATCAAGTGAGGAAGAAACTAAAGAAAGTTTATAAAGTGATCTTGTAATTTTTGAAGCTCTACTTGCAAAGAAATATTTGAGAAGTAGAGGAAACTACAAAGATAAAATCCCTCTAATATGTTTTTCTTGTAAAGAAGTTGGTCATATTGCTACTAGGTGTCCAAACAAAGAAGGCAAGGAAGAAAAGAAAAACTACAAAGGCAAGAAAGAATTCAAAGGTCACAAATCCTACAAAGAAAAAGGTAAGAAAAAATGTTTTATGGCTAAAGATTCTGATAATAGTGAAGATTAAATGGTGTATATTGCTACAAAAGATGAATCTAATGATGTAGGAGATAAGATGGCACTTGTATCTCATGTTAGCAAAAATGATACATGGATTATAGATAGTGGATGTTCTCATCATATGACTAGAGACAAAACTAAGTTTGAACATTTTGAACACTATGATGGAGGTAGTGTAAGCTTTGGAAACATTGAACCTTGTTGCATAAAAGGAAAAGGCCATATCTCATTAACCAATGAACTTGTATGTAACAATTCCTATTGGCTTGAAGGACTAAAGCATAATTTATTAATTGTGGCATAGTTGAACAACATTGGATTCAAGGTAGAATTCATGAATGGCAAGGCAAGATTTATGGTTAATAAAGGAAATCTAATTGGTTTAGGCAAACAAACAAAAAATAACCTATTTTATCTTGATCTTGGTGATTGTTCATGTTTTATTGCTCAAGTAGAAGAAAGTTGGTTATGGCACAGAAGACTATATCATTTAAACTTTGATAATATGGTCAAGATTAGCAAACTCAGAAGAGTAAGAGGTCTTCCTAGTTTAAAGAAACCAAATGTTTGATTATGCAAAAATACTTAAATTAGTAGGATGGGAAAGACTACTTTTAAAAGAAAAAATATCAGTCAGAAGATGTCTTGGAAATTGTGCATATCGATTTATGTGGACCCATTGGAATAGAAACTTATAGTGAAGAAAAGTTTTTCATTCTGTTTGTTGATGATTACTCTAGAATGATGATAGCTATGTATCTGAAAGAAAAGTCAAAAGCTTTTGAAAAGTTCAAATAGTATATAGAAAGAGTAGAAAAAGAAATTAGAAAAGCATTGAAATGCTTCAGATTAGATAGAGGTGGTGAATTCATCTCAAATTAATTCAACAATTTCTACATTGAAAGAGGAATCAAAACGTAGGTATCAACCCCTAGTACTCCTAAGTAGAATGGAATAGCTAAAAGAAGAAACAGATCCATCATGGATTGCACAAGGAGACTAATAATTGAGAACAGTGTTACTATCAAATACTAGAAGGAAGTTATTAGCACTGTAATTCATACTTTGAACCAAGTTCACTTGAAGGACTCAAATAAAACTCCCTATAAACTATGGTATGGCCACAAATGAAATGTCAGTTACTTGAAAGTATTTGGTAGCAAATGTTACATCTTGAAAAAATCCAAAAAAGGAAAATTTGATGTAAAAGGTGATAAAGGTATATTTCTAGAATATTCCTATAGAAGCAAGGCATACAAGTGTTTGAATTTGTCTACTCACAAAATCATAGAAAGTGCACATGTGATAATTGAAGAATTTGTAGAAAAGAGTGAAGAAGAAAGAAAAAATGAACTAGAAGATTATAGAAGATTTGTCTTCTTTGAACCTAATACATTGCCGAATGCATTTGACAAGAAGGAGACTTCACCTCATAAGCTCTCCAATTCTTCATTAGTTACCAAGTTTCAAGTAGTGCAAACCGAGTCAGAGGGACCTAAGTCACATTTATAGGTGATCAAGTTAGTGCATACCAAGTCCAAAGGACTTGAGCCACACACAGAAGGACTCAAGGCTGAAGCTGAAATTCAAAATGAAGATAGAATAGTTCAGTCCAAAATCAAAGAACCTATATTTGTCAAATATGTTAGAAGGCATCATGCACCTGATCAGATCATTAGAGATAAATCAAATGGAACAATGATAAGAAGAAAACTAAAAGATACATATTTACTTGCTAAATTTGAACCTAGAAGTGTTAAAGATGCACTAGAAAATGAAAGTTGGATTGAGGCTATGAATGAAGAAATAGAATAGATAAAAAAGAATAAAACTTTGACTCTTGTTCCTAGGCCCAAGGATAAAAATGTAATTGGTACAAAATGGGTATTTAGAAATAAGTTGAATGAAGATGGAATGGTATCAAAAAAAAAAGCAAGGCTAGTATGCAAAGGGTATTCTCAAGAAGAAGGTATTGAGTATGCTAAAAGTTTTTCCTTTGTTGCAAGACTAGAAAGTGTTAGGACTTTGCTGGCATATGCAGCTCATAGAGGATTCAAAGTATATTAGATGGATGTTAAATCTGTATTTCTAAATAGAATTCTTGATGATGAAGTCTATATTGAATAGCCAAAAGGTTTTGTTGATCTGGAAAAAAGAGACATGGTTTAAAAGCTACACAAAGCATTAGATGGTCTCAAGGCTAGAGCTTGGTATGTAAGGTTGCATAACTATTTGATATAGATTCACTTTCAAAGAGCTAGTGATAATAGTAGTTTGTATATCAAGGAAGGATTAGATAAGAAAATTGTGTTAGAAGAAATATTTGTGGATGACACTCTATTTACTGGAGATGATGACTTATGCAAAGCATTTTTAGAGCAAATAAATAAAGAATTTGAGATGCCCATGTTTGGTGAAATAAAATTCTTTGTTGGATTCCAAATTTAGTAGAATAAAAATGGTATTTACATCACTCAATCTAAGTATATCAAAGAAATACTCAAGAAATTTGGAATGGGAGATTCAAAACTAGTTGGAACCCCCATGTGTATTGGACTCAAGCTTACCAAAGATGATGACTCCAAAGAAGTAGATCATACCTTATACAAATCAATGATTGAGAAATTATAGTATGTAGTACATACAAGGCCTGATATTTCCCTAGTAGTTGGGTTGGTAGCAAGATTCTCAGCAAAACCTAAAGAAAACTACATGATAGCAATAAAGAAAATGTTAAGATATTTGAAAGGCACTAAAGATTATGGCTTATGGTAAAAACTTGGAGGCAATCTTGATTTGAAAGCATTTACCAATGCTGATTGGGCAAGAAATCTTGATGATAGAAAAAGCACTAGTGGTGGAGCATTATTTCTTGGCAAAAGACTACTATCTTGGATAAACAAGAAGATATATTGTACATCACAATCCACAACAGAGGTAGAATACATAGCTACAGTAGTAAATTGCTCTAACATTGTTTGGTTCAAACAATTGTTGGAAGAAATGAAGGTTGAAATCAAAGAGCCAATTGTCATATATTGTGATAACACAAGTGCAATCAATACATCAAAGAATCTAGTGATGCATTCCGAAAAAAAGAATATTGCTATAAGATATCACTTCATATGAGAGTTGGTGCAAGAGAAAGAATTCAAATTGGAATATGTGAGTACAAAGAAGCAAATTGCAGATACATTCACCAAGCCATTACTTAAGGATGAATTTTTGTATCTAAGAGGTAAGCTAGGGGTCACTCCCCTATCTAAAGTTCACTAAATGAAGTTTAGTGATGCATGAATAGGAAAAAAGAAGAAGATTAATCAATTGATTTAGTATTATCAAGGGTGTATTGTAGATGAATCTGTACTCAAGTTACATTGATACTATTCTAATTATTGTATTTGGCATCTGTTGTCAAAGAGGGAGAAGTTTACTATCATATCTTTCTAAAATTTTGTAGAGGAAGAAGTTCATAGTAAGAAGGAGAAGTATATAGTATCTACTAATAGAGGGAATTCTCATGAATGAGAATTACAGTGAAACTAAGGATATGTTTCCTATCTCTTTAAAATTTCATTGCACTGTGACATGTTGTGTTACCATCAATGCCAAAGAGAAAGATTGTTGGATACAATTGATTAATTGTATGTTATCCTTGGTGTTACAAAAATGTCATATCAGTTGACAATCAGTGCATGTCGAGCTCACTTGATGGTTTTCCTAGTCTACCGAGTGTTCCTAAGTTTACTCTACATAGAAGGGAGCATTTACTAATTTCATTTAGGCATTGAAGGAAGTTAAGTAGAGAAGAGTGTTAACCAAGATCACTTGGTTAACAAAGGAAAGTTTATCAGAGCTAGTGATAACTGAGTTCACTTGGCTACTGAAGGAATTTTATAAGTTTGCAATGTTAACGGAGCTCCTATTGGTTGACATAGGCAATCACTTTAGAATCAAGTTTCACAACATTAGCTGAGTCACCAATACAAAATGAGTTCGAGACTACTTGAAGGTGATCAATATGTACTGTGTCTCTATGTCTATTGAGTGCATGATGATGCCAAGTATTGATAGTGAATGTCGAGTATTAGAACCTCATCAAGCCAATCTTTTACACTTAAGTTTCTACATTTTGGCCAACTTTGTAATTTTTTGTAAACTTGTATTCTAGCTGACAAAGGTGATGAATATTGATTATTCTAATTTGTATGTGAGTTGACCTAACAAAGTGAAAGGTATAAGTAAAAGGTCAAGTTGTGACTTCATGAGAGAATGAGTGTGATGTGCAAACTAAATGAGTTAGAAGACACAAGTAGATAAGGAAGAAAATTTGAAGGATAAGCAGATATCCTTGTGGAGTAGAAGAGTATTATTCAATTAGGAAGGATCAAGTATAAAGAAAGAATAGAGATCTATAATCAACAATTTAGTTGCATCACAATTAGGTCATTTTCATTGTTATTTTCTAACCATTGTAGTAGTGATCTAAAATATCTTAACTGATTTTCTTTAACAACCATTTGTAAATCCTCTAACAAGGTGATAGTTCCATTAAATTATTTCAAGACATCTCACAAGGCCACTCCTAATAGGGTGATTAAATCCTTTAACAAGATTGCACCTAATAGTGTGTTTTCTAATCTTTAACTGGGTTGGCTCCTAATTGAGCTCACTTTAGAAGAGTGAAAGATAGTAACTAGTTACATTGGTGGTTTTTCCCAAATTGGGTTCCCACGTTAAATCCTAGTGTCTCATGTGTTCATTTATTTTCTCTCATGCATGCAAGATTAAGATTAAGTAATTGGTTAAAATATGCTAAAGTTTTACACATTTTGCATTTACCGAGTAGTAGCATTAATCAATTTTACTTGTGTGAATTTTGTTTGACATTTAAGGGATCAAAGATTTATATTAGTAGTAACTAATTCACCCCTCCCCTCTTAGTTATTCCTCTTATATTCAAATAGATTAAATCCTCTAACAGGGTCACACCTAACAATGTGTTTTGTAACCTTTAATAGGGTTGGTTCCTAATAGGGCTCACCTCAAAAGTGTGAAAAACAATAAATAGTTGCAATTGGTGGTTTTTCCCAAGTTGGGTTTCCACATTAAATCTTGGTGTCAAATGTGTTCACACTATTTTCTTTTATGTGTTTGCAAATAAGTTAAATTAATAATAATCATAGATAACATCTTAATTTTTCATATTAATTATTTTCGGAGCATTTAAAGTATTTACTAAGTTGCAACATTTCTTTGTTTGCCAAGTATGAATAGAATTAAGCTTTCACAAAATTGTTTTGTACTCAAATCTAAGGGATCTGGGATTTATTTTTTTATTAATTGTTTCACCCTTCCCCTCTCGATTACTCCTCTTATATTTTCAACATTAATGCCACCCCTTATTTGTTCACTTGGCATGGAAGCTTTTTTAATTCTCTACCCATGGATGTAGAGATAGAGAAAAAACCTTTCTACCAAATTTTCTTCACAATCTTGCATCTCACAACCATGATTTCATCATCCTTGGCAATTTTGAAAAGATTGAGCATTTGATTGATCATGCCATCAACAAATATTGGATGATTTTCATCCTCTCCAAGAAGTGTGGCCAAAAAATTTGGTATGATTTTGACACTCATTTTGAATGTGATGTGAGCTTTGTCCATTGTAAACAATGGTTCCTAATCGATTCAAGAGTAGTAACCTAAGAGTGCATCATTGAATCCTCAAATATTTTGTTGAACTCCAATGTTTGCTTTCATTCTATTGCCATGGAAAATCTCTCCAAGGGGGATAGTAGGGTGTGTCTCAACAAGTTTCTATAGGAGGAGGCTCTATAATTATCTCTACAACTAGTGGATATACATTTCTTTCATTCCAAGCACCATGTTGGCTATTGCCAAAGCTCGAGATTCCCTAAAAGAAAACATGTGACCAAACAAAGAATCAAAAAAATCATGAATTCTCCCACCTAATGTCACAAAAAAATATGCCCATCCATTTGGCTTGTTTTTAAAGCTGAGTTCCTACAATTTTCATTGGTAGGATTAATCCATCACTGGGATCTTCACTAGTCACATGAACAACTACACAATGCCCTTTTGGTCTGACAAATTTTGCTAGATCAAAGTCATAGGAAGTAGCAATGGCTGTTGTCTTTTTCGAAGCATCTTAGCTTCCTCCAACTTCCTTTCTATAAAATCTTCTTATTTCTAGAATTTTCCAAAGAGGAATACCCATGCTAATAGAAACTAGCGCTAGATGTAAATTCACTTCAGCTATCCATTTTGTAACATTATGTTTAACCTATGAATGAGGAATGAGTTCTAAGAAATAATACTCCCCAAAATCCATGTTATAAAAATACTCGAAAGTGGTAGCCCCGACATAGTTTACACACATTGCAAGCCTTTGTACACCATGCTCTAATTGCTTCACTGTCTCTACTAAAGCAATAGTAATTGGACCCTTTTCAATAATCTTCTTGTGCCTTCTTTGAATGCTACAAACATGACTATGTAATGTTGCCACGTTCCCATGTTGGTCACAAAGTAGTTGTACTTCTAGATGTTGGCTCTAAGATGCAAACTTCATGATAAATATTGGGAAACCTAGTACCTCACTATGGACTTGTTTGAATAAGGCTTTGACCTCATCATAATTATGACCCTTTTGAATTCCTTTACCACCACCACCCCAATATGCTTTTATCATAGTAGGATAGCCCACTAACTGGAAACTTGTAACTTCTTCTTTTGTTGTATAGACACAAGTTACCTTGTATAAATCTTTAGGACTAGAGTCTAAAAAACTCTAAGAAGGAATTTTTACATTAGAACCACCCCACATATATGGTGTTCCATGCATCCACTTGATGACCTTAGAGACTAAAATTCAACCAACCTCACTTGATAAATCCTTTCAAATCTTCCATTAATTTTAAGGTATTTGAATAAATGAGTAGCATTATATAGTTGTCATTTTCTTAGATGTAGATCTCTAATATTTGATCAGGCTACTGAATTCAGTCAGATCACAAAGTCAATCCATCCAAAAAAAAAAATTCAATCTAAAACACCTAATATCTAAAATTGATCAAATTAACATCAAGTGCTGACAAAAACTAATTTGAATTACTAATTCAACCTTTAAAACTCATTTTTGCCTTTTTCAAACATCTACCAATTTCATGCCAAGGGGTCCTCTATATGGCCTTTAAAACTGACCAAAATAGCTGATTAGGCTCTATAATCAAACTAACTAACTCTTTGATCTGCATACTCTTACCCTTCCAAATCTCATCTCGTCATGACACTTGGGTCAAAGTACATTGATTGTCAAAGTTGCCTTTGTAAAACTACCTATAAGAAAACATGTTAGATAACCATAAATCACATTCAATGTTGGCTTTGAAAATAGGTTAAACTGACACTTCGGGGCATGAAAACTAGAGTATTGGTTTACTATCATATGCAGAGTATAAATTTGTGATTTGGGCTCATGAATAATAACTAGGAGAATTTGGTGACCGGTCAAAATGAGCTACTAAGATTTGTAGAACTAGAAACACTAAAGAAAAAGTCATTTTCACAAATGGAATGGACCTAGAAAAGTGTCCAGATAGATTCATCAAGACTTGCAATCTAGCATACTTAAATTAGTTTTAGAGTATAACACAATGGTATAATCTATTTGGTCTCACCTATCAGGAATTTAGATTTATGACATCCCAATCAAGGGTACTAATCAATCTGCATTTTCTTGACACCAATAAAACATCATAAATTACATTTGGAATCTCATTTGAAAACTTAAAGAATGGATTTTTCATAAGCTCAAATCTAGAACATAATAAGTGTGTAACCTATAGAATGCAATGTAAAAGTAATTTTCTCATTTGATTCAACTAGGTCAAAGTTATAACTTATCAAATAAGGCCTCCAAGAATTAACAACTAGCATCAGCATGACAATAGTAAATAATTGACTTTGAAAAATTCAAAACCTTGTCAAAAATTGTTGAAATGACTTGAAATATGAAACATAGCCTCTTGGATAGGTTTACTAAACATGCCCAAAGTGGTGAGTCATGAAACATTACTGGGTGTGATATATTCAATTCCAAAGTAGGCTTCTTGTCACTATTTGACACTTAGGCAAACATGTAGATTTGGACATTGCTCAAAAGAAAACTTCATTTAATGACTTGGAATGGAAATTTATCTTCATGGGATGCATGGATATGTTGAATGCAAGGTGTTAGAAACATTAAACACCTCTTAGGCCTCAAATAGACAATAGGGTACACATGCATTAAATGGGCTTATAGGGCTCAATTTTAGAAAGGTACTCCAAATTAGGGATGCAATTTTGAGTCCCAACATAATAAATGGTAAAAAATTCATAAATGTTGTGAAATACTTAGTAGTATTTTTATTAAATTTGTTCCCTCCTAATGAATTGCAATGAATCTAACCTACTAAATGAATGACCCATTGTTGAAAAGGTCAATGTTGTTGAAAATATAAGAGGAGTAACTAAGAGGCGAGGCATGAATTAGTTACTACAAAAATAGATCCTAGATCCCTTAGATGTCAATAAAAAAACTCTACTTAAACAATAAATATGATTGTCACTTGGTTAATACACAGGCACTCTGTTAACACTATCAATATGTTATAACTCAGCAAGCACTATAATATCAATTGTAACTCGGTAAATATTGAACATATAGATATTAAGATATTAAGTGTGATTAGCCTTAATTAACCTAGTTGCATACATATAGATGAAATAACTTGAACACAAGAGACACTCAGATTTAATGTGGAAACCCAATTTGGGAAAACCACCAATTGCAACTAATTATTTTTTATTTTTTTGAAGTGAGCCCTATTCGGAGCCAACCCTATTAAAGGTTACAAAACACACTGTTAGGTATGACCCTATTAAAGGATTTAATCACCTTGTTACGAGTGGCCTTATTAGAGGTCTTTAGACACTTCAATATAGAAATTCCACCTTGTTAGAGGATTTACAAAATATTTGCTAAGCCAGCTCTGTCAAGAGATTTGATTCACTACTACAATGGTTAGATAGTAATAATGATATGACCTAATTGTTGATGAAAACTTATCTTTTCTAATTTTATATCTCAATTCAGACTTCAATACTCAATCCTTCTTGATCGGATATGTCTTTGTATCTCATCAAGGATGTTATGCTTATCCTTTCAATTCACTTCCTCTAAGTATATTCTTATCTTCCACACATTCTCACGCATTCAATCCTTAACTTGACCTTATAATTATAGCACATACATTGTCAAGTTAACTTGAATACAACTTAAAAAAATTAACATTCATCTCTTCAATTGGCCCAAACCAATAAACAAATTAATTAAAATCAATATGCTAAAACAAGAAAATCCTTTATTAGCCAACCCTGCTTAGTAGGCACTAACTCTAAAATAATTTTCTTATGTTAACCAAGTCAACTTGCTTAACCTTGCAACATCCCAAACTTCCTTTGATAACCAAGTGAGTTTGGTTAACACTAGTTCCATCCAAATTTCCTTTTTAAACGAAGTGAGTTTGGTTAACACTAAGCTTCTGTGAACTTCTCTTTGGTGCCCAAGTGAGCTCATTAAACACTATCTTCTAAACATGTTAAACTTTGGAATGGTTGGCAGACACTAGAAGCTATCTTCATCACTTGAGTGATCTCAACAAACACTAACTAGTAAAGTTATGAAATTTTGTGTAACATCCAAGACAATATACAAATGATCAATCATTTTCAAGAATCTCCCTATTTGGTGTTGATAGCAAAAATTTTATTTTGGTGTAAATAAGTATTTACTTTTACACTTTACTTAAGTTTACTTAGGTTAATGGATTATTTTAATATTTTGCATCATTTTATTATTTATTTAGGTAAGACACTTAGGAATTTGTGTACTCTCATGAATTGTCATGTTGACAACACAAAATTAAGCAACTCTATTTCAATACATGGTGTCTAAAACATTGGAGTTTGCATCATTCACTAAGTTGTCGTGTTGACAACATAGTTATTTGCACTCTTAATTTAGCACATGTTGTCTATAGCACTAATTTTCATGCTACACCATTGTAGGCTTATCCTCACATCATTGCACTTACCATTGTAGGCTTATCCTCACATCATTGCACTTACTTTTGTGCTTGATGGAGGATAACCCATATATAGTGGACATGTGCCTAGTTGTATGACTTATCATGTTGTTGAGTTCTATGCATTCTAGAAGCTCTCTAGAGGCCTTTATATATAGGCACTCCTAGTGTACTTGGATATGGCACATATGGAATATATAGCATATTGAATGAATATATTGTCATTTTGATTATACTCTCTCTCTCTTTGGTCTATTGTTGTACTTGTGTTTGAGCTCCTTGGTCTTGGGTGAATTCTAGCCTAAGCCAAATTCTTACATGGTATCAAAGCTTAGGGAGATTCTCTACACATAGTCGTTGGAGACTATTCATGCTTTAGCACCTCAACTCAAATCCAGAGGATCCACAGAATTGGGAGTGTCTAAAGCCAAATCTGACCTCACCATTACATTTGGAGCATTGGTTGAGTGAAGACTAACTATAAATTTACCTATGCTAGGTGAAAATTGATTGTAAGGCAAAAATAATTTTCCAAATCAAAACCTTGAAGCCCCAATTTGCAGTTCGGGTATGGTCAATTCATTTGATCTAATTATTTATTTTCATATTTGAATTTAATTTATCTCTATGTATTTTTTAGAAATTTTTCCCATCGGGCATTCAGGCAGAGAATTTTTTTTTGCAAAACTGGGCTCTAAGATCCTAGCTCTACAATTTTAGAATATTTTTTTTATCACAGGGAATATTATGATTTTCATCAGTGGGCATTTTTTAGGAATTAAATCATGGCACCAACCGACACTCATCTTGACGACTCAGCCAAGCGGTGAGTTCCTCACACCTATGGCCATTTGTTTTAGTATTTGTAGGGACTATTATTTAAACAGTCTACAGACTATTATTCCCATGCATATGGGATACATCATGAAATTTTGAGCACCAAAAGTGCTAACTCTAGTAGTGACATCTACATTAATACATCAACCCATGTGTGCAACAAATTTCTAGCATCTTTGTCTGACAAATCAAAGTCTAGCATTCACTATATAAAATCCAATGTGAGTTGTCTCTAGCACCCACTCTAGTCAACTTTCTAGCATTTGTTTTTTGATGAACAAAATAAAGACTTAGTAGTCACTATTTTTTATTCAACAAATGCCAAATGGAAATGTGAAACCCTCTGACCACTACATTTACCCACCATATGGATGCTCCATCAGACCTACAAGGAGACACATGATAGTTTGTAATTCCTCTATGTGGAAGGTAGCAGACCTTGCTCCTTGTCCAATCGATAGACATGCGGCATAATCTCTATAGCACACTTGGAAAAGCACCTATCTCAGTCAACATCCAACAAGGATGCCAATTTAGTGACACATGGTGCACAATTAGGGCCAACTCATTCGTCGTACCCTGCCACATCAATTTTTTTCATATGATTCCATACAATTTTGTATGACCACATCATATAATAATTCCATGCTAATGTCAACATAGGTTTGAATGTGCACTAACATCATCCTTTTATGTGCCTAAAATTGATGGTCATCTGACTATCATTCTAGGGAAAAATACAACTACTACGATGGTCGTATGACCATCAAATTTAACATCATCTTTTGCTAATGAAACCCCTCTCCTGATTTATGTTTAAATTTTCAATTTGACTTCAAGAGGCCATATCTCATTCATCCGTACTCCAAATCAAGTGCAATTCTTTTAAAAATTGGGTAGAATTTCCAAAACTTTTTAGTGGTCAACTCTTTTATGGTTTTAGTGCATGGATTGTTAGAAATTGCATTTTTTGTGACTATACCTACATAATCATGTATTTTGCAACTTCAAACACTCTATATAGGCACATTTGGAGTAAAAAACAAGTTCTAATTTTTTTGAAAGTGCATTATTTTTCATCTACTTTCTTGATCTATAGTCAAATTGTAGGGTTGTGTGGACAAAAGTGTCACTTTTAACAATAGGGCCTTTCTTTGCTTTGTATTGCTTCAGAATTGTAGCACATTGTAAAGTTCCAGATTTGTAATTCATTATGAGGTTGTAACAAGAAAAATCAAAAGTCCACAAAGGAAAAAATTGGCAAGTGGCCCATTGTAATTGCACTACTGATAAAGTGCCAAAAGCATCTATTTTGGGGGGTTCTTGATTTAGTGAAAAGGGGGGGTGTTCTTGGTGTTGTGTTCTCTCTTTTCTACACTTTTCTTTCATTTTTTGCATTATGGGCAACTTTAAGTTTCCAAAATTAACTCCACGTAGCTATGCTACATGTTCCATCAAAATGTGGTATCATTTAATGCACAATGGAGTTTCTTAGTATGTATATGGTACTCTTCCTAAACCAATAGTTGATAATGTATCAGAAAGTGATATTTTAGCTTGGGTAGTAATGGATAGGAAAGCCCTAGGTGATATATGTTTGGGGGTTGATGATAAGATCATGTATCAAATTAAGAAGTGTTCTACATCCAAGGAAGGTTGGGATACCCTTAAAAGTCGATATGGTAAAGTGTCTGAAGAGGATGTTCTCAAAATCAAAGATGAGCTTGTCTACTTGGATCCTAAGTCATATGATTTTATATAGGATTTCACCATTAACGTGAATGAACTAAGGACAAAGCTTACTGATTATAGGAGTTTTATCAAAGATGATAGAATGAACTATCTCATACATAACATGCTTCCATTCGAGTATTCCACATTTGTATCTTCTTTTAACACCTCTAAAACTACCTTAGGGTTTGCCTATAAGAAAGTCACTTTTGATGAATATGGTGATCTATTGGATATAGAAGAAAAGAAGCTGAAATCAATGGGGATTCTCAAATCACCTAATTCTAAAGCATTGGTGGCCAACAATGAGAGTTCTCAAAATTTAGTTGGACAATCTTCAAATAAAGGAAAGGGTAAGAAGAAATGGAAGAACAAATTAGAGGATGTAGAAAAGACAACACCACAATCCAATCAACAAGGAAAGTCTTCAAATTCCAACAAGAAAGGGGACAATAATAAGCAGAAGAAAAAGTGTGCTTATTGCAAGAAATTGGGTCATGAAGAACATGAGTTTTATCTTAAAAAGATTGATGAGTTGACTAACATCATGAAGAAACATAATGTTCCATTTCCTAATGCTTACAAGGATAAAGGGTTTTCTTTAGATTCAAAGGGAAAAGGGCAAACACTCATGGAAAATTCAAATTTTTCAAATGAATGGATGTTTTACTTAGGTGCCTCCTACCACATGGGTTCTTCAAAGCAGAATTTTTCTTCAATGAAGCAGTCAAAGGTACTGTACATCTTTGTAGTACATGATACCAAAGTGGAAGTTGAAGGGAACGAAAATGTGGAAATGGAAAATGGATAGTTTCAATATGTTCTCTATGTTCCAAACCTAAGTTCAAATCTCCTATCAATCTACCAAATCACTCACCTCAAAGATGGACATAGAGTTAAGTTCCTTCCAAACTCAGTATAGGTGCATAGTCTAAAAGATGACTCCTTGGTTGCAGTGGGGAAAGTGAATCATAACAAAAGGTTGTACTCTTTCTCCCATTTTGTGCCTAAGTCTCCTCAAAAATCTTCTAATCTCAATCCAATTCAAACATGCAATTATCGCATGAGTGGTATAGTCATCTTGATTTCCGCTACCTTCAACAACTTTGCACATACAAAATGGTCAAAGGTCTACCCCAATTCAACTTTTCTAATGGTCAATGTTCAATAGATTCAATGGATATGCATCGAGAGGGGAGGCTACAAAGAGGGAAGTCTTCAAGAGTAATAGGTGTTCTGCAGATGGTTCACATGGTATTAGCAAGTCCTTTTGTAGTCAGTCGAGGTTGCTACATACATACCTTCATTGATGATTTTTCAAGATACACTTGTGATGGGGACACAACCCAAGAACAAAATGGAAACAATAGAAAAGGGAAATTATATTAACTGAGAAAATAAGCTAGTACAAATAGTACAGAGAAAATAAACTTTAGAACATGCCCTAAGGGCTTACAATAGCATAAATCTAGAGAATATTTCTCCTTTTAGCACCTCCTCTCAAACTCCACTCCGAACTGCCTTTTACAATGCCAGAAATCTCCTTAAATAGACCCCGGAGGGTTAAGGACTAGGAGTACATTCTAGAAAGTGCTATTAGGCATCCACCAACCAAATAGAATGTTCTGGAAGCTGCGTTATAAGTCGGTGCAAATCTAGAAGAATCCAGAAATGGTAACCGAACTTTCGGGAGGCATAACTTTTGAACCGTAGCTCTGATTGACGAACTGTTTATATTTTTGGAAAGTTCTCGAAGTGATCTATAGCCCTATGGACCAGCTTCACTCGTACCCCATTTTTTGGCCCTTTTTGAGGTCATTTAATGCCCCTAACCTGACTTCGAAGAATTTTTAGGGGGTCTCCAAAACCCAAAAAACTGCAACAACTTTCAAACCGTGGGGCCTTTTGACCTAATTCTTTTTTTGGAATTCTCTAAATCACAATTATATTCATCTAGCCAATTCACACCTTCTAGGTCACCAAAATGATGGCCAAATTGCATGCTCCTATTTTTTCAGGATTTTCAAACACACTGATAGTGGAACTGTGAGAGTTGGAACCTTTATTTGACCCAAATGGGTATCCAAAAATATAAAGACATGAAATAGAAACTAAGTCTAAGTACATTTTTTTGGGTGACATAGGATTGCACTTATACCTCTGGATGCTCTTGCATCAACTTGGGTCTATTTTCTTCATAATAAGAATGAAGTGTTGGACACATTTCTAGCCTTCAAGACTCATGTAGAATGAAAATCCAAGAAAGCCATCAAAGTTCTAAGAATGGACAATGGAAGCATGTTTGTGAATAGAAGACTTATAGACATTTGTAGATTTGAGGGCATTGATCTTCAAACTCCACCAGCATTGAGTCCACATAAGATAAATGTTGCAGCACTGAGGATTTGAACTCTTAAGTCTATGGAAAGTTGCATGATACAAGTCAAGTTTATAGATCCATTACTTAAAATCAAAGCAATCAATAGTGTCACTCACATTCTTAACATATCTCCTCATCCAACCTTAGATGGCAAGACTTCTTTTGAGGCATGGTGCTACAGAAAGCCTATGGTGACACACTTCAGAGTTTCAATTGTTCTGCATGAGCAAAGATATCTTCTAGGGGATGCAAGGCATAGTCAACTTAGCCCTGTATTTTCATTGGTTATGAAGATAGTATGAAGTCATATAGACAATTGGATCATGATACACATCAATTTTTTGTGGAGAAGGATGTATACTTTGAGGAAAGTTCACCCATCTTGTCCTCTAATCCTCTCTGCACATCATACCATGTGGAAACTGATAGAGACACCATTGATAGTGCTTCAAAATATTTTGACATGTGGAGTTCTATCGATGGTTATAGAAAGAGGTCACTACATCAGTTTAGTCTACAGGAAAATATTGCCATAGTGATAGGTCTAGCACAATAGGGTACATATAGTCTTCTAGGTCTAGTTTTAGTGACAAATTTGGAGGACAATATTGATGATCTACCTCTTCTTCTTGATGCAGTAGCTCCTTCTTTAGTTGTCATGAGGGCTCCATCTATCCCTCTTGTTCATTCCCTACATGATTGATTGTTATAGGTTGAAGTGATTGTGGATTCTTATGATGAGCAGTTGCAAAAGGGTTCTTCATTAGTTGTAGAGATGGACAATCCTTTAAGATACGTTCTTCAGCTAGTTGAGAAAGTTTTAGAGACATCACTTATCCACGAAATTCTTTCTACACACAACAAAAGCATCTCTTTTAGCATTATTTCTTCCTAAGGGGAGGAACACCATTCAACAGTCTTGGATCAGCTTCTTTATAAGAGTAGTCACTAATGCAGAGTCACACCTTGGAAAACTTAGGAGGAATCAGTCACTCAACTGAGTTGCTTCAAGGGGCATCTACAACCTTCAGGATCACACACTAAAATCAGATTCAATAAACAAAACTTTGAAAATAAAATCCCCCAAAATATCTTCTTACTGCCTTCAGATAGACCTGCACTCAGACATGAATAACTTTTGAACCAGAAAAGATTTACTCAATCCAACCATTGATATTTGGCATAACTAAGTTTCAAACAACATATAAAAATTTGAAAGAAATCCAATGGTTCAAACTGGAGATATTGACCCCGCATCAGAGTACATTTTTTTACAATTGTTATTCCCTAAACTAATTGCCATGAGAAATATATAAAGCATAACAATAGAAACATAATCTTTTAAAAAAACACAAGAGACCAAAGGAGACATAAAACTTCCCATTCCTCCCCAAGTTTGAATCCTTTTTTACATAAAAGATTGGCTTTTTAATAACCAAAGTTTGACTGGCCTTGCTGTCTAGTAGTAATAAAAACATTTTCTTTTCCATCTAAGAATAGGAATCTGAAAGATGCGTTACCATCAATACCATGCAGCAATCATGGATATTCTTGTAACTGCTAAGAATAGGAATCTGAAAGATGCTTTACCATCAATACCATCCAGCAATCATGGATATTCTTGTAACTTCTAAGAATAGGAATCTGAAAGATTCTTTACCATCAATACCATGTAGCAATCATGGATATTCTTGTAACTACTAAGAATAGGAATCTGAAAGATGCTTTACCATCAATACCATGCAGCAATCATGGATATTCTTGTAACTGCTAAGAATAGGATTGGCTTTTTAAAGAAAACTGACTTTCCTTGAAATAGAAGGAATATGAAATGGTTTCTTTTATTCCATAGCCATTTTTTTGTCATTATGAACACTCTTAAAATTGCCACCAACTTTCTGATGAGATTCTTTTAATTATTGACCACATGGCATTTCTATTACTAATTTTATCCTTTCTAAAACCGACACTAACCTCATTAACCCTTTCCTCTAACTCTCTAACATATCCGACTAAAAACTATAACATTTATTTAATAAAACACCTAATTCTATCCACTAAGACATAATTCTAAATTATTAAAATTGACCATTTAAAATATATGGAGAATCTTGGACCTTTGAAATGATTTAGTAATGAGATCCACCTGCATCATACTCCCGGGGACAGAAAAATTCAAGTCCCATTGAATTGCTGCAATATTTTTTCGGAGTTTCCAATTGTATGCAAGCAATAATGTCACCATAAGAATGATGGAATTGATGTCGCTTGCCAGAACATTCTGATTCCAAACTGTAGAATGAATGCCTTCCATGGTACCTGTGTCGAATCTTGGAACAAATATATTTAACAACCTCGTATCACCTGCATAAAAATACCAAATTATCATACCAACATCTGCTTCTCGTTTTTATATCTCTAGAGCATCATAATGATCAACAAATACTTCATTCTTGTCTTCAATAGTCTTCTCTTCAGCATCTGATCTTTGCACTACATTTTTTCCTTTCTGATCATTTGTGTCAACATCTCCATCATCTGGGAAAATATTGTCTACAACCACACCTGTCACCAACTCTTCTTCATCTGCAAGAACCTTTTCCTCACAAGGTTCAACAACAACCTCCTATTGTTCACTCTTAGTCTATACACCAACATTCACCTGTTGTCTATGCCCTTCTAATGGATTGTTTTCCTCTTCTTGATCTAACTCTTCATCCTCTACCTATGTGCTTTGAATCACTTCTTCCTTCTTATCCTCAGCCTCCAAAAAAAATTTCATAGGAGTACCTTCCAGCATTGTACTCTTCTCTATTTTCAAAGGACATGTTACTGTTCCAACCACAGATTATTTGCATTCCAATCCAATAGGGCTTGTCTTGTTACTGCTCTCCTCAAGAGATACTTGCTACACTTCTTGTTGCTGCACTTCTTTCAACTTAGCTTTATTCTCTTTCAACTTAGCGTCATTCTCCTCAAGTCTCCTTCTCAAATTTTTTATCTCCTCTTCTATCTTGCTTAGCTCTTTTCTTTGTTTTCTCCTTTCTTCTTTCTCTCTTTTCTTCTTTTCCTCTATCTCCTTCTGTTTAGAATCCTTTCTATGTCGATACCTTCTAAAAAGATACAATAAAGCTACTTCTTCTTGTCCCATCATTCCTCAACTAGGTTATTTTCTTCTTATCTAGTCTCTTGGACTTCTTCTCAGACTATTTCTCTCAATCTTTCACAATCACACAAACATATACACAACTACTTTTTTCCAAACCTTTTGTTGAGCTCTGATACCAAAAATGATGTAGAGCCACACCTTGGAAAACATAGGAGGAATTAGTCACTCAACTGAGTTGCTTCAAAGGGCATCTACAACCTTCAGGATCACATACTAAAATCAGATTCAATAAACAAAACTTTGAAAATAAAATCCCCTGAAATATTTTCTTGCTACCTTCGGATAGACCTGCACTCAAACATGAATAACTTTCGAACTAGAAAAGATTTACTCAATCCAACCATTGATATTTGGCGAACTAAGTTTCAAACAACATATAAAAATTTGAGAGAAATCCAATGGTTCAAACTCGAGATATTGACCCCACATCAGAGTACATTTTTCTAAAATTGTTATTCCCTAAACTGATTGCCATGAGAAATATATGAAGCATAACAATAGAACCATAATCTTCCAAAAAAAAACACAGGAGACCAAAGGAGACATAAAACTTCCCATTCCTCCCCAAGTTCGAATCCTTTTTTACATAAAATATTGGCTTTTTAATAACCAAAGTCTGACTAGCCTTGTTGTCTAGTAGTAATAAAAATGTTTTCTTTTCCATCTAAGAATAGGAATTTGAAAGATGCTTTACCATCAATACCATGCAGCAATCATGGATATTCTTGTAATTGCTAAGAATAGGAATCTGAAAGATGCTTTACCATCAATACCATGTAGCAATCATGGATATTCTTGTAACTGCTAAGAATAGGAATCTGAAAGATGCTTTACCATCAATACCATGTAGCAATCATGGATATTCTTGTAACTACTAAGAATAAGAATCTGAAAGATGCTTTACCATCAATACCATGCAGCAATCATGGATATTCTTGTAACTACTAAGAATAGGATTGGCTTTTTAAAGAAAATCGACTTTCCTCCAAATAGAAGGAATATGAAATGATTTCTTTTATTGCATAGCCATTTTTTTGTCATTATGAACACTTTTAAAATTTCCACCAACTTTCTGATGAGATTCTTTTAATTATTGACCACATGGCATTTCTATTACTAATTTTATCCTTTCTAAAACTGACACTAACCTCATAAACCCTTTCCTCTAACTTTCTAACATATCCGACTAAAAACTATAACATTTATTTAATAAAACACCTACTTCTATCTACTAAGACATAATCCTAAATTATTAAAATTGACCATTTAAAATATATGGAGAATCTTGGACCTTTGAAATGATTTAGTAATGAGATGCGCCTGTATCAGTCACTGGTAGGCATTCTTCTTGTGGGGCAGGGGGGGGCAGGGGGGGTCTCTTAAATGCTCCATCCATCATACATCGTGTGTGTGTTTTTCATCTATCTTTTTGGGGGAGGGTTTTTCCCATGAGGTTTTCCCTCTTTCTTCACTTTATGAGAGATTACATTTTCATTATGTACATGGGTAACTAACATGGCCTAGTAGCATTTCATCCTAGATTTCATAAGCTTAAGGGAATTCTCCTAAGTTGCACTTAAGGGGGGTATTACTGTAAATTATTATTTACTATTTACACTTTACTTAAGTTTACTTAGGTTAATGCATTGTTTTATTATTTTGCATTATTTTATTATTTATTTAGGTGAGACACTTTGGAGTTTGTGTACTCTCATGAGTTGTCATGTTGACAACACAGAAGTACACAACTCTATTTTAGAACATAGTGTCTACAACACTGGATTTTGCATCATTCACTAAGTTGTCATGTTGAAAACATAGTTATTTGCACTCCTAATTCACCACATGTTGTCTACACCATTGATTTGCATGCTACACCATTGTAGGCTTATCCTCATATCATCACACTTACTTCTGTGTTTAATGGAGGATAACCCATATCTAGTGGACATGTACCTAGTTGTATGACTTATCATATTGCTAACTTATATGCATTCTAGAAGCTCTTCAGAGACCTTTATATATAGACACTCCTAGTGTACTTGGATATGGCACATATGGCATATATAACATATTGAATGAATATATTGTCATTCTGATCATACTCTCTCTCTCTCTCTCTCTCTCTCTCTCTCTCTAGTATATTGTTGTGCTTGTGTTTGAGCTCCTTGGTCTTGAGTGAATTCTAGACTAAGCCAAATTCTTATAGTTAGAAAAAATAGTCCACCAAGATAACTAAGAGGGGTAGTGAATCATTTATCCAATAATTAAGACATTTATCAACCTTAAAAAATCTTATCCATTCAACCAAAGTAAAAAATAACCATAACAACATGCACGTAGATAGTTACACTAGATATCTTAACTAGGGAAACCACTGATCAAAGGGAAATCCCTGGTGGGAATGATGTCCACAACATGATGTACTAATTTAAATATTCCTTGTTAGAGGATGAACCCTATTAGGAGTCTATTGCAATATTTAGTACATGTGACTCCATGTTAGGAGACCTTGACTCCCTCTAAGGATATTCCAACCCTGTTAAGAGTTGTGCCAACCTTGTTAGGATTTGTAGAAGATAGAAGGACCAACTGTCCAACTGATCTCTCAACTATTCCTTATAGAGTAATCATGTGCACTATACTTTCAACTTGTTTCCTTTGTCCTATCAACCAAGCTAATCACTATTAGACCTTGTAGACCAGGTTAAAAACCTTGAATCTAAGTTTTCAACTTTGGATCATAGAATAAACCCTAGGCAATGAAGTTTCCTTCACTTCTTCTCTGCTCTGCTCAACTTCACATTCCACTCTTCATGTTTCTTACAATCGCTTCAAATCCATGCTCATGATAAGTGAAAATGTCCTTCCTTTATATCCAATCCATAAAATGATTCCCCAAGTTGGTTGTTACACCTTCTCGATTAATTATTATAAGACAATATTAAGAACACATTAAACTTAGTGATAACATTAATCTTTTATCTTGAAACTTGAATATCTTTCCATACATGTAACATTATGATGAGTGAACTTAACCACATAATCACCAACATTTCTTCTACACATCTTTAACTTTGACCACTCATAATAACAACTCTACTAAGAGATCTAACAAGTTTACCAAAACATGCCTCTATAAACTCTATCTCAGAGCACTGTTTACGAAAACTTGCATAACTTCTTTTAGACTTAATATCTTCTACGTTCAAGGTTAGCTACATATACCAAACATTGAGTATTATCTCCCTTTAACCTCACTATTGAATGTACTTTGTGATGTGTTTGTACCAACTTGATCTTTCTTTTGTTCTTCTATCAAATACCATAGAAAACTACTATGTTGACATAAATGAAAAAAACAATCATGAATGTAACATATCATAATGATAATGATTTGATCATAGTTCTACAATAATCCCCCATAGGAATATCATTAGCATGCATGCTTCCAACAAGCTCCTTTAGCATTGATGGCAATGTAGATGAAAAACATCTAGTTCCAAAAATACAAACTACAAAAGACTATCAAACTTTCTTTTGAATTCTCTTGATCAATCATTTTCCCTTATTGATATATCTCAATGTGTTTTCTATTTTTTCATGCTAATTTTCTTCCTTCAGTGTACTCAAATTTTTTTCTATGCTAAGCTTCTCCCCCATTGACATCAATGTCAAAGGTTTTAGCAACCAACAATCTCTGCAACAACATTTTCTGACTAGCTCAAGTGTCCAAAGACACTATTCAAAATAGCATCCAACACGAGTCCTAGATGACTCTATCCATTACAAATACTCTATCATTTAGGAAGCATTAGCATTCAATCTCAACAAACAATAGTGCTCTATTACAACTAACTAATTCACTACTGCATCATCTACTATCATGTAAGAAGCAACATAACCCCTAGCATATGTTGCAAATACTAAAAAGCCTCTTTGGGAAGAGGCTTAGTGAAGATTTCTGCAATCTTCTCTTTAGTTCTCACATACTCCAACCTAATTTCCTTTTTTGAAACTTTCTCTCCGAATATGTGATACTTGATAGAAATGTGTTTGGTCGTAGAATGAAACACTAGATTCTTAGACATATTTATTGTGCTTGTGGTATCACAATGTATGACAATAGGTTCACTAAATTCTATCCTCATATCCTTTAGCATGTGCTTCATCCAAACAACTTGATTACAATTGTTTGTTATTGCAACATATTTATCTTCTATTGTGCTTTGTGAGGTACAATCCTACTTCTTGCTTAACCAAGAAACTAATTTTCTCCAAGAAAGAAGGCTTAGCCACTAGTTCTCTTTATGTCCTCCATACTTCCTACCCAATCAGCATCAGTATAATAATTTAGAGTGAAATCACTAAATCTGTCATACCACAATCTAAACTCTAGAGTTCCTTTTAGGTATCTAAATATCCTTTTGACTATTGCGTAATGTGAAATCATCTACTAAATGATTTGTACTTCTTTTTCTCACTAGTAGGTGTCTCGTCCTATGTTGATAACTTGTGTCTAGTTACTCATAGTGTTCCAATGGGTTTACATGTTTCCAAACCAAACCTTTTCAATAAATCTTTCAAGTACTTAGTCTAAGAAATAATGATTCCTTCTTTATCCTCCACAATTTGTAATCTTAGAAAATATTTCATCTCTCCTATCATGCTCATTTCAAATTCCTTCTTCATTTCTTCTCCAAACTTGTCACTTTCATCATCATTTCCTCCAAATATGATATCATTAACAAGTATTAACAAAATCATCAATTGGTCATCAATTTCTTTCCAATAGAGATTACTATCTACCATACCTTTCCTATATCCAAGCTTTGTCAAATTCTTGTCCAACCTTGCATACCGGGTTTTGGGTGCTTACTTTAAGCGATACAATGCTTCCTTTAGTCTACATACTATGTCCTTATCATTTGTCAAAGGAAAACCTTCAAGCTACTCTATGTACACCTCTTCTTCAAGTTCTCCATTCATAAATGCTGACTTAACATCAATTTGATATACTTTTAATTTATTATTTGATGCATTTTCTATGAATAACCTTATTACTTCTATTCTTTCCACATGAGGATGGGTCTCATCATAGTCTATTCCTTATTGCTATGAGTAACATTTACATTTTTGTTCCTATCACATTTTTGTCTACTAGTCTGGGGACTAATTCCAATGTCTCATTCTTTACTATCTATTTCAATTCCTCTTTCATAGCTTGCTTCTAATGATCATCTAAATTATAATCAATTATTATTTCTTGTATCCTCAATTTCTCATCAACTCTCACATTTCCACTTTCCATAATATTCTACAAAACTATTTCTTCTATTACTATCTCTTCATTAACCAATCTAGACTTACTATTAGAGTCTTTTAAGGGTCTTTCCATACTTGCTCTAAATTCTTCAAATTTATCATAAAGTAAGTTCTTTCTAGTTTTTCTTACCCTCTTAGGACATCTAGTTGAAAAGTTACCAAATTCTTTACATGTCCAAAAAACAAAAATATTCATACCTTCTAGTTCTCTCTTCATAAGTAGATCAATACTTTCCTTTATCCTTACATCTTCTTTGGATTTGGATCTATTCTTTCTTATTCTTCTATTCTCTTGTATACAACAGAAGGATTCTAGATCCAAAAACTCAATGCTCTACTCTTTACACAAATTTGATAACTTGCCAAGAATTTCCATCATTCGGGTGTAGAAATATCTTCTATTATATGTAGGATGATCTTTCTAGGAAATGTTTTCCATGTATCTTCTAAAGTTGTTAAACTTTATCTTCAAGGACCTGATGCTCTGATACCAATTGTTAGAAACAATAGTCCAACAAGATAACTGAGATGGGGGTGAAGGGAGGGTGTGAATCAATTATCCAATAATTAAAACATTTATTAACTTTAAAAAATCTTATCCATTCAACCAAAGTAAACAACAACCATAACAAGATGCACATACATAATTACACCAAATATTTTAACTAGGGAAACCCTTGATCAAAGGGAAAACGTTGGTGGGAATGATGCCCACAAGATGATGTACTAATATAAGTATTTCTTGTTAGAGGATGAACCCTATTAGGAGTCTATTACAACATTTAGTACATGTGATTCCCTATTAGAAGACTTTGAATTGCTATTAGGAGATTCCAACCATGTTAGGAGTTGTGCCAATCTTATTAGGAGTTGTATAAGATAGAAGTACCCAATGTCCAAATAGCTTTTGGGGCCAGATCACCAAACTCAGTGTCCAACTGATCTCTCAACTATTCCTTGTAGAATAATTTTTTGTATTGTACTTTTAACTTCTTTCCTCTATCTTGTCAACTAGACCAATCAATGTTTGGCCTTGTAAGCTAGCTCACAAACCTCATATCCAAGTATCTGACTTTCAATCAAACAATAAAACCTTGGCAATGAAGTTTCCTTCACTTTCAATCTACTCTTATCAACTTCACATTTTGTTCTTAATGCTTCTTACAATTACTTCACATCCACACTCATGATAAAGGAAAATTTCTTTCCTTTATATCAAATCCATAAAACAAATCTCAGAGTTGGTTGTTACAACTTTTCAATTAATTATTATAGGACCACATTAAGAACACATTACACTTATCGATCTAATATTAATCTACCATCTTGAAACTTGATTATCTTTCCATACACATAACATTATGATGAGTGAACTTAACCACATCATCACCAAAATTGCTCATTCACATCATTAACTTTGAATTATAACAAGTTTACTAGAACATGCCTCTATAAACTCTATCTCAAAACATTGTTTACCAGAACTTGCATAACTTCTTGTAGACTTAATATCGTGTGCTTCCAAGGTTATCTACATATATTAGACAATTAGTAGTATCACCCTTTAACCTCACTACTGAATTTATTTGACAATGTGTCCATGCCAACTTGATTTTTTCGTTGTTCTTCTATCAGATACCATAGAAATCTGCTATGTTGACATCAATGACAAACACAATCATGAATGTAATATATCATCATGATAATGATCTAATAAAGTTTCTACAATAATCCCCCATAGGAATATCATTAGCATTCGTGCTTCCAACAATCTCCCGCTTTGGCATTGATTGCAACATAAATGAAAAATATCTATTTCCAAAAATACCAACTACAAAAGACTGTTAAGCTTTCTTGTCAAATCTTATTCGTGAATCATTCTCCCTCATTGATATACCTCAATTATCTCTCTATGTTTCCATGTTGAACTTCTTCCTTTAGTGAACTCAAATTATTTTTCATGCTAAAATTCTCCCCTATTGACATCAATGTCAAAGGGTTCAACAATCAATAATCTCTACACCAATTATTTCTAACTAGCTCAAATGTCCACAGACACTATTTAAAATAACATATAATAAGAGTCCTAGATGACTATATCCATCATAGATACTTCCACATTTAGGAAGCATCAACATTTAGTCTACAAAAATAATTTTGCTCTGTTACACTGGAGTGATGCACTCTTGCATCATCTACTCTAATTTAGGAAGGGGCATAACCCCTAACATACCTTGCGAATACTGAAAAGTATCTTTGGGAAGAGGCTTAGTGAAGATATCTATAGTCTATTCTTTAGTGCTCACATACACTAATCTAATTTCCTTTTCTACAACTTTCTCTCTCAATATATGATACTTGATAGAAATATGTTTGTTCGTAGAATGTAACACTAGATTCTTAGACATATTTATTGTGCTTGTGTTGTCACAATGTATGACAACATGTTCAGTAAATTGTATCCTTATATCCTTTGACATCTGCTTCCTCCAAATAGCTTGATTACAATTATTTGCTATTGTAACATATTATTCTTGTGTTTCACTTTGTGAGGTACAATCATGCTTCTTGCTTAGCCAAGAAACCAATCTTCCCCCAAGAAAGAATGCTACACCATTGGTGCTCTTTCTATCATCCATTCTGCCTGCCCAATCAGCATCAATATACGAATTTAAAGTGAAATCATTAGATCTATTATACCACAATCTAAACTCTAGTGTTCCTTTTAGGTATCTAAATATCCATTTAGCTGCTACATAATTTGATTCTCTAGGATCATCTTGGAATCTTGCAACAATTCCAACTATATTTGCAATATATGGCCTTGTGTATGCCATATATTGTAATCATCTAATTATTGATTTGTACTTCATTTGCTCAAGAGTAGATGTCTCATCCTTTGTACATAACTTGTGTCCTGTTACCAAAGGTGTTCCAATGGGTTTACATGTTTCAAAACAAAACCTTTTATTCAAATCTTTCAAGTAATTAGTCTAAGAAATAAATATTCCTTCTTTATCCTACACAATTTTTATTCCTAGAAAATATTTCATCTCTCCTATCATGCTCATTTTCAAATTCCTTTTTCACTTCTTCTGCAAGCTTGTCACTTTCATCATCATTTCCTCTAGACATGATATCATCAAAAAATATTGCAAAAATCATCAATCCATCATCAATTTATTTCCAATAGAGTTTACTATATGTCTTTCCTTTGCTATATCCAAGCTTTGTCAAATGATTTTCCAACCTTGCATACTAGATTTTTGGTGCTTGTTTTAAGCCATACAGTGCTTTCTTTAGTCTCCATGCTATATCCTTGCCATTTTTAGAAGGAAAACCTTTAGTCCACTCTATGTAAACCTCCATTTCAAGTTCTTCATTCAAAAATGTTGACTTGACATCCATCTGATATACTTTGAATTTATTATATGTTGCATATGCTAAGAATAACCTTACTACTTTTATTCTTTCCACAGGAGCATAGGGCTCATCATAGTATATTCCTTCTTTCTATGAGTAACCTTTACATACCATTCTTCCTTTTTTCCTTACAACTTCATCTTTTTCATCCATCTTGTTTCTAAATACCCATTTTGTTCCTATCACATTCTTGTTTGCTAGTCTGGGGACCAATTCACATGCCTCATTCTTTACTATTTGATCCAATTTCTCTTTCATAGCTTTGTTTCTATTGGTGAATAGAAAAAGCTCAATACAAAGATAATAATACTCACAAATCTAGGGATTAGCTACTTCCCATTAACAATTATGTATGCATATTATTTGGATCCAACTTCAAAAAAAACAAGACTAATTTTCTACTCTCTAAACTCTACATAACCAAGGTGGGTCTACCTAGGGATGATTTAAATGAATGTTGTTGTATGAGAATCTATTTGTTTCATTTTGATTCTCATCTTCTATCTTTGACATATACATAGTTTATCCATTCCTTGACATTTCTAGATGATATACATCCGTTATAAATAGATTTAGACATAGAGAATTGATAGCTATCAACTAGACAAAAGATATTTACATGTAGTTATCACAATTTAACACAAAAAAAAGTGTAACAGAAAATTCATGCATCTGATTATTCTCTTGGTAGGCCCCTCTTCTATTACATCTTCAAATGCTACAAATCCCATGATTGGATTTTATTTATTCTGAATCCTCGACATATGTAGCTATCAAGTTTTCTAGTGATAAGTCAGGCTCTAGTTTTTGTAAATTCAACTCTACTTTGACATTTCCACTTGTATCATCATGTACTACCAAGATGATAGTTGTATTTGGTTTCATTTCTACCACATCATCCATCTCACCCACTATATCTTTCACATGAGATGATTGCCCTTCTTTGTCTTCCTCTTTCCCATGAACTGGTGAAAGTCAATCGATGATCTATATTTCATCTTCATCATCACTTTCTGCTCTTTCAACCTATTCATCATAAGCAATATCTACCATCCACTTGTCAAAAAGTGTGTCATCTAGCTAGTTAAAATACATAATATCTTTTTTCTTCTTGATAACATATTCACCCTCCTTGTCAATACTAACTAAATCTTGTTTCAAAGAATCAAAGAATTTTGGGCTTTCACCATTTCTTCTATTGTGGTGGCCCACCATCCATATCCTATTTCATTGATGATTTTATTCATTCTTAGAAAAAATAAATCATCAAATTCTTTAGCCCATTCATCTTTATTTTTCAATTTATTCTTCCTATCGAAAGCACATGGGAATAAATCAAATTTTTGGCTTTGGTACTTGTCCAAGTAGCTAACCAATCTTCTTTGTAGCTGAACTCTTTTATCATTGAATTCTAGAAGATCATCAAAAATATCATAAGTTTTTTCAATATGGTCAGGTGATGACCCTATGAAAAAAAACCACAAGAATGTGATTTTTTTCTCCTCTTATCCCACTTATTTACAATACACTTCAAGGTCTCATTGCTTGCCTTTATTTCATCCCATATATTTATTGTTCTTGCTAAATTATCACAAAATAATGGCCATAAAATTTTATCAGTCATATACATGAAAGCCTTTCTCTATTTTTCTTCATATTGCACGTTTATCTCTACATGTGAAGCCCACAATTTTCTCTTCTCTTCTTCAAAATCTTCAGCTATATAATATTGTGGTCTTTGTGGGGTTTCTGGCATTTCTATGAGAGGAGAGTATTTAAAAGGCTCCACTGGAGGGCAAGGATATGCAATCCTTGACCTGGAGGACTGTCCTATTATTTTACTTTCAAGTTCAATTCTTTTTTGAACTTCTTTATTATAAGATTCCAAAACTTTTTCATACTTAGTTTGTAATTCAAACATTTCCTTCTCTTCTTTCTCTACAGTAGCAAAAACTAGGTGAGATGTTCCAACATTCATATGTGCAGCCTCTACATGGGTGGTATCTGCCAATCTATTTACAATGATATTCCCCATTAATCAATAGTCATCTGGTTGTGATGAAATGGCCCTTGATCCTTTCCTTAATGACCAAATAACTAAGGTGGCCTGGTCCTCACTGAATGTAGTACATCTGAATTCTTTCTTATTTTGGTCATGTAGGTCCAAATTATTTGAAACAAAATTAAAAATTAGAGTATCTGATATATCCCAATTGGGTAGTAGTAAAATATGTTGTGCTTTCACCATTTTCCTCCCCTCTTTAGGGGTTATGCTTTGGAATTCATGCATTGTATCTTCTTTTACTTGATTTTGCAAGGCTACCTCCTCTAGTTCTGGATGCTCAATTCTCAACTTATTGCACCTCTCCTCATATTTTCTTATGTTTTTTCTCCATGCAAACTGGTGGAAGGCTTTAGACTTAAGAAGACTATCATCTGACAAAAATTGATGACTTGCTTGTTCTATCATAGGGTCTATTTTCCTTCCTTGTTAATTTTCCATAGTCAAATCTAGGCTTGGCATAGGAGGCTCCTAGGGATTTCCCTCATCTCATTGTGCCTCGCTAATAAAATACCTCCTTGTGACCCCAGCTATTCAATTTTATCTCCAGTTATTTTTTCCTCTCCAATCTACAAAGGGGATTGTGTAAGTGGATATTCTTCAATGTGAGGACCTTGTTCTTTCATTATTCTTTGCCTCTTAGGAAAGGTCTCATTAGGTCTCTCTTCTAGGACAACACTACATGATCCTATTATTTGTTTACCCTTATCCATAGTGGCCTTCTTATTCGGTATCACATTATAACCTAACCTTTTCTAGACAATCAATTGTCCTGCCCCTACATTGAAAATGAATGCCAACTGTTTCATAGCCTCTCTAGCTTTATTAGGATAAGTATTAATAAAGATTGCTTCTTCTTATTCATGGTTTCTATTGTTTCAGGAAAGGTAATCATAATTTTATTGATTTTATCTGCCTCTATTACTGCATTACCAAGAGGTGCATAATCTTTGTCAAAATAATGTATGGATTCCAAAACCCTTGAAAAAACTCTCCATTTCTCATTTTTGATCTCTTGCTCCTACAAAGAGAACTCATTCCTTATATATCTTCTGGGTAATAAGAATCATCTTTTATTTTACTAATCTTAGCTATGTGTCTAAAATCTAGGTCATGAAATCCCTCAATATCACAAAAATAGGGATGGGATATCACCATCTTATACCAATCTAGAAATCTGTATAAAAAGACCTATCCTCTCTTTGTAATAATAGAACAGTGGGCTATAGTGCAGGTTGGTAAAATTGACCCTTTTCCCCTTTTCACTAAATAATTTTCCTCCAATCCTCCTAGTTGCCACAAAAACTCAGCTACCCCTACCTATAACAACACCTGTTAGGGTAATATATGAGGAGTTCCTTTGAAACCATGAATCCTAAAAATAGTTGAAACAAAGTATGGGATAATGTCTCCCCAATTATGTGACACTTTTAGACTAGTATGATTATCCATGGGCCTAATAAGATCTACTAGTGCCTTAGGGACTCTAGGATTGTCCTTGAACAATAGACATCTCAATTTTGAAGCAAAGTACCTATCAAATCTAACAAAATTAGCATTCTTTGCATCCCAAGTCATATAAGCACTCCATATCTGAACTGGTAGTGCTTCTCCCTCCTGTTCTCTATTCAAATTCATTTCCTTACAAAAATATGCTACTCCCTTTTAAAAAAACATATGCATCAACAAGGAATAATGACCAAAGGTTTTCTCTACCTTTCCTTTTGCAATTCCAACTAGGCCTATGTGAATTTCTTCTACTAAAAAGGAGGCAAAATCAAAAATAACATCAACACTAAAAGAGGCAATCTATGTAATCATATACATAAAACTTATGGGAATAACATTCTATTCATCTTCACCAAAAACTCTACACAGATTCATGTATGCCTCCACAGCCTAGGTAGTGAAATAATATTTTCTAAAAGTTTGTCTAGAGGTTGTTTTAATTATAGGAAAATTCCCAATTGTGCCTATATGTGCCCTCAATGCACCCTACCTAATTGCATCCTTCTTTGATAAATATTCCTTTTCTAATTATTGTAGGTCAATGGGTACATGATAGTCTATTAGTGGCTCTAGGCCAAATACCTCTTGAATTTTGTAAGGGCTAATTGTGATCAAAGACTCACCATCAATTCCCCTTGTCATACAATCCATCAAAAATTTTAAGCCTAGGGTTTACGGAAGTCAATTTGTTTATTTCAATGGTCTCATTTCTTGATTTAGATAATATCTCAAGGAGATCATCATGAATATTTATGGCCAAGTAATCTTCTTTACCAAAGAAAGCCTTCTTCAAAGGCATAGTGAAAAAAATTTGCAGCAAATTAAAGTACTTAGATTTTTATAGTGAGAACAAGAACTTAATTGATTCTTTACTAATCTTCTCTGCAATTTTGCAATACTTCTATGAACAGAGGGAAATTATTTAATGTTTGGTTATGTCCAACATGAACTCTCAATGACTCTTTAGTTTGGAAGCTTGAAATCTTGTTTATGTGGGATGGAAATGGCAAAAATTTCTTCAATATAAACTATTTCCTACTCATGCAAGGATCTTTATTCCTCATAAATGAATTGTAAGGCAAACAGGGTGGCACCACATTCGGATTTTAAAACTATGTCGTCGAACTCCAAAAATTTGATGATCCAAGAATAAAAATAGGAATGACTCATTTTCCACTCACCATTCTAGAAGTCAATATAATGAAATTTATCCACATGTATTTTTCCTTCATTGCTACCAATATAAACTAGACACTGGTTCTAGAGGACACATGTTGCCAAGTCAATACATCACTATGCATAAAAATTGAGTATGTTGTCTATGTGACATAGTGACAATCATTGATCTCATTTAAATATAACAATGTACATTTGATTTGTGGTTCAATACAACTATGGTGGGTCCCTCCTTTGCTCACTTTGGTCAATATATCACTACCTTTAAAAAATGAGCAACTCCCCTTAGTGATTTGGCAATGACTGTTGATCCATCTTTGATCTAACAGTCACGAGCTTCCATCTACCATTTCCATTTGAATGCAAGTCCATGTCATGTATGACTTAGCAATATTATGAAAAGCTAGCAAAATGAAATTATATTTTATTCCCTTTTGTAACACCATAAAATTGAGCTTGTTGTGTTTGTCTTTTCTGGCTAGGCGCTATGTCACTGCCAATGGAGAACAAGGACTTTTGGGTCATTACTAGTAGGGTGCTTACAATTTTTGGTCACGACATAGTGCCTCGTCAGAAAAAAAAAACCTTAGTGATGTTGATTGTACCCTTTGCCAGCTATTCCCTTCTTTGACATTGACAATTCTAACATCAATCATTTCATGAAAAATTTTGAATCAATCAAAATTTTGGCGCCCACTTTCCGCTTTCCAAAACTATCCTTGTATTTTATGGTAGTCACTATGTCGCATGGGTTAAAAACCTTGCACTTCCTCTAAGTGACATAATGACCATGATAAATCTCGCAAATATCTGATGATGTAAAAAATTTGGGAACAAGAAATGTGAAGTGGGATTTTAAATGGATCCAGAAAGAATTTTCCAAATTCAAATAGCTACCCACCTGATAAAATTTTAAATAAAAGTCCTAGCATGCTTAATTGAGACACAAAGCTTTATTTTAAAAGGGTTTCTCATAGGGTTTTAAAATTGCAAAGACACAAAAAAAAAACCCTAGTAAGGAAGACATAAAACTTATTCTATTTTTAATTCTAGAAATAGGACTATTTTATTTTGTAAAAATTAGACCAATAGTGGCTCTATTTGGGGACATTGAAAGCACTGGATTCAAATAATGGCTCAGAATCTCTAGGAGAAGTAGACCACATACTTGACTTTTTTTAGAACCTAACAACTCTAAGAGAGAGCCAAAACATAGAAAAGAGAAAATACAAGAGCTATACAGAAGACACAAAGAATTTACGGAATGTATAAGGAAACCCTAAACTACTGTTCATGGAAGAAACAATATTTTAGGAAAAATACTTCTTCAAAAACTATCCATGAACTGGCAGTTCCAAAATGTTACCTAATAGATCCTTGAGAATATAAGAGTCTTCTCTCCATGTATTTCTAATAAGATAAGGAACTAACCACATAGGATCAAACTTACCATGTTTTCCTTCATCCTCAATCCTAGCATTCCACATGAGGACTAAATCTCCATCTTCAAATTTATGGCTCATTGTCCTTTTATCATAGAGTGCTTTAACCTATAGTTGCAACTTCTAATTTTTGATTGATGCCTCTTTCCTGGTCTTAGTTAGTCCAACTAACTCATCCAATCTTTCTTGCATATCATCAATGATATCCTCATCATACATTTCAATATAGTTATACAAACCCACTAGGTTATTCTGAGGCATCCTTGCCTAGATTCTATATACAATGTCAAAAGGTGCTACACCAATGGCCTTATTAATAGTCACCCTATTAGACCATATTGCTAATTACAATTTGGAATCCTAGGCCTTCTTGTTATCATCCAAGGTTCTCTTAATAACCTTTAACAAGCTTTTTTTGTAGATTTAGCTTGTCCATTTCTTTGTGGATGGTAGGAAGAAGATGTTGATCCCGTTATCCCATACTAGTCACAAAATTTTATAAATTCCTTCGATCTGAAGCACATTGCATTATCTGTCACAATTTTTTTTGGGCAACCAAATCTTGAAATGATGTTATTAAGAAGAAAACTATTTACAATCTTATTGGTTGCATTTCTTGTTGGAATGGCCTTTGCCCACTTTGTAAAATAATTATTTGCAACTAGTATCCATGAATAACTAGTACTAGACTTAGGAAAAATTTCACCTATAAAATCCATTCCCCATTACTGAAATGTTGCTAGAACCTCAACTAGCTTTAATGGAGTATTAAATAAGAATTTCAATTTTCCTACAAACCTTTGACAAGAATCACATTTCCTAGCCATGATTTGAGCATCTTTAAAAAGGGATGGCTAGTTGAATCTAGCTCTCATTACCTTGTGTGTAGTGGTCTTGGCCATATAATGCCCTCCACAAAATCTAGCATGCATTCTATTCAACACCTCTTCTGCCTTTTCTTGATCAACACATTTTAGTAGCACTCCCTCAAAGTTTCTCCACCATAGATTGTTCTTAACAATAATATACCTAATGGCTTATAACTTAGTACTCCTTTTCTCATTTTTGGTCAAATGGGAAGGAGCTTCCATGTGTTGTAGATAATATATAACATTAGCATACCACTCACAGTGATCCATATCACATAAATCAGATCTTAGGTCATTTTTTGCTATATTTATCTGATTAGTATCCAAATTAGACCTAGCCATAAGTTGAGCTAATCCTTGACCTCTGACCAATTTTTTAATCTATATTTCAATATTAAATTCTTGGATCCTATTAATCCACCTTCATCTTCTACCTGATACTTCTTGTTGAAGAAAAATGTCCTTTCCTATAACACTTGATACAAATGTAATGACAATGGCACCTACCAAATAACATCTAAAAGCTTTAACAACTTTCACCAAAGCATATGATTGCTTCTCATTTATCTCATATTTTAGTTCAACAGGCTGTATTGATTTGTTGAAGAATGCAATTGGCTATTCATATCCTTCCTCATTCTTCTGCAACAAAACTACAACTACAATATGGAAAGATGCAAAATAGAATATGTGCAATGGTTTTGTGTAATCTAGAGTTCTAAGGACTGGAGCATTATTTATGGTAGTTTTAATATCCTAAAATGCCTATGAAGGTTCACCATCCTATTTGATAGTAGCTACTTTCTTAGGCATTTTTGAAATAGGTATGCTAATCTTAGCAAAGTTAGTAACAAACCTTATCAGAAAATTAACTTTCCCAAAGAAAGATTGTATTCCCTTCACATTCTTTGGCTTAAGAACCTTATCAATGGTTGCCACTATGTCAAGATCTATCTTTACACCATCCTTTGATACTATGTGTCCTAGTAAACTACCTTCTATCACCCCAAGTGTGCATTTCTTTGGGTTTAATGACACTCCATATTCCAAGGCTTTCATAAAAATCTTCTCAAAATGTCTATAATAGTCTTCAGCCCTCTTAGTGTAAGTTGTAAGTTCATATTGGTATACAACCATGAACTTATTGATGTACTCATAGAAAGCTACATCCATAGCCCTTTGAAAAGTGGCACCAACAATAATCAATCCAAATGGCATTCTCACATATGCATAAGTTCCCCATGGAGTTGTAAATGTTGTCTCAAACTGTTCTTCTTCTTTTACCAGGACATGGTTATACCCTAAGAACCTATCCATCATGGGCATTAACTTAGAGCTAGTTACTTGTTATAACATAGCCTCCATGTTTGGCAACCCATAATTATCTTTTAGGCAACCAATGTTTAAGTTTGTAAAATCTAGACACAGTCTGATCTCCCCATTCTTTTTCCAAAAGGTACTAGATTTTAGACCCAAGTGAAATGCCTAATAGGATTAATTATCCCCCCATCCCTTAACTTCATCAGTTCCTCTTGCATTTTGGGTTCTAAAGTGGGATTTGCTAGTCACTCTTTCTACCTAAAAGGTTTCACATTTTCTTTCAGCGGTATAAAATGTTGGGAAAGGTCTTCTTTGTAACCCTTAAGATCCTCATACAACCATGCAAAAAAAGTCTATATTTTCTTAGTAGGTCAATCAATGGCTTTCTAATTTTAGGTAACAAATTTTGACCAGTATAATCTTTCTTGGGGGCCTCATTAGTTCCAAGGTTTATTTCTTCTAGCTCTTGGGGTTAATAATCTTTAGTCATAGGCTTTACCCTATCTTGGTTGTCAAACATGTTCTCTAAAACAACCAAACCCTTAGGTACTTTATTAGTCTTTAATTTTATGAGCTCTTGATGGAAAATTGTTTCCTTAGTCTAAACCAAATCACCATAGTCCAATTCCTAACCATGGTACATATCTTCATTCAACAATAAATTCACAATGTGTTTGTCATCTTCAAAGACTTGCCAATGTTAATTATTGTCTAGTATTGATGGCCTATTTTGAACCTAAATCTTTGAAATTCTTGCAAATGATAAATCTTTAGGCTTGATATCTACATTTGCTAATAGGTCAACCATTTTATTTTGGCTCCTACTCTCCATGATATACCAAATGCATCAAAGAATTCAATTTGATCCCAGATACCATTTCTATATTGTTTCAATCTTTTATCTTTGGACGCATATGTTTCCCTTATCTATGAAATAATCAAGTCAGAATCACCTGTGACGTGCAATTTTTTAATTCCGTGGTGGGTAGCAACTTTTAGACCCAACAAAAGAGCCTCATATCCTACTATATTATTGGTGCATGAGAATTTTAAGGTGAAGGAATAGCTAAAAGTGTTCTTCTCTAGAGGAACAAATACTACTAATACTGGAAAATCCATACAACATTCAACTTCATGCTCAATCACATCAGGCAATTTCTCAACTTCTTGAATAATCAATTCTACCCTAAAAGCATTGACACCAGTACCTAGAAAGTAAGTAGAATCTTCGTCAATTTCTTCCCCCAAAATGTGACTGACCCTTGGCTCTCTATCTACTTTAATAGTCTTATCTCCTACCTGAAAATTTGTATAGGTTAGGTCACATTGTAGGCCACCTCCCATAGTAGCACTCCATTTTCTAGAGAGAAACATCCCACAATGTGGAGGAATATCAACTACAAGCATTGACATGGTCAATTCTACCTTAGGGTATGTAGCTAGCTTAAATGGTAAAGCATTGATAGTACCTATAAATGGAACTTCTCTAACATTCATACCTCTACATCTGCCTTGCATGCTATCTACTTTCAACACTAGGGCTTCCATTACTTTGAAAGGCATGATGATGTTAGAGGCTCCTGAATCTATCATGTAATTTTTTAGGGTTTTTCCCTTTATAATCAAACTGAGAAAAAAGGGGTCAATATCTTCTATATTTTCTACTAATGAATCATCTAAGAACATTTGGGGAATTTGAGACATAATACCACTATCTTCTACCACCAATGGGATTTTCTAAATGGCCTTTTGTTCTAGAATATTGTTATTATTTCCTATCCCTCTTGACCATGACAAAGCTTTACTTTTATGCCCTTCAATTCTAAATAGTTTAGATGAAGGTAATTTAAGAGGAATTTGTGACATGGATATCATGACAATAGGTTCAGATATAGTGGATTTCAAAAGAATAGCTAGAGTTGAAACCTTTTGAATAGTAGGCACTATTATTTGCTTGATAGCATCAAATCCTAATTTATTTTCTTGCACAATTTTCTTTTTGTCTCATTTTTTTGGAATTGAACCTTATTCTCGGGTTCCCATTTCTTGGTTTTGATGTCTTTAATTTTAACTATCTCTACATTAGCTTTCTTGTTTTCATCTTTTATATTGTGCATAATATCCCTTATGAATATACTAGAAGGCTTCCAAACATCATTATCAACTATTTGGTGTCTCAAATTGTAATTGCTATGCACTTGGGATATCATTTCTACAATGATCCTATCAATCTCCTCTTTAGAGGGAATTCTCAAGTTTACATGACCATCTTTAGAAGATGTAACACATACCTTATCTTCATCATACCTTTCATCATCTGAGAACAATTGTTGATGATGTAACTAATAAGAAACTCTCTTATTTGCAATATTACTTTTAGTTTCATCCAAATTAGAATCCACACAATCATCACACATGCTCACCATGTTGTAGCTTACATCATCATGGCTCTTTTCTTCTTCTTCCTCCTAATTTTGTGCATTTTGACCTGAAACAAATGATTGAGGAACTGCACAAAAATATAAAGAGTGAGGTGATTGACATATGATGGTCCATGGCACATCATCACTCATATTAACAAATTTTCTTTGTAGAGGATTTGGTGTACCCTTATCTTTTACATTTTGGGCCTAGTTAGGAATTGGTTTACAATCCTTCCATTGAGTGATATAAGGATAGTTCTGCATTTTGGGTTGTCTAATAAAATTATTCCTCTTCACTGGGGCTTTCTCACCAACATTAGTTTCAAGATCTATAAGATTATTTTCCAGATCTATAAGATTAGTTTCCATGTATGGGAATTCTCTAAGATTAAAAGGATCTTCAAATGCATTCCTAAATCCTAGCCTATGATTCATCTTGGCTATCAAATTGGGCCTAGGTGATGCATTACCTACTAGTGACAGATTCTTGTCTTGATAGACTCTTTCATATGGTAATGGGGTGCTAAATATTCCTCCTAAGAGTCTTGTTATTTTTGATTTAGAGCTAAGTGAAGAAGACTCTCTCCCTACAACTGGTTGGTATTGAGAATTAACAAATACACTACCTCTTGGTTTCCAAGTGGGATTTGGGTCTACCATTTTCTTATTTAGGTTCTTCCTACCACTTTGAGGTAAGTTAGTATACATTGGTTCATCAAGATTGTTTTTTGTGTAAGATCTTGTGTTTTTCCTTTTGTCAGCCATATTTACTATTTATCAAATAAGCACTAGCTTCAAAACCTTGACTAAGTCACCACCCTATTCTTAGGGAAAAGTAACAATAAAATAAATCCTAGCTTTAGGAAAAGTACACAAGATAATATAAATGTATATGACACACAGACAAACCAATCACAAAATTCATAAGACTACAACTTCGGCTTGATAGATAAGACACTTTAAAGGGTTGTATATGTCAGTGTACACATGTGGCATTTGGGTTTCTTTTTCTTTTTAAATTCTCAAGTTTTTTCACTAAAACAAGTCCACCATAACCACAAATAGTACTAAAATGACTTGAAAAACAAATACACAACACAACCAAAGAAACTACAACACTTCTCACATATGTGTTGAACAATTCCCTAGTAGAGTCACCATTTTGGTTGTGTTTTTCAACTACTAAAAAAAAAGTTCGATAGCAAGATAATGATACTCACAAATCTAGGGACTAGCCACTTCCCATTAACAATTATGTATGCATATTATTTGGATCGAACTTCAACAAAACCAAGACTAGTTTTCTACTCTCTAGGCTTTGCATAACCATGGTGGGTATATGTAGGGATGATTTAAATGAATGTTGTTGTATGAGAATCTATTAGTTTCATTTTTATTCTCATCTTCTATCACTGACATATACATAGTTTATCCATTCCTTGACAATTTTAGATGATATACATCCCTTATAAACAAATTTGGTCACAATTCTCCTTAGGTTTACAAATATTTCTAGAACTAGTAGCTTTCTAAAACTCAAAAGTCGAATGTAAAAGAGTGATGACCCTCTTTTAAACTCTTCATATAGTAAAATAAAATTGATTTTTATTTTAGAATTGGTGCTTATTCATGATCTATCTATTTGAAAACTAGATTAACTAGATTAGTGTTTTATCCATTGGGATTTAGAGTCTACTTCAATTTATAGATCTAATTGATTGCATTACAACAAATAATATCAACAATTCTTGCTGGAATTCATTCTTAAAGACATCCTTCCTATTACCATAGCAACCCTATCAAATTCACTAGAGCATCTACTTAATTCATTGAATCAATAGCAATAATTAATTGACATACAACCTAAATGAATTTCATTCCATTGGATGAGCTTTTCTCACACAACATCAGAATGAGTAGGTAATAACAATAGAGACAAAATTCAGCAATAATAGATATGGGGACAGTTCAATTTTGTATTAATCATCTTTGAAAATCATATACAATTGTAATAAAACTTAGAATGACTCTAGAAAAGACATAAGAATCAGTTAACATCAATGTATTCTAAGAAAATTTGCAAAGAAAATACATCACAAAGTTTGTAACCATGACTAGACCAACCAATATTCAATGTCAACTAAAATTGTATTAGAAATTGGACCCTTCTCTAGCTTTGGAATCTAACCTAAATAATGTGAGATGCAACAAGCTTTAGGCATAGACAACTGATAGCTATCAACTAGACAAAAGATATTTACATGTAACTATCACAAAAAGACAAAAAAATGTGTAACAAAAAATTCATGCATCTAATTATTCTCTTTGTAGGCCCCTCTTCTATTACATCTCCAAATTCTACAAATCCCATGATTGGCTTTTATTTATTCTGAATCCTCAACATATATAGCTATAAAGTTCACCAGTGATGTGGTAGGATCTGATTCCTACAAATTCACCTCTACTCTGGCATTTCCAATTGTATCATCATGTACAACCAAGGTGATAGTCATATTTGATTTCATTTCTACCACATCATCCATCTAGCCCACTATATCTTTCACATAAGATGATTGCCCTTCTTTGTCTCTTCTTTCCCATGAACTAGTAGACGTGAGTTGATGATCTATATTTCATCTTCATCATCACTTTCTGCACCTTCCAACTATTCATCAAAAGCAATAGCTATAATCCACTTGTGAAAAAGTGTGACATCTAGCTAGTTAAAATGCAGAATATCTTGTTTCTTCTTGATAAGATATTCACCCTCCTTGTCAATACTAACACAATCTTGTTTCAAAGAATCAAAGAATATTTAGGCTTTCACTACTTCTTCTATTGTGGTGGTTGACCATGCATATCCTATTTCATTGAGATTTTATTCATTTTTAGACAAAATAAATCATCTAATTCTTTAGCTTATTCATCTTTATTTTTCAATTTATTCTTCCTATCTAAAGCACATGGGAATAAATCAAATTTTTGTCTTTGGTACTTGTCCAAGTAGCCAACTATTCTTCTTTGTAGTTGAACTCTCTTATCATTGAATTCTAAAAGACCATTAACAATATCATAAGCTTTTCAATATGGTCATGTGATGACTCTATGATAGAAAAACACAAGAATGTGATTTCATTTCTCCTCTTATCCCACTTATTTACAACAGGCTTCAAGGCCTCATCATTTGCCTTTATTTCATCCCATATATTTATCGTTCTTACTAATTGATCATAAAATAATGGACATTCAATTTTATCAACCAGATACATGAGAGCCTTTCTCAATTTGTTTTCATATTGTACATTTAAGCCACAATTTTCTCTTCTCTTCTTCAAAATCTTCAACTGTAAAATATTGTGGTCTTTGTGGGGTTTTCGACATTTCAATGAGAGGAGTGGATTTAAAAGGCTCCGATAGAGGGAGAGTATATGTAAACCTTGGCTTGGAAGACTGTCTTATTATTTCATTTTCAAGTTTAGTTGCTTGTTCAACTTCTTTATTATAAGCCTCCAAAACTTTTTCATACTTAGCTTCCAATTCAAACATTTCCTTCTTTTCTTTCTCTATAGTAACCAAAACTAGGTGAGATATTCCAAAATTCATATGTATAGCCTCTACATGGATTCTATTTGCCACTCTTTTTACAATGATTTTCCTCATTAATCTAGAGTCATCAAGTTGTGATGAAATGGCCCTTGATCCTTTCCTTAATGACCAAATAACGAAGGTGGCTTGGTCGTCACTGAATGTAGTGCCTTTGAATTCTTTCTTATTTTGGTCTTGTAGGTCCAATTTATTTGAAATAGAATTAAAAATTAGAGCATCTAATATATCGCAATTGGGTAGCAATAAAATATTTGATTCTTTCAGCATTTGCCTACCCTTTTTAGGGGTTATACTTTGGAATTCCTACATCATCTTTTCTTTTACCTAATTTTCAAAGGCTTCCTCCTCCATTTTTGGATGCTCAATTCCAAAATTATTGCACCCCTCCTCACATTTTCCTATGTTTGTTCTCTGTACAAACTGGTGGAAGGCTCTGGACTTAAGTAAACTATCATTTGACAAAAATTGATGACTTGTTCTATCACAAGGTCTAGTTCCCTTCCTTTATAATTTGTAATAGTCCAATCTAGGCTTGGCATAGGAGGCTCCTCGTGGTTTCCCTCATTTAATTCTACCTAGGTAATAAAAACTCCTCCTTGTGACCCCAATTGTTCAATTTTATCTCCAGTGAATTGTTCCTCTCCAATCCACAAAGGGGATTGTGTAGGTGAATTTTCCTCAATGCAAGGACCTTATTGTTTCATTATTCTTTACCTCTTAGGAGAGGGATGATTAGGTCTCTCTTCCAAGACAATGCTAGAGGATCCTATTATTTGTTTACCCTTATCCATAGTGGCCTTCTTATTTTGTATCACATTATAACCCTACCTTTTTTGGACAATCAATTGTCCTACCCCTACACTGTGAGTGAATGGAAACTTTTTCATAGCCTCTCTGGCTTTATTAGGATAAATATTAATAAATAATTGCTTCTTCTCATTCATGGTTTCTATTCTTTTAGGAAAGGTAATCATTACTTTATTGATTCTATCTGCCTCTATTAATGCATTACCAAGAGGCACATAATCTTTGTCAAAACAATGAATGAATTCCAAAACTCTTGAAAAAGCTCTCCATTTCTCCATTTTGATCTCTTGCTCCTGCAAAGAGAACTCATTCCTTATTATTTCTTCTAGGTAATAAGACTCATGTTTTATTTTACCAAGCTTAGCTTTGTGTCTAAAAGCTAGGTCATAGAATCCCTCGGTATCACAATAACGAGGATGGGATACAACCATCTTATATTGATCTAGAAATTTGTATTAAAATAACTAGCCTCCCTTTGTAATAGCAAAATGGTGGGCTATAGTGTAGGTTGGGAAAATTAACCCTTTTCCCCTTTCACCAAATAATTTTCCTCCAATCCTTCTAGTCACCAAAAAAACTCAGCTACCCCTACCTTTAACGACACCTAGTAGGTTAATACATGAGGAGTTCCTTTGAAACCATAAATCCAAAAAATAGTTGAAACAGAGCATGGGATAATGTCTCCCCAATTATGTGACAATTTCAAACTAGTAGGATTGTCCATGAGCTTGATAAGATCTACTATTGCCTTAGGGACTCTAGGATATTGCTTGAACAAAAGGCATCTCAATTTTCAAACAAATTACATATCAAATCTGAAAAAATTAGCATTCTCTACATCCCAAGTCATATCAGCACTCCATAGCTGAATTTCCAATGCTTCTCCCTCCTGTTCTCTATTCAAATTTGTTTCATTACCAAAATATGTTACTCCCTTTAACAAAAACTTATGCATCAGCAAGGAATAATGACCAAAAGTTTTCTCTATCTTTCCTTTTTGCAATCCCAACTAGGCCTATATGAATTTCTTCCACTAAGAAAGAGGCAAAACCAAAAATAACATCAACACCAAAAGAAGCAATCTAAGTAATCATATACATAAAACTTATGGGCATAACATTCTGTTCATCTTGATCAAAACCTCTACATAGAGTCATGTATGCCTCCACAACCCAAGTAGTGAAACACTCTTTTTTGAAAGGTTCTCTAGAGGTTGTTTGTAACTATAGGAAAATTCCCAATCATGCCTATATGTGCCCTCAATGCACCTTTCCTGATTGCATCCTTCTTTGACAAATATTCCTTTTATAATTCTTGTAGGTCAATGGGTACATGATAGTCTGTCAATGGCTCTAGGCCAAATACCTCTATAATTACCTTAGGGCTAATTGTGATCAGAGACTCACTATCAATTCTTCTCACTACTCTAATTGTTGAATCATATTTTTTTGCAACAACCTCTAAGAGGTCATAATCCATAAACACACTATGAACCACTAACTTTCCTAAGTCAAAATTCTAGATATTTGCATGAGGGGAAAACACATTCCTTTTAGAGAACCATTTTTTAAAGAGAAAAAGGCATGTTTTTGAAGTATTGGCATCGATAACCTAGTTTCACTTGTGATACAATCCATTAGAAATTGTAAGCCTAGCATTTAGGGAAGTCAATTTCTTTGCTTCAATGGTCTCGTTTGTTGATTCAAATAATAACTCGAGGAGATCATCATGAATATTTCTAGGCCAATAATCTTCTCTACTAATGAAAGCCTTCTTTAGAAGCATGGTGAATACAATATGCAAAAAATTAAAGTACTTATATTTTTATAGTGAGAATAGGAACTTAATTGATTCTCTGCTAATCTTCACTGCAATTCTACAATACTTCTGCAAACAAAGGGAAATTCTCTCACGTTTGATTACATCTAGGATGGACTCTCAATAACTCTTTGGTTTGGAAGCTTGAAATCTTGTTCATGTGGGATGGAAATGGAAAAAGTTTCTACAATATACTTTGTTTTCTACTTGCATGAGGAGTTTTCATTCCTTGTAAATGAACTATAAAGCATATAGGGTGGCACCACATTCAAATTTTAAAACTATACCATCAGTCTCTAAAAATCCAATGATCCAAAAATGAAAATAGGAATGACTCAATTTTGACTCACCACACTAGAAGTCAATCCAATGAAATTTCTCCACATCTGCTTTTCCTTCACTACTAGTGATATAAACTAGACCCACTAGTTCTAGAAGAAACACATTGCCAAGTCGCTACATCGCTATGCATAAAAAGTGAGCATGTTGTCTATGCGACATAGTGATAATCATTGATTTCATTAAAATCTGATGATGTACATCTGATTTGTGGTTCAATAAAGTTGTGGTGGGTCCCTCTTTTTCTCCCTTTGGTCACTATGTCACTACCTTTAAAAAATGAGCAACTCCCCATAGCAACTTAGCGATGACCATTGATCCATCTTTGATCTGACTGTCATGAACTTCCATCTACCCTTTCCTTTTGAATGTGAGTCCATGTCATGTGTGACCTAGCAATATTACAACAAGCTAGTAAAATCAAGCCATTATTTATTCCCTTTTGTAACACCATAAAATTGAGCCTACCATGTTTCATCTTTTCTGGCAAGGTGCTATGTTGCTATTGATGGAGAACAAGGACTTTTCGGTCGTGACATAGTGACCTCCCATATCTCTATCAAACTCTAGTGCATAAAACACACATGTTCTTTAAATGATGGCAATCTGTCAAGGTGATTACATGGCTTATTGCTAACGAAGGAAACATTTGGGACCTGCCTCTTGGAATCATTGCCACAAACCCATTTTTTGTTGAGGCACTATGTTGCTACTAGCCGGACTGCTTATTTTCTAGGTCGTGACATAGTGACCTCTTGAATACTATTGAAAATTTGTTTCCAAGAAGATATCCATTTTAAAATCATGATTACCATAATCAATGCCTCTAACAAGGTAACAAAAGCATACAAAAATATTATCACCTAAGAAATTTATGATCACCATCTTTTTCAAAGATTTGTCATCCTTGCTATTCTCTAGTAAGGTGTTATATCCTTACCGGTAGGGGTGCTTGCAATTTCTAGTCATGACATAGTGCCCCACAAGAAAAAACCAAACCTTGGTGATGCTAATTGTACCTTTTTCCAACTATTCCCTTCTCTAACAATGACAATTTTAACATCAATCATATTACAAAAATTTTTGAATCAATCAAAATTTTGGCACCCACTTTCAGCTTTTTAAAACCATCCTTATATTTTCTAGCAGTCACTATGTCACATGGGTTAAAAACCTTACACTTCCTCTAAGTGACATAATGACCATCGTAGATCTTGCAAAGATCTGACGGTGTAAAAACTTTGGGAACAAGAAATGAGAAAGTGGGATTTTAAATGGATCTAGAAGGAATATTCCAAATTCAAAAAGTTTCCTACCCAATAATTTTTTTAAAAAAAATAAGGCCTAGCATGCTTAATTGGGACACAAAGCTTGATTTTAAAAGGGTTTCTCATAGGGTTTTAAAATTTCAAAGACAGAAAACAAAACCCTAGTAAGCAAGACATAGAACTTAATTCTAGAAATAGGAAAATTTTATTTTGTAAAAATCAAACCAACACTTCTAATGATCATCTAAATTATAATCAATTATTCTTTCTTATATCTTGAATTTCTCATCAACTCTCACATTTGCACTTTCCATAATAGTCTCCAATAGTGTTTCTTCTATTACTTGATCTTCATTAACCAATCTAGACATATTATCATAGTATTTTAAGGATATTTCCATTCTTTCTCTAAATTCTTCAACTTTATTGAAAAGTAAGTTCTTTCCAAATTTTTTTACCCTCTTAGGACATCTAGTTGAAAAGTGACAAAATTATTTACATGTCCAACAAATAAATTTTTTTATACCTTCTAGTTCTATCTTTGTAAGTAGATCAATTTCTTCCTTTATCTTTAAATCTTCTTTGGATCTAGATCTATCCTTTCTTGTGCTTCTCTTCTTGTGTGTACAATAAAAGGATTCTAGATCTAAAAATGCAATGCTCTGTTGTTTACACAAATCTCATAATTCAGCAACAATTTCCATCATTCAGGTGTTAATTTTTTTTTGTCAGATGTAGGACTATCTTTCCTAAACATGCTTTTCATAGATCTCCCAAAGTTATTAAGATTTATCTTCAAGGACCTGATGCCTTGATACTAATTGTTGGAAACAATAGTCCACCAAGATAACTATGAGGCGGGGAGGGGGTGAATCAGTTATCCAATAATTAAAATATTTATCAACCTTAAACAATCTTATGCATTCAACCAAAATAAACAACAACCATAACAAGATGCATAGAGACAATTACACTAGATATGCTAACAAGGGAAACCCTTCATCGAAGGGAAAACCAAAGTGGGAATGATGCCCACAAGATGATGTACTAATATAAATATTCCTTGTTAAAGGATAAACCTTGTTAAGAGTCTATTATAACATTTATCACATGTGAGTCCATGTTAGGAGACTTTGAATCCCTAATAGGAGTTGTGCCAACCCTATTAGGAGTTGTGAAGATAGAAGGACCCATTGTCCAAACAACTTCTGGGGCAAGATCATCGAACTCACTATCCACCTGATCTTTCAACTATTCCTTGTAGAATAATTTTGTGTTCTATACTTTCAACTTCTTTCCTTTGTTGTATCAACTGAACCAATCACTCTCACACCATGTAGACTAGGTCATAAACCTTGAATCAAAGTATCTAACTTTAGATCACATAATAAACCCTTAGAAATGAAGTTTCCTTCACTTTCACTCTACTCTTCTCAACTTTACGTTCTGCTCTTCATGTTGCTTAAAATCACTTCACATCCATACTCATGATAAAGGAAAATATCCTTCCTTTATATCAAATCCATAAAACAATTCCTTAAGTCATTTGTTACACCTTCCTAATTAATTATTATAGGACCACATTAAGAACATGTTACACTTAGTGATAATATTAATATTCCATCTTTCATCTTGAATATCATTCTGTATACATAACATTATGACAAGAAAAATTAACCATGCCATCACCAACATATCATCTTTACATCTTTAACTTAGGCTTCTCAAAATAAAAAATCTACTATGAGATATAACAAGTTACTAGAACAAGCCTTTGTAACTCTATCTTAGAACACACTTTACAAAAGCTTGCGTAATTTCTTCCAAACTTAATGGCTTGTGCTTCCAAGGTTAGCTAGATATACTAGACAATGAGTAGTATCTCCCTTTAACCTCACTAGTAAATGTACTTAATGATGTGTTCGTACCAACTTGATCTTTCTGATGTTCTTATATTAGATATCATAGAAAACTACTATGTTGACATCAATGACAATCATAGTCATGAATGTAACATATCATCATGATAATGATCTAATCATGTTTCTACAATACTCCGCCATAGGAATATCATCAGCATTCATGCTTCCAACAAACACAACATGTCATAATACAATGAAATGTTAGAGTAAAATAAAAGTAAGGATTATATCCTTAGTTTGATTATGATTCTCATCCATGAGAACTTCATCTATCATTGTGAAATCACTATGACATCAATTTCTCCCTCTATCAAAAAATATCCCTATTTACTCTCACTTCAACATCTTCATTTGATAGAAAAACTATCCCACTATGACATCAGCTCTGAAGATTTTTGACCAAGTTCTCCTTCTTTGACATCATTCACAAGTCTTCTTTGACATCTTCCAAATTTCTCTAATATATGACAATAAAGTCTCCCTCTTTGACATCTTGTGTGAAAGACAATATATAGTGAATTTCAGTGTACCTAATGTACAGATCCATATGCAATCTTCCCTTTCATTACTACATCAACTTGACTAATCTTCAACATGCTATGGTGGATGCATCCCTAAACTTAATTTAGTGAGCTTTGGATAGGTGAATGACCCCTAGATACAAGAAGGCATCCTTAGGTAATATCTTGGTGAATATGTCGACAATCTAATCTTTTGTATTTACATATTCCAACCTAACCACTTAGAAAATAATATTTTATTGAAATGAGCTTGGTGTTGGTATGCATCACTAGATTATTTGATATGTTAATTATAGTGGTGTTATCAAAGAAGATAAAAATTAGATCATTGATCTCCATCTTCATGCCTACCAATAGTTTCTTGAACCAAACTATATTGGAATAATTAACTTCTATTAAAACATATTCTACCTCTATTGTATACTAAGAAATGCATTTTTTCTTTTTACTTGTCCAAGATTGTAGCCTCTTTCTAAGAAAGAATGCTCCACCACTAGTGTTCTTCCTATCATCTATACTTCCTACCCAATCCACATTAGTAAAGACTTTGAAATAAAATTTTCCTCCTTTCTTGTACCATATGTTGGAGATAGTTGATTAATTCTGTGTTTTCTTTGATGTTACACAAATTTCATATTAGTTTCAATTAGTGCTTGTTGAGCTCTTTTAGGTAGTGAAGATAGTTTGTAGTGTCTAACGAGCATGTCTGCATTTGTCAAATTTAGAAAGTACTATCTACTGAGTTCTCTCGGGAATCAAAGGAAAGTGTGCTGAGGAAGAGTGCTAACCAAGCTCACTCGGTCAATAAAGGGAAAGCTAGATAGAGTTAGTATTCACTGAGTTCACTTGGTTGTTAAAGGATTTTTGAATGTTTGTAGTGTTAACCAAGCTTATATTCGTTAACATAGGGAATTGTTCCAAAGTTAGTTTCTACCAAGCTATGTTGCATGAATCAAGTTTCATAGTATTTACCAAGTCACCAATGCAGGCCAAGTTCAAGACTACTTGAAGGTGATCAGTATGGACTGAGTTTTTATGTCTACTAAGTGCATGATGATGTTGAGTATTGACAATAGATGCCGAGTATCAGAACCTCATTGAGCCAATATTCTGAACCCGAGTTTCTTCATTATGGCTAACTTTGTAATTTTTTGTAAACTTGTGTTCTATCTAATTATGATGATGAATATTGGTTATTGTAACTTGAATTTGGGCTGACTTGACAATCTAGAAGGTATAAGTAAAAGATCAAGTTGAGATTTCTAGTGTGTGTGTGTGTGTGTGCAAGTGTATTAATTGAATTGAAAGAAAAGAGTGGGAGAAAACTTGAAGGATAAGTAGGTATCTTTGTGGAGCAGAAAAATAATATTTAACTAGGAAGGATCAAGTTTAAGTAGAAAAGAGAGCTAAATTCTACAATTCATTTGCATCACAATTAGGTCATTTCCCTATTACTCTCTAACCATTGTAGCATTGATCTAAAATCTCTTAACCAAGTTGGTTTAACAACCATTTGAAAATCCTCTAACAAAGTGGCAATTCTATTGAATTTTTTTAAGACCTATTGCAAGGCCACTCCTAGCAGGGTGATTAAATCCTTTAACAGGGTCACACCAAATAGTGTGTTTTGTAACCTTTAACTAGGTTGGCTCCTAACAGGGGTCACTTTAGAAGAGTGAAAAATAGTAACTATTTACATTGGTGGTTTTTCACAAATTGGGTTTCCATAGTAAATCCTAGTGTATAATGTGTTCATGTTATTTCTTTCATGGTTGTAAAGTTAATTAATAATAATTTAAGATCAATTAAAAGTAGTTCTCTTTGCATTTACTGAGTTACAACAATTTGTGTTTTTTTACCGAGCATGAGCAATAATTAGTTTTTTTAGTCTTAATTTTGTTGTTGACATCTAAGGGATCTAGGATTTATTTTAGTAGTAACTAATTCACCTGCCCCCCCCCCCCCCCCCCCCCCCCCCCCCCCGCCCTCAGTTACTCCTTTTGTATTTCCAACAATTAGTATCAGAGCTTTTGATACTTGCAGGAAAGGTTTCAAGGACCTAAGCTAAAGATCTAGATGTCTTATAAGGGAGAGATTCCAGAGCTAAAAAGAGACAACTTTTTAGCATGGCAGGGACTTGTGAGACTTCATCTAGCCACCATTAGTGATTCAGGCTGCAAATACCTTGATGAAAATTACAAAACTCCTACTAGAAAATTATCTATTGGAGATCTTGCTAAGAAAAAGAACCATAACATCATGATTGGTATTGCATCTACTCTCAGCTATGATGAATTTGATGAGATCAAAGACTGTGAACTACTTTTGATATGTGGAACATGCTAAAGGATATGTGGTGGTGATGACAATGTAAAGAGAGCCAAAGCTAAAAGCCTTAGAGGATAGTTTGATCAAATGAAAATGAGAGAAGATGATGATGTTTCCAAATATGTGGAAAGAATCAAGGCTAGTGTCTATGCAATCAAAGCATCTGGGAGAGAAATCAAACAAGAAACATTTGTAAGTAAAGTTCTTAGGACATTTCTCCCTATCTATGCAATTAGAGTATCTACTATCCAAGAAAAGAGATGTGAACCAAATCACAAGTTGAGTTTGGATGCCCTAGTAGGAAGATTGACAGCTTTTGAGCTAGACAACTTTGACAATTTTGTTCTAGCTTCCAAAAGTGTTGAGTTTGCATTTGAAGATAAATTTTCACTCAAAGAAAAAGGAAAGAAAATAAAGGATGATCAGCCAAAAAGTGAAGAGGAAATAGAGGAAAGTTCTAATAGTGATCTTGAAGTTGTTGAAGCTTTACTTGCAAAGAAATACTCTAGAGGTAGAGGAAAGTAAAAAGGTAAAGTTCCTTTGATCTTTTTTTCATGTGAAGAAATTGGTCATATTGCTACTAGGTGTCCAAACAAAGAAAGAAAAGATGAGAAGAAGAGCCATAAGTACAAAGGCAAGAATGAATCCAAAAGTCACAAATCCTTCAAAGACAAAGGTAAGAAGATTTTTTTTATTGCTAAAGTTCTAATAAAGTTAAGATGAATTTGATGAAGAAGAAGATAAGATAGCACTTATCTCTCATGTTAGTAAAAATGACACATGGATCATAGATAGTGAATTTTCTCATCATATGACTGGAGACAATATAAAATTTGAACAGTTTGGACACTATGATGCAGGTCAATTAAGGTTTCAAAATAATGCACCTTGTTACATAAAAGGGAAAGGCCAAATCTCATTAACCAAAGAACTTGTATGTGACAATGCCTATTGGGTTGAAGAACTAAAACATAATCTATTGAGTGTAGCATAGTTAATCAACATTGGATTCAAGGTAGAATTCATGCATGGTAAGAAAAGAATGTTTGATGGCAAATAGAATCTAATTGGATTAGGCAAACAAATAAGAGGTAAACTATTTTATCTTGATCTTGGTGATTGCTCATGTTTTATTGCTCAAATGGAATAAATTTGGTTATGGAATAGAAGAATATGTCATGTAAATTTTGATAATATGGTCAAGATAAGAAAATTTAGAAAAGTAAGAGGAATCCCTAGTTTGAAGAAACCACATGTTTGTTTGTGAAAGAATTTTTAGATTGCCAAATTGGGAAAGACTAGTTTTAAGAGCAAAAACTATCAATTTGAAGATGTCTTAGAAATTGTGCATACTAACTTATGTGGACCTATTGGTGTAGAAAGTTATAGTAGAGAAAAAAAATTTATTCTTTTTGTTGATGAATACTCTAGGATGATGATTGTCATGTATATTGGAGAAAAATCACAAGCATTTGAGAAATTCAAATGGTATATGGCAAGAATAGAAAAAGAAATAGGAAAAAGATTGAAATGATTAATATTAGATAGAGGTGGTGAATTCATCTCCAATAAATTCAATAATTTTTTCATTGAAAGAGGGATCAAAAGGCAAGTATTAGCCCCTGGCACTCCTAAGTAGAATGGTATAGCTAAAAGAAGAAAAAAATCTATCATGAATTGTGCAAGGACTCTGATGATTGAAAAGAATGTTGTTATCAAATACTAGAAAAAAGCCATCAGCACTTTAGTTCATACTTTGAACCGAGTACAATTGAAGAAGGATTCAAATAAAACTCCTTATGAATTATGGTATGGCTACAAACCCAATGGTATGGTCCTAGTGCTTCACCCCTATGAGCATCACCTAAATCCAATGAGTTTTAAGTGTTCCATTTATTCTCATGAGAGATGGATTAATGTTGAATCACTAATCATGAAACAAGGGTCAATGAGCTTGACTCAAAAAATCACACAGTTAAATCCTGATAGCAATATCACAATTTGACTTGCTGTGGAAATTATCTCCTACTTATCAATTGATGAGCTTAAGGGGATTTATAATGAATGGTTCATAAGGCACTACACTTGGTGAAGGTTTTGCAAATGGGGTTGCAAGCTTTGGGTTTAACCATGGAGGAAACTCCATAGTTAAGCATGCTTAGGAGGAATAGTACTGGGATGGGTGACCTCTTGGGAAGTCTCGGTGCTTCACCCCAATGAGCATAACCTAGATCCAATGAGTGCTAAGTGTTCTATTTATTCTCATGAGAGATGGATTCATGTTTAAGCACTACTCATGAGACATGGGTCAATGAGTTTGACTCAAAAAATCACACAATTAAATCTTGATAGCAATATTACAATTTAAATTGTTGTGGAAATTATCTCCTACTTACCAATGTAAGTTATTTGAAAGTATTTGGCCATAAATCTTATATCTCGAGAGATTCTAGCAAAGTAAAATTTGATGTGAAAGGTGATGAAGGTATATTCTTAGCATATTCTTATAGATGTAAGGCATATAAATGTTTGAATTTGTCTACTCATAAAATAATAAAAAGTGCACATGTAAGAATTGATGAATTTTTAGAAAAGATTGAAGAAGAAAAAAAAATGGAACCAAAGGATTACATAAGATTTATTTACTTCAAACCTAATACATTGAAAAATAATAAGAGTTCATCTCCTAAGTCTTCCATAGTTACCAAGTTGCAAGATGTTCAAACCGAGTCGCACTCTAAAGCTACTAAGTCACAGGGACTCGAGTCACATTCTAAAGCTATCAAGTCAATGCCTATCGAGTCTAAACAACCTAAGTTGAAATTCAAAATGAAGACAAGGAAAATCATTCAAAAGGCAAAGAACTTGTATTGGCCAAATATGTCAGAAGGCATCATGCACCTGATCAAATTATTGGAGATAAATCAGAAGGTACTATGACAAGAAACAAATTAAAAGATACATGTTTACTTGCTTATTTTGAACCTAGAAGTGTTAAGGATGCTATAGAAAATGAAAGTTGGATTGAGGCAATGAACAAAGAAATTGAACAGATAGAAAAGAACAAAACTTGGACTCTTGTTCAAATGGGTATTTAGAAATAAGTTGAATGAAGATGGAGAAGTATCAAGAAACAAAGCTAGACTAATGTATTAAGGATATTCTCAAGAAGAAGGAATTGATTATGGTGAGACTTTTTCTCCTGTTGCAAGATTAGAAGGTGTTAGGACCCTACTTGCATATGTAGCACATAGAGGATTCAAAGTATATCAAATGGATGTTAAATCTCCATTCGTAAATGGAATTCTTGATAAGGAAGTCTACATTGAATACTCAGAAGGTTTTATTGATCCTGACAAAAAGGACATGGTCTATAAATTACAAAAAGAACTGTATGGTTTTAAACAAGCCCCTAGAGCCTGGTATGAAAGACTACACAACTACTTGATACAGATTGGTTTTTAGAGAACAAATGATAATAGTAGCTTGTACATCAAGGAAGGACCACATAACAAAATTATGTTGGAAAAGATATTTGTAGATGACACTTTGTTTATCGATAATGATGACCTATGCAAAGAATTTGTAGAACAAATGAACAAAGAGTTTAAGATATCCATGTTTGGTGAAATAAAATTATTTGTTTGATTGCAAATATAGCAGAACAAAAATGGTATCTATATCAATCAATCTAAGTATATAAAAGAGATACTCAAGATGTTTGGAATGAAAGATTCAAAAATAGTTGGTACCCCCATGTGTACTGGACTCAATCTTAGCAAAGATGATGATGCCAAAGAAGTAGATCAGACCTTATACAGATCAATGATTGGAAAATTACTATATGTAGTTCACAAAAGGCCTAATATTGCCTTAGTAGTTGGGATAGTGGCAAGATTCTTAGCTAAACCTAGAGAAAATCGCATGATAGCAATTATAAGAATCTTGAGATATTTGAAATGTACTAATGATTATGGTTTATGGTACAAACTTGGAGGAAACCTAGACCTAAAGGTATTTACTGGTGTTGGTTGGGTAGGAAATCTTGACGACACAAAAAGTACTAGTGGTGGAGCCTTCTTTCTTGGTAAAAGAATAGTATCTTAGAGAAGCAAGAAGCAAAACTGCACACCCCAATCCACAACAAAAGCAAAGTGTGTGGCAATAGCAGTAAATTTTTTTAACATTGTTTGGTTCAAACAATTGCTAGAGCAAATGAAGGTTGAAATCAAAGAACCAGTAGTAACATATTGTGATAACACCAGTGTAATTAACATATCAAAGAACCCATTGATGCATTCTAAAACAAAGCACACTGCTACAAAATATCACTTTGTCAAAGAAATGGTGTAGGAATGATGATCTATGAAAAGAATTTGAAATGTCTATGTTTGGTGCGATTAAGTTCTTTGTTGGTCTTCAGATATAGTAGAGCAGGAATGGTATCTATTGGCTCCTGATTTAATAGTTTTGTAAATAACCAAGAAACCAGACAAATGCATCTATGGCTAACAAATTCCTATGTTGAATGCACCTAACTACAGTCTTGGGCCAACTATAAGGCATAACTCCTTCTTCAGTTCAAGCTCTACAAAACCTAGGCAGGTGGACCTCAGATTCAATCGATACCATACAATGCAAAAACATATCCCTAAATCTATTAAGAAAATGAAAACCCCTTATATCTCCTAAAGCATTATGCAATGAAAAAGAAGTGTAGTAGAAAATTACAACTCTATGGAATGCACAAGCTAAGGGTTAAACTATTCTAGCTCTTCAACATAAAATGTAAAGATGATTTTAATTTGATTTGATTTTATGTGGGTGGGGAAAGTGGATGAAAACCATGTATAAACAACAACTTAATGACATTGTAGTTGATTAATGCATGATCCATTGGGCAAAATCATAAATCTCTCTTATGCATTTTGGATATCTGATACTTATTCATATATTTAGATATCTGATCTATCCATTCACCTTGTAAATAGACACCAATGTTCAATTTAAATCTGATTCTTACCTGATATCCTTAATAAATCTGACTATTGATTTCTCTAAAACATTTACATAATTCCTTGAATTACAAGCAACAATGAAACAACATACAACCTCAAGGGACTATAACTATGACCTAAGTTGTTTGTTCAAACATCATAAAACATTACAACTCACTGAGAATGGAGACAAGATTTAAAATGAAACTCAACCCTTGTTGTTCTTTTTATTCATTTCCTTGAAATAACACATGAAAATGCATGAAATGACTTACAAATCACCTAATAAACCAGATTGTACAATAACATATGCTATCATACAAGAGAGGAAATGGTGGGAATGAGAAAGTGATGGGATGGGAAGGGGGTATCACAGCCAAAGAAAAGCTTCATGGTTTGCAACCAGCACATCCCAGATCTTTCATTCAGAGTTCATCAATTCCAGGGCCAGTTCTACTAAATGCTTTCATTCTAGAGAAACTTTACAATATTTTCCAACCTCTACAATGAATGAAAGAAGGAAAGATATAGGAGGAAGTGAATTCCCTGATCTGATGTGAGATTTACATGTGTCCACTTAGAATTCAATCTTCTGCAATAGAATAACCTATCTCTTCCTTCTCCCATTTTGATCTGATTTGGTTTCATCATTACTTGCAACTGATTTGAAAATATCCTCTGCTTAATGATGAAAACTCTTTGAATCACCAAAAATATCTAATCTACCACATGAAATGCTAGTGAAATCTCAATTTTTACTAAATGAATGTGATCAAATTTGACCCAAATTGAGTTTCCACCACCTTTTAACCACATTTAGGTCATTACCTTATCAAAAATTAGTTCTAAACCTCCTAGCCCAAATACAGTTGCAAAAGGGAAACTTGAGAGAAAACTTTGAATAACTTGAATAGACTAATTTCTATGCAAAAACTAACTACATAATCAAAAAATTCAAATTCTCCTGATTCCGGTGATATATAACATCACATATTTAGCTTACCAGAAATGCCCAGGAGGTCAGCTTGAAAAATGTCCCTCTATTATAAAAACTTAGGTCTGCACATCTTTGAAATTTAAATTTTGAAAAATTTAAATTAATCTAAAGTTAGAACTTTAGATTAAATGGCCTTTTGATTTTATTAAAAAAAACTAACATCCATACCCAAAGAAAATAGTTTTTAAAAAAAGTTATTCCTTTGAAATTTTCCCCTACCCTCTGAATTCGGGTTCAAACCTCCTTTGATCGGACATCATGTGGTAGCCTCTGATTGGTCAACCTCAACCTACCACCTTATCATGACATGGCATTCACCTGCTTGCCCACATTTTTTAACCATTTTGCATCTTAAATAACCAGGCATGCACTGGCTGTCGAATGAGGACATGTGTCATAATCTTAAGCCTCCATTGTTCAATCTTTTGTCTGGCACCACATCATCTCTTAGCGGGACCCACTACCACATGGTAGCAGCCCACTTACATGCATTACCTATCTAGTGCGCATCTTTCTTTTGCAAAAATGTGCAATTTGTTCGATGTGCCACATGTTGGCATTTGGGTGCCCACCTCCACATCAGCATGCAGGTAACATCATTCAAAATTTAGCATTTATTTCTCTAGCTAGTCATCATCAATGGGGCCCCCTCCTTGTGACCTGCATCTTTTAAAAGGCCTCTTTCTTTGAGACACGTTACATTGGTAATGATTTGTATTTAAACATTTAAAAACCTCCTTGACTCATGAATGTGGGATAAGGATTTTTAACTATTTCTCCACTACATATTACCTGATAGCTTTAATTGGATGGCCAAATTATTTGTTTAAAAGGTTTCTTATGCTCTCCTAATCTTCAGCATCTTGCTCTATCCTCATGTGAGTCTTGTCTAATGCAAAATGCCTCTTCTATATCCACGTCGGCCTTTCCTAAGACATGGTGTGAATGCTTCTTGCTACATATGTTATGACTAGTCACATTGATTTTTAGCTTCATTTTTCTTGCGCAACTTTTTTATGGGCTTAGTGCCTCCCTTGCTGCTTGAAAGAAGGAACCTTCCTATCACACTTTAGCAATCTCCTCCTTGCTGTCAATTGCCACTACTGTCTTTACTCACTGTTTGTTTTGCCTTTTATCCTAGCCATGTGGAGTGCTCTATTTTTGGCTTGGCCAGCTTGGTTCCTGTATAGATTATATGGGACTTTCTCTTTAAACCCAACCAATGGCTTCTCCTTTCTAATAGTGACTACTCCCTTGCTATGCCATGGGCTACTGCTTTGTTGGCATCTCCTTTGATTAACTTTGGCTTGATGCCTCTTCCTCCTTTTGCATGACCTTTCTGAGTAGTAGATGACTCTTTGTTGGTGACCTCTTCTATGGATTCAGAAATTTTCAACTTGGCTTCCTCTTAGCTCTCACACAATTTCCCTTGATTCAAGTACTTCTAAAATGTTGAGTGAGTATCTCATTTGCAACCTTCTGTTATGGAATGAATACTCTTGAGTGCTGAAAGATTTTCTCCACTCTTGCCTTGATAATATTTTCCACAAACAATTATACGTTAAGTAACTTTTCTGCATTGAGATAGGTAGAAACATCCATAAAATACAAACAATAATCATTGCCAGGTGACATCAAATTCTTCCAAACTTTATTAATCAAGGTGTAATAGGGGCATCTCCACCAAAGGCATGATATAGTCTATGAACATGCCAAGGCATGACTTCTTTGATTTGGTTCCCCTACATCTTCATCCATCTACAAACAACTACTTTTCCCAACACCTACAAGTGGAAAAAAAGTAACCAACCAACATCTTTTACCTACCTTCAACATGAACATCACGTTCTATTATGTTTCATCTCATTCATGACAACATAGGACTAGATCTAAAGATTTGATCCTGGCAATAGTCACTCAATCTAACATAAAGAGATGAATAGGAAACAATTGAACTTGTCTATAGCTATGTTGAATCAAAAATCAAATGTCTTTAGTAAGATGATTTAACATAATAAATCAAAAATCTTATCAAGCTATGTACTTTGACTATTATGTTATTATTGGTTATGATGGCTCAAGACTTCAATTAAATATGGACCTTTTTTGTCCTTGTAAAAGTTCGATCATCCTATAGAAACGTCCAGCCAACTTCCTATCTCAATCATTTAATGACCATAGTCATTAAACATCTTTAAACTTCACAAATGTCATAAATCTAATGAGTTTAGTCAGGCCTCCTAAGTGGGTCTGGCTAAAAAAAAAATATTTTCAAACATCTGATCATTTAAATTGATCCACTAATCACCTTGAATTGTCTGAAGCTGATTTTGAGCATTAATTTGAGCATTAAAAACTCATTTACCCACTTTTTACAAACTATGAATTTAATGCCAGAGGGTCCTTTGACTGGCCTTAAAAACTAACTAAAACCTCTGACCAGACCCTGAGATCTGACCCATTGATTCTCTCTTTTGCATACACTTACCTCGTCGAATCTCATCTCATGAAGAATTTGGGGTCAAAAGATATTCACTATCAAAGATGCCTTCTCAAAATCACCTATAGATAAACATGTTAAAAAGAAATAAACTGGGTTCAAATTTGGCTTTGAAAATTGGGCAAACTGACACCTCGGAGAAATGAAAATTGGGACAATGGTTCTCTATCATTGGTGAGTGGTCAAAGTGAGCTACTCAAAATTTGCAAACTAGAAACGCTAACAAAAGAGCACTTTTCACAAATGGAATTTACATGGGAAAGTGTGCATATGGATTCATCTGTAGGACTAGAAAAATGGGTTAAATGCATAATACACTATGATCAAATCATAAACCCAATCAACATGTATTAGCACCCTCTAGTCTACCATGAAAGCCAAACTAATCAAAATAAATCAAACATAATTTAAAACTCCCTTTTCCATTTGTAGCTCCCATGTTCTTCTTTCTTCTCCAAATGATTGTAGCTCCAAAGTTGTCTATAGTGGACACAAGATTGAAGCCAAAGCCTATGATGTGGATCGTGCCATGAGAATACTAGAAGTGTGATTTTAAGCTTGAGAGAAAGAATGCAACATGCAAAGAAGTAGAGACTCCAAGATTCAAATATTTGGACTTTCAAAACTTAAGCATTCAGATCCGAAATGAGAGGAAGAGTGTCCATTTTATAATTTTCATGGAGAGTGAGAGCATTGAATTTTCCACCCATAGATATGCGATGTGGCAAGAGATTCCTATGACGCATATGATAGAATATGCCAAAAGTAAGATTCTATGACACACGAGAGTCAAATTTGGAAGAGAATCTATGACGCGTCATAAGATTCCTCAACCCACTTAAAGCCAAGAATCTATGACGAATAAGCCAAATAGGGGCATGCATAAGAGGTAATAATAATTCATATAATGCATATGATAAAATATGCCAAAAGTAAGATTCTATGACACACGAGACTCAAATTTGGAAGAGAATCTATGACGCGTCATAAGATTCCTCAACCCACTCAAAGCCAAGAATCTATGACGAATAAGCCAAATAGGGACATTTGTAAGAGGTAATAATATTTGATTATGACAAATCTCAGCCAAGTGTCAAAGGAGAATCTACGAGGTGTCACATCCAAGTGTCATGATGATGAAATATTTTATGGAATATTTGAATTAAAAATCCTTTTATTCAACAAAATAAGAATTAGTAGAAAATGGAATTAATGATGGAAAATGGAACTTAGGAAATTGTAAATTTTCCATGGTTTGTAGATAATGAATCAATTAATTAATAAAATTAATTAATTGAGGATGATAATCAGGAAGAATAATTAGTGAGAATAATAGAATTAAATTATGGGTTGTTTAATCCTATAGAGAAAATTAGTAGATGATTGGCCAAATTGATTAAATGAATGCGACTGTATCCTTTGATGAGAATGTGACGATGATGGATGTCGAATAAGATGATGAAAAGGTAGACCAAAGCCATGGTCAAATTAATTGATAGATCAAAATTGATAACATGCCAAGGAAACATGACATGAATTAATTGATATGTAACATTTAACCGACATTGTAAATGCTACACGATTGGAATTGATTGATAAGGTTTGATCATAATAACACTGACGGACACTGTCAATATTATTAAAATGGTTGATGATGCCATGATCTGATATTGAAAGCCTCAACAACATCAAAGATTGAATGACATGAATGATATTTTGACCTAGTACTGAAATCCATGACAGTACTAAGGTCAGATTGATAAGATTGATAAGATTGATAGGTTTCCAAGGCACTAAAAGCCGCAACAATGCCTAGGAGTAGATAAATGATGATTGATTTGGGATGTTTGATATGTTTTGGGTTGATTAGGATCAATTTTGAGTTATTTTTAGTTGATTTGGGGTGATTTTGAGTTGATTTGATATGATTCTGAGTTGATTTGATATGATTCTAAGTTGATATGAAATTGATGTGAAAGGGGATATAAATGACAAAATATGGTCAATCTAGCCAAAAGATCGAAGTTAGTAGAATGAAAAAATGGGACAAATTAGTATAAGAAGTGATGAGGTTGTAGATGTGAACCATTTTTTAGCATCTACATTTTTCCCCTCTTTGATACAATGTGATTTAGAGCGTTGTATCAAATAATAACCGATGAGAAAGCCACAACATGCCCTAGTAGGGATGATATATATGGGTGCCCCCTCGAGAAATTGACTAAGATAAGCATATGATAAGTCAATTTATCGACAACAAGAAGACAAAATCATGGCAACTGACGGAATGACCCGAAACTGTGCGTGCATGCCCAAAATGATGGAAAGATGTCATAACATGAGGGAAATCATCAAAAATGGTTGTATTTGGTCGAAGATGATGAGACAAATGTAAGACTGAGGTTGAACCATATGGAAATCCACAAAAAGGTGATTGACAGCGTAGGATGATGCAAGAATGCATGAATGCAAGATGAAGATGATTTGGTGAATTAGAAGACATGATCATGGTGATGGAGAATGAGATGAAGAAGAAAGATGAGATGAGGAGATGTTAGTATGATGGAAAGACTTTTGCTTCTAGAAAGTGCACTATATGTCAAATGGAGCTTTATTTTGATATGGAAAATGGAATGCAATGCATCATGGCATAAAGGGCCAGAGCGCAAATGCAAGCCTTTTGCGTAAACAAGCACGATGCAAACAAAGAATGACCTTGTCCTTCTTGAGGCATATTTACATGCCCTAGACTCTCAAAAGGTACATTGTAACAAACAAAAATGGAAAAAGATGACCATGAACCATCTTGGCCACTCTCATAGATCAATTTATATCATCGAGTAGCATAGGGACATGATCAAAGAAAAAATAAAGAAAAAATAAATCACTCACTAAACAGCGTGAGCCAACAGCTATTCTTGTCCATTACTACATTCTTGTTAACATTTTAGGTGTGTAGATAGTGTTCAACATGTTGATAATGTGATAGTTCTAGTTGTGGATTCAGTTGATAAGTTCATAGTGACATGTTGGATTGATTGTTGGTTTATGTTGCATAGATATTGTGATTGGCATTGAAGCATAGCACTTTGATTTTCAGTCTGCAAAGTGAAAGGGTTTATGCAAAAAGGGGTGGTTAGGTTTAGTGAAAATGTGCAAGGTTTATTGCAAATTTTTGACGAGTTTTGTGATTTTTAGGGTTTTGTGGAGATATTTGATTTTTTTTGTGTAACTGATTTCTTCAGGTCATTTTACGATTTTTAGATTTTTTTCAAGACATTTTATGATTTTTAGGGATTTTTTCAGTATCGTATTTGAATTTTTAGGAATTTTTTTAGGACATTATGTGATTTTTAGTGATTTTTTAAGGATCATATTTGAATTTTTAGGATTTTTTCAGGACATTATGTGATTTTTAGTTATTTTTTTAGGATCATATTTGAATTTTTAGGATTTTTTCAGGACATTATGTGATTTTTAGTGATTTTTTCAGGATCAGTTTATGATTTTTTAGAGATTTTTTCAGGATCGTATAAGTATATGCAAGCGTTAGCTCCAATCCATTATGTGATAGATCCAATGGATAAAAACCACTTAGAGATATGCCCCTAGTTCAAATTCAAACTTATGCACCATGTAGGTAATATGCCCCCAGACAAGATGCAAATTATGTACAAAGGCCAATGACAAAGTGTATGTGTAGACTGGTGAGGCTTAAGCAAGGTAACAAAGGACATTAACTAGTTCGTGAGCCATGATAAGGAACCAAGGATGTCTTGCAATATGAAGGATATGATCAAGGAATGATAGAGGGGGAAAAGACCAAATGGAATCCTGATAGATGGTGGAGAAATAACTGATTACACATGGCACCTGTTTGCCTTGTTTTCACCATGGTACGTGCCCAAAGCGCCTGTTTGCCAGGTTTTCACTTTTGGACGAAATTTTTCTCTTGACTCAATTTTTTGTGCCAAGATACCTATTTGCTAGGTTTTCATCAAGGAATCCATTTTATTTTATTTTTTATTTTTTATTTTTTTGACATTTTTCAAATTTTTTGGTACTTTTTCAGGACTTTTAGATAGAATCAAGCATAGTACTTGCGAAGATGCATGTTGTTGATGGACATGGGAAATGGTTCACCCTCTGGAGTTGCAAGCTGATATACTCCGGAATCAAAGGATGCAGTAACTATATAAGGTCCTTCCCAATTTGGCTCAAATTTGCCTTATTTTTCTCTGTGCTGTTGTGTCTTGTAATTCATCTTTAGGACCAGATCACCTATCTCAAAATGACAACCTTAGACTTTCTTGTTATAGCTCCATTTGAGTCAATTTTGGTAAGCTTGCAAGTGTGTCAAGGTAGCTTATCTTCATTCATCAAGCATTTCCAGCTCATGAAGCCTAGATATTCGGTAGTTTTCATCATCAACAACATCTTGTAGGGATACTCTTAATGATGGAATTTCAACTTCAATGGGAAGTATGGCCTCAGTTCCATAGACAAGAGAATATTGTGTTGCACTAGTAGGAGCATGGAAACTTGTTCAATATGCCCAAAGAGCTAGATTTAGCTAGAGGTGCCAGTCTTGGCCTAAATTGTTGACAATCTTTTGGAGAATCTTAACGATGGTCTTGTTAGATGCTTCTGCTTGGCCATTTCCTTGTGGATGGTAAATACTAGAATATCCATGGTGTATTTTTTACTTCTCGCAAAGCTTGTCTACATCTTTTTTTTGAAATGGAGTACAACGGTCATTAATAATAGCCAAGGGAATTCCATACCGACATATGATATAGTTTAGAATAAACCTAGAGATCTGCTTGCCAGTGGTGAAGGTCAAGGGGACAGCTTCAACCCACTTGCTAAACTATTCTATTATTGTGATAATGAACTTGAGACCATCAGAGGATGGAGGAGAAATAGCTCTAATAAGATCAAATGCCCATTGTGAAAAGGGCCATGGTGACATGACTGGCTGCAATTCTTGTGCTGGTGCATGGATTAGATTGCTATGTATCTGACACTTATGGCATGTTTTGGCAAAGTCATGGGCATCCTGTTCCATGGTGGGCCAATAATACCCTACTCTGACAAGATTCTTGGCTAGACTTAAACCATTGAAATGGGATCCACATATGCCTTTGTGAACCTCATGCAAGGTAGTTTCAGCTTCTTGCGAATCAAGGCATCTGAGAAGGGTTTGGTCAAAAGATCTTTTGTAAAGGGTGTCATTGATGATGACATATCTAGCGGCTTGATAGATAAAGGCTCGATGGTCATTTTTGGATAAGTTGAGTGGTAAGATTTGGGCATGTAGGTAATCATAAATGTATTGATACCAAGGAGAATTGGGACCAACAAGTTCACACACAAACTCAAATTGGGAGAGCTCGAATGCTGGAATCAAAAGTTGCTCAACAAGGAATTCACAACATTCCACATTTTGTGACATATCAATCATAGAAGTAATGGTAGCCATAGCATCAACTTGCTTGTTGTGTATTCTTGGTAGTTGATGAAAAGATATAGTAAAAAATTTAGACTTAAGGAAGTCTTCCATCTGCTTGTAGGGCATTAGTTTATCATCTTTGGTTTCATAGTCATCATTGACTTAGTGGATGACCAACTGGGAATCCCCAAAGACTTGTAAATGTTGAATGTTCCATTGGATAGCTATCTTGAGCCCAGTGATTAGTGCCTCATATTCTACTATGTTGCTTGTATAGTGGAATGCAATCCTATATGACTTGGGGATTATGTCTCCTTAAGGAGTGATAAACATAATGCCAGCTCCTGAACCATTTCGTGTATGTGATCCATCAAAATAAAGCTTCCATTTTTTAGCTACATCCATGTGAAATATGGCTTCATCTGGAAAGTTTATTAACATAGGATGACCATCTGACATAGGCACTTCTACTAATTGATTTTCTATCACTTGTTCTTTGATTGCTTTTTTGTCTACATATTCTATGTCGAATTCACTAAGGACCATGACCCATTTGGCTAAGCATCCTATGAGAGAAGCCTTACTAAGGAGGTATTTTAGTGGGTCAATCTTAGAGATGAGGATTATTTTTTGATGGAGGATGTAATGTCTAAGCTTTTGGGTTGCAAAGACAATAGCAAGGCAGGCTCGTTCAATTAGTAAATAATTTAGCTCATAGCCCACAAGTGTTCTACTGATGTAATATATGGCTTGCTCTCTTCCTTGTTCATCATTTTGTGCTAAGAGAGCCCCTAATGCTATATTTGTAGCAGATATATATAAGATAAATGGTTTTCTCAGAATAGGAGCCATTAAAACTTGTGGATGTAGAAGATAATCCTTGAGTTGTTGGAAAGATTCTTGGCACTGCTTATTCCATTGAAAGGATACTCCTTTACGTAAGAGGTGTTGAAAGGAGTGACATTTATCAGCCAATTGTGCAATGAATCTGTAGATAGACTGTAATCTTCCTTGTAGTCCTATTAGGGTCTTTAGATTTGTTGGAGGAGGCATGTCAAGTATTGCTTTTACTTTCTCAAGATCCACTTCAATGCCTTGTTGAGAGACAATATAGCCTAGGAGCTTTCCAGAGACAACTCCAAATACACACTCTTTTGGATTTAGATGAAGCTTATAGCTTTCCATTCTGGTGATTATCTAATCTAGGATGCCCAAGTGTTCTTTTCTTTTATAGGATTTGCAAAGTAAGTCATCAACATAGTCTTCCATGAGGATGTACATGAAATCATGGAAGATTGTAGTCATTGCTCTTTGATATGTTGCCCCAGCATTTTTAAGACCAAATGGCATGACATTCTAGCAGTATGTTCCCCAAGGACATGTGAAAGATGTCTTGTGTTGATCTTTAGGGGCGATTATTATCTGATTATAGATGAAAAATAAATCCATTAGTGATAACATCTCATACCTAGCTGTCATGTCTACAATGATATCTATGTTTGGTAAAGGAAAATCATCCTTGGGACATGCCTTGTTAAGATCACAAAAATTAGTGCATATTTGGATGCCCCCAGAGCGTTTGCTTACTGGTACTAGATTAGATATCCACTCTGCAAAATCAATGGGTCTTATGAAGCTGGCATCCAATAGTTTCTTTAAGTCAACTTTGACAAGGAGAGCAACTTGAGGATGCATTTTCCTTAACTTTTGCTTTACTGGTTTCTTTCCTAGTTTTAGTGGTAAGTGATGAACGACTAGTTTAGGATCTAATCTGGGCATATCTACGTAAGACCAGGCAAATTTGATCTACCTCTCTAGAAAAAATCTAATAAATTCATCCTTCTCTGGTGATAATGAGGCCGCAAAGTGTATGATTTTGGGGTTTTTAGGAGTTCCCAGATTAATCTCTTCTGCCATCTCTACAAGTAATGCTAATTTTACCTTTAATGGGAGTGTGTCCAATCTTCCATCCTCAGGTGCCTCAGAGAGGTTTTCACCCTCAGATACGTCCTTTATTTTTACTTTTTCATAGTCTAATGGTGCCTTTCGATTTTCACCAAGAGACCTATTTGTGTCTTTTTTCATTAATTTTTCAATTTTGCGACTGGAAGATGGAGTTGAATCCCCAAAATATGCCATGATGTTTAGATTAATGGAAAATCTAGACTTGTGATAACCTTTTGGTACATCTTCACGAAGCTCAAAGAATTCTACAATGGCATCATCATTTTCAAACTGATCAAACATTGGTGGTCCTTGTTCGTCCCAATCAATAAGTTCAGGGAAAACTAAGGAAATGTCATCATCGGTGTTGAATAAGCTTTGGTCCAAGGCATATATATGGATATTTGCTTTGGTGATGTCATCAGGATCATGTTTAGAAATAGGAGGGCTTGGATCCCAAAATTTTTCGATCCAAGGTGAAGAACTGGTTTGAGTGACAGGTGGATTAACATATTTATCTTCAACGGGTAAGCTATCTGGTTCTGCAAACATATGATCAAGACCAAAGGAGGTATCAAGATTGTCAATGTTAGATACAGATAGGGTGGGTTTGGGTTGGTTATTCTCAGATGCCTTGTCATCATTTAAAGTGTTCACCTCCTCAGATGAGGATGACTTGGTATTAGGAAGACCCAAAACAAATGGTTTGAATCCAAGTACCAAGCTATGAGGTTTTCTTGAGGCAGTGATGGGTTGAACAATGCCTTGTTTTTGAAGTCCTAGGCCACTACATCCATCATATCCCTTTTTCTACATGATGGTGAATACAAGTCCATACCTGTTGGGGGATATAGGAGTAATTTCTTATTTTGCTTTAGACTTTTCCATCCATGTAGAGGTATTTTCATAGACGTGTTCTTCATGTAGCCTACCTCCACTAGTGAATACTAGAGAAGGTCTATTTTGAAGTGTAAACTTAGGCTTGTGTTGTATAAGCTGAGGTTTACCATATGACTTGGGGGATAAAGGAAGTTTCCCAATGTGAAAAGTATGAGACATGGTGTACTCACTGCAACCTTGGTCTTGTATTTTAAGCTTTGCTTTGGATGTGGGTGTGAGTGTGGAAGGATCAACATACTTGGAGTACTCTAGTCGATTTACTGCATGGTTTGTCGGGACCTAGTATGCAGTGGTTCCTCTAAGATTGGCATAGAATTGGAAGGGATCTGGATCACCAGGGATGGTTACCTCTATATTATTATAGGAGAACTTTAGGCATTGGTTATATGTAGAAGGAACTGCTTTCATAGCATGGATCCATGGGCAGCCTAGTATCATATTGGAATTCATTTCTATATCTAGAACTTGGAATAAAGTGTTTTCAGTAGCTGGACCAACTCTGATAGGTAAGATGATAACCCCTGTAGAGAAACGTTCACCATCATCATAGGCTTTGATTATGATCCTTCAAGATGGATCCACATCATTTTTAGAATACCCCAAACCTTTGACTACTTTAAGTGTACAAATATTCAGCCCCGCTCCTCCATCTATCAAGACACGTCTGAATTTAACATTGTGAACAAAGAATTCAAGGTGGAGGGGATCATTGTGGTTAGATTTTTCCTTAGGAATATCTTAGGGTGAAAATGTGATATGTTGTGATGGAGATAGGTTCCCAACCATGGCTTGGAACTAGGAAACATCCATGTTATCTAGGACTATTGACTCTTTCAAGGCTTTCTCCAAGATCTTTTGGTGTTGGAGGGATGCACACAATAGGTTCAAAATGGATATTTATGCAGGGGTTTTGCCGAGTTGTTCAACAAGGCTATAATTAGCTGAAGTAGGAGCAGTAGCTCTAGATGGGGGTACAGGTCTAGTAGAAGCAGTAGGTCTAACTAGAGCTCTAGGTAGGGTGATCTTGCTATGATGTGTAGTGATAGCACAATGAGGGTTTTCAGCCTTCAACGTGAATGTGGATATACGAAAGTTAGACTCATTAAAGAAATTGATGATGTAGTCATGGCCAGTACGTGTGTAATTCACATTACCTTGCGAGTTTGAGTTTGAACTTGAGGGTTTCTCTTTGTCATGATTACCCAAAGGATCTTTGGAAATAGTTTGATTAGAGTTGGATGCTAATAATGATGGATCAACTATGATGACACCATCATCAATAAGGTCTTGTATTGTATGTTTCAGTTGGAAGCATGATGAAGTCTTATGTCCTTTGGTGCGATGGTAATCATAATACTTTTTACAATCCCACCAATCTACTTTAGTTAATGGTTCATCTTTTATTGGGGGTAGCTGTAGGAAGTTATTCCTTAGTAACTGTTGTAATGCAGTCTCAAGTGGTATTCCCAATGGTGTGAATTTCTTGTCTTTGGTTCTAGGATGTCTTTTTTCTTGTTTGGAAGTCTCAATTTTTTGTTGTTGAGGTGTTGTTTGATTAGGAGTTTGTGAATTTGTAGGGTTTACACCTTTCAAAGTTAGTTGAGGTTGTGTTGTGCTAATTGTGTAGGCATCCACAATGCCATCATTAGTCACATTCTTGTTTTCGGAGAAAAATTTTGCCTTGACATTAGACGAGTTGGTGTTTGTGTTTTCTTTGTTTATCTTGAGGACTCCCTTACGGATAAGAGCATCTTCAATACTAGCCCCTTTTTTCATTAGTTTAGAAATGGTGCTTGGACTCTTGATTTTGAGTTCATACATTAAGTCTGGGACTAAGTTTTCAATGCACAAATTTACTTGTTGTTCTTCAGGGATGTCTAGTCAGCATTGACTAACTAAGCTTCTCCAACGCAATAAGAATGTGATGAATGATTCTCCCATCTTCTATTTAGTTGAGCACAAATCAGAAAGTGTCACTTCATTTGTAATGTTAAAGGCAAAGTGGGAGATAAATTTATCTACTAGCTCTGACTAAGATTTAATATTGCCAGGAAGTTTGGAGTATCATTCAAGTGCGGGCCCACCTAGAGAATGAGGGAACAATCTCATAAGGTAAGTGGATTCATCACTGAGTTTAGTACATGAAGCACAAAATTCTCTAATGTGGTCAATAGGGTTGCCTTTTCCTCGATATTTTTCAAACCTTGGAGCTTCAAAGTGTTTTGGGAATGGAGGCATATATAGACTTTTATTGAATGGATTAGGATGTAGGTCCCTTTCTGTATATAGAGCCTATTTCTTTTGGACTCCCAATGCCTCAACTTGTTTGGAAAGTTGTTTGAATTTTTGTAATAGTTCTTCATTGAGGTTTTGCATGATGGTCTTTCCTTCAAGTCTTTTGTGTCTGTGAGTAGACTGTTTGCTGTGGCGAGAACTATGTCTACTTGGTTCAGACATTTCTATTTCCGATGAGTCTAATGAAGTGTCACTAGGTGGTGGAGGTATGTTGGCACCTTGAAGACAAAAAGATCCCTATTGTTGGGGAACTTGTTGTGGTATTTGATGTGGCACTTGTTGTTTTTGTAACAAATGTTGCTTGAGTTTCTCTTGTTGTTTAGCAAACATTATTTGTTGTTGTTGGAATTGTTTTTGATAAATTGTGTGTAATTCAAGTGGGTCCACATGGGATTGCATGTTAGGAATGTTGGATGTTTGCCCCACTTTTTGTTGTCATTGTTACGTTTGATGTTGTTGTTGATATGTGGGATGTGTGTCAAGTGGATGTAGACTTGGTTGTGCCTTTGAAGTGTTGAGTCCTTGTACCATTGTAGGTTGTTGTTGTCGTGGGGGTTCACTAAGTCCTTGAGAATTGAACGTCATGTTTGTATTGTTGTTTTGGTACCTTTTTATTTTAGATGTTCCCTCTTGTGACATCATATTGACTTGACTATGAGATACATTTCTACTGGGAATGGGTGTAATGTCAATAAGACTTTTCCTTTGTGTTTCCATAGGTATGGTTGTGTTTGATGTTTCACATGTTGTACTTATGAGAGGTTCTATAGTGTTTGATGTCGTAGCACTAGGTAAAGTTAGGAACAAAGGTGTACTTTGTTGATTTGCCTCCAAAGAAGGGATGTCCGACATCCCTAGAGCATGGGTTCCTTAGGTGCATCTTGTTGTTGCATCATCTGACTAAAATCAAGTCTTAATGTCCTTTTGGGGTGTTTAGGGATTGGTGGTATTTCATCAAACAAGGGGTTGACATTGATGTGTTCAAATGTACTTTGGAGGATTTCAATTGTTGGTTCTTGATGGGATCTTATAGGTGTCGTTATTGTCTTTGAAAAGTCTAAAGGTTTTTTTCCCTTGTCTAAGTCCAAATTTATCATGGGTTGGATGTTTTCAATTATTGTGTTGGTTTGATTTTTGGACCTAGGACCCTCCAAGTTTGGGTTAAATTTGACAATTTCTTGTGCTGCCAAATGTTTGAAGTTCTTGTAAAAACTTTTGTCTCAACGTGCTCTAGCCATTTCTTCATCAATGATGCCATAATTAGTGTCAGAGTCATCACTTAGGTGTACAATACCTTGTCATATGTTTGATGTGTTAGGTTGGCTAAATTCAAAGGAATGTGATTGTTCATCTTCAGGTGAGGTTGGTACACTTCCTTCTCCTGGTGGCATTGGCATGAATATAGGTTCAAAGTTAGGACTCCATTGAACCATCCCATGTGTGGGGGAAGTGTTTGGAGGAAATCTCATGGTAGGTGTATTGTTCAAGGTTTTTTGTGCCATAGCTTGAGAATCTTGTGGATACATGTTCAAGGGGTCTGTTAGTAATGGTTGTGATGTTTCAATTTGGTCTTCGTCAAAGGTTAGTTAGATTTTCTTGCTCTTTCTTTGTCTTAGATGAGGTTTTGATTGTGCTTGTGCCTCAGAAAAGAAAGGTTGGTAGAGTTCCTTGGGTCTCTGAGCTGCTTGTCTCCTAGTAAGTGCTGGCATGATACCTAAGAGTGCAAATGCAATGGAATTTTTTGGGTGTTTTGGGTGATTTAGAGTGGTGGGTATGCAAGATATGAGTATTTTTGGGATTCTTAATTGTTTAGGAATGTTATGAAATGTGAGAAAATTATAGATGAATTATGGTTTTGATGTGCAAAGTGAAAATGTCCTAGGGATGTTATGCAAATGCAAATGCAAGGTGATGTTTTGAAGTTTGACTAGAGGAGATGAAAATGACTCTAAAGTATGCAAAATGACAATTAGGGTTATGTTTTAGACTTGTTAAGGATGCTAAAGGTTGATGTATGCAAGGTATATTATTCAAAGAATTATATTCTAGGGTTTGTAATGACGTTTGGGACATGCAAAATGAGGGTAAATGCTCAAGAAGGCAATTTGGTCAATGGACAATTTGATAGGGTTTGGTAGTGAAAATGATGTTAAGGATTTTGATCAATGCAATATGAAGGGGATATACCACTAGGGTAGGTCAAAATGATGTTTGGGGATGCTAGAGATATGATTATGCTATGAAAAGGGTATATGGAAAGTTTGGAACTTAGGTAAAACCTTTTAGAAAGTATTTTGTCTAGGAGTTTAACCTTGTGATAAAGGACTTTGGACCTTGACCAAAAACTGATAAAGGACGAAAAGATGAAATTGATAAAAGATGAAAAAGTTCAACTATATCAAGACATAGATAGATTTTGACCAAATAAAATTGTAAGAAAAGATAAAAATACTAGTCAAGATCCATTATCCGTCAACACTAGGAGATACTCTAAGACTTATACTTTGTCTAGATTTTTGACTAAATTCAAAGGTTTTGGGGGTTCAAAATGATGTTTTGAGGACTCAAAATGATGGTGATGCTAAATGGATATGTGATACAGACAATTCCTATGATGCAAAAGGGGATTTTGGGTGCAAGATACAGTTTTGGGTCAAATGCAGAACAAGGAGGTCTAGAGGCTCCTAGATGCAGTTTTGGGGTCCTAAAGTGCAGTTCGGAGGCCCAAAATGGTCATGCAGGTAGCCAAGTGTACCCTAATAGTTCTAAGTGCACCCTAATAGTAAAAAATATGTTATTTATGTACTTGGAGTTAGTTTGGGTGCAGTTGGTAGTTTCTGGGTGCAGTTGGTAAACTAGGCTGAAATTGAGGCAATTCTGGGAGCTATTGTTTCAAGATTGATGTCACAGAGAGGTAAATAGTAGAGAACAGTGTTAGGGCTAGTTTGGATGCTCAAAATGATGATTAGGACAGCTGAAATGATGGATAAAGTGGTCAATATGATGAATAGGTATGCAAAGATGCAAGGTGGTGAATGCAAAGTGCTGATTCTGAGATGGGAATTCAAAAACTAAGGAAAGTAAAATTGAACCTAAATGGATGCAATATGAAAAGTAATAGATAATAAATGAGGACTAAAAGGTGCAATATGGATTCTATATGATGTAATAATGAAGCTTGGACTAGGGTGAATGCAAGTGAAATCTATGCAAGTGTGAGATCTACGTTTTGCCAAGCACATTTAAGAGCACAAGTCGCCATGTTTTCCAAGGTTCGAGTGTGTTGAATCAATGTTTGCAAAGTTTGATAAAGGTTGAAATGTTTTGGAAATGTGTGAGGTTTTGACAAGTTCAAATGATATCCAAGGTGTAAATTTAAAAGTTTGGCTTTTATCTTGATTATGTTTTACACACACGCAAGACACATTAAGACAAGAATAGCTGTTGTAAAAGTTAACAAACACACCACAACCTAGGCTTTTAGGACTGTATCCACTAAATTCCTACTTGAACCAAAGTTCAGCCATGCTTATCCAAAGTGGACAACCTAGGATCTTGGCACCACAGGCTCCCCCTTACAGTGCACTCACCTCTTAGGGCTACCAAGATCCACTTCCCAAGGGGCATGACTTCCCAAGGGACTGTTGTCTCTACTAAGGACCATGAGAATGTAGAATTTCTTCACGAGCATGGGTGACCCCTTGAGCCAGTGGATAGAAAGGATTTTGGCCACTAAAACATGGTTTTTAGTAAGGGCATTCTGTTTGACAAGTTAATGATAAACTTCTGCAGAAGGTCTCCCAGCCCCAAGAACCGGGGTTTGACACACCTCAAGGGTACTGGAGGAGAGCTATCACACAGCAATACCACCAAAACAGCTTTCACTGTAATCAAATTTTATATAGTGGCTAGAACGTTGACCTGGCTTTGGCCCGTTACCACTCTGAGGTCGTCCCCTAGCATACCCAATATCGAGTATCTTGGTCCAAGGCAGGCCTCTTATAGAAGTTACATGGATTTCTCTTACACCCAAGATCTACGAATGGCGAGGGGAGAGGATACGTCCAATGCAAATCCTAGGGATCTAACACCGTAGACACGCCAGGCAGAAAAGAAAAAGGTTCTTTTTAAGCACCAAATGAAATGTTATTTAATCTAGGAAATCCACACACATAGTTTTGAAAGATACACAAAGTCTTCTACAACTTCTTGCAAAGCACACATCAGTAGTTTTTTATGATCATATCTTCATCCAACGATTGCCACATGCTGCAAATAGATCATCGGCAACACAAAACCACCTAATCTATGTCCTAGAGAATGATAGGAGCTTGAAATGAAAATTTTGATTGGTGCATGTGCTTACTGTGAACCTAGGTGTGCTTCAATAGTGCAAATTTCTTCCCAAAAGGCCAAAACGGCTCTAAAAATGGCTTTGGACAGCCCTGTAAACAATGTTAGTAGCCCTTGCGCATTTGAAGCTTTGACATGCGTTCATTTTATGCAATGTTTCAATTTTTTCACAACATGGCAACCTGAAATCATAACTTGTTAGCACCAAAATTTAGTGTGAAATAACATAAAAATTTGCAATAAAAAGTGGTTAGTTTCCTCAAAAAGCCAATTTATCTTCCAACCAAGTGCATGCAAAGAAAGTGCAAGTTAATCACAAATGCTCTCATTTTTTCTCTTTGATTTTGAATTAGTCAATAAGATTGGACTTGTTTTCTATGATTTCGGATCCAAAAAGAGAAATGAAAATAAGAGACCCCTAATAAAAATCAGAGAGCTTTCCAAAAATGGAAGAAATTTAAAAAAATCTCTTAATTTGTGCCCTAGGGACCCATTTTGTCAAAACAGGCTAGATTTATCAAATCAGATTTTTGATCCCTAATACGATCTCATAAGTCAAAATACAAAGAAAGTACCCCCATTAGAATTAAAAAATATTTCTGAAAATGTAATTTTTTTCAAAAAATATGTTAATTTATGATCAGAAACAACTTTTTATGAAAAATAAAGAAAAAATGATAACTTTTGTACATCATGTCAAAATTCTTTGAAAATCAGACTGAGACATTTTCGGCACTTACACAACTTGCAAATACAATTTCAGAACCAAACGCCAAGTAGTTTAAAAGATATGATCAAATATTTTCATGTCAGGTTCACCAAATGTAGGACCAGAAAAATGGGTTAAATGCATAACACACTATGAGCAAATCACAAACCCAATCAACATGTATTAGTGCCCTCTAGTCTACCATGAAAGCCAAACTAATCAAAAGAAATCAAACATAATTTAAAACTCCCTTTTCCATTTGTAGCTCCCATGTTCTTCTTTCTTCTCCAAATGATTGTAGCTCCAAGGTTGTCTATAGTGCACACAAGGTTGAAGCCAAAGCGTATGATGTGGATCATGCCATGAGAATACTAGAAGTGTGATTTTAAGCTTGAGAAAAAGAATGCAACATGCAAAGAATTAGAGACTCCAAGATTCAAAGATTTGGACTTTCAAAACTTAAGCATTCGGATCCGAAATGAGAGGAAGAGTGTCCATTTTATAATTTTCATGGAGAGTGAGAGCATTGAATTTGCCACCCATAGATATGTGATGTGGCAAGAGATTTCTATGATGCATATGACAGAATATGCCAAAAGTCAGATTCTATGACACACAAGAGTCAAATTTGGAAGAGAATCTATGGCGCGTCATAAGATTCCTCAACCCACTTAAAGCCAAGAATCTATGATGATTAAGCCAAATAGGGACATGCATAAGAGGTAATAATAATTCCTATGATGCATATGACATAATATGCCAAAAGTAAGATTCTATGACACACGAGAGTCAAATTTGGAAGAGAATCTATGACGCGTCATAAGATTCCTCAACCCACTAAAAGCCAAGAATCTATGACGAATAAGCCCAATAGGGACATGCGTAAGAGGTAATAATATTTGATTATGAAAAATCTCAGCCAAGTGTCAAAGGAGAATCTACGAGGTGTCACATCCAAGTATCATGATGATGAAATATTTTATGGAATATTTGAATTAAAAATCCTTTTATTCCACAAAATAAGAATTAGTAGAAAATGGAATTAATGATGGAAATGGAACTTAGGAAATTGTAAATTTTCCATGGTGTGCAGATAATGAATCAATTAATTAATAAAATTAATTAATTGAGGATGATAATCAAGAAGAATTATTAGTGAGAATAATAGAATTAAATTATGGGTTATTTAATCCTATAGAGAAAATTAGTAGATGATTGGCCAAATTGATTAAATGAATGCGACTGTATCCTTTGATGAAAATGTGATGATGATAGATATTGAATAAGATGATAAAAAGGTAGACCAAAGCCATGGTCAAATTAATTGATATATTGAAATTGATAACATGCCAAGGACACATGACATGAATTAATTGATATGTAACATTTAACCGACATTGTAAATGCTATAGGATTGGAATTAATTGATAAGGTTTGATCATAATAACACTGATGGACACTGTCAATATTATTAAAATGGTTGATGATGCCATGATCTAATATTGAAAGCCTCAACAACGTCAAAGATTGAATGACATGAATGATATTTTGACCCAGTACTAAGAGCCATGACAGTACTAAGGTCAGATTGATAAGATTGATAAGTTGATAGGGTTCCAAGCCACTGAAAGCCACAAAAATGCCTAGTAATGGATAAATGATGATTGATTTGGGATGTTTGATATGTTTTGGGTTGATTAGGATTGATTTTGAGTGATTTTGAGTTGATTTGGGGTAATTTTGAGTTGATTTGATATGATTCTGAGTTGATTTGATATGATTCTAAGTTGATTTGATATGATTCTAAGTTGATATGAAATTGATTTGAAAGGGGATATAAATGACAAAATATGGTCAATCTGGCCAAAAGATCGGAGTTAGTAGAATGAGAAAATGGGACAAATTAGTATGAAGAAGTGATGAAGTTGTAGATGCAAACCATTTTTGAGCATTTACATCATCATGACTTGAAAACTGACATACTTGGAGTATTTTCAGTGGACATCACAATGGTACAATCCATTCGATCTAGGAAAATATGGATCTCAAGTTATAAGATCATGAATAGGGGTTCCAATCAATCTGCACTTTATGACACCAGTAAAAAAATAGAAATTGTGTTTGGAATTGTGCTTGAGAACTAATCAAACGGATTCAGCATGAGCTAAAACTTGAAACATGACAAGTCTCTGATGTCTACAATGAAACACAAAAGGAATTTTAGCATTTTGGTCAGCTGGGTCAAAATTATAGCTTATCAAACAGGGCCTTCTAGAATTATGAACAATGTGCATTAGCATGACAAATTTAAGTGACCAATTTTGAGGGATTCAAAACATAGTCAAATGGACTCAAAATGACTCAAAATATGAAACATAGGTTCTCAAGTATGGAAAATAGACACATTCAAAGTGGTGGATCATGACACATTACTGGGTGTGAGATATTTAGATACAAACAAGGCCTCTTGTCACTGTTTGACATTTAGTGTAAAATGTAGATTTGACACTTGCTCAAAACGAGACCTCACAAAATGGCTTAGAATCTCAATTTAACTTGATGGAACACTTAAATAGGCTGAATGGAAGGTGTCAGAAACATTAAACACCTCATGGGGCTCAAAGGTACAGCTAGGTACAATCTCATCAAATAGCATTTATGAGGCTTGATTTTCTCAATGGTACTCAAAATTAGGAAGGAAATTTTGAGTCCCAATAGTATCTACATCACTTGGTCTAAGTATATCAAGGAGATACTCAAGAAGTTTGGTATGGAAGATTCAAAACTAGTTGGAACCCACATGTGTACTAGATTAAAGCTTACCAAAGAAGATGATTCAAAAGAGATAGATCAAACCTTATATAGATCAATGATTGGAAAATTATAGTATGTAGTTCATACAAGGCCTAATATTACTTTAGCAATTGGTATAATGGCAATATTATTGAAAAAACCTAGAGAAAATGATATGATGGCAATCAAAAGAATCTTGAGATATTTGAAAGGCATTTAAGACTATGGCTTATGGTATAAAATTGTAGGAAATCTAGACCTAAAAGTATTTACTAATGCTCATTGGGTAGGAAATATTGATGATATAAAAAGCACAAGTGGTGGAGCATTATTTCTTGGTAAAAGGTTAGTATCCTAGACAAGTAAAAGGAAAAACTACATTTCCCAATCTACAAAAGAAGTAGAATATGTTGCAACAACAGTGAATTGTTCTAACATTGTTTGGTTTAAATAGTTGTTGGAAGGCATGAAGGTTGAGATCAAAGAACTAGTTGTCATGTTTTTTGATAATACAAGTGCAATTAACATATCAAAGAATCTAATGATGCATTCCAAAACCAAGTATATTTCTATAAAATATCATTTTGTTAGAGAATTGGTGCAAGAAAAAGAAATTAGATTGGAATATGTCCATACAAAAGAACAAATTTAGACATATTCACCAAGTCATTACCTAAGGATACATTCTTGTATCTAAGAGGTAAGCTAGGGGTCATTCCCCTATCTAAAGCTCACTAAATAAAGTTTAGTGATGCATCAACTAGAGCATACTGAAGATCAATCAACCGATGCAACACAATCAAGAGAATATTGCATATGAATAAGTACTCAAGGTACATTGATATAAATTTAGCATGTGTTGTCTTTGGCATGTGTTGTCAAAGAGGAAGAATTTTATTGTCATATCTCATAAGAAATTTCTCTAAGAGGGAGAGGTTTGTAGTAAGAGGCAGAAGTTATGTTTATCCAAAGATAGATAGAACTCACACGAATAGAAGGCATTCTCATGGATAAGAAATAGAATGAAACTAAGGATATATTCCTTAATTTATGGTTGCTTTGAAATTTCATTGTGCTATGACATGTTGTATTGCCATCAATGCCAAAGAGTGAGATTGTTAGAGACAATTGATTAATTGTGTCTTGTCTTTGATGTTACACAAATTTCATATCAGTTTCATGTCATATCAATTTTAGTTAGTGCTTGTTGAGCTCTCTTGAGTAGTGAAGACAGTTTGTAGTGTCTACTGAGTGTGTCCATGTTTGTCAAATTCAAAAAGTAGTGTCTACTGAGTTCTCTTGGGCATCAAAGGAGAGTGAGTTTAGGAAGAGTGTTAATCGAGCTCACTCAGTCAACGAAGGGAAAGTTGGATAGAGTTAGTATTCATCAAGTTCATTTGTTGCTAAAGGATTTTTGCAAGTTTGAAGTGTTAACCAAGCTTCTATTGGTTAACATAGGGAATCATTTCAAAGTAGGTTTCTACCAAGCTATGTCACATGAATCAAGTTTCACAATATTCATTGAGTCACTAGTGCAGGCTGAGTTCAATACTACTTGAAGGTGATCAATATGCACCAATTTTTTATGTCTATCAAGTGCATGACAGTGTCGAGTATTGATGGTAGATGCCGAGTATCAAAATGTCACCAAGCCAAATCTTTTGAACTTGAGTTTCTTCATTATGGCCAACTTTGTAATTTTGTGTAAACTTATGTTCTAGCTAACTATGATGACAAATATTGGTTATTATAACTTGAATTTGGGCCAACTTGACAATCTAGAAGATATAAGTAAAAGGTCAAGTTCAGATTTCTAGTATGTGTGTGCAAGTGTGTTGATTGAATTGAAAGAAAAGAGTGGGAGAAAACTTGAAGGATAAACAGGTGTCCTTGTGGAGCCAAAAAGTAATATTCAATTAGGAAGGATCAAGTTTAAGCAGAAAAGAGATCTAAATTCAGCAATTCAGTTGCATCACAATTAGGTCATTTCATTGTTACTCTCTAACCATTGTAGTAGTGATCTAAAATCTCTTAACCGAGTTGGTTTAATAACTAGTTGTAAATCCTCTAAAAAGGTGACAATTTCATTGAATTTTTTTAAGACCTTTTGCAAGGCCACTCCTAGCAAGGTGATTAAATCCTTTAACAAGGTTAAACCTAACAGTGTGTTTTGTAATCTTTAGCTAGATTGGCTCTTAATAGGGCTCACTTCAAAAGAGTGAAAAATAGTAACTAGTTACATTGGTGATTTTTTCCAAATTAGGTTTTCGCGTTAAATCATGGTGTCTCATGTGTTCATGTTATTTCTTCCATGCTTACAAAGTTAATTACTAATTTTTTAAGATCAGTTAAAAGTAGTTCTCTCTACATTTACTGAGTTATATAAATTTGTGTTTGTTTACCAAGCACGAGTAGCAATCAATTTTCCTACTCTTAATTTTGTTGTTGACATCCAAAGGATTTGGGATTTATTTTAGTAGCAACTAATTCACACCCCCACAACCCCCCCCCCCCCCCCTCCAAGTTATTCCTTTTGTATTTACAACATCATAATCCATAATCTTCAGTACCTTTTAGATACCTCATGATTCTCTTTATTTCAATCATGTGATTTTCTTAGTATTAGCTGAAAATCTTGCAACCATACCAATTGCTAATGCAATGTTAGGCCTTGTATGCACTATGTAATGAGGTTTTCCAATCATTGATTTGTATGTGGTCTAATCTACCTCTTTGGAATCATCTTTTTTGGAAAGTTTATATCCAGTAGACATAGGTGTTCCAACTAGTCTTGAATCCTCCATTTCAAAATTCTACAGTATCTCCTTGATATACGTAAATTAAGGTAAATACAATCTTTCTTCTATTAAATCTACAAGCCAACAAAGAATTTGATCTCTCCAATCATTGACATCTCAAATTCCTTGCTCATTTCCTTTAAAAAATATTTGCACAAGTCATCATTTTTAGTAAACAATGTATCATCCACAAGTATTTTTGCTAACACAATCTTCTTGTCTAGACCTTCTTTGATGTATAGACTATTATTATAATTAGTCCTGGTTAGAAAACTAATCTTTATCAAATAATTATGTAATATTTCATACCATACTCTAGGAGCTTGTTTGAGACCATATAATGCTTTGTGTAGCTAACAAACCATATCCCTTTTGGTATGATCTACGAAACATTTAGGTTTCTCTATGTAGACTTCTTCTTCTAGAATTGCATTCAAGAATGTAAAGTCTACATTCGTCTGAGAAAATTTGAATCCTTAATGTGTAGCATAAGAAAGTAGTGTCCTAACACCTTCTAATATTATAATAGAAGAAAGAGTTTCACCATAATTAATGACTTCCTCTTGAGAATAACCATTGCATACTAACCTTGCTTTGTTTCTTGAAACTTCTCCATCTTCATTCAGCTAATTTTTAAATACCCATTTTGTGTCAATTACATTCTTATCCTTGGGTCTAGGAACAAGAGTTTGATTTCTATTCCTCTCTATTTTTTCAATCTCTTCATTCATTTCTTCAATCCAACTTTCATTATCCAAAGAATTTTTAATAGTTCTAAGCTCAAATTTAGTAAGAAAACATGTACCTTTCAATATAGAGCTTGTTTGACTTGACTCACCATGATGTTCTGAATCATGCTTGAGTCCCACTATCTATGACTAGGGTCCTTTAGACTATGAATCGGTTTGCACTAGCTACAACTCAAGTGCTTCTAACTATGACTCAAGTCCTCTAGACTATGATTTTGGTTGCATTGGCTACAACTCAGGTGTTTCTAGAGATTTTGGGGACTTGGGAGGTGAGGTCTCTTGACTTCTTATTGGATTAGGCAATGTATTAGGTTCAATGTAAATAAAATTTTAGAATTCTTTAGGTTTCTTGTTTCTAGTATAGGAGCACCTAGAAAAATGGACATAACGAATACATATCTCATTAATTTTTTTTTCTAAAATGTCATGTTAGTGTTTGAAAATATATTTCATTCAACATATATGGCTAAGTTAAGCCTTGGAATCAATTTGTAAAATGTTGTTAATGTTGTCTATTTAAGTTTATATGGTCAAGTTTGATAAAAGTAAGTAAATGTCATAGAGTATGGTAGGAATAATGTGTCTATGTTTTATTTACTATATTTTTATAGTTTTAGGAGTCTTGGAGGTCATTGATGAAAATATGCAAAAGTTTTCAAATATGTAATAAAATATTGTCACAACAATTTGACAATATGAAAAGTTGATGTAAAGAGGAAGGTCAAGAGTCATAGAAGGAATCCAATAGTTAAAGGAAGTGAAAATACATTATAATATCATGTAATTGTCATGATTTACAGATGGGAATGGCTGGAAATTGTTTTGAGGAGAATAGAAATAAAAGGAGTTTTGGTTTGCAAGTTTTATGATAATTTTTTGTGTAAATTTCTAGAAACCCAACTGTTGTTTCTATTTTTAGGACTTCATATGAAAAGATAAAGCTATGAAACTTAGATTTTTGGAAAGATATTTGGTCTGTCTTTCTTTTTGTTTTAGTTTGGTTGAATTTCACTATGTTTTGCAGAAGTTATGGCCATTTTGGTGACTAGAGCTCTAAATCTATTCTAATTTATTGATTGGATTATAAGTTTGCAAAATGTGCAATATTTATTCTATGAGTGATGAAGTTGTGATAATGTGATTTTTGAGTCCTTTTATACTCTCATCAAATTGGTGTCAGAGGCCAAAAGTTCTAGGCAAAGGAAATTGTGTGGGGTTGGTGTTTATGTTTTGCAGGTTGAAGAGAGAACTTGGATGCCAAGAAACTAGGGAGTGGAAAAGAGAGGAAAACCTAGGTGAGGCAAGAAAAGATGGGGAAAGATGATATAATATTTTGTAGAGGGTTAAATTTTCTAAGGAATTATATTTAGGTTAAGGATTCACAAAAGGAGAAGAAAGACAATGAAAATAAAAGGTAAGAAGAAGAAGCAAAGAAGAGGAAAAATGAAGAGAGAAGGAAGAGGAAAGAAGAAGAGATGAAGGAGATAAAGGAAGAATTAATGAAATTGAGGGTAGAGTTAAATAATGTGGAAGAGAAAACTCAACCCTTGGGAGATAATATAGTGGCTCAACAGGAAGAGATAAATCATGAACCTATTGTCCAAATTGTGAAAGAAGATGAACAAACTTCTTTACTCATTATGGAACCTACGAAAGAAAATACTAGTGTTGATAATATGGTTGTGCTTGAAGACCAAAAGGATGGTATCATTGCTAATGAATATCATGATGAGATTTATATTGAAAAAGAAGAAATCAAGGTTGTAGATAAACAAAGAGTAGAGAGTGATCAGATGTATGTTGAAAGTGAAGGAAATTTTGAAAGTTCCCAAGAAGACTTGAGATAAAAGATCCAAGATTTATGATTGAATTTGATGCTAATAAATTTAATTTTATACATAAATTTTTCATTGTTACTTTTTTAATGTAGGTGATAGAGAAATAAGATTTTGAATGGCATAAATGTTTTCACAACAAGTTCACATTCTTAAGCAAGAGGATTGAGAGGCCAAAAGTGAAGATGAAGATAAGCTTCGTGTTTTACTTCTTTCCAAGGGACTTGAAAAGATTTGAAATTCTAGAGTATGGTGTAGGACCACCTAGAAAAATGGACATAAAGAAGATATATCTCATTAATTTTATTTTCTAAAATTTCATGTTAATATTTGTCGATATATTTGAGTCAACATGTAAGGCTAAGTTAATCCATGCAATCAATTTGTAATATATTGTCAATGTTTTCCATTTAAGTTTATATGGTCAAGCTTGATAAAAGTAAGTAAATGTCATAGAGTATGATAGGAATAATGTGTTTATTTTTTATTTACCATATTTTTATAGTTTTATGAGTCTTCAAGGTCATTTATGAAAAAATGTAAAAGTTTTCAAATATGTAATAAAATATTGTCACAATAATTTGACAATATGAAAATTTGATGTAAAGAGGAAGGTCAAGAGTCATAGGAAGTATCAAATAGTTAAAGGAAGTGAAAATACCTTAAAATATAATTTAATCATCATCATTTACATATGGAAATGGTTGGAAATCATTTTGAGGAGAATAGAAATGAATGGAGATTGGGTTTTGCAAGTTTTATGTTAATTTTGTGTGTGATTTTCCAGAAACCTAACTGTTGTTTCTATTGGTATAAATTTATATGAAATGATAAGGACCTAAAACTTATATTTTTGGAAATATATTAAAGTTAGATCTTTTTTTTTTTTTTTTGGTCAAATTTCATTAAGTTTTACAGAAGTTATGGCCATTTTGGTGACTACAGGCCTAAATCTATCCTAGTTTGTTGTTTCAATTGTAAGTTTATAAAAATGTGCAATATTGCTCTTATGAGTCATGAAGTTGTGATTATGTGATTTTTGAGTTCTTTTACACTTGCATCAAATTTGTATCAGAGCCCAAAATGTCTAGGGAAAGGAAATTTTATGTGGTTGGTGTTTGTGTTTTGCAAGTTGAAGAGAGAACCTAGATGCCAAGAAACTAGGTAGTGGAAAAGAGAGGAAAACCTAGGTGAGGCAAGAAAATATGGAGCATGAAGATATAATATTTCTTGGAGGGTTAAATTTTCTAAGGAAGTATATGCAGGGTAAGGATTCACAAAAGGAGAAGAAAGATGGTGAAAATAAAAGGAAAGAAGAAGAAGCAAAGAAGAGGGAAAATGAAGAGATAAGGAAGAGAAAATAAGAAGAGATAAAGGAGATAAAGAAAGAATTAATGAAATTGAGGATAGAGTTAAATAATATGGAAGAAAAAACTCAAGGCTTGGGAGAGAAGATCACAACTCAAGAGGAAGAGATAAATCATGAACCTATTGTCCAAATTGTGAAAGAAGATGAACAAACTTCTTTACTCATTGTGGAACCGACACAGGAAAATACTAGTGTTGATAATATAGTTGTGGTTGAAGACCAGAAGGATGTTAGCATTGTTGATGAATCTCATGATAAGATTTATATTAAAAAAGAACAAATCAAGGTTGTGGATAAACAAAGAATAGAGAATGATCGAATGTATGTTGAAAGTGAAGACAATTTTGAAAAGTTCCAAAGAAGACTTGAGATAAAAGATGCAAGATTTATGATTCACTTTGACACTAATAAAATTGACTTTAGCCATGAATTTTTCATTGTGATTTTTTAAATTTAGGTGATAGAAAAATCAGATTTTGAATGGTATTAATTTTTTCATGACAAGTTCATATTCTTAATCAAGAGGATTGAGAGGCCAGAAGTGAAGATAAAGATAAGCTTTCTTTTTTACCCCTTTGCAAATGACTTGGAAAGATTTGAAGGTCAAGAATATGGTACAAGCGAACCTAGAAAAATAGACATAAAGAAGATATATCTCATTAATGTTTTTTTTCTAAAATTCCATGTTAATGTTTGTCAATATATTTGAGTCAACATGTAAGGCTAAGTTAAGCCATGGAATCAATTTGTAAAATGTTGTCAATGTTGTCCATTTAAGCTTATATGGTCAAGTTTGATAAAAGTAAGTAAATATGATAGAAATAATGTGTTTATGTTTTATTTACCATAATTGTATAGTTTTAGGAGTCTTGGAGGTCATTTATGAAAAAAGTAAAAGTTTTCAAATATGTAACAAAATATTGTCACAACCATTTGACAATATGAAAAGTTGATGTAAAGAGGACGGTCAAGAGTCATAGGAGGTATCCAATAGTTAAAGGAAATGAAAATACATTAAAATATCATGTAATGGTAATTATTTGCAGATGAGAATTGTTGGAAATTGTTTTGAGGGGAATAGAAATGAATGGAGTTTTGGTTTCACAAGTTTTATATTAATTTTCTGTGAAATTTTCCAAAAACCTAACTGTTGTTTCTATTGTTATAAATTCATATGAAATGATAAAGACCTTAAACTTATATTTCTGGAAATATATTGAAGTTATCTTTCTTTTTTTTCTTTCTTTTTTGTCAAATTTCTTTAAGTTTTGCAGAAGTTATGGTCATTTTGGTGACTCTAGGTCTAAATATGTCCTAGTTTGTTGATTTAGTTATAAGTGTACAAAATGTGCAATATTTCTTGTATGAGTTATGAAGTTGTGATTGTGTTATTTTTTAATCCTTGCATCATCTTCTCTCTTCTTCACTCTTTCTACAAATTAATAAATCTTCACATGTGCACCTTTTATTATCTTATGAGTAGTTAAATTTAAACATTTGTATGATTTTCTTCTACTGGAGTATCCTAGGAATATTCCTTCATCACTCTTGACATCAAATTTAACTTTCCTAGTCTCCTTCAAGATATAACATTTTCTACCCAACTCTTTGAAATAACTTACATTGGGTTTGTAACCATACGATAGTTCATAAGGAGTCTTATTTGAGTCTTTCTTCAGTTGTATTATGTTTAATGTATGAAATGTTGTACTAATTCCTTCCTTCTAGTAGTTGATTGCAACATTCTTCTTTATCATCGGGATTCTTTCACAATCCATGACTGATGTGTTTCTTCTTTCTACAATACCATTCTATTGAGGTGTACCAAGGGAAAATAATTATGTTTTTATTCCTCTTTCAATGCAAAATTCATTGAATTCATTAGAAATGAATTCACCTCCTCTATCTAAACTTAGGTATTTTAGTTTCTTTCATGTTTCTTTCTCAACTCTCACTAGATACCACATGAATTTTTGAAAAGATTCAGACTTATGTTTCAAATACATTATTATCATCATCCTAGAATAATCATCAATAAATATTATGAAATACTTATCTCCATAGAAGCTTTATGTTCCAATGGGTCCACAAAGGTCTATATGAACTAGCTCCAAGACATGTTTAGGATGATAGTTTTTTCTTTTGAAACTTTTCTTTCCCATCTTTCCAATTTGACAATTTTTTCATAGGCCCATATCAGGTTTCCTCAAGCTAGGAATACCTCTCACTCTTTTTTTCGATCATCTTGATTAGGTTATCAAAATTTACATGACAAAAAATTTTATGCCATAACCATCTTTCTTCTACTTGAGAAATGAAACATTAACTATCACTTACATCAAAGTAGAATAGATTACCTTTTGTTTGATTACCAGACCCAACTAGATTCCAATTTCTATCTAGCAACTTCACATTCCCATTAATGAATTCTACCTTGAATCTAATTTTGTTCAACTATGCCACACTTAGTAGATTATTCTTTAGTCCTTCAACCCAATAAGTGTTGTTACATCTAAGTTCATTGGTTAGATAAATAAAACCTTTTCCTTTTATTAAACAAGGTTCATTATTTCCAAATTAGACACTCCCACCATCATAGTTTTCCATGTGTTCAAACTTTTTTTTACCACCAATCATGTGATGAGAACATCCACAATCAATAATCCATGTCTCATTCTTTCTAATATTAGAAATAAGTGTCATCTTATTATCTTCATCATCTAATTCATCATTTGCAGCTCATCAAGGATATTTTGCTTATCCTTCAAATTCACTTCCTCTAAGAATCTTATTATCTTCCACACATTCACATAAATTCAATCCTCAACTTGGCCTTATACTTATATTACATACATTATCAAGTTAACTTCAATACAACTTAAAACAATTAACATCTCTCTTTTCAATTGGCTAGAACCAATGAACTGTGTAAAATAATATATCAATTATATATTATCTTTAATGTTACACAAAATGTGATATTGTTACTAGTCAGTGTATGTTGAGATCACTTGGGAAATGAAGATAGTTTTCTCTATCTACAGAGAATTCTAGTGTTTTCTAAGTTTAAAAGATAATGTATGTTGAGCTCACTTGGTCATTGAAGAGATGTTAATAGAAGTTGAGTGTTAATCGAGCTCACTCAGTTAACAAAGGAAAGTTGGATGGAACTAGTGCTAACAAAGCTCACTCAGTAACCAAAAAGAGTTGGTGAAGATGTATTGTTAACCAAGTTTACTTGGTTAACATATGAAAATAATTTTTGAGTTAGTATCTACCAAGTAGGGTTGGCTAACAAAGGATTTTCTTGTTTTGACATGTCTAGTTTCATTGAATTTTTTGTTGGTCCTAGCCAACTAAGGAAAAAAATATTTATTATTCTAATATGTATTCAAGCCAACTTGAAAATGTTTATGATATAATTATAAGGTCAAGTTGAGGATTGAATGAGTTTAAGTGCAATGAAGAATAAGAGATGCTTAGAGGAAGTGAATTAGAAGGATAAGCATAATATCCTTGAGGAGCTATAAAGATACATTCAATCAAGAAGGATCAAGTGTTCAAGCTAGAATCGAGATCTGAAATGAATAATATAGTTGCATTATAAATTAGGTCATATCATTGTTACTCTCTAACCATTGTAGTAGTTAACTAAATCTCTTAAAAGAGTTGTCTTAATAGCTATTTGTAAATCCTCTAACAAGGTGGCATTTCTAGATTGGAGTGTTTAAAGACCTCTAACAAGGCTACTGCTAACAAGGTGATTAAATCCTCTAATAGGGTCACACCTAATAGTGTATTTTGTAACCTTTAATAGGGTTGGCTACTAATAGGGCTCACTTCAAAAGAGTGAAAAATAGTAACTAGTTGTAATTGGTAATTTTTCCCAAATTGGGTTTCCACATTAAATCTTGGTGTCACTTGTGTTCATGAAATTTATTTTATGTGTAAGAAACTAAATTAAGGTTAAATACAAATAATATATTGATTTTTGCATGTTCAATATTTTTTGAGTAACATTAATTATTTTAGTGGTTACCAAGTTATACCACATTGTTAGTGTTAATCTAGTGCTTGTGTGTTAGCTGAGTTACCGCAAAGTTTATATTTTGTATTGACATCTAAGGGATCGGGGACTTAGTTTTTTGGTAATTGATTCACCCCTCCCCTCTTAGTTACTCCTCTTATATTTCCAAAGTTTGGTAATAGAGCTCTTGATCCTTATAGAGAATGTTTTAAGGACCTAAGCTAAAGATCAGGATATTTTACAGAAGGGAGATCAATCCCCAAGTTGAACAAAGATAACTTCAATGCATGGTAGGAAGTTATGAAGTTACATTTGGAAACTATTAGTGATTAAGGTCTAAAAATATCTTAATTCCAAGTATGTGGCACCTTCTAGATCTATAATTGTTGGAGAAATTATAGAGAAGAAGAATCATAACATTATGATGATTGATATTTCTTCAACTCTCAACTATGCCAAATTTTGAAGAAGTCTTAAAGTTGGTTCATACAAAACTTTGTGGACCTATTGGAATTGGGAGCTATAGTGGAGATAAGTAATTTATTATTTTTGTTGATGATTATTCTAGAATGATTATTCTAGAATGATGATTATAATATATCTGAAAGATAAGTCTAAAGCTTGTCAAAAGTTTTGGTGGTATCTAGCAAGAGTAGATAAGGGAACAGGAAAGAAGTTGAAGTGTTTAAGATCAAATAGAGGAGGTTAATTCATTTCTAATGAGTTTAATGAATTTCACACTGAAAGAGGAATCAAAAGACAAGTATTAGCCCTTGGTACACCATAGTAGAAAGGAATATCAAAACAAAGGAACAGATCAATCGTGGACTGTGCAAGAACCTTGATGATAGAAAAGAACATTTCCATCAAATACTAGAAGGAAGCAATCAGTACAATAGTGGATACCTTGAATAGAGTATAGTTGAAGAAAGACTCAAATTGAACTCCTTATGAACTATGGCATGGCTACAAACCTAATGTAAATTACTTTAACTTATTTGGTAGAAAATGTTATATTCTGAAAGAGACTAGGAAAGGTAAATTTGATGTCAGAGGTGATGAAGGAATATTCTTAAGATACTCGAATAGAATTAAAGCATACAATGGTTTGAATCTAACTACTAATGAGATCATATAAAGTGCACATGTGAGAGTTGATGAGTTTTTAGAAAAGAGTGAAGAAGAAAGCAACAAAGAACTTGAAGATTATAGAAAATTTATTTACTTTTAACTTGATACTTTTCAAAATCTAATTAAAAGTAATAAGACTTCACCTCTCAAGTCCCTAAAATCTCTAGAAGATCTTAAGTTACATCTAGTGTAACCTGAGTCATAGTTTGAAGGACTCATTTCACAATCAGAGGCTATTGAGTTGTAGCCAAAGAAAATTGAGTCTGAAGGACCCAAATCACAGACAATGGGACCCGGGCATGATGTAGAAGATCATGGTGAGGAAAGTGGAACAAGTTCTAAATCCAAGGTACCAATGTTAGAAAGATATGTTAGAAGGCACCATACACCTAGGCAAATCATTAGAGACAAGTTAGATGGAACAATGACAATGAAAAATTGAAAGGTACATGTTTGCTTACTAAATTTGAACCTAGATTAGTTAAAGATTATTTGGAAAATGAAAGTTAGATCGAAGAAATGAATGAAGAGATAGAATAGATAGAAAGGAATAAGACCTAGACTCTTGTTCCTAGACCCAAGGATAAGAATTTGATTGGCACAAAGTGGGTTTTTAGAAATAAGCTAAAAGAATATGGAGAAGTTTGAAGAAACAAACTAAGGTCAGTATGCAAAAGCTATACTCAAGAAGAAGGTATTGATTATGGTGAAAATTTTTCTCTAGTGTCAAGATTAGAAGATGTTAGGACCTTACTTTCTTATGTTATACATAAAGGATTTAAAGTTTATCGGATGGATGTCAATTCTGCATTCTTGAATGGATTTCTTAAAGAGAAAGTCTACATTGAACAACTCAAAGGTTTTGTAGATCCTAGCAAAAAGGATATGGTCTACAAGTTGCACAAATCATTGTATGATCTTAAGAAAGGTCCCAGAGCTTGGTATGAAAAACTTCATAAATATTTGATGAAGATTGGATTTCAAAGGATAAATGATAACAATAGCCTATATATCAAAGAAGGACTAGACAAGAAGATTATGTTGGTAGAAATATTTGTGGATGACATAGTGTTTATTGGGAATCATGATGACTTATGCAAAGAATTTTCAAAGGAAATGAGTAAGGAATTTGAGATGTCTATGTTTGGAGAGATAAAATTCTTTGTTGGATTTCAAATTCAACATAAGAAAGATGGTATCTACATTGCTCAATCTAAGTATATCAAGGAGAAAACTAAAGAAATTTGGAATGGAGGATTCAATACCAGTTTGAACACCTATGTCTACTAAAAATGAGCTTTCTAAAAATGATGATTCCAAGGAGGTAGATCAGACCACATATAGATCAATGATTGGAAAATTATAATATGTAGTGCATACAAGGCCTATTATTGCATTAGTAGTTGGTATGGTGACAAGATTCTTAGCAAATTATAAATGATATCATATGATGGAAATCAAGAGAATCATGAGGTGTACGAAGGGTATTGAAGACTATGGATTATGGTACAAGATAAGATGCAATCTAGATTTGAAATCCTTTACAAATGTCAGTTGGGTAGGAAGTGTTAATCATAGGAAGAGCACTAGTGGTGGAGAATTATTTCTTGGTAAAACAATAGTGTCTTGGACAAGTAAGAAATGGAATTGCATTTCTCAATCTACAATAGACATAGAGTATGTTGCAACAACAATTAATTATTCTAATATTGTTTGGTTCAAGAAATTATTGGTAGGTATGAACGTAGCAATCAAGAATCCAGTGGTTATCTTCTATGATAACACCAATGCAATTAATATATCAAAGAATCATGTGATTCACATCAAGACCAAACACATTGCAATAAAATATCATTTTCTAAGAGAATTGGTACAAGACAAAGAGATAAGATTGGAATATGTGAATAGTAAAGAACAAATTGCAAATATATTCATCAAGCTGACTAAGGAGATTTATATTTATTATTCTAAGAGGTATTCAAGTTGACTTGACAATGTATATGATATAAGTATAAGGTCAAGTTCAAGATTGAAGGAGTGTAAGTGGAAGGAAGAATAAGAGATGCTTAGAGGAAGTGAATTAGAAGGATAAGCAGAATATTCTTGAGGAGTTGTGAAGATACATTTGATCAACAAGGATCAAGTATTTGAGCTAGAATTGAGATCTAAAATCAGTAATACAATCGCATTATAAATTAGGTCATATAATTGTTACTCTATAACCATTGTAGCATTGACCTAAAGCTCTTAACAAAGTTTTTTTAACAACTATTTGTAAATCCTCTAACAAGATGGCATTTCTAGATTGAAGTGTCTAAAGACCTCTAATAAGGCCACTCCTAATAGGGTGATTAAATCCTCTAATAGGGTCACACCTAATAGTGTGTTTTGTAACTTTTAATAGGGCTAGATCCTAACAAGGTTCACTTCAAAAGAGTGAAAAATAATAAGTACTTTCGATTGGTGGTTTTTCCCAAATTGGGTTTCCACGTTAAATCTTGGTGTCACTTATGTTCATGTTATTTCTTTTATGTGTATGTAACTAATTTAATTGAGGTTAAACATATATATTATCTTAAGTTCTGCATGTTCAATATTTTTTGAGTAATAGTTATTATTTTAGTAGTTACCGAGTTACATCATATTGTTAATAGTAACTAAGTGCCTGTGTGTTAATCGAGTTACAATAGTTTTAGCAGAGTTTATGTTTTGTATTGACAACTAAGGAATTTGGGATTATTTTTGTGGTAATTAATTCACCCCTCCCCTCTCAATTACTCCTCTTATATTTCTAACAATCAAATCCATTAAACTAAATATGCCAAAACAAGAAAGAAAATGATTAGCCGACCTTGCTTGGCAGGCACTAACTCTGAGAGGATTTTTTTGTGCCAACTAGTGAACTCAGTTAACACTACAACTTCAATAAATTCCTATGGTAACTGAGTGAGTTTAGTTAACACTAGTTCTATCCAACTTTCCTTTGTTAACTGAGTGAGCTCAGTTAACACTAAACTTTTGGGAACTTCTCTTTGGTGCCCAAGTGAACTCAATTGACACTATCTTCTAAACTTGGTAAACTCTAGAATGCTCAAAAGGCATTGCAAACTATCTTCATCACCCTAGTGAGCTTGGTAGACACTAACTAGTAAGGATAGGACATTTTTTGTTAAATCAATAATAATATATAATTGATTAATTGTTTCTAGCAAATGTGTGATAGAGGTGATGAGCTCCATGCCTAAAGAATGTTTCAATGCCCCATGCATCTAACACTTCTTACAAGAGTTAGCATATGTAATAATGTTAATCTTTATAGTAGTCCATTAGTAACTAGCCCTACGTATCTTTTGAGATAGTACAAGACCATTAGAGTGAGACTATATATGCCCTCATGGCCATTAGCTAATGCACATTTAGATATGAAACTCTAATAATTTATGAAGTATTTCATCTAATCCTCTCCCAAATAGGTCACCAAAGATAAGTGTATGAAAAGAGGCACTATAAATAATTTAGTATATTTTATTATAAGTAAGTTCATCCATGGTGATTTGGTCATGGAATATATTTTAGCATAGCAAGAGGAGTCGTGACCAACAATGATAAAAATGGCATGGCTATTAGGAGACTCATATGAGGGAATACATTTATCTTCCACCATGAATTCATATCTAGATTCATATTAATATTAGTATAAGATGGAAGCTAGTGTATCTACAGTTCTAACAAACTTATTCTAAGTTCTAGGAATATCCTAAAATGTCACACATGTGAAATAATTCTTGATATCATTAACCATATTTTTGTAAAGTGTCAATTTCCTATTCTTGAATCAGTATTCATTTTTTGACTAATTGGTGATAATACAAGAATCCGTAAAGATCTTAAAATAACTACTCATATAAATAGCTAATTTTACACCATTTTTCAAAGCCTAATATTCATTTATATTTTTTGTACAAGGAAAATGCAACTTATAAGTTTTAGAAATGGTATAACCTTGATTTGTGATAAATAGGAATCATGCACCAAAACCATTTTTTGTATAGGAACCATCAAAGAACATTTCACAACTATGCACAATCATGTATGTGATGGATGAATTAGGAAAATCAATCTCCATAGGTGCATTGTCTTGTTGAGTGATGTCCACTAATTGATCAACAATAGCTTGTACTCAATGTAGTCAATGTCAAATTTAGAACAAATCATCATCCATTTAGCTAGTTGACCATTAAGTGTATCTTTACTTAGTAGGTATTTCAATAGATAAATCCTAGCTACAATTTGTATCATCTATGCTAGCAAGTAGTGTCTATGTTTTTGAGTTACAAGGATAACTACAATGACAAGTTCCTTAATATTTTTATAATTTATCTTGTAATCTATAAGAGATTACATTATATAGTAGATGGATCTTTTGGTTCCATTATCATCTTATTGTTCTAGTCATGCCCCAATGATGTTGGCATATCTGAAATGTATAGAATGAGAGGTTTCTTAGGAATATGAATCATAAAAGTAGGAATATTCCAAGTATTCCTCAATATGATTCAATCTTTTCTCAAATTATTATGCCAAAACATAGTTATCTCCTTTATGGTAAGGTTTAATTTAATGGTTGTTCTCTATCAGCAAGTTCTAATATGAATCTCCTAATACATTATAGATGTCCTTGAGTACTTGTCATTTGGATAATATTTATAGAATGTAGCATATCCATAATAGCTTGAACCTTTTTGAGGTCAACCTCAATTCCTTTAGGTTTTATGATATAACCCAATAGTGTCTCTAAGATGACCCTAAATGTACAAATTTATGGATTTAGTCTAATCTTGAACTTTTTCATAAAATCTAGGATTAAACCAAAATCTTGAAGCTATGTATTATTTTTCTTAGACTTAACTAGGGTGTCATCCAAATAATTTTCCATTGTCTTATGCCTCATGTCATGGAATATAGTTCTTATAGCTCATTGATACATACCTCCAATATTTTTTAAGCTAAATGGCATGGAATTCCAACAATAGGTTTGTCATGCAAAAGTGAAAGTATTTTTTTATTTTTCCCAATGAGCTTTTTCAATTTGGTTATAATATGAGAATCTATCCATCAAAGAGTATATTTCATAGCCTTTAGTCATGTCAATATTCAGAAGTTGAAATCATCCTTGGGTAAAGCCCTTTTAGTTTATAAAATTAATGAAAAAACAAATTTATCATGTTTTGGGACATGTATAATGTTGGATATCCATTTTGTATAATCAATAGCTTGTATAAATCCACCATGAATGAGATTTTCTACTTCAGCTTCTACCAATAGAGATACATCTGGATGTATTTTTCTCATTTTTTTTTAACATGTTTAACACCAAGAGCTATGGATAAATGATGCATGATAAGGTTCGTGTCAAACCCTAATGTTTGGGTAAGGCCATGGTAATGGTTCCCCCTTTTTGGCCAAGTTTGACACTAAAGTAAGTAATTTTAACAAAAATTTGTTTATCAAATACATATTGCTACAAAATTGTAATGAATTTGGTCATGATGTAAAATAGTAACTTTTAGAATTTTCTATCTATTTTCTAAAATTATTTACAAATTTAAAAGAAAAAATTAGTTGAAGTCCATTTTTCCATCTCCTTTGAGCAGTGGTTTATATGAAAAGTGACATTTTCAAAGAGTGACGAGTCGCTTGATCAAGATAATTTTTTTTTTTAATGATAATGAAAAAATTCTTTCAAGGATATAATAGTAACACCAATATCTAGTAATTTTAGTTGGTTTCATTCAATTTCATTAAAAAATGTTGATTTTATTTAGTGGCAAAGTGATGCTAACAAAAACCTAGACATAGCTTGTTTTTTATCAATATAATTTGAGTTTTATTAATGAATTTTTTCTTGATTTTATAGTAATATAACACACATACCTTTGATGGACATATTTTTGGAATTTTTTATTTTCTCATTATCTATTTTTCCTGAAGCTTCAAATCCATATTTGTGAAATGGCCAGACAACCTATATTTTATAAAACTAAAAATTAAACATCATGATAAACACAATATATACTAAAAATATAGCCATTGGAAATATTTTTCAAAGTACAACAATCTTCTATATTTAGTTTTAGAATATGGACTTATTTAGCCCTTGTTTAAGCCCTCAAAATGGAAAAAAATTGATAGAAATTTGACTAAGTTTGTAAAATTTCCAATTTTGGGACCTTTGAATGAAGAGGACTTTGAATGAAGCCCTTGGAGAGGCTTCAAACAAAGGAACTTCTTTTGAAGCCCCCTAAGGGCTTATTTGGGTGACCCTAGGAGGGTTCAAACAAAGCCCCCTAACCCACTTTTTTACCACCTGGTGGCCCTAATGGGGCTCAAACGAACCCCCTGGCCCACTTTCTAGCCACTTATTGGCCCTGGGAGGGTTTGAAGAAACCCCCTTGGCCCACTTTTTTGCCACTTATACAAATTCGAATGAAGACCTAGGGGGGCTTCATTTGAAGCCCCTAGAAGATGATTTTCCCACTTTTCATTTGATTTCTTCATGATGAAAAGTGGGAACCATTATTGTGGCCTTACCATTTATGAACATGTCAAAGAAAAGTTTCTCTTATTTTGCAAAAAGAACTATATGATTTTTTTCTTCTTGTTCTCTAACAAAGTTTGATCTAAGTGTACAATGTGAGGTGTCTCTTCTATCATAATGTTGATTGACTAAATATGCTAATTTGAGACTAATGATCTCTCCTAAAAATAACTAGGTACGCTACCAAGTATCTCATCCTTGAGGGTCCCAAAGAGGCTTTCATCACTGGATATGTCTTTTATTTTTACTAGTTTTTCTATGGAAGGAGGCTTATACCTCTATCTCCATGATGTGCAAGAGACCTTATAACTATGTAGTGATTCTCAAATGACCCCAATTAGTAAGATCCTTTTAAGGTCCACCATAGAATGAGAGAATCAAATATAACAAGAAATTAAAGATCTTAAGTGAATTTAAGACACAATTAATCTAAAATGAAATGAATTATTAATCTAGAATGAGAGATGCAAGTACAAGAGAGAAATCTAAACTAACAGGAAAATAAAGCTTCTCCATGATAATTTAAGATATATGAATATACTAGATTGCAAGAAAGTAAATACTAAACTAGAACAAAAGTATGGAAGAATGCAAGTGCTCAATAATCAAAGTGACATGATAACAATAGAATGAATTCTAGAGATATCTAAGATGAAAGAATAAGGAGAGATAATTATTTTAATGAAAAGAAGATTATCAAGATTAAGAGGAAAAAGAAACACTATAGATTAAGTCTTGGTTGATATATGTGAACATATGTATCTTAAGAGGCAAAATGAGTGGATGAGATTAAAAGGAAAAATAATGAGTGGTGGAGATAAAGAGCAAAAGCCTGTTTGAAAAATCCAAATATTCCACTCATCTTGATAATTATACTTTCAAATTGTAGGTGGTTTCCTTTTCTTTTTCTTTTTTAAATAAGAAAGTGTCTTTTTCATGTGCACATAGAATAACAAGGATTTTTTTATTTAATTAAAAGGGAGCATAGTATTTTAATGAAATAAAATTGGGATATAACAAGGTAAAATTGTAGGATAAAATAAAATAGATGATTAAATTATTATTTCATCAAGTATAATTTATTAATAAATTATACAAAATTGATTAGAAGCATAATGTATTCTATCATATAGATTTAAATACTCAAAAAGGGGATTATAATTTATTAGACCATATTTGATTAATTGTATTATTATGGGAATCTAATATCATGTTGTTATTATGTTCTTATCTTAAAGGTCACTAATTTACAAGGATATGAAGATTGAAAATATAGAAATAGAGGGTGGGCCAGCCATAATGATTAATTCTCTAAAAAGGTTCAATGTCAAGTTGGAAACTAAATACAGACATGCCAAGAGCTCTAAATTTAACCCAAAAAAATTAGGATATGTATCTTAATTCACATAGAGGTTGATTAAAGAATAGGTGAACTATCAAATATAAGAAAAAGTGAGAAGGCCTCACAATGGAGAGGTGACTTGATTAGATGAGGTTCATAAGAATTTTAGGATGATATCCCATAGAGGGGTCCTCATTTTTTGGAAGTATGAATGATCTTACATATTTCTATTTTCATTTATCAAAATGAATAATATTAATCCATATATTAGATTAAAAAAATCTATTAGATACTTATCTATATTTTGATGAGGATCACATATTTTTCCTTATATACTAATTCAAGTTATAGAAGAGTTGTTCACTTTAAGAAATTATGAGTTTACTTTACCTCAATGTATTATAGGACTTAGCTTTTAAGTTAACTTTAGTTTATTATTAGTGATTTCTTGATTAGATATTATTGTAAGGTAATATATGAAATATTAGGTATATAGGTAATATTGAATATATTTCCATTCCCTTTCAAGTTAGAAAGTTTTAAATTTATGTAGCTCATGACTCCTTAACTTGAGTAATTTTACAATCACACTATTCATCATTTATTACCAACAATCATTTTATCAAGACATATTCTACTCAAATATTGCATCCAAAATATCTACTATGTTAGATGGATTTATATCAACATGCTTGATAGGTTAGTGTGTCCATTTACCTTTTCATGTGAATTGAATATGTTCAAAGGTAGTGGAAAATTTGATCAATTTAGGAAGAACCAATGGGAAGATGGTATATGACAATGAGATTAAGATTTAGAGGTTGAGGAAAATTTTATTGTGCAGTAGCAGAATGAGAATGAGGGTAGTTATGAGAATCTTGGGTGATGAATTTTTGCATATTTATGATATATTTCATGTCAATCCAAACATTCTAACAATGTAAATTCCCAAAAAAATGCATGCCTATAATGAAAATATTTAAATAAGAATTTTTTTTCTTAGCATTTTATACAAGAGATACTTGAAGGTATAGAAAGGGTTTTATTTAAAATTTGTGTGAATCTTATCATTTCTAAGATAACATATCATAATGAGGTCATGACCAAAAATATGCCATTTATGACATACAAAAATTTGGCCTATAAATATTTAGAGGTATTTTGGGTAGATAGAGTAACAATTTATAGGAACTTAGACTTCACTATGTTTCTTTTCCAAGTTTGGAAGCTAAGGAATGATAATTGGTTCAAATATTATCTTAATGGTGATGAGGTTGGAGATTTAGACATATAGATGGAGGAAATTGAGGCCTTATGCTTAGATAGTTCTTTAGGGAAATTCATAAATGGCCTAACGGGTACCTTAAATGGCCCCCAATGAAGTGAGCATCTTGGCAAGTAACATTGAAAGACCTAATAAGAAGGAAAAGTACCAAAAATACTATTTTTTTTAAAATGATATATCATGTTTTTCCAACATAGTACTTTGTTGAAAACATCTACTAGTTAGTTGTTACTTTCCTTAGTAGGATAGGCATTGATATGCACAATGATTTTGATATAGAAGGTGCATTTTAGTGTCTAATTTAATGAAGCCCCTATTCAAATACCTTAACTTTCACTTTTTAGATAGCTGAAAAATTATTTTAGGTCCAATTTGTTAGATGATTTATGTTTTAGTTTGGTATGAATAAGCTTCAAGATTATAACATTTTGATGGAGTGATATTGTTTCACTATTTTACTATTTATATAGGTTTACTTAGGTAACCCCATTAATAAGGTATCTAGATATATTTAAGAATATTATTAAGTTATGTTTAAACTATACTTCCTCTATGTTGAGACACTTATCTTAACCCTATCATTTCCATATAGATACTCTATCCTATTCAAGAAATAGCTTAATAAGTGTTTATACACTCATCAATAGATAAATTTTTATTGTTCATAACTTTTCTCTTCTAGTCAATGTCTGGAGACTACATTCTAGATATAGGATAGTTTATCACAACATGGTATTAGAGTATTTAGTTTCTGAGATCCATTCCTTTTTTTAGAGTTTTCATCATTTTATTGAATCATGTGATCCTTGGTTTCACTTTGTAGTTTACTAGTGTGTATAAATCTATGTTATTTTTGGGCATATTCTTGATCTAGTTTTTAATCATTCTTGAAGAGTCTTAATTATTTGACTTTATCTTTGGTCTATGATAACATCTCTATTGTCATTATTTTTTCCAAATTGTCTAAGCACATTCACTTTGCTGACTACAATGTTTGACATTTTTCACTAATTTTTTCCATGTCTTGGGTGATATATATTTATAATTATTTTTTATGGGATCAACAATAGTTTTTCCCTATCTAGCCTATTTTTGCATGCCTTAAACTTTGTCTTCCAATAGTCAATTTAGTGTGTGGAAAACCACTTGGTTTTGAAGACTATAATATTTTTGTTGAAGATTTCATCATCATTATTTTACTGGAACATCATACTAGTATTGATGGTGTTTCACATTTTCCACTAGAAACTTTATTTAAAATTTTATAAATCACACTTTTTTTGAATCAATAATCAATGACAATGAGCGGTGTTAAAACTTAAGGAGACAAAATTTTCCATAAACCAAGAAGTATGGTAATGGATCCTATTGTGAAAAATTATATTAATATGAGGAATTTTGTTATAGATTGAGTATAGATAAATGCAAGTTAATTCAAATGGATTCTCTTCCTAAGAGCCATGCACTAATGGATGAATCTCCTAAGGACAACATTAAGTATAACAAAAATAATGACAAATAGATTCATATTTAGGAGAAAATTCTCCCTATAGGCCTCTCTATAAGCTAAAAGTGAATAATAATATAAAGACTTTAAACCCCATTTCCCTTCTTCTCCTCCTCACTCAAAATCAGCTTCTAGGTATATGAAGGAATAAAAGAATAATTTATTTTGGGGGAAATCTTGGCATAATGAATCACCATAATCTCCAAGGCTAGCATCATTAAAAGAAGCTATGGAGAGGCACAACATGATAGTACCTAATTCTTCTTCCTTGGGTAAAGTAAAAACATTCATCATCATCTAGACATTCTATTACGAATTTTTATTTTGTTTCTTCATATCACATTTAGTTATTTTATTTCTTCATATCCCATTAGTTATTATGTTTCTTATCACTTATTACAACCTTCTCTCATCCTGGTGATGGATCACAGAGTGTGATCCAAAATGTTGATGACAAAAAAACTTACACAATCAAATATAGAAGCAACTTCATCATTAGTTATCTTGTTGATCTTGTTGATTATATTTTTTCTTTTCTCTACCATTTTGAAATTTAATCACTTGGAATATATAGCACTAGCTACAAAACCTTTGACCAAGTCACCACTCAATGAAGGGAAAATATTTTTAAAATGGTTTGGACATAAGAAAATATCATAGGAAAAGTAAGCTCTTAAAAGAGTTCTGACACAAAGGCACAATACAAAATGACTCTAATACTACACAATTTGGCAAAATTGAACTCTATATTGCAGACAAGGCACTACTCAGACAAAAACCAATGTCATATTCATCTTTTTGTATCATAATTTTTTATATTCTCGAGGTTTGTCACTATAAAGTGACCTACACAAAAATCAGCAAGAGAAAAATTGCAGAGAAACTAAAAATGTACATGCTACACTAGATACAAAAATATATTAACAATGGATGTCTTTAAAAATTCACCAGTAGAGTTTCCATTTTGTTGGCTCCTAATTCAATTTTTATTTCAACTACCTTTCACAATGTTAGAAAACCTAGGAATTAGCTAAAGAACATGATGAGTATTATGATAGGAAAAATAAAAGGACCAACTGACAAGACTATGAAGTTTTCTCCACTTTGAATTCTACAAGATTTAGGTGGGTTTACCTTAGCAATTCACTCTTTCTTTTTTTAAGATAAATGTTCTCAATATGAACTCCAAAATAAAAATTCATTTGGCTTTTTTCTTCTAATTCAATGGGAAAAAAGAGATGATAACTAGCTAATTTATCAAACCCTAAATCCCATGAATCAAGTGTAGGCTAATATCTTTACACTTGAACAACAACAAATTTAAAAGAATAATTGATTGATAAAAGTTTTATGCATTATGTAAAAGATATTCCTATTAGATAAAATTTTAAGGGTAGCAACTATCTTCTCCATTGTGATATTACTTGGAGGGATTTTAATCCTAATTCTAGATCTTATATGCACACTTTGTGAAAAGATCATCAATATTCATTTCAATATCCCATATTTATCATATCTTGAAATTGAAAACCAAAAATTCTTCCCATTTTGCACTAAGCATTTACATAACCTATTATATTATCAACAAGATAATAAGGAAATATAATTAAAAATGAATCACAATTCTAATTTAATGAACTTTTCTATCGAATTAAAAAGAATGAAATAGAGATGAATGAAAAGACAAGATTTGGAAAGAACAGTTAACTCCTTGTATTCATATTAACTTTCATGAAATTGTATACAATCATAATGTTTATCCCCACTAGAAAGTAACGCATAGTAGACCAAGCACTATTAACTTTTCATATTCAAGTTTGGAAAAAAGTTACAACATGCATGAACCAACTCAGAATTTAAAAAACTAATATAATAAAAAAAAACTTGGAGCCTCCTCTAGCCATGGGACCTCATTATATAGTGTGAGTTACAAAAAGCTTCAAGTTTAGAGGGAAAAAGAACAAATTTCCTTTTTTTTTAAATGTTACAAAATGGACACAACTATCACCATCAAAATGGACAAAATGTACTAATGGAAACAAACTTGTATCCTTTTTCCTTGTAATAGAAAATCTCTTTATTGATTGCTTGGTTGTGGGACCGACTAGGTTGTTTTGATCACAGATTTGTTTTGACAAGTGAGTTTCTACACACTTAAGCCATTTACTTAGTTCATGCTGAGATAGTAATACATGTTGAGCACAACATGTAAATATTAGACCATGTCGAGTTACAATGAGTGTCAAGTCACTCATGTGCTGAATTACTCAAGTTTCAAGTAGATAGACCATGCCAAGTGATTTAGGAGCTGAGTAAATAGTGGATGCCAAGAAATATCGGTGTCAAGTCACAATAGATAGATTAGTGGATGTTGAACATCAGGGACTTCAAATGCAGAGTAAGATAGTTTTGACATATTTTTTTGTAATGGCACAAACAACTATGTAAACCATTTTTTAGCTGACTTAACACTATAATTTGATATTTTGGAGATAAGGATGAATCTCTATTTAGAATCCCTAGTAAATTACATGTAGCCAATCATAAAATGGGAAGGTTTAAGAGGCAAAATGTATGAAACTTAGTCATAGATTCATACCTAACCCTAAGTCACTAAGACTTCTTAAGGAGGATAGGACCCTAAACTCTCTAGAGTGTAAGAATGAATGTGTAAGGAATTGAAGGAGTGAAGAGAGAAGTTTTCATGCACAAATAGAGAATTCATAGTGACTTAGAAGTTATAAAGTGAAAGAACATTGTAGAATTAGTTAGAGCAGAATAGAGGAAGGAGTAGAGTATACAACAAAGAGACATCTGATCAAGAAGGATCAAGAATAAATTTTTTTGAGGTGATATGTTATCATGCAATCAAGTGCTAATCAAAAAATCAATGTTGAGACATTCTAACAGGTGATTTTAGTCAAAATATCTTAACAAAGTATTCCTAACACGTTGTATGAAATCCTTTAATAGGGTTCTTACTTAGTTTTGAGTTAAATTCCTTTAGTAAGGCACACTTGTAACAGGATGTTGAAATCTTCTAACAAGATGAGACCTAACAGTCTTTGTAAGCCTTTAACAGGGAAGACCTTTCACAGGGTAGATCATAACTTATGATCAAAACATTGTAACCTTAATTGGATACACTTTATTATTACAGTAGTGAAGATTTATGGTTTTTATCCCCACCCTAGTTTTAGCTTCTGACTTGGAGGGTTTCTTGGTAATCAAATTTTATGTTATTTTTTATTGCTTACATGTTTACATGATTTAGATGTAAATACTTTAAATGTTATTTTAGTTTATCTATTGAATGCATGAGATGGATGTGGTGAAAGTTTTATGGGTCAAAGTTTGAATTGTTGATTCACCACCCCCCCCCTTCTCAGAAGTTTACCTTTCCAATTGTAATTCCAACAATTGATATTAGAGCCTTGTTCTCTAGAAGAGAAGCTTTGTAACTTTGAGGAAAGATCTAGAAATGGAAGTCTACAAGTTAGGGAAGACTATTGAGAATTAGGAGATTGAAATACATCTCATCCTACATCAACTAAATGAAGCAATAGAAGCCTTAAAGAAATCCTTGAAGAGAAGGAAGGAAATTTCTATTGAGGAGAATGGCACACAATACAAAGAGATAGACACTACGAAGCTATTTGTAGATAGATGCTCCAATGAATTTGATGTAGTAGTTGAAAATCTAATGGAAACGAATAGAGTCCAAGCTAAGGAAATTAGAAATCTCAAGTTAGAGCAAGAATCACAAGCCATACTGGTATGTGAGGTGATTGAACAAAAGAAGAGAGCCATGGAAGACAAAACCATGATTGAAGAAAACAAAATAATTTTGGCCAATAGACTGGAAGAGAAATCATTAGAACTAATCAAGATTTCCAACATGCAATTGGATACCCTAAGTCAAATAATGAATGCAAACTATGAGCTGAATGTCAAGGAAATTGAGATAACAACATTGAAGTTGCAAAATGAACAATTCCATAGTGGCCTAAAAAGGGGGAAAAAATTGTTGAAAGATTCAACAAACTAAGCGAACCCATCAAATACTTTAAGAAACTAACGAGATCCCCTAGATCTAATAATGAAACATCAAGAATGGGATACACAAGTACTAAAGAAGGAGAATCATCCAAAAATGTGGAAGAAAGGAACAAAAAAGGTAAGAACTCCAAACCTACTTGTCATAATTCTGGTAAGAAAGGACCTATTGCTAATGTGTACAAAAGCAAGATGACAAGTTAGAATGTCAAGCCTAAGAGCATGATTAGCTACCACAAGTGCACTAAACAAGGTCATCAGACACATGAATGCAAAACCAAGATCATGCATACAAAAATATTTCAAGGATATTGCTACAACTATCAGAACTATGGATATAGAGTTTTTGAATACAAATCCAAATCCATGTGGTCATCAAACAAGTAAAAAAAGGTAAGGAACAATGGCAACTATTATAATTGGGATTATAATAAAATATATATTTATCATTATATTCAAGAATATGGACATGTTCCTAAGAATTTTATTAGGACACACTTTAGAGGTGACTACAAAAGGTGGTTGAGTCAAACCATATGTTTTATTTGTTTAAGGACTGGTCACATTAGTAGGTATTGTCGAACAAAGTCAAAAGCACCAAGTTGTGAATTTGATAAAGGAAAAGGTAAGGTACATGTTGAAAATGTTAGAAATGAAATGAACAAGCCATGGAGAAGGAAGGATGATTGCAACACATCAAATGGAGAAGGGATCACTTCACCCAATGGGTTAGGTGGACACACCTCATCAAACTAGGAAATAAAGAGACATGTGGGACTGATATTTAAAAGATAAATCATACATCAGTTCACAAAGAAGTTAGTACTAAAAAGATTACATTAGCATGAATAAAGAAGCAAGATGTTAAAAATTCAAGACAAATCTTTAAGTTTTTCATGTTGTTGTCAAGCGTGACAAGTTTCCTATATGTGCCAAGTGGAATGCTAGTTGATGTCAAGCTTCCAGAATGGTCAGTTGATGTCAATCTCATAGTGGTTGCTGAATGATTGAAATGTCAATGGATGTTGAGTGAGCCTAAAATTGGTTGATGTTAATCTTACAGCTATGTAAGCACTCAACATTTATTGCAAGGTTTTGAAAGGGTTTTTGATCAATTTTAACCCACTTTTCATCATTTCAATTCAAGAAAGAATGAACAGAGTAGAAAGTGATTCAAAAATCCATTCCAAGTATTTGTAGAAGATTTTAGTAGTGATCTCATGCCAGTTCATCAAATTTTGCAAGGTATTTATCAAGAGCCAGGCTACGCAATTTTCATTTTTGTAAACCCTAGTTTGACACAATGGCATCAAGTTCAAAAAATGTTGAAGGGAAGGAAGTTTTAAATGTTTAGCTAGTTAGTAATGAAGTTAAACAGACTATGTTTAAAGCCATTCCTAACATCACTTATAAACAAGACCCTTCTGACATATTGTTAATGATCCTACCAAATGTAATAATGGTACAAGGTGTAAGGAAATGCTACAATTGCAAGATAGGAAGCATTGGTGACATGCAAATCAGAGGTGCATACAAAAGGTTGTGTGAAAATGGTGTTTTGAAAGAATAATTTAAAATTGTTGAGAAAAAGGGTTTAACACGAGACCTAGATTTTCCCAATGTATTTAAGTTAGAGTTGATACGAATAGTACTAAGCCAAATTCATGATCATTCCTTATGGCTAGAGCAAGGACCTATCAAAATAACTAAGAGAACAATCCATAGGGTTACTAGTTACCCAACCCTAGATCAACCTAAGACACTGAGAAGTGATCCTAAGGAGGTGATTGAGAAAAACACTGGAGTAGTATGGAGTAAAAGAGGTGACTATAGATATAATCATAGATCCTCTTATTAATTTTTTTGTAAGGGTCATAGCACAAAAATTCTATCAATCCAGTAGATTAAATAGTGTACATTGCATAGTTGTTGGTTATAAGATTGTCAAGAAAGAACATGCATATGATCTAGTAGAGCTACAACTACAACAACTAATGGAAAACCTTGGAGCAATCAAGAAAACCAAGAGTATACAATAAAATTTTGGTTCTATATCAATTTGTATTTTATTTTATGTACAAAAAAAATTCCCCTCATTAAGAAACTAGGAGAAAAAATTGACTCTTGAATGACTAGTTACTTGTAAGATTTCAAGAAGTCTATGAAGGATATGCTAAGAATACCAATTTTTTTAATTGAAAAAAATTATAATGATGTATGTTTTCTTGTTGATGCTGATTAGACTTTTGTGCAAGGTACCACACCAAGGGTAATATGGTTGAGACTCTTAGGGTATGAGGTAAATGTGGATGAAGCCTTAGTAGCCATAACAACTCTACTAGTAGAAAAAGTAGAAAAAACTACAAAAAAAATTAGGAATTATGAAGTAGAATAGTCCAAGATTACTATGGAATGAAAAAATACATTAGTTATTAAGAAGAAAGACAAGATGGTAAAGAAGTTGAAGCAAAATTTAGAGAGGGTGTTAATCAGGAGGAGGAAGAAGAGGAAGAAGAAACTCAAGCTCAAGAACCTCCTACATTGACATAGGGCATGAGAGAAGATAAAGAAGACAAGGAGACTAAAGGCAATGAGGGAGAAGAAGATGAGGAAGTACCTACTCCTATCAAGCCAAAGAAGAGGAAGCCAAAGGCATAGCTAGTGGAAAGGACAAAGAAACTTGTCAAACCAAGTCAACCAAAGCCCACTATACCTACGACAAGGGCTAGCACACATGAAACTACCCAAATGGCTGAGGAAAAGTCAAAGCAAGCAGAACAAGGAGGCCTAGAGAAAAAGAAACCAAGAAGGAAGTATGTGGCACTAGTAGAATCTGATGAAGAGAAGACTAAGTCGGATGACAATAGCCAATTCAATGTTTTGAGTCACAATACTCTCTCAAACCTTGATAAGTTATGTGAGAATGTTAAGAATAATGTAGACATGTTAGGGTTTTCACATATAGATTTTGAAAGATTGGGAAAAGTAGAGAAAACCCAAGTGGAAGAGGCATTATATTCCATGATGTGAAAGTTCAAGATAACTCCACTAGAATTTGCCAACTTTTTACCTAAGAGTCTGTATGACATAGTTGAACAAAAATGGCATTATTGTCTAAATTGGAAAGACAAATTAGGGAGAGAAAACTAGCCCAAGTAATGTTCAAGTTGACTAAGGGACAAATTGCTAAGGCTATGAAGAAACATGTGGTTAGGTTCACACCTAAATACTGAGCCTTCACAATTCTATAGAATAATATTGTGGATGTTGTTAAGAAGTCAACACAAATATAGAAACTCATTTATTGTTTAACCATAGTGGAGAAAGGAGAAACTAACCCTTCAGAGGTTAATGAGGATGATAAATAAGATTATGACAAAGGCAACATAGTTGGAGGAGAGAAAAAAGTGAACGAAAAATGACAAGGCAATAGTTGAGCCTGAGTAGCAAGAAGAATAGAGTGTGCAAGACATACAATTACCTATTGTTAGTCCTCCCCATGATGAAAACAATACTATTGAAACTATAATTGTCAAGGATTTCTCTAATCTATAAGCTCATAACATCAATCCTCTTAATTTATAAGACTTGAAGAAAATCTTAGATCAATCTACATTGCAGGCCAAACTTTGTGGCAATCCTATTTTGGTTAGTGTAGAGGAACTACAAAAGGCAATAACTGATGTTAGAAGGGAAAAGGTGAATCCACAAGAACCACCTTCCATCATCCCTTTAGTTAATCATGTACAACCTTTTTTCCTAATGATAGTAGATATATCTACCAAGGTTGATACAATTGTTAAGACATGGTTGAGAAGAAGACAACAGAAGAGAAAGACACCACTACATGATAGCAGGAAATAGGATAGATAGATTTATCTATACCTATAGAATAGGGATAAGGTGTTAGTCAACTCACACTGGTAGACAAGGGAAAGCTTGAAGAGAGTGAGCTAACATTGAAGGTGAAGGAACAAGTTACCATCCAAGCACTAGTAGCCTTACCAACATCTGGCACTCCTACACAAACTCTTCAAAAGCTAAGCATAGAAGCTATTCCAATGCAAATCTTAGTGCCAAGCCCAAGCTCATGAAAATTTAAAAAGGTAATTCACTTTGGAGATATAACTCTTTATGAAGAAATCATTATACCTGAGTATGATTATAATACTATGAAATTTGAACAAATAGGCATATTGTAGCAAGCCTTAGAAAGGAAAAAGCATCAAGAAATTATCAAAAGAGAACATAGGTAGAAGCAAGCACTTCAAGATATTAAGGATGTCTTTCTAGATGCATTTAGTCTACCAACTAATAAAGAGACCAAGCCACTAATAGAACAACTGATAGATATAATGGAGAAGATCAGTAATGAAGACCTTGATACAAATGTTAAACTACTAGAATGGTCAGAAAAGACATTCTAGAATAAAGTGAATGAGAAAATATCTGGTGAGATAGCACTAACACAAGTTACATTGGCAAGTAAGGTTGAGGATATGAAGAATCTACTTGAGAATATATTCTCATTGTGCACCTAGTTATGTAATCCAACACTCTTCACCCAAGAGACCAGAAGTCACATTTTGAGTTTGGAGAGCCAAATATTTGTAATAGGTGCAAGATTACCATCCAATCTAGCTTAGAGCATTTCAATTCATTTCTTTAATCATAGATTTAGTTAGTTGTATTGATAGTAGATGAGGCTAACATAAGAACAAAATTGACAAGCATATAGGCATCCCTCACCCCACATATGGAGATATTTCACAAGGAGCTAGGCTATGTTGAAACTCTACTAAAGAAAGACCTCAATCTTTCTACTTTAGATGGTCTAGTACACCTTGATGCTAAGCTTGGAATACAATCAAGTCATTGGATTTTGCATGTGATAACTGGGATGCAACCCTCAAGATAATAATGGATTCCATAAATCTTTTCTAGACAAACACATTACAAGTGTATAGCCATTTCACACAAGTGTCAAAAAGTGAGAGATATATTGTTAGGGAGATATAATACATTTTTGAAGTATAAGCAAAAGACAAGAATACGAAAGGAGGAGATACATCATTGGGGGAGAAGTACTTTTTGGAGAGAAAAGAGAAAAATTAAGAGATATCAGCTAAGGGAGAGCATGAAAGACTATCAACACATTAATGTCAAAGTGTATAAATAGAGACACATTTACTCAGAAAGGAGCACAAATTTTGGATACAAATAGATATGTTAACTCAAGGGGGGTTGTCAAATTTTGAGGTATACATTTTATTGCAAAATTATGAAATTTTGAAGTTTTGTATATAAGTAAAGTCATGGATATGTTATGCTCAAGAGATTAGGGTTGATAGTGTATATTCAAGTGTTTTTGCAACTCATGTCAAAGTGGGGGATTGTCAATCTCGGATTGGTTTTGACACGTGAGTGTTAATACACTTAAGCCATTTACTTAGTTCATGTTGAGCTAGTAATATATGTTGAGTACAACATGTAAATATTAGACCATGTTGAGTTACAATGAGTGTCGAGTCACTCATGTGCCGAGCAAATAGACTATGCTGAGTGATTCAGGAGTTGAGTAAATAGTGAATGTCAAGCAATACAGGTTTTGAGTCACAATAGAAAGATCAGTGGATGTCGAGCATTAAGGACTTCAAATGTTGAGTAAGAAATTTTTGACATATTCATTTGTAATGGCACAAAAAATTATGTAAATTATTTTTGAGCCAACTTAAGATTATATTTTGATATTTTGGAGATAAAAATGAATCTATATTTGGAATCCCTATGTAATTACATGTGGCCAATTAGAAAATGGGAAGATTTAAGTGGAAAAATGGATGAATCCTAGCCATATATTCATAGATAACCCTAACTCACTAAGTCTTCTTAAGGAGGATGGAACCCTAAACTCTCTAGAGTGTAAGAATAAATGTGTAAGGAATTGAAGGAGCAAAGAGAGAAGTTTTGTATGTGCAAATAGAGCATTCATAGTGACTTAGAAGTTATGAAGTGAATGAACATTGCAAAATTAGTTAGAGTAGAATAGAGGAAGGAGAAGAGTATAAAGCAAAGAGACACTTGATCAAGAAGACATTGTTTAGAGGTGATCTATTATCAAGAAATCAAGTGTTAATCACAAGATCAATGTTGAGATATTCTAACAAGTGATTTCAGTCAAAATCTCTTAATAGAGTAGTCCTAACAAGCTGTATGAAATCCTTTAACAAAGTGGTGACTTAGTTATAAGTTAAAGTCCTTTAGCAAGGCACACTTCTAATAGGGTGTTGAAATCCTCTAACAAGGTGAGACCTAATAGTCTTTGTAAGCCTTTAACGGGGTAGACCTTTCAATAGGTAGATGATAACTTATGATCAAAACATTGTAACCTTAATTGGATAGACTTTATTACTATAGTAGTGAAGATTTATGGGTCTCACCTCCACCCTAGTTTTACCTTCTCACTTGGAGGGTTTCTAGGTAATCATATCTAGTGTTATGTGTGATTGCTTACATGTTTACATGATTTAGATGTATATGTTTTACATGTTATTTTAGTTTATCTATTGAATGCATGAGATTGATTTGTGGTGAAAGTTTTATAGGTCGAAGTTTGAATTTTTTATTCAACCCGCCGCCCCCCCTGCCCCCTCTTAGAAGTTTACCTTTCCTATTGTACTTCCAATAGGTTTTGATAGTTTCATGTGCATCCATTGTACCTAAGGATTGATTTTCCTCTTTTTGTTGTTCCTCAAGCTATGGGATCACTCTTTCCTCCTCTACTATGCCTAGCTTAGACACTTGGATGTATGTTGCAACTTGTTGATCATTTTGCACATCATCAACCTAAATAGCTTGATCAAATGTTGTAATTGGTTGATCTTCTTCTCTATTATTAGTCTGAATAGCTTGATCAAACTATGTTTCTTTCCTCCATGGTTGTTTCTATATCTACAAACACTTCTTGGGAAGCCACCTATATAAATTGTGCAACTAAGGAATAATTTTCCATCCACTTGTTGAAAACTATGTGATCTAGTCAATTGTAGCCCAATAGTTCTCTTTTTCTCTTCAAAATATCTTTCCCCAATTTCTTTATTTCAAAAAAAGTCTTGTTTTAAAGAATCAAAACATAATTGGTCTTGCACAATTTCTTCTATGGTCCTAGCAAACCAAATATAATTCTCTGTATTTTCCACCTCATTCATTCTTATGCTTAATAATTCTTTTAATTCATTTTCCATTTCTTATTTTTCCTTTATACAACCTAGATGTTTTAATGCATGGGAGAAAAGGTCAGATCTTTTACTAAGATACTTGATAAATAAATTCTTATTTTTCTTTGCAACATATCTCTTTTGTATTAAAAAATTAATAGATCATGTGTTTGATAAAATGTTTTCTCAACCTAATCATCAGAATTGTTGATGACAGAGAAACACAAAACAATTATAGCATCAACTCTACTGATCCACTTATTCAAATTTTTCCTTAAGGTGTATTCATTATTATTTAGTCCTTTTCATATATCCACCAATAATGATAACTCTTGATGAAAGAGGGGCCAATTTACCATTTATACTAGAAACAAAATTATGTCTCTTATTTTGTCCTCATGTCGGATGCCCAACTCCACATGCAATGACCATATCTTTACTTTTTCTTCATTGGGCCCATCAACTATGTAGAATTATGGTTGCTAAGACGTACTCAAAATCTTCATAATAGGACTAAAAGGTGGTAGACAAATAGGAGAAGCTACAATTCTAAGCTAACTGGACTACTAACCCACTTTCTTTTTTCCTAGCTACTTCTCCATATTTGCAATTGTTTTCTTTCTAATTGATGAATTTTTGTTCCTTTTTCATCATAGACCTCCAACACCTTCTCAAATTTATCATTCATTTGAAGTAATTATCTATTTTCTTTTACATCCACTACTAACCCAAAATTAGCTAACTCCTTATTCACTTGAGCTATCCACTCTCTATCCACTTCTTCCACTCTAAAAACCATTAAGCTTGTAGTGTGTTCATAATATAAAACTTTTTGGATTCTTGAAATATCTCTCTTTTGAATGTACTACATGACCAAGGCTTTGTGTTGATCATTCTTCTTTACCCCTTTATGGGATTCTTTTATCTCTTCCCTAGTTCTAAAATTTGTTTCCTTTTTGTTTCTCACTACATCAAAAATTATTGCATTAGCAATGTCCCATTCTAGCAATATCATTATTCTTGAACCCTTCAGCAATTTTCTTCCCCTTGCAAGGGTCGTCTAATAAAATTATTGCCTAAGTTTGGCATTTACTTCCTCTTTAGTGTTAGAGTCTTGTCTAGTAGGTCACCATGCTTTTATGTTCTTGCACTTTGCCTCAAAAACTCCAATGTTACTTCTCTACAAAAATTGGATGAAGGCCCTAGACTTCACAAAATTGTCAACATTCAAAATTTTCCTATTTTCATGTTCCATAATAGGATTTATTTCTCTCAACCTTAAAATCTTCTATAGTAAGGGCTAGGAGTGGCAGTGGATGATCATTAGGTGCTCCATCTTCTATCTTTGATGCAGTTATGACAATATCACCTTGACCTCCCGTTTTCTTTAGTTGTTCCCTTAAGGAATCTTCATTGTTAAAATGAATGGGGGTTTGTGAAGGGGAGTACTCCTCATCTTTGAATGAAGAATTATATTCTAATTTCTTTCTTTTAGTAGTTGGTGCTTGGGGAGGGCTTTCTAAAAGTTGCCTCTTATACAAAGGAACTAGATGTATTTTTATATTCCAAGCCACAACATACCCTTCTTTTCTTTATGAAGTATATTATCCTAGACCTATTATTCCTTTGTTTTCCATAATTTTCTTAATTTCTATGGCTTTCTCTAGATATCTTTGTGTTAACATCCCTTTCTTCTCATTAAGGGTTTGCATGAACCTAGCAAAATTTTCCATAATTTTATCTCCCCAATATTTAATATCAACTAAGAGATTGTACTTCTTATCTAAAGAATTAATAAAATATAAAACTCTACTATACACTTTTCACTTTTCCATTTTACTTCCTCATCTGGCAATAAAAATTCATTTTTAATAATATCCTTAGGAAACTCAATAATTTTCTCATATGATTTTGGTTTAGTTCTATCTTTAAACATATCATAAAAACCTTTAGGGTGAATGAAACAAGGATGAGACTAAGCCATTTGATATCTATCAAGAAACTTACCTATATGTCTCCATCCTCTCTTGGTGAGCACAAAATTGTGGATGACTATGAAATTTGGAAAAATTGGTCATCTTGACTTGGACACAAGCTCTCTTTCTTTAACCCCTCCTGTTTTCCCTAGAAATTTAGCAATTCCCACTTCCAAAGGCACCTAATTAGGGAGAACATGAGGTTTCACCTAGAAGCCATATACTCTAAAGATAGTAGATATAGAGTATGGTATAAAATCTCCTCAATTATGACTCACTTATAAACCCTTGGCATGATCCTTAGGCTTGATTAGCTCTAGTAAGGGTTGGGGCATCCCGAGGTTATCTCTAGTTAGTAAAATCCTCAACTTTGAGGGAAAGTATCTATCAAAATGAACAAAACTGGCATTTGTAACCCCACAAGTCATGTTAGCACTTCATAGGTGGAAAATTAATTTCTCTCCATCATTTTCCAACTCTAGTTTCATCTCCTTGGAGAAAACAAAAACTCCAAACACATATACATCATCAAAGAATACCAACAAAAAGGCTTCTCAACCTTGGCCTTAGTGATGCCAATTAATCCATTATGGATTTCTTCTACAAGATATGATGCAAAATCAGAGATAGAGCTCATACCATATTGTAATGTTTGAGCAATAAAAAACTATAGATCCTTGGATGTGATCTTGTTCATCCATTAAAAAAATTCTATAGAGGGAGAAGTACAGTACCTATGCCCTAGTGTTAAAATATTTCCTTAATAATGGCTTAGGGGTGTGACCTATACCTAGTGGTAGATGACCTATCCTTACAAAATGTTCTTGTAGTGGCCCTCCCCAAAGGTATACCCTTTTAGCATTATATTGTGCTTGCAGATCATCTAGGTTAATTTACTCATGTAATGCATGGTTAGGGTTTAACATGAAAACTACCCTAATTATCTTGGCTATGACCCTAAAAATGTTCTCTCTTGCATGATTCTTCAAGACCCTTAGCACAATATCGTATCTCCTTGCTAGCATTGTCAACATGAAGTGATCAAAGAAAACACCAAGAATAATCAACTTTCCAATATAAAATTCTCACACATTACTTAATGGTGTATTATGCTTCCTTTCTAAGAGCCATTTTCTATATGGCTCCAAACCACCAATAGATGTCTCAACATCCCTCAACTGCTTTCCCTTATCATAAAAATCCTCATTAACCAAAAATCTAGGGTTTTGGGGGACTAATTCTTTCCTTTATAATACTTCATTAGTGGAGAATAGAAATTGTTCCAAGAAGTCATCATGCACATTTCTCTATTGGTAATCTACCTTTTAGGAAAAATCTCTTTGTGGAGGCATATTTACCAATAAAATCAAGATAGGAAATTCTTCAACAACAAAAATTTTAAGCACTTACCCACAATTTTTTTAACTTAGCAACACAACCTATTCACAACAATTCTTTGTGAGGCAACTTCAAATTCTAAGCTCTAGTTTTTTGCACTTCAAATCTCTTTGCTTTGTAATTTTTTATGAAATGAAATCACAAACTTTATGTAGATTTTCTTCACACAAATTTTTTTTGATGCTCCATTAATGTTCCAATAGTCAAATTGTGTAACTTATGCCATGAATTTTAAAATTGTATGTTGATCTAGGCATAATCTAATGGTTGTGATTTAAACTTAACAATTGCATCACCTTTTGGAAAGTTGGACATGTTTCAACACCTCATATTCATGCTTTATGTAAATCTTGAGCATTTCTATTTTGTAATATTATGACCATCATTGATCATATTAAACCTCATAATCAAGAGCAATCATTGTTGTTATTCTTATTGCTTTCAAAAGTTGGGCCCGCTAGAACACATGTCACACCTCACATTCTTGCTTGGGCTAGTGACCTTGGATCTTTAATCTACAAGAATATGACTATCCTTGATCTATTAGCAATGGGAAGTCAAGATTTTATACCCATAGCTATATGCAAATTGTGGCCCACATCAACACATGGCAAGTTCTCACATTCTCACTTTGGGAAAATTTTGAACAATGCCATAATGCAAGAATGTGAGGACCATCAGTCAACTAAAGATATGATAGATAGGAAAAAGAAATAAAACCTATCATGCCCATAAATAGAGAAAATCAATACATACCACCTGGTGTAGAACAAGATTTAGTATACAAAGAACATTAACAAATAAAGTAAACATTCACAAACCAAAACTAAACTCACATATATGTTTAGACAAAGAAAAGCAAAACAAAAAGTGCAAACCTCACAAGAGAAATCACTCCATAATTTCTTGATTCTTTAGATGTTTCCTTTTGATGAGGATGTATGCTCAAGATGCTCAAAAGCTGCTTCAATGGAGCTGGGTAATGGCAAATTGGTAGCTTTTTGAGCTCTCAATTTGGCATTATAAGGGTAATATTGATGGCTTTGGTTCTCAAAATAGCATGGTAACTTTAGCTCAAAGATTGTTAATGAAATGGCTTGGGATGGGATTCAATTTATAGGCCAAGGGGTAGAGGGATGGAGGGCTTAGATGCAAGGATGGGGAGATGGTTAAGGAGGGCTAAGATGCACTCAAAGGGGAGCACATGGATTGTGCTTGTTTAGCACCAATGGGCAGGTGACACTTGTCACAAGGAGGATGAATGTGAGAGGGTAGGGTAAAGGGTTGGTTAAAGGGATGATAATTGGGGTTGAGTATGTAAGAGAGATGTAAGAGGAATGAGCGTGGAAGAGGGAAGAGTGTAGAAGATGGATGTAAGAGTCATGAGTGGGCTTGTAAGAGTCTTTTATGGTTTGTAAGAGCACTCATGACTTGGTTGTTGGGATTTTTGAGGGGAGACTTTGGTTTGGTTTAGAAAAGTCTTAAACTTGTTTAGGGAATGTGACAACATTAGGTGGTGGATTAGGCTTGGGTTTAGGATTAGATTAAGGATGTTAGAGATGTGCAAGTGGATGGCATTAATGAGGGTGGGTGAGTTAGTGGCTAAGCTAGGTTAGCATGGGTGGATGGGGTGGATTAGGCTAAATGAAGGATTAGGGATAAGTTAGGGGTTTTTAGATTTGAGGATTTTATCTATCAAATAGATTTATTTAATAAATGGGGATTTTTGGAATTAGATAGAAGAATAGGATTTAATTGATAAATGATAGGTTATTTGATTTATCAATTAGGACTATAGATGATTAATTAAATTAATCAGCTAGGGGATGTCAAAGGATTAATTAAATAGGAATTTAATTAATGATGCCTTTAGAGATGGCTAAATTAGATTACCAAAGTGGTATAATCAAATTTAGGTGTCTACACCTGGTACCTTTCACTAACAATATCACTTGGTAACTCATGACTCAATCTAGTCTCACAAGTTCCACATGTCAACACCTCATATTCTTTCTTTTCCTAAATATCAACCACTTTTAATTTGTGAGATTACGAAAATCATTGATCTTCCTCTAAATCTATGGCTATAAAGATGCACCTCCTTCAAGCTATTTTGGAATGGTAACTAGGCCCACAAGGATATGTGTCATCCTATCTTGTTCTCACATTCCTTAAATAATTAACACTTTGAACTTGCAAAAATATGACAACCCTCGATCATCACTTGAATTGACAATCAGGGTAAGAGATTCATAATGACTTTGCAACAATTCTACTTGTGAAAGCTGGCATATTATAGAAAACATTTTAAGATAACACTTTATGGTGTGACACATAAACACATCAATGTGTCACATTTTTGCATCTCTTAAATAAATATCATCTCATATTTGTGAGAAAGTAACATCCATTGATTTAATGAGACATCAATGGTTGTCATAAAAGATGAACTTATGTATTTCCTTAGGTCCTACTAGACAAGTGTTGTTTTGTCACTTTCTCACTTTTGTTAAAATCTTCACATCTTGGATTTTATAAGAAAGCAACATCAATCAATCTGGGAGCATATTAACGGCTGTAATAACAACTCACCAAAATGGTTATAACTAAGAAAAAATAAAGTATGAACAACCAATGACATGAACCTAGGCTGAAAAAGAGTTGCAAGTTAGGGCAAAACAACCCAATTGTGAAAGACTTTTTTTTGAATAATTAGATCAATTAGACAGTGTTAGGTCCCCTTTTTAAATCTCCTACCTCAACTTGAAAATGGCGTGGTTAACAATTTTTTAAGGAAACCTATTGCACAAGCGACATTAGGGCTTGATAATTAGGACATTTCTAGGGAATAGTTAATCATGAGAAAAACCTAGATTTTCTCAATGAATTTCAAGGATTTCTACTAGGTGAAAAAAAACATGCCATTAGTGGCTCTATTTGGGGATGATGAACAAAACATATTCATACGGGTGTGTAGAATACCTAGAAGAAGCACACCACATACTTGGAAAAAATGATAACTTTCTCAAGGAGAAACACACACACTAGGAAACACAATAGATATATATAGAGGGACAAAACATATATACAAGATTTACAGGTTGAGGTTCAAGATTTACAAGTTGTACAAGAGGTATTTACAAGCTCCATTAGATTTTGGATATTTGGTTGGAACACCAAGAGAACAAGCATGTATTTTATGGGATGGTGAATGGATGGATGAGAGATAGGATAGTGATAGATAATGGATGAGTCTTAGTACACAAGGTTCCTGAATTACCAGGTTTTCAGCAAAGTACCTATCCAAGGCGCCTGAATTGCCAAGTTTTCACCATTGGACGCTTATTTCTCTTTACTATTTTTTTGTATTTTTCAAAAGCTGGGTATACCAAGGATCTTCAAGCATAGAACTTCTTGAGATGAATGATGTTAGTAGGATCATTCAAGAGTTCTCCTTCCAGTGTAGATATCTGATAGGCTCTAAAGAAAAAGGAAGCAATGACATCATAAGGACCAAGCCATGTAGGTTCAAACTTGCCTTTCTTTTCTCGATATGTTTGGACTTTCATGTTTTCTTTGAGGACCATGTCACCTAGCTGAAAGTGTTGTGGAAGCACCTTCTTGTTGAAATTACTTTTGAGATGAGTTTGGTAGACTGTGAGATGGTCATAGGCTTGTTGTCTCTTCTCATCTAAGAGATCTAGCTGGGTGAGCCTAGCTACTCTGTATTCTTCATCTGATATTTTCCCTCACAAAGATATGCGTAGTGAGGGAAGTTCAACTTCTATAGGTAATACTGCTTCGGTACCATTGACTAAGGAGTATGGGGTTGTTCCTGTGGATGTACAGAAGGAATTTCGATAGGCCCATAGAGCTGGATTTATTTGAAGGTGCCAATCATGGCCGGAATCATTGACAACTTTCTTTAGGATTTTGAGGAGGGTTTTATTAGTTGCCTCTGCCTGGCCATTACCTTGTGGGAAATATGGGCTAGAAAAGTGGTGATGGATGCGGAGGGAAGTACATAATTATTCCATGTTGATATTTTCAAAGTTACCTCTGTGGTCGGTGAAGATGGTGGATGGGATACCGAAGTGGCAAACAATGTGGTACAAGATGAACTTAGAGACCTAAACTCTTGTAGCTAAGACTAGGGGGACTACTTCCACCCACTTAGTGAAATAATTCTATAGCTGTTATTATCCATTTATTTCCATCAGATGAGAGAGGTATGATAGTTCCAACTAGATCAAGGCCCCAACAAGCGAAAGGCCAAGGTGGTGCAATAGGCTGGAGATCCTGTGCTAGGTGTGCATAAGATTTGCGTGCTACTGACATGGGAGACACTTTCTGACAAAGTCACAGGAGTCTTCTTCAATGGTAGGCCAATAGTAACCCACTCTAAGGATTTGTCGTGCTAGGACAATACCGCTCGTGTGGGCACCGCAAAGTCCGTAGTGTACTTCTTTTAATGCCATTGCGGCCTCATTTTCATCTAAACATCAAGAGAGAGTATCGTGATAACCCCAATGATATAGGGTATTGGCTATGATAACATAGTGGGATGATTTTCGGATGAGGTTATGGCGTTGGGTATGTGTGAGGTGAGGAGATATGATACCATCGTTAAGGTAAGCATGAATTTCATGGTACCAAGGGGATTGGGGACCAACCAAGATACAAACACGATTTGAATCCTCATTCACATAGGCCGATGTGAGGAGTTGCTCGACTAAAAACTCATACTACATAGCTTCTTGGGGAATTTCCAAGAGTGAACCGATAGTGGCCATGGCATCTGTTGCCTTATTCTACATTTGAGGCACTTGTGTAAACTAAAGCTTTGTAAAATGTTGGGTCAGCTGATCAACTAGCTCTTTGTAGGGTAATAACTTTTCATCTTTGGTTTGATATTCATTTAAGACTTTTTTGATGATGAGCTGGGAATCGCCAAAGATTTGTAACTCGGTGATGTTCCATTTGGCTGCTATCTTTAATCCTGCTATAAGAGCCTCATATTCTGCTATATTGTTGGTACTAGGGAATTGTAGCTTGAAGGCTTTTGGAATATAATCTCCTTGAGGTGTGACCAACAATATTCCTGCCCTTGATCCATGAGAGGTGTATGAGCCATCAAAATAAAGTTTCCATGGGGGTTGTTCTTCAATTAGACATATATGCTCATCTGGAAATTCTGTGATCAAAGGACATGCATCTATTAGAGGTCCATCAGCTAGGTGATCTACTATAGCTTTCCCTTTGATTGCCTTTCTGTCCACATACTCGATGTCAAACTCACTTAGTAGCATAACCCATTTTGCTAGTCGTCCTATGAGTGCTATTCTAGAGAGCATATACTTGAGAGGATCAATTTTGGAGACTAGTTGGATGGTATGAATTAGCATGTAGTGGCGAAGCTTTTGAGTTGAGAAAACAACTGCCAAACAAGCTTTTTCCATAGGAGTATAATTGAGTTAATAACCAACTAGGGTTCTACTAATATAGTAGATGGCTCTTTCTTTGTCGTAGTCATCAAGCTATGCTAGAAGTTTCCCTAGAGCAGTAGGTGTTTCTGATATGTATAAGATCAAGGGATGACCAGGAACTGGTGGAACCAAGATAGGGGATTGGTGAGATACTGCTTGAGCTGATCAAAGTTGCACTGACATAAAGGATCCCACTTGAAGTTCTCATCCTTATTTAGTAAATGTGAAAATGGTGTACACTTATCTGCAAGCTGGGAGATGAAGTGTTGAACGGATTGGAGCTTTCCTTGAAGAGAGTGAAGTTGTCACAGTGTCTGGGGAGGAGGCATGTCTAGGACAGCCTTGACCTTCTTGGGGTCGATCTCTATACCTCATTTAGAGACTATAAAGCCTAGAAGCTTGCCAAATGTGACCCCAAAGACACACTTCTTGGGATTCAGCATGAGATGATATTGGGCTAACCTATCAAAGACTTTCTCCAAGTTAGCGAGATGATCCATGAAGGTGTGAGATTTGACTAGGATATCATCCACATAATCCTCCAAAATGCTATGGATAAGATCATGGAAAATGGCTATCATAGCTCTTTGATAGGTAGCCCAAGCATTCTTTAGGCCAAAAGGCATCATGGTGTAGCAAAAGGTTCCCCAAGGGGTAGTGAATACTATCTTATGCTAATCCTCTTTTACAAGCTTGACCTGATTATACCCAAAAAATCCATCCATAAGGGACAAAATTTCATGTCTAGCTATAAGATCTACAATCATATCTATGTTGGGCAAGGGAAAATCATCCTTTGGATAAGCTTTGTTAAGATCTCTAAAATCAGTGCAGATTCTGATGTCACCGGAAGGCTTAGTGACAGGGACCATGTTGGAGATCCACTCTGAGTAGTCGATAGGTCAGATAATCTTAGCAGCTAACATTCTTTCAAGTTTAGCTTTGACCAGTAATGCCACCTTGGGGTGCATTTTTCTAAGCTTTTGTCTGATGGGCTTGATCTTTGGATCGACTACAAGATGATGAACTACAAGCTTTGGATCAAGTCTTGGAATGTCCTGATATGACCATGCAAATCCTCTAATATTCTCTCTTAAGACCTCAAAGAGGAGGTCAGCTTGGTCTTGTGATAGGGATGCAGCAATGTGAGCAAGTCTAGGGATCTTTGAAGAACCAATGTTGACTTCTCTAGTATCCTCTATTAGAATAGATGACACCTCTGGTCGATTATCTTGAGGAGGTAATACTAAATCCTCATGTTGTGCTTGTGGCTTTGGATTTTCTTGCTGAGGGGCTTTATTCGTTACCTTAGCTAGTCCTGGTTTCACCTTAGTTCCAGTTTTGGGTGTATCGGAACTAGGTTGGGGATTTTCTCCAAAATACCCCTTGGGATCTAGCTTATAGATATAGGTAGAATCTGGCTTTGTCTGCTTGTGAGGTGTTTCAGCTCCCATGAATCTTAGAAGTGCTTCCTCTGATGTGAACTCATCAATGTGTATGACACTTGGTTGGTCCCAATCTATGAGTTGTGGGTGAGCGAGTGGTAGGTCAATGAGATGGATGGATAGTTCTTGGAGAATAGAGTTTCCTAGGAAGATTTGGTCTGGGATATCGTCGTAGGCTCTCTTTTCAACTTCCTCAAGAATGTCTTTGATTTCGACAAGGTCACGGTGGATGTTTGAAAAAGCATGACCATTCTTGTTGGTGCCCCCAGTTGTGGGTATGCCAAAGCCAAGACCTTACTTCATTTCCCACTTATGTGCTTCGATGGGACATTGCATGCCCCTTTCTTCTGGTCCTAGTCCACCACCTTGATAGTTCCATTTTTTAGCAATGAGCTTATGTTCTTGGGGATACTTCTGGCTGAAGTGATCAAGGCGTGCTTGATTTCTTGGAGGTGCATCCTTATGTAACCAATTGTTCATATCTGGAGTGAGCTCTTCATTAAGAGGGGTTTTTGAGGAAACAAAGGTGGTTAGACCAAACTGTTTGTATCGAGGAGGTGGAATCTCCCTAGCTTTGTGATATGTCGACCGTCCATGGGTATTTGGATCAAGTGGGATTGCTCCGATAGCAAATGCATCTGATAGACTATATTCTTCACAGCCTTTGCTGTTGATCTTTACGGTAGACAGGATGGAGGCGAGGATGGTTTTTGTGTCATTACAAGTGTGGGATGAGCTAGCGATGGCTGTACCGATGTCTATTTCAGGGCAATGGTTTGTATATGAAGCTTCAACCACATTGCAGTAAGCAAAGGGTTTTGGATCAGCATGGATGGTCACCTCAGTGCCCTGATGCAAAAATTTGATGCACTAATGGTAGGTGGATGGAACGGCCTTTATAGCATGAATCCATGGGTGACCGAGGAGGATGTTAAATGGTAGGTTTAGATCAACAACATGGCAAACTATCTCTTGGATGTCCGGCCCAACCTTGATTGGTAGAAAAATAGTTCCTTCTGTGGTTCTTTTCCAAGTTGTCATAAGCTTTGATGGTGATAACTTCACTGATCATATCTGCCTCGGTATACCTAGCTTGTTTTATGAATTTTAGGGTGCAAATATTCAAGGCTGATCCATTATCTATCATTACTTTTTTCACAGCAAAATTGGATACCATGATGGCTATGCAAAGCAGAAGGGTGTGATCTGGCTCGACTACAGGTATGTTGGTGGGTTTGAATGATAGGGCACATGAGGAGGATAGGTGTCCAACAAGATTATGAAAATCAGTAGCATTGATATCAGAAGGGACACGAGATTCTATGAGAGCACTATCAAGGATGTGTTTGTATACAGGACTAGTGCAGAGAAGGTCTAAAATGGAGATTTGGGCTGGCATGTTCCCAAGGTGTTCCAACATATTGTACCGGCTTTTTGATGGAGCTGATGGTGCTGATGAAACTGGTGGGCCTGCAATGTTAAATCGCGCTCTTCGAGTGGTAACTGCACACTCATTGTCTGGTCCTCGGATATTGATAACATTGATAGAAGGCTCTTTCTCAGATATAAAACCTATAAGGCTACCATTGTCTATATAGGATGAAGTGTGGTCATTGTTCTTCCCATGTTGTTGGTCTGGCTGGCGGTTGTTGGTGTTGTTTTGGATAGGTGCTTTTCCAGGATTTTGGTTGTTGTGCGGAGGAAAAGCATTTTGATAAATCTGTAAGCCTGCATTGGGAGAGGTTTGGGCACCAACAGTGATTTCTTTCCGATCAATGAGATCTTGCACATAATCTTTCAGTTTCATGCATCTGAGGGTGGTGTGACCATTTATCCTATGGAACCTGCAATACTCATTGTCCTTGTACCATGTAGCTTTGGATTGGCTTGGATCAATTTGCTGGGTAGGAGGAAATTTGATGAGGTTTTCCTTAGCCAATTTCTCAAAAATGACATCCAATGGCTCACCAAGGGGCATATAGTTTCTAGGTGTAGGTTGGAATCTGGGTTTTTTCCCTGCACCTACATTGATGGCATTAGCTTGATTGTTAGACCATTGAAAGTTGGGTCTTGTGTTGTGGTTTTCATAGCTTTGGTTATTTCATTGTTGGTAATTGATAGCTTGTTGGTTGTTTGGTTGATATGGTGGGTTAGACTAGTTTTGAGAAGGACCAACAATATTCACATGTCTGGTGTCAGTAACCCCATCTATTGCAACATGCTTGTTTTTGTTCCAATACCTAGACTTTTCATTGGAATGTGAATTATTTTGGTTGGCGTCTTTGTAAATCTTGACCACACCATCTTTAATGAGTCCTTTCTCAAGGATCATTCCTTTCTCTTTGATATCCTTATAGGTCTGCAGACAGTTCATGGTCATGTGGTGAGCCAAACTGGGATGGGCATTATCAATAAACATTTTCACCACATGGCGTTCTGGCAAGGTGCAGGATATGCGGGTGGTAAGGGTTTGCCATCTTTGTAGGTATTTAGCAAGTCTTTCTCCACCCTTTTTCTTAGTGTGGAAAAGATCAACTATTGATAGTTCTGTTTCAACAAGATGGGCATATTGGGCTACGAATGCCTCAGATAATTTAGAAAAGTTTTTAATTGTGTCATAGGGGATTCTGTAAAACCATTCAAGAGCTAGTCCAGCCAAGCTTTTGGGAAAGAGGTGCAAGAGGAAGACATCATTGTATGCCACGTCCTGGCAGTGCAAGTAAAATTCTTTGATATGTGTGACAGGGTCTCCTTTTCCTCTGAATTTGTCAAATTTGGGTACCTCAAAGTGTTTGGGAAATGGTGTCATGGTAATGGCTCTGTCAAATGGGTAAGGACACACATTCTCAAACTTGAATGTCTTCAGATCATTCCCTTCTTCGATATCTTTCAGAGCTGTCTTGATTTGCTCCCATTTTGAATTGATAGGTGATGGCTGGGGTGCCCCGAATGTAGGAGTGCCTTGAGGTAGGTATGTGCTAGATGGGGCCACTGAATATGGATGGCTATGAGGGATTTTCTTATGGGAATTGTACATTATTTGGGTAGCTGCATGGTGGATGACAGGTTGCTGAGGGGGAGGTGGTGCATATTGCTACATGTGTTGCGAGGCTTGATGTTGATGTGGGATTTGAGGTTGGGATTGAGGAACATAAGCTAGCTATGGGATAAATGGATTGCTTTGTGGAGGTAAGGTATAAGATGGTTGTGAAGCTTGGGGAAAGGATCAAGGGGCTTGTGGGGTTTGACCAAGGTATGTGGGCTGCACCCCCATTTGGGATGGTACCTGCAAATAATTGGTGGTTGGCTGGATTGGTGGATTACCTCCTAGAAGTGGCATTGAAAAGTAGTTGGTAATAAGAGGTAATGGATTAGTTGGTGGTGGAGGTGGTGGAAATTGAAAGCTTGGGAATGGAATTGATGGGGTTTGATAGCTTGGTGGCTAGTTTTGGAAGCTTGGTAGAGTGGTGGTGGGAGCTGGGGTCACTTGCGAGCTTGGCAGAAAATTGGCAGTAGCTTGTGGGATTTGATAGCTTTGTGGAGTGAGGGTAGTAGCTTGTGGATTTGTGGCTGATTGTATTGAGCTCCCAAGACCTAATGGAAATGATGGGATTGTGGTTTGGGCTATGGTGAACAAGCTGGGGGTGATGAAAGGTTGATTACTTGGCCCCAAGGGTGGCACCCCTGTTGTATGTTGGCCAAAGATGCTAGCACTGATTTGGGAGATGGGTGGATTGGGAAGGTTGGGTTGGGGAGCAGCAGCAACAATAGTGAAGGGGGTGAATGGTGAGGTGTATTGGGTAAAGGGGGTTTGGAGCGGAGAGGTATGAACCAAGGATGGAGTGGTGGTGGCTGGGTTGGCTTGCGGCATGGAGATTTCAACTTGGGTGGATGATGGTATGTTTGGGTCTGTTGGATCATATGGATTGGCTGGAGGCTCTTCTTTTGGCATATATTGAGGATAATTTGGATCATAAGAGCCTATGGGTGGTGGCAGCTGCCCAAACAATGGGTGAGATGGATCTGATAATGGAGGGGGTCTTCCAAAGTCAAAGGTTCCTACATTGTCCCTTCGAAAATTAGCCATGATTGTCTCTTTATTCTTGTCTATAATGGCAATAACCAATACTGCATTTCCTAGTTGGTTCATGAAAGCTTCAATGACAGTAGGTGATGGCATAGCTTTTTCTGGGCTAAAAGATGGTTGAGTGCTCAAGGGGGGTGATGTTGTTCGATCCAAATGGTAGGGCTCCATTGTTTTTTTCTTCTTGGCTAAGCGAGTGACGGGTGGCATGAAAAATGCTCCTAGGGATGAGATGCAATAATGCTGATGGATGCAAAAGGGGGAAGGCTTCTCTATGCAAATGATTTCCTAGGTTGAGGCAAAGCTATATGACAAAACCTAAGGAGGATTGGGTTGGGGATTTTAACTTCAAAGATATGTTGCCAAAGCACAAAAGGTCTACTTTCCTATGTGCAAGCTTGGTGGTGACTGTGTCAACTTAAGGATAAACTGATGATCCTTTAGGAAGAACACGAGATTGACCACTTGTGGATCCCAACCTTTAGCTCAAGGTGATGAGGGATAACAAGTGACAAAGCTAGATTACCCTAGACAAAGCTCTATCAAAGGGATAACCTTGGTGAGATTAGTGGATTTGAAAGATTTTAGGAATGGCAAACTTTTGGCAAGGTGACAACAAATTTTGAAGGCTTGGATGTGCAAATTTTGGATTGCTGGCTAGATGGTTTGGTTCTAAATGAGATGGATGAGCTAATAATGCTTACAAGGATAACCTAAGATGGCTGGCTTTTCTACAAAGATGACTCTAAAGTGAAGCTTATCCAAGAAGATGTGGAGAAACAAGGGTGTCTAATCATAGAAATCATGCCTAGTTGGTAAGGCATAAGCAGGATTAACTCCCGGGTGTTGGCTAAATTTGATGGTGTGCTCTAACCAGGCCTCTTGAATTACTTTGTCAGTAGCTTTTTCCTCTGCTTTGTGGAGTTTGGAAATTCGTGGGCTTGGTGTTATTTCTTTTCTCTTGGCTGAAAGTTCTTGTTATGCTAGAGATGGCTTGAGTTTGACCTTGTGAAACTTCTTTTTGGGTTTGGGTTGTTCTAACATAAATTCTTGAATTTGCTTGGCTTTGAGAGATCTCAGTTGTTTTGCTTCAACTTGTTCAACTTCTAAAATAGGCAGTGACTACACTAAGTGTGCCCTAAGCTAGGATTGACCAAGTTTGGCAAACATTCATTCAATAAATAAAATAAAATCAAGCAATAGATAGGAACACCTAGATAGAAGTTTGTGGCTCTCAGAATGTGATACTTGCACCGAAGAGTGTGTATGTTGTACAAATGTTTTGATCAGTCACTTCAAACACATTAACATCCTAGATGGTTGTCTGCAAGGCTGATAGTGTTGGGAGTCCTCGATATACGCAAGGTACGTGAGGCCCAAATCTATAGATGAGACCAAAAAGATGTCACACAGCCGAGAGGAGTGGTAACCCACTTCTCCTCTTTCACTTCTCAAGGGTATAAAGTTCCTTAAGGCTTAGCCCGAATGATAAAATCTTGATCCCAAGAGAGGTGTCTTTCGATTCACCTCTCGATTCTTATACTCCGCTGGAACGCTGGAGTTGAGGTCATCCAAGGGGTGATGAAATCCCCAACTAGGCCTCCTAAAAAGAAACAAGGTTTTGGATACTAATCTTATGCACCCAAGATGGCCTCGAAAGATGACAAGGGGAGAGAAGACTTGGATGATCTTGGGCTAAAAAACACGCTTGTTCTTTTACCAACTCTTATGTGTGCTAATCTAGACTTTGCAAGCACTCATGTTTAAGAGACAATGTTCAATTCCAACTTGAAGTGCCAACAAAAGTAAATCAATCGAAGAATGCAAACAATAAGAAGAGTTAGGCTTAACAAAAGCAAACTCGCATGCCCGGAGGCCCTCCATGTCAAGTATCAATTAATTTTTTTTAAGGCATTCAAGATTGCGTGTGAGTTTGTTTTAAGCCCAAAACAAAAGTGTGTGAGATTTGATTTCAAGCGCATGCCCGGAGGCTCTCCACGTCAGTTGTTGGTCAATTTTAATGCCCAAACTTGAAGTGTGATCGATTTAATCTAGAGTTTTGGTCATTTAAGAATTTTGATAAAGTTAAAGCAAATGTTCAAAGACCAAGTGAGTTAGTTAGATTGTGGAATATTTAACACCTTTTTCAAGTAGACCCATCCCCATAAATGGCGTTGAGATTGCAACCAATAATTGAATTGATGGGTGATTAGAAAAGAGGTGAGTCCAAAGAACTACTCAAATTGATTTTTGAAAATTTACATTTAACTTAAAAAAGTTTCTTAATTGTCCAAAAATCAAATTTTGCCCAAATTGCATGCAAAAGGGAGATTTGTTTGTTCTTTTTAATGCACCAAATGAAGTGTTTGATATTGCAATGGTTAATTGATCCTTGGCATTCAAGATTGGATTTGTTTTTTTAAGCATGCATTCCAAGGAAAATTGATTTTAATCCATGGCATTCAAGAGTGTGTTTTGAGAAACATTCATTCAATGGAAAATGTGTTTAACCATTCAAGTTAATTTTAGCAACATGCATTCAAAGACAAATGGTTAAACATTCAAGTTCATTTTTTAGCAACATGAGAACCTACAAGAAACATGGTTAGTAGTTCCATATGTGCTCCAACCTGCAATGAGACAAAAAAAAGCAATTTATTTAGTTACCCAAAATCTTCAAAAATGAGAGCTTATCTATGGGAAAAAAAATTTTAACTTTTTTTGCTATCTTTCTTACACATAAAAATGCTTAAAATGGTCTAAATCCTACAAAACCACTAGAAGTGCAACAGAGACAGGCAAAGATGACAGTTCATCAGGCACAGACGCCAAACTGTAGAGACGCTGATCTGCAGAGACGCTAATCTGTCGAGACAAAAAAGGAAGAGGTAGAGATGGCAGATTAAGTTGGCGACAGCGGAAACGATAGTTCAGGTTGCAGAGACGATAGAGTAGCCAACAGAGGCGCTGATCTACAGAGACGACAGTCCAGGATGCGTAGATGACAGTCGGAGATGCCAAACTGCGCAAATGATAATTTGGTTGCAGAGACGACAGTTTGCAGGCGCAAACGCCAAACTACAGAGATGACACTCCGCAAAAAAAAAAGCTGAAAAATGCAGTTCCAGAATTTTTTTTTTAATTTTTTTTTTTTTGGATTTTTGAGGCTATGTCTTCTTCCCAAGTGCGTTCTTTAACCTGCAAAAATAAGTAGAACACCCTACAACCCACTCAAACAACAAGAAACATTAGATTGTTAGAAAAAACAAAATATAGATCGAAATAGATGATTAAATGACCCATAGTGGGGTCCCACCGGGCATGCCAAAATGTAGAACAAGATTTAGTATGCAAAGAACATTAACAAATAAAGTAAACATTCACAAACCAAAACTAAATTCACATATATGTTTAGATAAAGAAAAGCAAAACAAAAAGTGCAAACCTCACAAAAGAAAACACTCCATGCTTTCTTGATTCTATAGATGTGTCCTTTTGATGTGGATGTATGCTCAAGATGCTCAAAAGTTGCTTCAATGGAGGTGGATAATGGAAAATTGGTAGCTTTTTGAGCTCTCAATTTGGCATTATAAGGGTAAGATTGATGACTTTGGTTTTCAAAATAGCATGGTAACTTTAGCTCAAAGATTGTTGATGAAATGGCTTGGGATGGGATTCAATTTATAAGCCAAGGGGTAGAGGGATGGAGGGATTAGATGCAAGGATGGGGAGATGGTTAAGGAGGGCTAAGATGCACTCAAAGGGGAGCACATGGATTGTGCTTGTTTAGCACCAATGGGAAGGTGACACTAGTCACAAGGAGGATGAGTGTGAGAGGGTAGGGTAAAGGGTTGGTTAAAGGCATGATGAGTGGCATTGATTTTGTAAGAGAGATGTAGAGGAATGAGTGTGGAAGAGGAAAGAGTGTGGAAGATGGATGTAAGAGTCATGAGTGGGCTTGTAAGAGTCTTTTATGGTTTGTAAGAGCACTCATGACTTGGTGGTTGGGATTTTTGAGGGGAGACTTTGGTTTGGTTTAGGAAAGTCTTAAACTTGTTTACAGAATGTGACAACATTAAGGGGTGGATTAGGCTTGGGTTTAGGATTAGATTAAGGATGTTAGAGATGTGCAAGTGGATGGCATTAATGAGGGTGGGTAAGTTAGTGGCTAAGCTAGGTTAGCATGGGTGGATGGGGTGGATTAGGCTAAATGAAGGATTAGGGATAAGTTAGGGGTTTTTAGATTTGAGGATTTTATCTATCAAATAGATTTATTTAATAAATGGGGATTTTTGGAATTAGATAGAAGAATAGGATTTAATTGATAAATGATAGGTTATTTGATTTATCAATTAGGACTATAGACGATTAATTAAATTAATCAGCTAGGGGATGTCAAAGGATTAATTAAATAGGAATTTAATTAATGATGCCTTTAGAGATGGCTAAATTAGATTACCAAAGTGGTATAATCAAATTTAGGTGTCTACACCTAGTACCTTTCACTAACAATATCACTTGGTAACTCATGACTCAATCTAGTCTCACAAGTTCCACATGTCAACACCTCATATTCTTTCTTTTCCTAAATATCAACCACTTTTAATTTGTGAGATTACGAAAATCATTGATCTTCCTCTAAATCTATGGCTATAAAGATGCACCTCCTTCAAGCTATTTTGGAATGGTAACTAGGCCCACAAGGATATGTGTCATCCTATCTTGTTCTCACATTCCTTAAATAATTAACACTTTGAACTTGCAAAAATATGACAACCCTCGATCATCACTTGAATTGACAATCAGGGTAAGAGATTCATAATGACTTTGAAACAATTCTACTTGTGAAAGCTGGCATATTATAGAAAACATTTTAAGATAACACTTTATGGTGTGACACATAAAGACATCAATGTGTCACATTTTTGCATCTCTTAAATAAATATCATCTCATATTTGTGAGAAAGTAACATCCATTGATTTAATGAGACATCAATGGTTGTCATAAAAGATGAACTTATGTATTTCCTTAGGTCCTACTAGACAAGTGTTGTTTTGTCACTTTCTCACTTTTGTTAAAATCTTCACATCTTGGATTTTATAAGAAATCAACATCAATCAATCTGGGAGCAAATTAACGGCTGTAATAACAACTCACCAAAATGGTTATAACTAAGAAAAAATAAAGTATGGACAACCAATGACATGAACCTAGGCTGAAAAAGAGTTGCAAGTTAGGGCAAAACAACCCAATTGTGAAAGACTTTTTTTCGAATAATTAGATCAATTAGACAGTGTTAGGTCCCCTTTTTAAATCTCCTACCTCAACTTGAAAAAGGTGTGGTTAACAGTTTTTTAAGGAAACCTGTTGCACAAGCAATGTTAGGGCTTGATAATTAGGACATTTCTAGGGAATAGTTAATCATGAGAAAAACCTAGATTTTCTCAATGAATTTCAAGGATTTCTACTAGGTGAAAAAAAACATGCCATTAGTGGCTCTATTTGGGGATGATGAACAAAACATGTTCATACGGGGGTGTAGAATACCTAGAAGAAGCACACCATGTACTTGGAAAAAATGATAACTTTCTCAAGGAGAAACACACACACTAGGAAACACAATAGATATATACAGAGGGACAAAACATATATACAAAGATTCACAAAATATACACAAGCTTAAACTATTGTTCATGGAAAGAAAATTACCTTCAACAAAAGTACTTCTTCAAGAATTGTCCATGGACTAGAAATTCAAGAATGTCACCTAATAATTCCTTCAAAATATAAGAATCCTCACCCCATGTGGATTCAATCAAATAGGGCCCCAACCAAATGGCATCAAATTTTCCATGCTTTCCTTTATCTTCAATTCTTGCATTCCACATTAAGCTTAGGTCTTCAGGCTAAAGTTTTCTTTCCATTTCCTTTTTGTCATATAAGTGCTTTGCTTGCAACTGTAATATTGAATTTCTGGTAGAGGCTTCTTTTGTGGTTTCAATCAATCCTACCAATTCATCCATTCTCAATTGCATGTCATCTACAATAGCATCATCATACATCTGGATATAATTGTATAGCCCTATTAGGTTATTTTTTCTTGAATCCCATGATATACTATATCAAAATGTATAACACTTATTGCCCTTTCAACTGCTACCCTCTTAGCCCATACTACCAACTAGAGCTTGGAATTCCATGCTTTTTTATTAACATATAATGTCCTCTTGATGATCTTCAACAAGATTTTATTTGTTTATTTTTCCTATCCATTTCCTTGTGGATGGTAAGGAGATAATGGTGATCTTGTAATATTATATTTATCACAAAAATTTATAAATTCTTCAAACCTAAAGCACATGGCATTATCAATCACAATATTTTTAGGACATCCAAATCTAGTTATTATGTTATTCAATAAAAAATGTTCCCCACTTTACTAGTAGGCTTCCTAGTGGGAATAACCTCCACCCATTTGATGAAGTAATCTATTGAGCTACTAGTATCCAAGAATAACCAAAATTGGACTTAGTTGATATTTCTCCTATGAAATCCTTTCCCCACTACTAGAAAGGAGCTTTTACCTCTATTTATGTTAGAGGGATATTTCCAAAAAAATAGTATTCCAAAAAGTATCTAGCAAGAATAACATTTCTTAACTAAAATATATGCATCTTTAAAAAAATTGGTTCACCAAAATCCAACTTTCTGTTGGCATTATGATACATTTTTGTCATTAGTTACAACACTTATTAGATTCTGAATGCTTACCGAGCTCTCACCGGACATTCCTTTGTAAGCCAAGCTTTACCTAGTTCTCAGTGTTTACCGAGTGATCGAGATGAACAAAGAAGTCAGTTTTTACCTAGTGATCGAGGTGAACAAAGCAGCCAGTGTTTACCGAGTGTTCGAGGTAAAGAAAGGAATCAGTTTTGACCGAGTGAAGATGTACTTAGTATTGAACAAGAACTTCGTGATAACTGAGCTCCTGAGGTTATCAAGGAAATTAATTTTACCGAGCTCAGACGGTTATCAAGGAAACTAACTATCACCGAGTCACAAGGTTCTATCGAGTGTTTCCTTTGATCACCGAGCTACAGTTCAGATAGAAGTGTTCACCGAGTGACATCTCTTCTACCGAGTCTCTAGTGGTTATCGAGTTTAGAACTACTTGAAGTGTTTAGTATGGACCGTGCCTTCACTTCTACCAAGTGCATGACGATGCCGAGTAATGCAGTGGACGCCGAGTATCAGAAGGACACCGAGTCAGTTCAGTGAACCCGAGTTTTTACCTTGGGCTGACTTTGTATAGAGATTTGCACTTGTTGTTTTGGCCAACCTTGCATGTATTGTTTATTTGGATGGTATATATATGCAATGTATTGTATCATTCAAATGTAATGGTAATGAATGAAAATGTGAAAGTGTGAAAGAAATACATGCGTGCGAAAGTATGTGTGCTGAGTTGTGAAGGTATTCAGCAAGGTCAAGTTTTGGAGCAGAAAAGTTTTATCTATCACATCAAGGTGAATCAGAGCATAGCAGATCTTATCAGCAATCAATTGTAATCAGATCCACTGTTTCATTCTAACAGGTGAATCAGTTTTTGTAAATCCTTTAACAAGGTACACTTAACAGTCTTTTATAAATCTCCTAACAGAGTGCATACTTTATTGTATGTTTGTAAATCCTCTAACAAGGTGGATCTAGCAATCCTTTGTGCTCCTAACAGGGCAGATCACCAGAAGAGGTCATTGTAAGCCTTAACCGGCCAACTTCATACTGCAGTAACGAAGCTTTGTGGGTTTCATCCCCACCCCAGTTTTACTTTCTATTTGGAAGGTTTCTGGGTCACCAAATCTGTGTGTTCAAGTGTTGCAAATGATTTTGTTTCATGCTTACAGTAGGTTACTTGGATGAATGGTGAATATATCAGTATGCAGTTTTATTGTTTAAAATTTTAAAAGTTACTGATTCACCCCTCCCCTCTTAGTAACTTGTCATATCTTGAATATTTCCAACACTTTCATTAGTTTGTGGGCAGTGGTTTTTTTCATGTAATGACCTCCACATAATCCTAAGTGCATATTAGCAAGTACCTTTTCTAATTCCTTATGATTAATACATTTCATAAGTATCCCTTCAAAATTTCTTCACCACATACTTCCATTAGTAATGATATATCTAATTGCATGCAACTTCACCAATCTTTTTTCATCATCAGTTAGATGGGTTGGACCCTCCAGGTGTTGTAAATAGTATATAATATCTTTGTACCAATCACAATCATCCATATCACATGTATCGGATATGAGGTCTTCACATACAACATTTATTTGGTTAGCATCCAAATTTGACTGGGCCATCAATTTTGGTAATCCCTAGCCTCTCACTAGCTTAGTAATTTGGATTCAATATTGAACTCTTCAATTCTATTAATCCACTTGCATCTCCTACCAGACACTTCTTGTTGGGAGAATATATCTTTGACCATTGCACTAGAAAAAATGCAATTATGATGGCACCAACAATATAAAATCTAAATGCTTTAATAGCTTTGGAAAATACATATGTCTACTTCTCATTAATCTCATATTTTAAATCTATGGGTTGAAGTGAATTACAAAAAAATGCAATGGGTTGTTCACATCTATCCTCATTCTTTTAAGGTAAAATTTTTGAGCTCACTTGAGATTCAAAGGATATTCTAGTGTTAACCAAGCTCAAAGAAAGAGTCTATTGAGATCAGTCGAGCATTAAAGAAAATTCTACAAGGAACAATTCTTAACCATGCTCACTTAGTTACCAAAGGGGATTTGTTGGAACACATTGTCTACCAAGTTCACTCGACATACAAAGGAAATTTGGATGGATTTAGTGCTAACCAAGCTCACTCAGTTACCAAAGGATGTCTGAAGAAAGTTTTATGAGTTAGTGTTGAACAAGCTAGGTCAACTAACAAAGGATTTTCTTAATATAACATGTTTGGTTTGATGAATTTATTTGTTAATTCTAGCTGAGTTAAGGGATAAATATTAATTATTTGAAAGTGTATTCAAGTTGACTTGACAAGGTAAATGATATAAGTATAAGGTCAAGTTATGGGATTGAATTTACGAGCATGGAAGAGAAGAATATGAGAAGAGGAAGTGAATTTGAAGGATAATAGAGTATCTTGAGTTGACTGAGCTACAAAGATTAATTTGATCAGGGAAGATCAAGTATTCCAGCCAGAATTGAGATCTAAAATCAGCAAAGAAATTTTGCATCAACAATCAGGTCATATCAATGTTACTCTCTAACAATTGTAGTAGTGAATCAAATATCTTAACAAAGTTATCTTAACAACTATTTTGTAAATCCTCTAACAAGGTGGCATTCCTAGATTGAGGTATTTGAAGACCTCTAAAAAGGCCACTACTAATAGGGTGATCTAAATCCTCTAATAGGGTCACACCTAACAGTTTCTTTTGTAACTTTTAATAGGGTTGGCTCCTAACATGGCTCACTTCAAAAGAGTCAAAAATAGTAACTAGCTACAATTGGTGGTTTTTCCAAATTGGGTTTCCACATTAAATCTTGGTATCTCTTGTGTTCAAGTTATTTGCTTTATGTTTCTTCAACTAATTTAATTATAGTTAATAACACTAAAAATCTTATTAAGTAAAATTGCAGTGCTTGCTTAGTGACAATAATTCTTAGTGTTTGCTGAGTGATTCTAGTGCTAACCAATTTATAGTAGTATTTCACTTTTAGCAGAGTATTGATTTTGATTTGTATTAACATCTAAGGAACCTAGGATTTATTTTTGTAGTAATTGATTTACCACTCTCCTCTTAGTTACTCATCATATATTTCTAACAATTGGTATCAAAGGTTTAGGTTCTTGTAGAGAAGGTTTCAAGGACCTAAGCTAAAGATCATGATGTCTTATAGAAGAGATATTCCCAAGATAAATAGAGATAACTTCCAGGCATGGAAGGAAATCATGAAGCTACATATGGCAACAATTGGAGACAGAAGCCTAAAATATCTAAACAACAAGTATGTTTCACCTCAAGGACCTTTGTTTGTGGATGAGATTGTGTAAAAGAAGAATCATAACATCATGATGATTGACATTGCTTCTACTCTCAATTATGCTAAATTTGATGAAGTGAAATATTTTGGTATTGCTCATGAAATATTGATCAAGCTGAAAGATATCTGTGGAGGTGATAAAAATGTAAGGAGAGTGAAGGAATAAATTCTTAGAGGAAAATTTTGATCAAATGAAGATGAGAGAAGATGAGAACATTTTACAACATAATAAAAGAATCAAAGCTAGTGTAAGTGCAATCAGAGCCTTAAGAGGAAAGATAGATGATGTGACAATGGTAAGAAAGGTACTTAGAACTCTTCTTCCTATTTATGCAATTAGAGTTTCAACTGTTCAAAAATGATATAACTTTGGATGTAATTATGGGAAGGTTGACAGCCTTTGAGTTAGATAACTATGATAACTATGCTCCTAACTCTAGTAACATTGAGTTTTCTTTTCAAGCTAATATATATCACTCAAAAATAAATCTACAAATTCTAAAAGAAAAAGGTTGGATGGTGAAGATGAAGATGATCTTGAAGTCATTGAAGTATTTCTCGCAAGAAGATTCCCCAAAGGAAAAGGAAAGTATAAAGGAAAAATAGCTTTGATTTTCTTTTCTTGTGAAAAAGTTGGTCGCATTTCTGCAAGATGTCCAAATAGAAAAGGAAAATAAGGAAACAAACATGACAAATATAAAGGCAAGAAAGATTTCAAAAGTTACAAAGATTGCAAGGGTAAAGGTAAGAAATCATGCTATATGGCTAAGGATTCTTATAGTAGTGATTAAGATGAAATGGTTTACATTGTTGTTAAGGATGAATCAAATGATGAGAATGATAAGATGGCCACTATATCACATGTTAGCAAGAATGATACATGGATCATTGATAGTGGTTATTCTCACCAATGACTGGTGATAAATCTAAATTTGAGCACTTGGAGCACTATGATGGTGGGAGTATCAAATTTAGAAATGATCAACCTTATTATGTGAAAGGAAAAGGTTGTATTTTTTCAACTAATGAACTTAGATGTGATAATGATTATTGGGTTGAAGGCCTGAACCATAATCTACTTAGAGTGGCACAGTTGAGTGACATTGAATTCAAGGTAGAATTTTTGAATAGAAAGGCCAAGTGATGCATGGAGAGAGAAAGTGACGAAAATTAGAGGAGAAATAATAAAAAAATAAAAAGGAGAAAAGAAAGGAAAAGGAGATTTCTATTTTCGAGGCGCATAGGTGGCGTAAGAAGAAAAATAATAAAAATAGTTGTCATTCCATTAATCAAGGTGTATAGGTGGCAATTTAGAAGTTTGTGGAAAGATCCTTAAATCATGTATTTAATATTTGTTGGGTGCTTAGTTGTATTTGGGTGGGAATTTAATATTTATTTAAAGGTAGTTGTATTTACCTTTTATCCCACATTGCTTGTGTTTGTAATGTCTTAGGTTAGAAGTGCCTATTTAAGAAAGGCCTATTATCATTTGTAATCAAGTTCAAGAAGTTCAAGAAATGGAAGCTCTTCTAATGGAAGTTGGAGAAATAGAAGCTCTTCAAGACAAGCTCTTCAAGTAGAAGCTCTTCGGATGTAATTTCTTGTAGAAGCTCTTAGCAAGCAATCTCTCTTATATTGTAAGAATTTGGAGTTTTTTTTTCCATTTAGAGAATATTCTAATGAATTTCAAGTATTAATGGAAGTTTTATGAAGCATTTTGTCATCTCTCTTGTCTCCATATTATTGCATTTTTGGTTGTGAGTTGGTACGGGTGGTGTGGCCCGTCATCACCAAGCTACTAGATGGAAAAGGAAATCTAGTTGGGATTGAGAATCAAATAAGAGGTAATCTATTCTACTTAGATCGAACTAAAAATTTATATTTTATAGCTCAAGTAGAGGAAATTTGGCTATGGCATAAAAGGTAATGTCATGTGAATTTTGATAACCTAATGAACATAAGAAAGAACAAAAGGGTGATAGGCATTCCAAGCATAAAGAAACCTGATATAGGTATGTGCAAAAATTGTCAAATTGGAAAGATGGGAAAGACAAGTTTTAAAAGAAAAAACTATCATTCATAAGAAGCCTTAGAGTTGGTTCATATTGATCTTTGTGGACCCATTGGCATAGGAAGCTACTATGGAGATAAGTATTTCATTTTTTTGTTGATGATTATTCTAGAATGATGATAGTTTTGCACTTAAACGATAAATCTAAAGATTTTTAGAAGTTCAAGTGGTATTTGGCTAGAGTTGAGAAAGAAATAGGAGAGAAGATAAAATGTTTAAGATAAGACTGAGGAGGAGAATTCAAATCAAATGATTTCAATGAATTTTGAAATGAAAAAGGAATTAAAAGATAGGTATTTGCACTTGGTACACCTTAGTAGAATGGCATAAAAAAAAGAAGAAATAGATCAATGATGGATTGTACATGAGCCTTGATGATAGAGAAAGATGTTTGCAATCAAGTATTGGAAGGAAGAAATCAATACTATAGTTCATACACTAAACAAAGTTTAATTAAAGGACACAAATAAGACACCTTATGAACTATCATAGTATGGCTATAAACCTAGTTTTTGTTATTTCAAAGTATTTGGAAGTGAATTTTATATCTTGAAAGATTTAAGGAAAGGAAAATTTTATGTGAAAAGTGATGAAAGCATATTCCTAGGGTACTCCAATAAGAGAAAAGCATTCCAATGTCTAAATATATCTACTCACAAATTTGTGAAAAGTGCACGTGTAAAGATTCATGAGTTTATAGAAAAGACTAAAGAGAAAGGTAGAAAAGAACCTATAAAAAACCAAAATTTAGTCTATTGTAATCCTAATACATTTCCTAATATTCAAGAAAATAGAATTGGAAATCAATAATCTTCAGCTCTTGAGTCACCAAAATCTCTAGTTCAACCTAAGTTTCAACTAGTGCAACCCAAGTCATAGTTTGAAGGACCTGAGTTGTAGCCAGTGCAAACAAAGTCATCTAAAGGCCCTAAGTCATAGATAGTTGAACTTGAGCATGAAGATCATTTTGAGCCTGGTGAACCAAGTGGAACTAGTTCTAAATCCAGAATGAAGGATCCTAGACTTTCTAGATATGTTAGAAGGCATCATGCACCTAAGAAAATCATTGGAGATTAGTCAAAAGGTGCGATGTTAAAGAAAAAATTAAAAAGTACATATTATCATACCAAATTTGAACCTATAATTATTAAAGATGCATTGGATGATGAAGGTTGGATTGAGACAATAAATGAATAAATTGAGCAAATAGAAAGGAAAAAAAACCTAGACTTGTGTTCCTAGACCCAAGGATAAAAATGTAATTGACACTAAATGGGTATTTAGAATCAAGTTGAATGAAAATGGAGAATTTTCAAGAAACAAGGTAAGGTTAGTATGCAAAGGTTATGCTCAGGAAGAAGGTATTTATTATGGAGAGACTTTTTCTCTTGTTGCAAGATGAGAAGGTGTTAGGACACTACTTGCATATGATACACATAAAAGATTCAAATTTTATCAGATGGATGTGAAATCACCATTCTTGAATGGAATCTTAGAAGAGGAAGTCTACATAGAAAAATGAGAAGGTTTCATAGATCTTGGCAAAAAGGATATGGTTTGAAGATTACATAAAGCTTTGTATGGTCTAAAAACAAGTCCCTAGAGCATGGTATGAAATATTGCATAATTATTTGATAAAGATTAGTTTTTAAAGGACTAAAGATAGTAGCAGCCTATACATCAAGGAAGAAATAGAAAAGAAGGTATTATTGGCAAAAATCTTTATGGATGATACATTATTTATAGGAAATGATGACTTGCGTAAATCTTTGTTTTGAAGAAATGGGAAAAGAATTTGAAATGTCAATGTTTGGAGCAATTAAATTCTTTGTTGGCTTGTAAATTCAATAGATGAAGGATGGTATCTACATTATAGAATCAAAGCACATCAAGGAGATACTAAAGAAATTTGGAATGGAAGATTCTAGACCATTTGGAACACATGTGTCTACTAGACATAAGCTTTCCAAAAATGATGATTCCAAGGAGGTAGACCAGTCTACATGTAGATCAATGATTCAAAAACTTCAATATGTAGTGCATACAAGACCTGATATTGCATTAGCAGTAGATATGGTGGCAAGATTCCCAGCTAATCCTAAACAAAATCATATGATGGTAATAAAAAGAATCATGAGATGTTTGAAAGGTATAGAAGATTATGGTTTGTGTTATAAGAAAGGAGCAACTTTGAGTTGAAAGCATTTGTTGATGCAGATTGGGCAGGAAGTGTTGATGATAGGAAGAGAACTAGTGGAGGAGAATTATTTCTTGGAAAGAGGCTAGTATCTTGGACAAGAAAGAATCAGAACTATATCTCTCACTCTATAGAAGAAGCATAATATGTTGTAGCTGAAGTTATATGTTCCAATATTGTTTGGTTCAAACAATTGTTGTCTTACATGAAAATGGAGATCAAGGATCTAGTTTTTATCTTTTGTGATAACACCAATGCAATAAACATATCTAAAAAATTAGTGATTCATACCTAGCAATAAAATATCATTTCTTGAGAGAATCAGTGCAAGATAAGGATGTGAGATTGGAATATGTGACTACAAAAGAACAAATTGTAGACATATTCACCAAGCCATTACCTACGGATGCATTCTTGTATCTAAGAGTTAAGCTAGGGGTAATTCCTCTATCTAAAGCTCACTAAATGAAGTTTAGTGATACATCAACTAGAGCATGTTGATGACCAATCAAGTTGATGTAGTATTGTTAGAGTAGGTTTCATCTAAATCAATATATCAAGTACATGGAAACTACATTGATTTTGGTCTTTGGCATAAGATTTCAAAGAGGGAGAGTTTTCCATCATATATTAGAGAATTTTTTTTGAGTATTTGAAGTTGCCAAAGAGGAAGAGTTGTTATCAAAGAGGGAGAGTTTTCTATTAGAAGAAGATTTTATAGTCAGAGAAATTAGAAATTGATGTCAAAGGGACTTCACATTGATAGAAGGATTTCTCATGGATGAGAATCAAAAAGAAACTAAGGATATTATCCTTACATATATTATCTCTCTAGAATTTCTATGTATCACAACAAGTCATGTTGCCATCAATGCCAAAGAGGGAGATTGTTGGATATAATCATTTAATTGTATGCTATCTTTGATGCTACACAAATGTCAAGCATATGATGAGAAAATTAGTGTATGCCAAGCTCACTCAAGGTTTAGAGGATGTTCTAGTGTTAACCAAGTTTAGGGCAAGTGTATACTAAGCTCACTCAGGTGTTGAGGAAAAGTTTACAAGGAGTGAGTGTTAAATGATCTTACTCAATTACCAAAGGGAATTTGTAGGAAGGAAGTGTCTCTTGAGATCACTTGGTTACCAAAGGATGTCCAAAGAAATTTTTCTTAGTGTTGACCGAGGTGGATTGGCTAACAAAGGATTTTCTTAAGATAGTATGTTTAGTTTGATGAATTTATTTGTTAAGTCTACCCAACTTAAGGGATGAATATTGATTACTTGAAAGTGTATTCAAGCCTACTTGACAATGTATGAGCATGGAAGAGAAGAAGATGAGAAGAGGAAGAGAATTTGAAGGATAACTGAGTATCCTAAGTTGACCAAGCTACAAAGATTAATTTGATAAAGAAGGATCAAGTATTTAAGCCATGATTGAGATTAGAAATCATCAAAGAAATTTTTATTAGCAATTAGGTCATATCATTGTTACTTTCTAAAAATTGTAGAAATGAATCAAATCCCTTAAAAGAGTTATCTTAATTTAGTTATTTTACAAATCCTCTAACAAGGTGGAATATCTAGATTGAAGTGTCTGAAGACCTATAACAAGACCACTCCTAATAGGGTGATCTAAATCCTCTAACAAGGTCACACCTAATAGTGTATTTTGTAATCCTTAATAGGGTTGTTTCCTAATAGGGCTCACTTTAGAAGAGTGAAAAGAGTAAGTAGTTGTAATTGGTGCTTTTCCCAAATTAGGTTTCCATGTTAAATCTTGGTGTCTCTTGTGTTTATGTTATTTACTTTCTATTTCTGCAACTAAATTATTTATGGTTAATAACACTAAACATCTTGGGAAGTAAATATTTTAGTGCTTGTTGAGTGACCGTATTTTTTAGTGTTTACCAAGTGATTCTAGTGCTAACTAAGTTACATTAGTATTTCAATTTTAACAGAGTATTGATTTTGATTTGTATTGACATCTAATGGATCTGGGATTTATTTTTCTAGTAATTGATTCACACCTTCCCTCTTAGCTACTCCTCTTATATTTCCAACATGGTTTGGCCAAGATACTAGGGAAGATGTTGATTTAAGGAAATGTATCTTTCTTCTAGTTTCTATAACCTAGGCCTCATTTTCAACCTTCTAAAGTTCTTTATTTAGATCCTCCCTATCAAGTTTGGACATGACATGTCTTTTACTAAGAACATTAGGCTCATTAATCTAAATCCCTACTAGCTTTTGCTTCCCTTTGTCTAGATTCTACACAGTCAAGTTTATGGCATCATTTTCAATGGGATTATAGGGTTGGATCTAGGAAATTTAAGGCCCTTGCTTCTCCTTTAAACAACATTCTTGGTCTTGGACTTTATACCTTAAGTCTTCAACATCTCCAAAAACATCTGAATGTAAGGCATAAGATTTTTCTTCTATCTTCTTGTTTTTCTCTTTCAAGGCCTCCGTCTTTCTAAGAAAGGCTTCCCTTTCTTTTAGAGAATTCATGGTAATGGATTCTTTCTCCTTTTCCAAATATATGTGTTTAGCATCCCCTTCTATAATCGTCTTCTCGAGAATCTCAATTTCTAACAATAACTCATACGGCTCTGTAGAAGTAGTCTCTAAATACACTAGGTCATCTAAATTTATAAGATTTGTATCAACATATGGGATTTGTCTAGGGTTAAATCTAGTATCTAGAGTATCTTTATATCCCCACCTATGGTTAACTTCTCTTTCCATGTTAGGCCTAAGAGGGATAATTCCTACAGAAGAAACAATTTTTATCCTGATAGTTCCTCTCTTCTAGCAAGGGGCTGGTGAATATTTCTCCCACAAATCTAGTAGTCTCTAATTTAGAATTTATAGAAGAGCATTCTTTCTCTATCATGGGCTAGTACTATGAATGGACTGACACACTACCTCTAGGATTCCATATAGGGTCAAAATCTTCCTTCTTTTTATTTGTTTCTTCCTACCCACATGAGGTAACTCTGTATATAGAGATATTTCTCAATTTTCTTTTTTCTATCATTTTGAAATTTAGTCACTTGGAATATATAGCACTAGCTACAAAACTTTTGACCAAGTCACCACTCAATGAAGGGAAAATATTTTTGAAATTGCTTGGAGACAAGAAAATATGACAGGAAAAATAAGCTTTTCAAATAATTTTGACACAAAGGCACAATACAAAAAATCTTTAATATTAAACAATTTGGAAAAAGTGAACTCTATTTTTCAAACAACACACTACTCACATAGAAACCCATGTCAAATTCCTCTTTTTGCATTAGAATTTTTAGATTCTTAAGGTTTGTCACTATAAAGAAACCAATACAAAAACGAGCAAGAGAAAACTTGCAGAGAAACTATAACTGTACACACTATACCAGATACTGCAATATTCTAACAATGGATTTCTTTATAAATTCCCCAACAAAGTTGTCATTTTTTTGGTTCTTGATTCGATGCTAATTTCAACTACCTTTTACAATGTTAGAAAACCATGGAATTAGCTAAAGACCATGGTACCTATTCTAAGTGGAAAAATAAAAGGACTAACCAACAAGACTATGAAGTCTTCTCCACTTTGAATTCTAGAAGATTCAGGTAGGTTTACCTTGGGAATTCACACTTGCTTTCTTTAAGATTAATTTTTCTTAACATGAACTCTAAATTAATAGATGATTTAGTTTTTTTCTTCTAATTCAATGGCAATAAAGAGATGATAACTAGCTAATTTACCAAACCCTAAATCCCATGAATCAAGTGTAGGTTAACATTTTTAGACTTGAGCAACATTAAATTTAAAAGATTGATTGATTGATAAAAGTTTTCTACATTATGTAAAAAATATTTCTATTAGATCAAACATTAAGGGTGGCCAATTTCTTATCCATTGGGCTATAAATCAAAGGGATTTTAATCCTAATTCTAGATCTTATCTTAACAGTTTGTGAAAATATCATAAATGTTCATTTCCAAATCCCATACTTATCATATCTTCAAATTGAAAACCAAAAATTCTTCCATTTTGCATGAAGCATTTACATAACCCATTAGATTATCAATAAAAGAAAAAGGAAATATTTTATTAAAACTAAAATTTAATGAACTTCGCTATCAAATTTTAGGAAATGAAATGGAGATAAATGAAGAGACAAGATTTGGAAAGAACATTTAACTCCTTGTATTCATATTAACTTTCTTGAAGTTGTATACAATCATAATGATTATCCCCACCAAAAGGTAACACACAATAGACCAAGTACTATTAAATTTTCATACTCAAGTTCAGAATAGAATTGCAACATGTATGGATTAACTCAGACTTTAGAAAACTAATGTAATCAAAAGAAATCTAACCCTCCTCTATCCTTGGGAACTCACTTATATAGTGTGAGTTGTGACAAGCTTAAGGCTTAGAGGGAAAAAGGACAATTGTCCTTTATAAAAAAGTTACAAAATGGGCAAAAGTGTCACTATCAAAAATTGCATGAGAGGAAACAAACTTGTAACCTTTTTCCTAGTAACAAAACATATCTTTACTAGTCGCTTGGTGGTGGGGTTGACATAGTTTTGGCAATTTCTTGTGCATTCACTATACTTGATGATTGATTTTTCTCTTTTTTTTGTTCCTCCTCTACTATACCTATCTTAGACATTTGAGTGTTCTTTGTATCTTTTTTATTATTCTCCATGTGATTAGTTTGAATAGCTTGATCAAATGTTGTAATTGGTTGATCATCTTTTCTATCATTAGTCTGAACAAATTGATCAACTAATAGTCTTTCCTCTATGGTTTTTAATTATCTAAAAACATTTCTTGGCAAGCCATGTGTAATAACTATGTAGTTGAGGAATAATCTTCCATCCACTTGTTGAAAATTGTATCATCTGGCTAATTGTAGCTCAATATTTCTCTTCCTCTCTTCAAAATATATTTCCCCAATTTCTTTATTTCAATAAAGTCTTGTTTGAAAGAATTAGAAAATAATTGGGGCTTGCATAATTTCTTCTATGGTCCTAACAAACTAAATATAATTCTCTCTATTTACCACTTCATTCATTCTTATGCTTAACAATTCCTTTAATTCATTTCCCCATTCTTATTTGTCCTTTAGACAACCTAGACCTTTTAATGCATGGTGGAAAAGGTCAAACTTCTTACTAAAATACTTAGATAAAAAAAAAATTAGTTTTCTTTGAAACATATCTCTTTTGTAGTCAAAGTTTAGTAGATCATGTGTTTGATCAAAATTTTCCTCAACCTGATCATCATAATTGTTGATGATAAAGAAAGACAGAGAAGTGATAGCATCATCTCTATTGATCCACTTATTCAAAATTTTTCTTAATGTGGCTTCATTATTGTTTAATTATTTCCATATATTCGCAAATTTTGAAAACTCCTAATGAAACAAGGGCCAATTTAATTTGTCCACTAGAAATAAAATTGTGTCTCTTATTATGTCCTCATGTTGGATGCTCAACTCCACATCTAATGACTAGAACTTTTCTTTTTCTCCATTGAGCTCATTAGCTTTGTAGAAATATGGTTATTGGGGTGTACTAAAATTCTCCTCAGTAGACACAAAAGGTGGTAGTGGAACAGGGGAAGTTGCAATTTTGAGTTGATTGGACTGCCTACCCACTTTCCTTTTTCCTAGTTACTTCTCTATATTTGCAACTGTGTTTTCTAATTAATGAATTTTTCTTCCTGTTTCAGCATAGGCCTCTAGTACCTTCTCAATTTTCTCTTCCACTTCTTCCACTCTTAAGATCATTAATCTATTGGTGTGTTTAGAATCTAAAAATTTATGGGCCCTTAACATATCTCTCTTTTGAATGGACCAGATGACCAAGGCTTTGTGGTAATCACTATACTTTACCCCTTTATGAAAATATCATTATTCCCGAATCCTTCAGCAATTATATTCCCTGTACAAGGGTTATCTAATTGAATTCTTTCATTAGATTAGCCTTTAATTCCTCGTTAATGTCAGATTCTTGTCTAGTAGCTTGCTCATCTTTTATTTTCTTTCACTTTGCCTCAAAAATGCTAACGTTTCTTGATGTAGGAGCATCTTAGGTTTCCCTTAAAATCTTCCACTTTTGTTCATTCTACCAGTTGTTTTCGAGTGCTAGTTTTTAGTTTTTGCCACGTCCTTAGTGGGTGCTAAACATTTAGTTGATGTTGAGCATTTAGTTGTTGCCAAGTGATTCCTTTGGGTGCTGATGGATTCCTTTGGTTGCAGAATGATCCTTTAGTTTTTGAGTCCTCCATGGTTGTTGAGGATTGGAGGATACCAAGTCCTAATTGATGTTGAGTGACTCTTTGGATGCTGAGCTTATTTGGTTCTTGAGTGCCAGTATTTTCTCAAGTCTTCATTTTCTGAGTGGTTTGTGTTTGGTTCTTGTTTGGGCCAACCTTGCTCACATTTCATTTTGGTATAAGTAGTTAATATCTAATGTGAGTTGACTTGTAGCTATGCATGCATTTAATGTAGGATTTAATTTTTTGTAGATAGGCTGACCTATGGTCACACAAGTATTTAAGGAAGTATAGGAATGAGTTTTAGATATGACTTAGGGGATTTGGAAATTGGAAGCTATGTGTCTAGACATGTGAACTTGAAGTTGGATCATGATTCTAAAAGTTTAATATTGGTAATTGGTTGTAACCCAAAAGGCCTTATAGTTGGGCATGTATGCTGAATATTTGAAGAATTAATAAGTGTTTTGCTTCTCAATAAGAATGGTTGTTATTTTTGTGTTATGTTTCTACTAGGTGAACTCTTGCAGGATGGATTGGATAGTTGGGTGTGCCCTTTGGCCCTAGTTTCCTATTCCTCCTTGCATCATTACTTCTCCAAAAAATTGGATGAAGCCCCTAAACTTCACAAAACTATCATCATCCAAAAATTTCCTTGTTTCTAGTTCCACAATAGGATGTATATGTTTCCCCTTAAAATATTCTATAGTAAGAGTTATGTGTGGCATTGGAGACTCCTTAGGTGCTCCCTCCTGTATCTTTAATGCAATTATGACAATAATATCTTGACTTTCCATGTGCTCCCTCCTCTATTTTTAATGCAGTTATGACAATAATACCTCGACTTTCCATTCTCTTTAATTATTCCCTTAATGAATCTTCATTGTCAATTCAAATGAGGGTTTGTAAAGGGGAGTACTCTTGAACTTTGGATGAAGAACCTTGTTCCAATTTCTTCCTTTTAGCAATTGGTGCTGAGGTTGGGCCTTCTAAAAGTGGCCTCTTATAAAAAGGAACTAGTTGTATGCTTAAAATCCTAGCCACAACATACCCTACATTTCTTTGTAAAGTATATTTACCTAGGCTTATTATTAATTTTTTTTCTAGCCTTTTCTCAATTTCTATAGCTTTCTCTAGATATGTTTTTATTAATATCAGTTTCTTTTCATTAAGGGTTTGCATGAACCCACCAAAATTTGTCACAAGTTTATTAATTTTATCTTGCCAATATTTAATATCAGCTAGGGTATCATAATTCTTATGCAAAGCATTAATAAACTCTAGGACTCTATTATACACCTTTTACTTTTCCATTTGTACTTCTTATTCTTGCAATGAAAGTTCATTTCTAATAATATCCTCACAAAAGTAAACAATGTGCTCATATGACTTATCTTGAATTCAATTTTTAAACATATCTTAAAAACCTTCAATTTCAATGAAATAAGAATGAGACTAAGCCATTTGATATCTTCCAAGAAACTTACCTAGATGTCTCCATCCTCCCTTGGTGAGCACAAAATTGTGGATCGCTATGAAATTTGGAAAAAATGTTCCTCTTGACCTTCCTGCCATCTCTCTTTCTTCAAGCCCTCCTATCTACCATAGAAATTTAGCAATCCTCACTTTCAAAGGAACTTGATAAGGGAGAACATGAGGTTTCCCCTAGAAATCATATAATCTGAAGATATTAGACACAGAGTATGGGATAGTATTCCCCAATTATGACTCACTTTGAAGCTTTGGCATAATCCTTGGGCTTGACTAGCTCTAGTAAAGGCTAGGTATCTTGGGGTTATCTCCAATTAGTAAAATCCTCAACTTTGAGACATAATATCTATCAAAAAAAACAAAATTGGCATTTGTAACCTCCCAAGTCATTTCATCACTCAACAAATGGATTGGTAATTTCTCTCCATCTTTTTCCAACTATTGCTTCATCTCCTTAGAGAAAGCAGAAAATCCTTTATATAAACACATATACATCCGCAAAGAATACCAACAAAAATGCTTCATAGCCTTGGCCTTATCGATGCCAATTAATCCATTATGGATTTCTTTGGTGAGATATGATAAAAAAATAAAAGATAGAGCTCATACCATACTACAATGTTTGAGCAATAATGAATGAAAATTAGGGATCCTTGGATGTGATCTTGTTCATCCATACCAAAAGTTTTGCAGAGGGAAAAGTATAGTGCCTATGCCTAGGGTTAAAATATTTTCTTAAAAATGGCTTAGGGTTATGTATTATTAGTAGTGTAGGTGAACTATCCTTACAAAATGTTCTTGTAGTGGCCCTCCCTGAAGGTATACCCTTTGAGCATCATATTGTGCTTGCAGATCATTTAGGTCAATTTTCTCATGTAATGCATTATTTAGGGTTTAACATGAAAACTTTCCTAATTTTCTTAGGTGTGACCCTAAAATGGTTCCCTCCTACATGATTCTTCATGACCCTTAGCACAGGATCATATCTCTTTGCTAGCATTGTCAATAAGTTGTCACCAAAGAAAACACTAGGAATAATCAACTTTCCAATATCAAATTCCCGCATATTACTTAAGGAAGCATCATGCTTCCTCTCCAAGAACCATTTTTTGAATAGCTCAAAAACACCAATAGATATCTCTATTGGAAATATAGATGGAGTAACTAAGAGGGGGGGGGGGGGGGGGGGGGGGCTGAAACAATTACCACAGAAATAAATCCATAGATAGCTTAGATTTCTTAAGATTAGTTACTATTGTCACTCGGTAGCCACATAGAAAAATGTTGTAACTTGGTAGATGTACGGTTAACTCATTAAGCATTCATAAAGATTTGAAAAGAATGCATAAAAGAAATAACATGAATACAAGGGACACTAGATTTAATTTGGAAACCCAATATGGGAAAAACCACCAAGTAACTAGCTACCAATTTTTACTCTTCTGAAGTGAGCCCTTTTAGGAGTCAACCCAGTTAAAGGTTATAAAACACATTCTTATGTGTGACCTTGTTAGAGGAATTAATCACCCTACTAGGAGTGGTATTGCTAGAGGACTTTAGAACAATTCAGTAGAACTATCTACCTTGTTAGAGGATTTACAAAATGGTTGTTAAACTAACTTGGTTAAGAGATTTAGAAATCACTGCTACAATGATGAGAAAGTAATAATGACTTGACCTAAATGAGATGCAACTGAATTGCTGATATAGATCTTTGTTCTACTTTACTAGATCCTCTCTGATCAAATATAACTTTGCTACTCCTCAAGTATATCTAATCCTTCTTCAAAATTTTCTCACACCTTTTTCACAATCAATACACTTGCATACTCACTCATTACACACTTATCCATACATTTGAATTCACAACTTGACCATTTATTTATGCCTTACAAATTTGTCAAGTTGGCTCAATTACAAGTTACAATTACCAATAAACAATACATTAGTTGGCTACATTCATTACATAAAAAAAATAAGATTTATTTCCTAAAACAATGAAATCCTTCACTGGCCAACCCAGCTTGATAAACACAACTCTAGAAATGATTTTCAATGTTAACTAATAGAAGCTCAATAAACACTATGAACTCTACAAAATCCTTTGGAGACCGAGTTAACTCGATAAGAATTGATCTTCTAGCACTAACCTTGTGAGCTCAGTAGAAACTAACTTTCCTTTGTTAACCTTGGTAGCTTAGTTAACAGTGACTTCTACATCAAAATCCTTTGATGTCTGAGAGAGCTCAGTAAAAACTATCTCCACAATGTAATGCTCAATAGACTCTGTAATTTTCCTTGTTGACCAATTGAGCTCAGTAGACTCTGTTTGATAACTGATATGACATTGTGTAACACCAAAGACAACACACAATTAAATAACTATATCCAACAATCTCCCTCTTTGGCATTAATGGAAACATGACATGTCATAGCAGAATGAAACTTGAAAATAAGTCTTTATTTGACAAAAAAATTCTCCCTCTTAGATTTTATGCCACAAACTTCTCAAATAAAGTAATCCCCCTCTGTGAAGGAATTAAATAACCAACTCTCCGTCATATACATTCAAGTTTTAGAAATATGATAGTATACTCTCCCTCTTTGACAACACATGCCAAAGAAAACACATACCAAATAAGTAACAATGTACCTTGAGTACTGATTTATATGCAATGTTCTCAAAAATTATTGTGCATCAATTGAAAGATCTTCAACTTGGTACCTATTGATGCATCACTAAAACTTCATTTTAGTGAACTTCAAATAGGGGAATGACCCCTAATTTACATCTTAGATACAAGAATGCATCCTTAGGTAATGGCTTAGTGAATATGTTAGCAATTTGTTCTTTTGTGTGGACATATACCAATCTGATCTCCTTATCTTGCACCAATTCTCTGACAAAATGATATTTTATTACAATGTGCTTGGTTTTGGAATGCATCACTGAATTGTTAGATATGTTGATTGCATTTGTATTATCACAAAACATAAAAATTGGTTCTTTGATTTCAACCTTCATGCCTTCCAATAACTACTTAAACCAAACAATATTAGAATAGTTTACTGTTGCAACAACATACTCTGCTTCTGCTATAGATTGGGATAAACAATTTTTCTTTTTACTTGTCTAAGAAACCAACCTCTTTCCAATAAAGAATGCTCCACCACTTGTACTTTTCCTATCATCAATGTTTCCTACCCAATCATCATTAGTAAACACTTTCAAGTCTAGATTACCTCCAAATTTGTACCATAATCCATAATCTTTAGTGTCTTTCAAGTATCTCATGATCCTTTTGATTGCCATCATGTGATTTTATCTTGGTTTTGCTGAAAATCTTGCTACAATACCAACTGCAAGAGAAATATCTAGCCTTGTATGAACTACATACTGCAACTTTCCAATCATAGATCTGTATAAGGTCTGATCTACCTCTTTTGAATCATCCTCCTTGGTAAGTTTTTGTCCAGTACACATGGGTGTCCCAACTAGTTTACAATCTTCCATACCAAACTTTTTGAGTATCTTCTTGATGTATTTAGATTGAGTGATGTAGATACCATTCTTATTTTGCTGAATTTGAAGACCAACAAAGAATTTGATCTCACCAAACATAGACATTTCAAATTCTTTGTTCATTTGTTCTGAAATTTTTTTGCATAGGTCATCATTCCCTATAAACAAAGCATCATCAACAAATATTTTTGCCAAGACAATCTTGTCATCTAGTCCTTCCTTGATATACAAACTACTATTATCATTAGTTCTCTAAAAACCAATCTGAATAAGATAGTTATGCAACATTTCATATCATGCTCTAGGGGCTTGTTTTAGACCATACAATGCTTTGTGTAATTTTCAAACCATGTCCTTCTTGTCTGGATCAACAAAACCTTCAGGTTATTCAATGTAGACTTCTTCATCTAGAATACCATTGAGAAATGCAAATTTGACATCCATTTGATATACCTTAAATCTTTTGTGTGTAGCATATGCAATTAAGGTCCTAACACCTTCCAATCTTGCAACAGGAGAAAAAGTCTCTCCACAGTCTATTCCTTCTTCTTCAGAATATCCTTTGCATACCAGTCTAGCTTTGTTCCTTGATACCTTGCCATCCTTATTTAACTTATTTCTAGATACCCACTTAGTTCTAATCACATTTTTATCTTTAGGCCTGGGTACAAGAGTCCATGTTTTGTTTTTCTCTATATGCTCTATCTCTTCATTCATAGCTTCAATCTAACTTTCATTTCCTAATGCATCTTTGACACTTCTAGGTTCAAAATCAGCAAGTAAACAAGTACCTTTCAACTTACTTCCTGTCATAGTACTTTCATATTTGTCTCCAATGATCTAATCTGGTGCATGATGCCTCCTAACATACTTTACTAATATAGGCTCCTTGCCTTTAGAATGCATTGCATTATTATCCTCTTGCACTCAGCTTCAAGTCCTGGTTTTTCTGGCTCGGTAGACATTGGCTCGAGTCCTTCAAACTTGGTAGGCACTAGCTTAGTAGCATCTGAATGGGACTTGGGTTCTTACAGCTCGGTTTGAACTTCTTGCAACATAGTTACTAAAGACTTAGGAGTAGAAGATTATTGATTAATAAATTTAACTAGTACTATATCAAGTTCAATTAAAAAGAATCTCCTATAATCTTCTAGTTCCCTTTGTCCTTTTTCTTTAGTCCTCTCTACAAACTCATCAACTTTCACATGTGCACTTTCTATGACTTTGTGAGTAGATAAATTCAAACATCTATATGCCTTACTCTTGCAAGAACATCCCCAAAATATGCCTTCATCACCCTTCACATCAAATTTTCCTTTTCTAGATTCTTTCAAAATGTAACATTTACTTCCAAATACTTTTTGGTAACTTACATTAGGTTTATAGCCATAGCATAACTCGTAGGGGATTTTGAATGAGTCTTTCTTTAGCTATACTCAGTTCAAGGTATGAACTACAGTGCTAATAGCTTCCTTCCAATATTTGATAGCAATGTTCTTTTCAATCATTAAGGTTCTTGAACAGTCCATGATAGGTCTATTTCTTCTTTTAGCTATTCCATTTTGCTTGGGAGTTCCAAGTGTTGATACCTATCTTTTGATTCCACTTTCAATGCAAAAGTTATTGAACTCATGGGAGATGAATTCACCACCTCTATTTGACCTCAAGTATTTCAATACTTTCCCTGTTTCCTTCTCTACTCTAGCCAAATACCATTTGAACTTCTCAAATGCTTTTGATTTCTCTCTTAGATATATGACAGTCCTGCCCTCGTTCACATCTTTTCTGGACATATTATTGTCATTATCGGACTATGATAGACTAGTTTTATGTTGATGTATTAGTGGTATTATTTTGAGACTATCAAACATTATGTTATGGATTTAGTGGTTATATGATGAGATCATTTAGACTTTACATTTCATGTATGCATGATGATCATTACATTGCTTTTAGTTATTGTTGATGATTAGTTGGATGGTTTATTATATCAGGTGTTTTATTATGGATACTTACCCCATACTTGCATGTGTATGGTGTGTGTGTTTTCTTATTGTATGGCATTTCTGATGTGGTTAAGGAAGGGAGTCGTAGTCACCTACTTAGTCAGGATCTACACAATGCACCACTTCCTGCCATTGTCTGTTTAGCTTAGCATTATATATATTGTATGTACATGCATGGTTTTTTTGCAGGTTGTAGGTACTAGGTATCGACTTTCCTAAATTGCCAGGATGAGCGTACCCTATTATACTATCTCAGTGATAAGAGAAGGGAGATAAATTCTCAAGTCCAAATCCCAAACCCTTAAGCCAGTTGTCCTAGTGAGGTAGGACAAGTATCTAGACATTTTACTCATCGAATGTGTCGGATGACATAATTCATGATTTTTAACCCTTTAGACTGATTTTGTGTGAATTTCTCTATGATGGGTTTTCATATTTTATCTTGGAGGTCTATGGTGAAGTTTTAATTAATTAAGTCTTAATAAATAGATTTAATTAATTAATGAATTATTTTGGAGAAAATTAATATAAAATATCATAATCTTTGATATTTTGATTATAATTAATTAAATAAAAGAAAATTAAAAATTAAAATTAATAATAATTATAAAATAATAATAAAGTAAAAAATTAATAATAATAATAAAGTTATAAAAAAATTAAAATGGAAGTTATAAAGATTTAAATAGGAATTATATAAAAAGTGAATTGGAGTTATAAGCTTGCATGGGAATTAACGTACCTTTCTATTTCTTTTATGTCAACAACACGGAGGTTAGTGCATCAATTAAGCACATGGTGTCTACAAACCTATGACTCATCTAGAAGGTTGGAAAAGAACCATGCTTAGTTGGTGACACCTTCTAGCTATTTCTAGAGGCATTCTAGATGTTTCCTAAAAGCTTTTTATATTTAGGCATTCCTAGAAACTTAGACATAGGGTTTGGAGTGCAATTGGAGCATTGGAGGATTTGAGAACTCTGAAGAAGGGAGCTTGCTCTGCGAGTTTTCTAAGGAAGAGCGAATTAGCATCAAAATTCAGGTAGATTCTTGTGATTTTACTTATGCTATTTCCGCATCTTGCATTCCCTATCTTCTTCGTGTCTTCGATATGTCTTCTAAGGAATTTCCTATTTTTATTCTATGCATTCTCATTATGGGTAGTTTAATTTATTTGAGAATTTTATATGCATAGATCTGAAAAGAACACGGGGCTAGGGTTTAGATTCATAGTCAAACCCATTAGATTAATTATTGAAAATTTTTGAGATCAAAGGTTTATAAAGAAATTCTGAAGATTGGAATTTATATATATATATCTTCTGTATATATATGTCTATCTTGCCAATTTGCATACAAATATACATAAATATATATGCAATTATATATATATATATATATATATATATATATATATGTATGTATGTATACATGTTCATATGCTGTGATGTTTTTAATTCTGCATGTGTGTGTGTGTGTGTGTGTGTGTGTGTGTGTGTGTGTGTATACACTGATACACACACACACACACACACACACACACACACACACACACATATATATACATATACCTTCATATATATATACATACATATGTATATATAATATATATTTGTTAAAAAATTGAATAATATACCATTAGTTGAAAATGTTTTAAGAAACGTTAAACTTTATAAAAAAACCAAATCACATACCGAATGGAAATTGCATAAGTGATTTAAAAAATTATTATTATGCATAAGTGGGGGGGGTACGAGACCTGCGCCCCCGTACCACTGCAGTCACAGTGTACCAATATCGCAGGTACTACGACGGCAGGGGTATGTAGTACCCACTGACGTCGCAGGCCCTGCGACCGTAGGGTCCTGTGTATCAGTGGTTATTATGTTATAGGAACATTTATAACACTTTCCATATATACGAAGTCATTTTTAATTGTTATTAAAATTTTATATGTTAAATGGTAATAATCGAATTTGTTAATTCGATTTTGTATAATGTAATAACAATTTATATATTTATATATGTATTTATATATATATTTAAATATAAATATATATATAAGTATATATATAATATGTAAATATGTTAATAATAATTTGGTTTATAATTGTATAATTGATAAATTATTTATACCAAAGGTTCATTTCTTTTATAATGGTTTAAATTAATTGTTTTATTAAGTATATGAAATTTAATTATTAGTTTGGTGGGGGACGTTTTCAATCAAAGTTTATAATTGGAAGATGGATTTTAAAGAATACTTGTATTCATCCAAAATGTACAAATGTTCCTCCATTCATTCTTTAAATTTGGGAAACGTAAACTGAGACTTTTACATTCAAGTTTGTAAATTTAGCAAAACCAAAACATGTGTTTGCATTGTGTATTCTTTATGCTATTGTTTTGGGTTTTGGGTTGACTAGTGTTGACCAGTTATAGGACGTCTACCAAAGGCTTGGGAGTTATGTGATTGTGATGTCATGATGATGTTTTAATCTCGATCTTTATAAACCCAACCATTGTTATGTGATGGAATGCTCTATGTATTGGATCTGATTACTGATTGTTATAGTTGAGATTCTTATGTATGAAACACTTGACTTAACCATTTTTTGTCATCGATTAGTTATACTTGGTTATTTTCTAGTCACCATGATGGAACTATAATGTGGATTTATTCTTGATGATGTCATGATGTGACATGTTTGGCTCAACCATTTTTGGAGTCTTCGATCAGTATGATTGAGATATATTCTGGTTATTGAGAACCATTGGATACTTTGATTATCAGTGATACTTCAGTTGCCAATAGAGAGTTGTTGTGTTAATTATTTTCTATGGATGTTTGCTCATGGAGATTTGATGCTTTTATGCATATTTGATGATTTTATTATGGATTATCTTTTGTGATTTTGAGATTTATGATACCATGAGCTTAGGGTAGGATATCTGCATGTAGTGATGGGAAGTGGCTTGCAATGGGGGTCGGGGCCCTAAGAGGCTGCCAGGGTAACTCAATGTAAGTTGGATTAACAAGTGATAACATTCACACCTAATACTAACTAAATGAACTAAAAAGATAAGAGTTTTGTTCTTGCCCATGCCTTGAGTGCTTGTACATGCTAGGATGGGAGTAGTGAGAATGCATGATTGTGACCTTGCATTCCGTAGCATGCCTCGTCAGTATGAGAGGATACTAGTGGCCCCATGAGATTAGTATGGACCCATGGAGTTTAGCTAACTACCAGGGTAACTTGTACGTGATAAATGTGATGACACTTTCCCGCTTGCATAGTAGGTTCCTACATGTCATTGTGTGCCTCTGGGGATTAGATGTCAATTTTTTGTTTGGAACCTTTGAGTTAGTATACTTTTAGGATTCTTGGACTTATGGAGATTTATACTATGTGATTTTGATAGACTGTTTGGTACTTGAGATTATCTCCTCAGCACGGTGGGAGTGGACCACTTAGGTACCATGCGGTCGGGTGGTAGTGTATTTTCCACTCTTATCATTTGAGATTCATTCAGACATCGTGGCTGATGCATCCTTCATGATGGTGGATATGTATCCTTTCATTGATGATTAGCATATGTTAGATGATGTTATCTTATGTTAGATTACTTTCTGCATATGATATAGTATATGTTAGGAACTATGTTGATACAGATGATCTCTTCGGTGATTTGGAATGTTACGCACGGAGGGATGGCTAGGATCCATGATGGTCTAATGAGGCTATTAACAGTTGGGAGGAACTGTGCACTTAGTTTATTATGTTTGATCTTTATGATGGATGTATATGTCTTCTATGATCATGTGTATCATGTGATTATCATTCCTTTGATGTATCATGGATTAGAATAGGATGATGTACCTTATTCTACATATGGATATTCTTTTGAGCTTGTCATACCCTGTGACATGTACAGAGGATGAATGAGAATTTGAAATGTAATGTATAAACATTGAACTTATCATTAATGTTTCTTGTGGATGTTGTACTGGATGGATTCATGTATGTTAGTTGATTTAGATGTAATTCAACGTTAAGGGATTTTAAAGAATGTAACCAGTTGAGTATGTTATGTTTACTTTCATATGGATATTACTATTGCTTCCGTTATTGTGCATAAGATGTATATGGTATTTACTTTCATGAAAGAAAGAAAAAATGCTACCAAACTTAGTGAAATTCTAGGTTAATTCTTTGGATCCCTTAGCGGGGCATTACAGTCATCATTCTTGAGTAATCATCAACAAAAAGAATGAAGAACTTTTCTTTAGTATAACTTTCAATTCCAAAGGGTCCACATAAATTAGTATGCAAAATTTCTAAAATTTCTTCAGATTGATAGTTCTTACTTTTAAAGCTATTATTTCCCATCTTACCAATCTAATAATTCTTGCATAGACTGACCTTAGGTTTCTTTATACTGGTAAAGTCTATTATGTTCTTGAATCTAATTATTTTCACCAGATTATCAAAATTCACATGACATAACCTTCTATGCCATAACTAACTTTCTTCAACTTGAGCAATAAAACATGAACATTCACCTAGTTTAAGATAGAACAAGTTACCTCTTGTCTGAATGCCAAATCCAAAAAACTTTCCTTTGCCATCTAGTAGTCTTTCTTTTCCATGCATGAATTCCACTTTGAATCCAATATTTATTAGTTGTGCCACACTCAAAAAATTGTGTTTTAGACCTTTAACCCAATAGGCATTATCACATAAAAACTCTTTGGTTAGTGAGATTCTCCTTTATCCTTTTATACAACAAGGTTCATTATTACCAAACCTCACATTGCCACCATCATAGTCTTCAAAATATTCAAACTTAGTTTTATCACCAGTCATATGATGAGAGCAACCACTGTCTATGATCCATGTATCATTTTTTCTGACATGAGAGATAAGTGCCATCTTATCTTCCTCATCATTATTAGATTCATCTTTCATAGCAATGTAAATAATGTCATCTTCACTATTGTTAGAATCCTTAGAATCTTTAGCCATAAAACATGTTTTCTTACCTTTTTCCTTGAATGATTTGAAATCTTTCTTGCCATTCCATTTGTGACCTTTCTCTTCATCCTTTTTTTACTTGTTTAGGCACCTAGTAGCAATATGACCAATTTTCTCACATGAAAAACAAATTAGAGGAACTTTACCTTTATATTTTCCTTTGCCTCTAGAATATTTTCTTGCTAGTAGAGCTTCAACCACCTCAAGATCATTGTCAGAACTCTATTCTGATTCATCTTCACTTTTTCATTGAGATTCCTTTAACTTTTTTCCTTTCTCCTTGAGTGAAAGCTTGCCTTCAAATGCTAATTCAATGTTCTTGGAAGCTGGAACATAGTTGTCATAGTTGTCTAGCTCAAATGGAGTCAATCTTCCTACTATGGCCTCTAAATTTATCTTATGATTTGCTTCACATCTTCTTTCCTGAATTTTAGAAACTCTAATTGCATAAATGGGTAGCAATGTTATGAGAACTTTACTTATAACTGTTTCCCCCTTGATATCTCCTCTAGAAGCTTTGATTGCACTGACACTTACTTTGACTCTTTCAACATACTTGGCAATGTTCTCATCCTCATTTGATCAAATTTTCCTCTTAAACTTTTTTCTTTGGCTCTCCTCACATTTTCATCACCTCCATAGATATCTTTCAACTTGTTCCACATTTCAAAGGCAGTTTTGCAGTCCTTGACATCATCAAATTCTTCATAGCTTAGAGCAGATGCAATGTCTATCATCATGGTGTTATGAGTCTTCTTCTTAGCAATATCATTGATAGATAGTGTACTAGACGGAGTCACATATGATTCATCAAGATATTTCAATCCTATATCTCCAGTGGAAGCTAGATGGAGTCTCATGAGACCTTGCCATGCTGAAAAGTTGTCCCTATTAAGCCATGGAATTTCACTTTTGTAAGACATCCTGATCTTTAGCTTAGATCCTTGAAATCCTTTCTGCAAGTACCAAAAGCTCTGATACCAATTTTTTGAAATATAGATGGAGTAATTGAGAGATGGGGGGGGTGGTGAATTAGTTACCACAAAAATAAATCCATAGATCCCTCCGATGTCTTAATATTAGTTATTGTTGTCACTCGGTAGCCACACAGAAAATTTTTGTCACTCAGTAGATGTACTATTAACTCATTAAGCATTCATAAAGATTTGATATGCATGCATAAAAGAAATAACATGAACACAAGAGACACTAGATTTAATGTGGAAATCCAATATGAGAAAAACCACCAAGTAACTAGCTACCAATTTTCACTCTTCTAAAGTGAGCCCTATTAGGATCCAACCCAATTAAAGGTTACAAAACACACTGTTAGGTGTGACCTTGTTAGAGGATTTAATCACCCTACTAGGAGTGGCCTTGCTAGAGGACTTTAGAACAATTCAGTAGAACTATCCACCTTGTTAGAGGATTTACAAAATGACTGTTAAACCAACTCAGTTAAGAGATTTAGAAATCACTGCTAGAATGATGAGAAAGTAACAATGACTTGACCTGAATGAGATGCAACTAAATTGCTGATATAGATCTTTGTTCTACTTTACTAGATCCTCTCTAATCGAATATAACTTTGTTGCTCCTCAAGGATATCTCATCCTTCTTCAAAATTTTCTCACACCTTCTTCACAATCAATACACTTGCATGCTCACTCATTACACACTCATCCATACATTTGAATTCTTAACTTGTTCATTTATTTGTACCTTACAAATTTGTCAAGTAGGCTCAATGACAAGTTATAATTATAAATAAACACTACATTAGTCGGCTACTTTCATTGCATGAAACAATTAATCTTTATTTCCTAAAATTATGAAATCCTTCACTGGCTGACCTAGCTCAGTAAACACAACTCCAAAAATGATTTCAAGTGTTAACCAATAGAAGCTAAGTAAACAATATGAACTCTACAAAATCCTTTGGAGATTGAGTTAACTTGGTAAGAATTGATCTTCCTTCATCGACCTTTTGAGCTCGATAGAAACTAACTTTCCTTTGTTAACCTTGGGAGCTCAGTTAACACTAACTTGTGCCTCAAAATCCTTTGACGCTTGAGAGAGCTTAGTAAAAATTGTCTGCATAGTGTAATGCTCAGTAGACTCCGTAATTTGCTTTGCTGACTAACTAAGCTCGATAGACTCTATCTGATAACTAATATGACATTTGTGTAACATCAAAGACAACACACAATTAAAAAATTCTATCCAACGATCTCAACATCCCTCAACCAATTTCCCTTATCATAAAAACCCTCATCAACCAAAAATCTAGGATTTTGGGGGACTAATTCTTTCCCTTAGGCTACTTTGATGGTGGAGAAGGGAAATTGTTCCAAGAAGTCATTATGCAAATTTCTCTCTTGGTAATCTACCTTTCTAAAAAATCCCCTTCATGAAGGCATATTTACCAATAAAATCAAGAGAAGAAATTCTTCAGACAATAGAATTTTTAAGAACTTACCCACAAATTTCTTACTTTAGCAACACAACCTATTCACAACAATTTGTTGTGAGGAAACTTCAAATTCTCAATTTTGGTTCTCTGCGCTTCAAATCTCTTTTCTTTGTATTTTTTTATGAAATAAAATCGCAGACTTTACATAGATTTTCTTCACACAAAATTTCTTTGATGAACCAATAATCTTATAATACTTGAATCATGTAGCTTACACCATGAATTTTAAAACTAACCATTAATCAGGGTATAATCTAATAGTTGTACTTAATAGTTGCATCACCTTTTGGAAATTTGGACATGTTTCAACACCTCATATTTCACTTTACCTAAATCATGAGTATTTTTATTTTTTAAGATTAAGATGATCGTTGATCATCTTAAATCTTACAATCAAGAGTAATCCTTGTTTTTATTCCTATTCCTTTCAAAAGTTGGGCCTACTAGAACACGTGTCATCTCCTCGCATTCTCACTTGGGCTAACAATCAATATTTTCTTCCTGTGGTTATATGCAAACTGTGGCCCACCTAGGGACATGGCAAGTTCTCATATTCTTGCTTGGGTAAATTTTGAGCAACTTCATAATGCAAGAATATGAGGACCATTGATTAACTAAAGATCTAACAACTAGGAAAAAGCAATAAAACTTTTCGTGCCCATAAATAAAGTGAATCAATATATGCCACCTAGCAACATTTACTAATAGCATCACTTGGCAACTCATGACTCAGTTTGGTCCCACAAATTCCATGGGTCAATAGCTCGTATTCTTGCTTTGGCTAAATCTCAAGTACTTCTATTTTGTGAGATTACAATGATCATTTATCTTCCTTTGAATATATAGCTATAAAGATGCACTACCTTTAGGATATTTTGGAATGCTAATTGGTCCCACAAGGATAGGTGTCATCTTGTTGCATTATTGCATTCCTTAAGTAGTAAAACCTTTGAACTTGCAAAAATATGACAACGCTCAATCATCACTTGAATCGACAATCATGGAGAGAGATTCATAATGACTTTGGAACCAATATAATTGTGATAGCTAGCATATTATAGGAGACATTTTGAAATGACACTTTACGAACCCCCACAGACACACATTAATATGTCACATTCTCGCATCTCTAAAATAACTATCATTTCAAATTTGTGAGAAAGAGACATTCATTGATTGAATGAGAGATCAATGACTATCATAAAAGATGAACTTTTACATTTCCTTTTGTCCCACCAGAAAGGTGTCATTTTATCCCTTTCTCACTTTGGTTAAAATCATTGCATCTTGGATTTGCAAGAAAATAACATTTGTCAATCTAGGAGGAAATCAATGGCTATAATAAAAACTCACTAAAAGGGTTATAAATAAGAATATACAAGTTGCGAACAATCAATGACATGAACCTAGGTTTAAAAAGAGTTATGAGCTAAGGAAACACAACCCAATCATGAAAGATATTTTTTTCAAATAATCACATAAAACCTTAGAAAAGGAAATTTAGATAGTGTTAGGGCCCCTTTTTAAATATCCTACCTTAATTTGAGAAAGATGTGGTTAACAATTTTTTAAGGGAACCTAGGGCACAACTAAAATTAGGGCTTAATAATTAGGTCTTTTCTAGGGCATGATTATTGATGAGAAATACAAACCCTAATCACAATATGCAAAACCTAGATTTTATCAATTAATTTCAAACATTTATACTAGGTATAAAAAAAATAGGCCAACAAATCCTACATTATATATTGTTGTTGGGAACTCATCATAGATTCTAATTCTATGTATAGGATTAGTTTAAATGCATAAAAATAGAATTGATGATATTCTTTTTTTTCTTAATATTTCACAAAATCATTTTTCTATCCATTAAGTTTTCATTCATGGAGATGGAAAAGTCAATGACTTTTCCCCTTTTCATGTGACTCTAAAAAGATGTAGGATCCTAAAATGGTCATTGCTAATAGGAGAATTTGATCATATATCCCACTTGTTTAGGTTTGATGGATTTGATTCTTCCTGAGGATCATCCCTTATTTCTCATGCATATTTTACAAGAAATGTTTTTCACAAATAATATGTGAACTTGAATTATAGACATCTTTAGCCTAAGAAAACAAAATGTGGTAGTTGATCAATCTCATATCTCTTATTTATAAGGACTTTGTCATGGTTTTTTTCTTGGAAAGCATCAAAAAAATCCCTTTCCTAAGGTTATGATAACATGAGAATCAACTCCCCTTAAGTTTGTACATAGTGACCTCTTGTCCTTTCTAACTCCATTTCTAGGGGCCAAGTAAGTTCTTTGATTCATTCAAGACATATTTATGTGTACATGGGTTTATTTTTTGAACTAAAAGAATGAGACCTCCTTTGAAACTTCATGACCATTGTTTCATTTATAGAGAATCATTCAAGATATTCCCTCCAACGTATTTTTATAAATAATGTGAGGTGTATGTCAACTATGTATTAAAGGAGTTTTTCCATATACTCAAGGTATTCTTCATCAACACACAATGTCATACACTCGACAAAGAAATTTCTTTTTTAGAGAGAAATAATAGAACCTTAGAGGGAATGACCAATTATATGCTTCAATTAGGTCCATGGCTCCAACATTCTAGGTAGAGGTTGTCAATTATGGAAACTATATTTAGAAAGTTATGCCTCATAAGGAAGTACTGAATAAAAATCTCAAGGAAGATTGGTGTCATATCAATCTAGGAGTATCCCTTTTTAGAGTATTTAATATTGATGCATGGAAATTGAGAGTAAAATTCAATAGTACTTCATTTTTTGGGGGTATTATGAGGATGTGAAGGGATATCAATTTCTTGATCTCATCACTCCAGAGGTGCATTTTTTTCTTGATGGTAAATTTGATGATTTCTTTACTCTAAAGAATTATCTATCACCAACCTCTCCCTCTCTTCTTCCATCTTCTTCTTCATAAGATAGTTTTCCTCAAGAGAATGATTATTACAATGATGATTTTCCTAATGCTACCATTCCATATAATGGTATTTACTTCCTTTATTTATTTAGGATAAAAAAAGTGTTTTGACAAGGGAATCGAAACCCCAATTATTTAGGAAAGGATTTAAACCCTTAAGATCCAAAAAGAAATAGTGCCCATAGGATCAAGCGCACCCATAACAAAAACTAGCACTAACAACCAAAATCTAGCATGAAAAACTAACTATAAAAAATGTACAATACAGAGTAAAAAACTACTAAAATGCTGAACAAACTAGTGAAAAAACACTAAAAAATTTATTCCACCTTCTCTTTTAATTCTTTCTAAATGGCCTTGATTTTGTCAGTTGCCTCTTTGATTTTTTTTTGTTGAATTAGGGACCTTTCTTCCACTTCTTCCTAGTAATAGAACTAGTGCCTTTACCTAGTCCTGCTTCCTTGGTATCCTTCTCAGTATCATCAAGATCAAGCACAAGAAAAGACTCATTTTCCTATTCCACTTTTCCTAGATACATGTTCATGCTTTCAAAAGAGACTTCAAGAAGACCTTGGAAATTGATAAGAGTTCGTTTGACTATGTTAACCATTTTCTCTATTTTACCTTTCAACTCATCTACCAACTCCACATTAACTTTCTTCTCATCGTCCATCTTGTTCAAACCCCTATGCTCCTCTCTCCTCTACATCTCTTCAATATTTCCATCCAAAGCTCTAAATTTCACATTCAATTATTTAAGGGAGTGAAAGTTCAAAATTTCCAACCTAAACTTGTATGTCAAGACTATGTTGACTATTTTCAAAATTGTACATTAAAACCTTAAGATCCTCCTCCAACAATTCAATGTTGAATCCATCTTTTTCCACAACATTACACACGGGAATCCTTTTTTTCCTTTCTTCTTTTTTCTCCTAGAAAATCGTATCATGTGTCTCTATGTTCTTCTTACTCTAATTAAGACAATCAAGAACCTTTCCTTTAGAATCTTGTGAAGATAAAATTATATCATGATTAGTCAATTCCACATAATCCACAAGTTGAATAGTTTCAATATTTTCTTGCTCATTAACTTTTTCCTAGGTAATCTAACTTAAAATGTTTTTATTAAAGTTCAGGGGAAGTCATCTCTTTCTAAATTAAGAATAAAGGAGGAAAAATAAGGCCATTACCATCATTGAATTGTCTTTTAACAAACTTAAGAATTTTAGTCTCCTCTAAGTTTTCTTTTTCAATTGATCAAAAGCCTCATTATCTTCCTCATACTCAATTTTCCCTTTTGGCTCCAAAACAAGATCTAGGGGTACAATAATCTAACTCTACTAAAACCATTTTCTCTTTCCTTATATTTTTCTTAAGACCATCATATTTACCCTATGGGTCAAAAAAATTCCTTAAGATGAGGTTAGTAACAAACTTCTTTACATAGATAAAAAATCATCCTGATGAGCCCCTCATGTAAAATAAGTTTATCAAGTCTAGTCTAGAAGGCTTCAATGCTATTAGATAGGGAAAAGAGAAGGTAAAAGGGAAAAGAAACCCTTTTTGTACCTAAAATGGTTAAGAATAATAAAATTAGTAAATATGTGGCATTTCATACCTACCATCTAGCAAGACATACCCCACAATAACAATCAAAACCATTTCCTAGAGAAGTTTAATAGAGGACATAGAATAAGCCCCATCATTTTCCTTAACTAAATTTCTATTTTAGTTCTTCAAAATTATTTTTTTTTTGAAATTAATTAATCTTCTCCTTCTCCTATATCTTCATCTAACAAACCTTAATGGGGTTGAATAGTTGTTAAGTATGATGACTCTCTTCTAGGTGAGCCCAACCACTCATTGAACTTGTTCTCAAACTTCAACTATCTATGTTTTGAGTCATATAGTCTCTACTAAGCCTCATAAGTTTTCAAATGCTTCAAATATAACTAAATGGTATGGTACTATGGGTGGGAAAAAATTGTCTTTCATGAAAAATAATATTTGAGGTCTGGTTCATCTTCCCAATGGAAGAAATTTACTTCGTTACAAGTGTCGTGTATCATACCAAATTTGTAGCCGATGGTTCTTCTAAAATATACAAGGCTTATGTTGTATCTAAGGATTTTCTCAAGTTTGAAATATTAACTATTTAGAGACCTTTTGTATGGTTGCTAAGATTAATTCCATTCATCTTATAATTTATATTGCTACATTGAAGAGTCAGTAATAATATAAAATGGATGAAGAAGAATTATTTCTTTCATGGTGATCTTCGAGATGGTTTTTTATATGGAAAAACCACCAGGTTGTATACACTATTTTTGTTTGTAGAACACAATATTTAGTATGGTCTCAAAAATATTCTGAGTTTTCATACAAAAATGTGGCTTTTTTACCTTTCTTCTAGACTCATTAGATGTCGCTCAGTCTTACAATTAAATTCAATAGCATGAGTTGGACCTTCTTATTCTTTTTTATTTATGTGGATGACTTAATACTCACAAAATGTTCTCATGCCATGATTGAGAAAATCATAGAGCTTTGATGAAACATTTAGATATGATTCACCTTGGTTTGTTGCATCATCTCATTGGTCTTCAGATTCATCATTCATCTTTTGATATTTCTATTTTGTATTATAATAATCCTCTTGATTTACTAAAAATATTTGGAATTTCTAATTGTAAACCAATCCCTACTTCTTTTTAATTAGGTGTTGTATTTTCTACCAACTACACTACTGCTCCAGTTGATGCTATATTTTATAGGTAGTTGATTAGCGGTCTTTTGTTCTTGACACATAGTCATCATGATATTTCCTTTATAATTAGTCATGTTTGTTAGTTCTCTCAAGGTCCTCATGAGATCCATTTTCAAGTATCTAAACACATTCTTTAGTGCATTCAAGGAGCTAATACATTTTGGCATTTACTGCATATTATGTACTATTGACGTTGTGGCCTTCATCGACTTAGGTTGTGATGGTAATGCTAGTGATAAAAAATTCTACCTTTGACTTTACTTATTTTCCTTGATTCTAATCTAGTTGCTTGGTCTTACATGGGAAAAAGCACAAACATGTGTCACCTTTTATAAAGAAACGAGATATCATAATAAGATAATTCAACATTAATGACAAAAAAAGTGGCATTTGTGTTTACAGTTCGAAGATGATTCAAACTAATGAAATGTGTAGAATTGGATAATTTTATGTCTATAATTTTTATAATTTTTTTGAGTAAGAATTTATTAATTTTTTAAAATTTTGAAGTCACTTTTTTAACTGTAAAAAATATAGAGCGTAATTCCCATCAAACAAGTATATACAAATCATCTTTTTTTGTTCTAATTTGAAAATATTTTATAGATGACATGTACAACTAGGGGACAAAAAAAGAAACTATTATTTTTTATGTATATTTTTTTTGTTATAAGTACTCAAGCTTGACCTAATCATGATCAAACATTTTTTTCCTCCTATCAAAACTTCCCTATCAAATCTACACCTTCTTGAAAAGAAATTACATATTCATAAAGAAGACTCTCTCCTCTAGAGATAAATATGATTTTTGAAATTTTTTTGATATGATTTAATATTTTTTTCCTTTTTTGAGGGAGCATCTTCTGAAATGTTGAAATATCGACTTATAATATTTTAAAATTGTACCATATTATAACCAATCAAAAAACTTAGAAATTTATATAATTGTGATATTAAATTTGAGATCTATAAAAGGGTATTTTTAGTTTTTCAAAAAAATTGAGTTTTGATAGAAAAATGAGATTTGACCAAAACAAACTTTGGTATCTTAAACAGTGATACAGATCTATGCTTTTACCCACTATAAAAAATAAATCTCTTATTGTGTTGTCATCAACCAAAGATGGGTATCTAGGAGTTTCTTTGTCTAGTCAAGATATGCTTTGGCTTTTAAAGTTGCTTGCTAAACTTGGTTTTCCATTTACCCATCCTACTAATCTTTTGTGTGGTAATCAAAGTTTCATACATTTATTTCTCACAACATATGGACTATTAATGCACTAAGAATATTAAAGTCCACGTGCACTTTATATAGTAGCTCATTCAAAATGGTATTTTTTTCATTAGATTATTTGCCTACAAATAAACAGGTTGCAAATATCTTCAATAAATATTTAGCATCTCTTCATTATATTCAATTGTGACTAATTTTAGGACTGAGAAAAGTAGTCCTTAGGTGGTCTTGAGGAGTCCACCTTCATTCATTTTCATTGATTTTCAATATTTGTATTTTCTCTCTTTGAGAGAGGAGTTTTCTCCCACTAGGTTTTATCTTTTTCTTTGGTTACAAGAGATTGTGTTGTAGATCTAGATGGGTACCTAACATGGATTTGTAACAAAGTCCCTTATAACATTCTTCTACATTGTTGTTCTCCCTAAGTTGCACTTAATGGGGTCTATTGGATTAGTATTATTTCATGAGTTTACTCTTCATCTAAGATTACTTAGGTAGCCTCATTATTCAAGTACCTAGATATAGTAGAGCATATTTTTGAGTTATGTTTGAGTTCTACTTCCTTTGAATTGATAAACTTATCTTAACCATATTGTTTCCTTCTATCTACTCTTTCCTATTTAAGAAAGAGATTATTGTATGTTTATGTAAACCTTAACTAATGCATTTCTAGCATTGAAAATGTCTCTCCTCTAGTGGATGTCTCAAGATTAGATTATGGGTATTATAGGATAGTTTATACTAACATCATTCATAACTCTTTTGTTTACTTCATATGAATGAATAAATTATTTACTTGAATATTTTGGAATGAGTATCTATAGGTACATACACACAATTACGTAAGACAATTACTTCATAGTTTTTGAATGGTACCTTCTAGAAGAGACTATTAGAAGTCTTAATAACATATCTCGTTAACATGACAAATTTATTGATTCTTAGATAACTCAGTTGGGTTCTCAATTATCAAGTAAATTCTTAAACATTGATATTTTGATAGACCTGTGGAATTTATTATTGATTATCACTATACCAAATAGATAGATTATGGGATGTTTTCAATATACTAATGGCTACACTAGTGTACAAAAATGTGTGTATTAAGGTAGATTTGTTGTTCAAGCATGCATAAGCTAGATTATGGGTTGTTCTCAAAATACTAATGGCTACACTAGTGCATAAAATTATGTGTATTAAGGTAGATTTATCCTTCAAGCATACATATTGGTATAAGACATAGTAGTAGCTATTCATAGCGAAGAAAATTTTGATTTTTTTCATTATAGGCATAATGCATATGTTAATAAGGAAACTTTATGGATGTTGAGTTCAGTGTTTAATTGTATGTGATTAGAAGTATTTTAATTTTATCCCGTCAGAGGTATTATTAATTCCTTCAAGGATAAGGATAAATATGATGGATGTTAAGGACTACATTATTTCTAAATATTAGACATAATTCTCATTTGAGAAGATAAGAATAACTTTGATGGATGGTAATGACTTTATCATTTCTATAAAAAGAATTCTCAACTAAGAAGCTAAGATATTTATAGTAATTCCTATAGCAGTAAGTTATTAATGAAAAACTTTATTAATACTAAATGTGATAAAAAGTAAAGTCCTTATGATTAATATGATTTAAGTGGTTGATGGTTTTATATGATCCAACATGTTGGATGGACGTAGAGGATGTTTTCAACTAATTAGAAGTCAGAATAAAAGGGATAAAATAAATGACTATCCCTTGTAATAGGAAGATTTTCTATTACACACAATGGATGGATTGTAATTTACTATGATCTCCCAAATGTACATCAGGAAGGTTGTGAATTTCAATAACACCATTTTCTTATTTAGTTGTGATACCTATGGCTTTTTTAGGTCAAGTCTTTCTTACCCATGTGAGATTAGGTATAATAGTTTTTTTTTTAAATGATAAAATTATTTTAACACTATTCTTCTAGTTTTGTTAAGTTATAATCATTTAATTTATAATAGATTTATTTAATTTAATAATGTTCTACATTTTTTGTGTGTTTATTACTTAAATGATAAAATATAGTTATATTTAATTGTAAGTTAAATTTTATTAGTACATTTTACAAATCATTTTAGATTAAAAAAATAAAATTCATGGTTTTCATTAAAAAAAATAGTAATTGTTTAAACTTAGATTTTAACCATTTTATCTTGCAACAATTGTTTCTAGGTCCTCCTTCCATATTCTTTCTATCTGATGTAAATTGAAGGCACTAATTTGGGGACCTCTAAATTCTTTCCCATAATAGTGGTCCTTCACCTCTAATTTTTCTTTCTTGATGGGGTCATGAACAAAGTTTTTCTTCCTAGTTCTTTTATCTAGGTGCTCCTTTATCTTAGAATCAATAGAATTATAAAAAAATAAATTTATATATATATAATATCAAGTGGCTATTTCACCTTTAAAAAAAAAATGTTTCATATGAAATAATTTCATATCCAAATTATAATGATAAATAAGTAAGCTTAACCCTAATTCTAATCCTAATCCTAACATTACCACAATCATAACCCACAGTGTAACCCAAATTCTAACCCTAACAATCATATAAACATTAACCAATGGACCTATGTTTAATGTCACTTCCATTTGAATAACTATTGGTTTGATTTTATGCCTTGTGTGTTTTTCATGATAGAAAAGAAGCTCCTCACTTGACCAAATAGGGACTTCATCCATTGAACTATTTATTTTAAAATATTTGTCCCTTCTCTTTGTCTAAGAGTTATATAACAAAATTATTCTTCTATATTCAAAAGCATTTATTTCTTAAATTTGACACCAAAAAATCTTAATGATCTTATCATTATATATATATATATATTTTTTAGTAAAAAGATAAATATAAATCTTAGATATAATATACTTATAACATAGAAAATTACAACTTTCAAATTGAAAAGTATAGACAATTTTAAATATTTATCTCTTAATTTATCATAGTCATGTAAATAGTATTTATGTTTAGAAAGTATATAAAATACTTTTTACGATAGAGAAAAAAATAATTCACTCAAAATATTAATTCAAATTTTATTTTTAAAGAAAGATATGATAGTTTATTTTAATATTAGATATTACTGAATATTATGTAGAAAATAAAAATGTATTATGTTAGATTTAAATAAAAAATAAATAAATATTAGTGAGCAATATTTTGATTAAAATTATTTTTCAAAGAGTTGTAAAAGGATCTTAAAAAACATTTAGTAGAATGATTTAACTTACAAAAGTTAATAAATAAGAAATATTTTCACAAAAATCAAATTGTGATATTGCTATCGCAATTTAATTTTCTAAATTTTTTTGATCCGAGTATTTGTCGGTAGGCTAAGTACTATTGTGATGTTTTTTGAATTTTATGCCTTAACTAGTGATTAAAATTTTTGTTTTCGAGGTGTTCGAATTAATCATTTTTTAATTTTCCTTATAAAACTAATACCTTGCACATTATAGATGCAAAAATTTTAACTTTACAATTTTTACAATACATTTTTCTAAAATTTGATTGGGTGAACTCATTTACCTCTTATATTTGCTAGATTGTAAAACCAAATATTTTTTAGACTTTTTATTATTATTAAGCTAATGTGGTTCATTAATGTTTAATACTTTTTGAACGTAAGTGCATTGATTTAGATTTTCACATTTTTAATATTGTATTTTTTGATAATATAATTTAAATGTCATTTACTTAAAAATGCTAAAAAAAATGCTACTTACTTTAAGAAATATTATTTTATATAATTATTATTGTGAAAATATTATTATTTTCATATTATAATTCATTTATAATATAATAATATAATAATAATGTTTATAAATAAAATTAAATCAATATAATTATAGAAGACTATAATTATATAACATTTTTATTAATTAATTTTTTTACACACTATAATAAATTTATTAAATTAAAATTAAATTTTTATAAAAACTAAAGACATGTACTAAGTCACTATGTGACACTTGTTTTATATTGTCCATTAAAGAATGTCTTACTTCCATACCCATTCCTTTGTCAAAAGTGAAATTAAAGAGGACTTGGTATTATAAAGATTGTACATAAGTCCTGCAAATGTCTATCAATAAGCTATGGCTCAGCTACAACAACCGAAAGACCAAGTGAATCAGCTTCAAAGTAATTGTCATATGGACCTTTGTAAAGTTTTTCTTCTTCTCAATGTAATGCCAGCTGTTAATTGTATTGTAGTGATTTGTTTTTAACCGATGTATCTCTCTCCCACCTACTTCGTGTAGCTGTTATTCTTTGTAAACTTGCCTTGTTCCAATATAAAATAAAAAACAAGAGTGTACGTAAGTCAAGTCACGATTGTCCACTACAACATTTTGTTTGCAGAAGTCACGCTGCTTGCTTTAATAAAAATTGTACAATATGAAGTGAGAATGCAACTACGAATATAAACCAAAACAGTACATTTTAATTTATATTGCAGTCACTAATCAATTGAGTAGACTCCTCTTTTGTCATTCCTCAGCGTTTAGTGCACGGCTCATTTAGTGTGGAAAGATTTGGAATCTAGAGGCGCTCAGGAATCCAATATTTTCATCATAAATGTGGAGGTGAAATACTGTGCATCGTCGAAATATCGTCTTTCTGACTACTTCCAAAATGTTAAAAATGTGTTGCTCTGTTTAATAGACCGAGGTACCCAGTTGCTTAATTATGTTATATCGCTGCTTCGTAGAAGTGATGGTCTGAATTTTTAGTTTGAAAGTCTTTTCAACTGATTATCTTAGTGTTGGTAGATATGACAAAGTGGTAGATTTAATAGTTTGTAGATGATAAGATGGAAGATTGTAAGGGGTCGATTTCATGTAGGTGAAGATGGATGGTGATAAGATGACGTGTTATAATTAGTGCACGTAGGAAGGTTTATATAAAGATTTAATCTATATAGTGCAGATTAAGATTTAAATATCTTCAAGTGATTATATTAATGTTGGTAGGTATGCTGCAGTAGCAATTCCATTGTAATGGGTAGGTGTGCGGTATTTTTGTAGATCATGGTAATGTAACATGCCGGAGAAACATAGAAGGACATTAGAGGAAAAGAAGGGGAAAAGGGGGGAAAGGAGTATATTTCATGTCCGAGAAGGTATGTGGTGAAAACAATGACAAATGTTCAAGTGAGTGAAATAAAAGAACGGAAGGTAGCAAAAAAGTGTTCAGTGTTTGAACTTGGAGAATATAAGAGGGAGATGGTGGAGTTGATGGTTTTAAAATGTATACTAAGGTTTGATTCGTTGGCTGAAAGTGTTAAATAGTCAAAGTTGACTTACTTTTTCCAAGCTTAATTTTTATTTAGTGTGATGTTCACGGGTGACCATGGTGGAGAGATGAAGAATTTAGAATAGAATCATTGCAAGAGAAGACATGAGTGTAGAGGCAATAATTACTAATATAATCAACTTTAGCTGACCTACCCACTAAAGATCAAATAATCATAGGAAATGCAAGAGAAAAATAAAAAGGATGGGACATTTATATCCACTTAAACTGATTTTTAAGTATGAAAAAGAATTTTTTGTAGAATTATAAGACAAGTGATCTTTCCATTAGTGGAGTGCTAGTTAAAAGTCCATTAATATGAAGAATGCGGGGTCTATTACAAAATCTCATTAAATAATACTTTAAAAGTTTATATACAAAATTGTCAATTTATATGGATTATTCAAGGATAATTAAATATATGTATAATAAATAAGAGCATGATTAATCTTGAAATAATAAGTGCATCAAAACTTAATCTAGAATTGAAAATTGAAATGTTATTTTCAAATATAAATGTAAAAAGGATATGCACACTAAACTCCCAAGTCAATGATGAAATGTGAATGTGGAAGATGCAACAATCCATTCATTATAGCAATACACCATATTTTGACTCTTGCATCATGCTAGCAACATGTAACTCTATATGCTTATGATCTACGGGTCAATGATTAATTTCAAATTTTGATGCTATTATATGTGTTAGTGATATTTGGAGATGGTGAGAGATATGCATCATAAAATAGACAAATGAATAAGAACACACAAGACTTGCCTAGTCTTTCATATTCTCATATAATGGCTTGAACTAAAGAAGAGGCACCCTTATCCACTTCATTCATTCCTTTTAAACAGTTTTTGTAGGGTGGAATATGGTTTTTCAAACTAGAAACGATGAAGGGTACTCCCCTTAATAACAAAAACACATAACAGAAATAGAGAAATAACAAGAAGTTACAAGAACAAAAAGTTCGCTTCTTATTATCTCCAAAAACATTGAATTACAAATCTCAAAAATAAAACATGCAAAGACACATGGTCATTTTCCTTACAATATTGTTGATGCAAGGAACTCCCCTTAATACCATAAACTCATAATAGAAACAAAGGAACAACAACAAATGCGAAAAAAAAATATGGACTTCTTATTATCATCGCAAATGTGGAATTACAAAATTCTCAATTACAATATGATAACCCAAATGGGCACCTTCATTACAATAATCTGCAAGATAGTGCTGCGAACTATCACCTAGAGCTGTTCTAGACAATGTTCGGGCCTTTCTTAAATAGGCAATTTTGTGTCGCCCAGGAAGGTTCTAGATGCTCAAACTTAATACCCAGGGCTGACAGACCCTAACAATACATATAGAGTCGGTTAAATACATTTTTGACAAATTATTTTAGAAATTTTGGTAGCCCAACTTTTGAAGGCCATAACTCACAAACCGTTGCTCCGATTGGCTATTATAACCACTTTTCAAAAACGCTAGCTCCTGATCTATATGCATAGTTAGAAATTTTGGTAGCCCAACTTTTGAAGGCCATAACTCACAAACCGTTGCTCTGATTGGCTATTATAACCACTTTTTCAGAAATGCCATCTCTTGATCTACAGGCACGAAATTGCACTAGCGCCCTTCCATCGCATTTTCAGACCTCATTTGGGCACTCTAAGGCCTCCAACGGTGAGCCTACAGATTTTTTCTGCAAATTTTTTCATTGAAAATCCGAAATAACTTCTCTGATACTTAAGCTAGAGCAATGAAATTTATATGGTAGCCTTATAATATTGTAATGAACCTTCATATAGAAAATGAGAACATTCCAAGTTCAAATGAGAGACTTACTAAAAATAGCAAGTTTCCATAAATAGTAACCACCCTATCTACAATCCTTATTAAAATAGAAAAGACTCAAATGAAAATATTTTTGGGTGATGCAAGATTGCTCTTACACCCAAGATGCTCCTGCATCATACACCAGGGGTAATTTGAGAAGTGACCCTATCATGTCTCAGGTGTTCAAAGGAAAACCAAGACGGTTTACCTCCTCCCTTGCTAGCCATAATGAATTCTCAACTGGTCTTCCCTTCCATTTGACCAGATATTCTTCATAAGTTTTGTTTTTGGTACTTTTGCCAACATGACTATCCAGTATCTCCTTAATCTCCTTTGTAGTTGAACTAGCTGTTGGAATACTCCACTATGCTTTTGCAACTCCATCTCCACCACCTCCTTCATAGTACTCTATCAAATCTAAAATATTAAATACTAATGAAATATTCAATTCAGCAGGCAACTCCACTTCATACGCATTTCCAGAATCATGCCTTTTCACTATCTTGCACGAGCTAATCTTCTTCATCTTCAGCTTATTATATGTACCCACTAGAAAATGCTCCTTCCTCAAATGAACCATGACATCATATCCAATCTGAAATTCCTTATACCTCCTTTTCACATCATCTCCAATCTGAAATTGTATTATTACTAAGAGGTTTTATCTTCAATCAGCTCAACCAATTTTTGATTTGAAGTGTTGTTGTAAAATCAGAGTCAAGAATGAACAAAAGGTTTTGTTCTCTTTTTCAAGTTTGTAAATCTACAAGAGTTGTTTGATGATTTGCATTTCTTCTACAACTGAAGGTCTGGTTCAAATTTGTCAAGTGACAAATCATGTTTTATTTCTCAAAAGTGTGAGTGGTGACTCTAAATCGCTGTACCAGTTTGTTCCTACTTGATTTAATTGCAATATTTGAAGGACTTTCAAGTTGTATGGGTACATCTAAAGCTTTTGATAGTTTTTTGAAAAAGAAGTATAAGTTCTTGATAAGTTTTAAGGTGTTGTTGTATTTTCTATTATAAGAAATAGAAGTGTTAAAAAGTAAATCACATCAATGATTTCTTTATCCTCTTTCAAGGAGGTGGCAACTCTACATGGTTTTGACCAGTGGTGTGAAGAAATTTCAATCTTGCACTCATGCCAAATCAGCGGATCGAAGTTTAGCATCAACACTTCAGGTACTTTTGATTTTCATGTTTCTCTTTCATGGAAGTCAAGTGTTAAAAAATGGTTACCTCTATTTAGTGATTTTCAGCACTAGGATAAATAAGTAAAAGGTTTGTTTCAAGATGGAATTGGATCTCAGATCTGATCTTAGTTTACCAAGTCATGAAGATGTGCTTGAAAATATTGTAGAGATAAAGAAAGAGCTCTGAAATCAAATTGTTAGTTTCATAAAGAATTTAGTAGGAAGCATTCAGGGTCTAGGAGATGATCAAATTTATGTAAATTTCAAATCAACACTCATGGAGTTGCATTTTGATTTAAGATCTAAGGAATATTCCTAGCCTATTATTTTCCTAGATGTTTTTATATGTGATTTAGTTAACTGGTCAACACATTTAAGATTACAAAAGCTTTTGCAAATTGAAGAATACATCAAGAAGATGGGAAGTGTTTTGTATGACAATAGAATTCATGTTGAGACTTCTAACGATGATAGTGAATGTGTTGAAAATCATAATGAATTTAATGAATCTGTAAAGAAAGATAATTTTTCTTTTGAATGTGAAGATGTGATGACATGTTTGAATGTGAAGAACATTCTAGCAGCAATAGTGATGGTTCTTCATGCAATGAAAGTGATTATAATGATGCACCTAGTGATGAGGTATCTTGCAATGAAGAGGAAATAGTTGATGAGGTATCTGGTAGGGGTGATGGCATGGCATCAATGATGTGGTACAAATCACGTAGTAGATGATAGAGCAGTGATGTGGACAAAGGTGCCATGTGTCACAATGTTGCTATGACATGGCAAAGAAATCATGGAGACAATAACATGGTGACACAACCAAAATGTGACACATAACATCTGGGTGGTGATGTGGCAGTGAGTAGATCAAGTGCACCAGATTGTTCCACATGGTAGATTGGGAAACTATCGCTATTTCGCTAAGGAAAGATGCATGCTGGTTAAGCATGGTGACATGGCAATCCAATTAGAGTCTACCACATGGTACTGGACCCAATTAGACATGACACATTGAGAACCAATGGGATGGTGCTATGTGGCACCTATGTGGTGAAGGGACTAACATGACAGAATCAAGCCAATTAGTTGATGCCATGTGTTAGGAAATCAAACATGGGTTGACTCGAATTCAAAATAAGAGGGAAATTTTAAAAGTGCAAAAAGTTAATATTTTATTATTTCTCCTTTTGAAATCATGTACATGCACATTTTAAATAAATAGAGGTTATAACATATAGTTTTGACCTTAAGAAATTTTTAAATATATGCATAAAAGATATATTCCTAAAGGTTAGACCAAGAGCTTGTTTTTCAATTTGATCCTCTGGGTATTTCTGATACACCAACATAGCAAGTTATCATATACCATTGGAACCAAGAAATAATGAACTTTCCATATTTGTTGTTTATTTTGGCAGAGGAATCTATCTGTTTGAGTTATTCAAGGTTTTGTACTAGGTACCCAATTTTTAACCACATTCAGGTATAATAGTTTATATTTGATTTTTAGCAAGATGGTGATCGAGATGTGTGCTAGAGGTAGTAGGGATGTAGTTAGGAATGGTTTTTCTCACCTCCAAGTTAGTTTAATGAGTGATTTTCTAGAATTTTAGATGCATACCTAATGGTTTTATCAAAATAGGGTCTTTCATCATTACAAGGAGATATTTCAAGTTTGTTACAAAACAATGATGAAATTCTTATCAGATTTTGGTTGTAGAAAGATGAGAGATGCTTTGCAATAGAAGGGAATGAAGATTCATGTGGACACATGTCACTTCCAAATTAGATCATGTGTTTTCTTTCTTCCTATATCTTTCTCTTTCTCTCTCATTATAAGGGTTCCAGTTTCTCAGACATTTTTCACTACTATGATACCACAAGGATGGTTATAGTTAGGTTGAAATTTATGCCATGACTGTGATACCATTCTCTTCAACATATTTTCTCTGTTATGAACAACAATAGTTAAGCTAATATGGATAGTTCTGATCTATTTAGTGGTTTTAGGAGTTATTCGTGTGCATCTTGACTGTATAGTTTCAAATAAATGAATACAATAAGAAAGCATCTTCTTAGTTTCATTTTGATTCTTGTCTCCTATATCTTTAATCTATAATGTTTTGTGGTTTAGGGACAAAGAACTTAGACCTATTTGTATCTCGTTAAGGTTGCATGTCTCATATGTTTTGCTATTGGAATAAAGAGCCAATTAAATTCCTGATGTATTTGACATGGTTGGTGGTTATTTGAGAAGGATGTTTCATGAGAATGAGGTCTTTATGAGCTTTGATGTCTGATTCACAAAGTGATAGGATAGATCTGATATCTTGATGTATGAAATATGTCACTAGTACCATAGATGTATGTGTGTGATTTGTGGAACTGCCCAATAGATAAGGTATTGATCAACAATAGGATCAACTTGTTCTCATTGTTGCATATTTGGGGATCTATTGAAATCAAAATTAGAATCATCCATTTCCCTTTTCGTTTAAGAGCTAAAAGGATGTCGTCACTCAACTTGTAGATTTCTTAAGATTTGCAATTTTTTGTTTCACATCTTTGTCATTGCATGAGTATAAGAGAAATAAGGGCTTTATCTACTTTGTTTAGATTCAATGTATTCTTTTGAACAACTGGTACCATATCAAGAATCTATAGGTATACCCACCTATTTTTTCTAGAGCCTGAAGTAGAAGAAGGGTCTAGCCTTATAGTTGGACCAGTGTCTGAAAGGATATGTTGCAAATTGGAAGTAGCTACCCCTACATGTATTATGCTCTCATCGAGATAATTTGAAGAGTAATGTTTTAAAACACCATAGGTTTATTTATGGAAGATAAATTATCCCTGCACATTTGAAGAAGCATATGACTTAAGATTTTAATGATGATTATATTTTACCAGGGGATAAACAATAAATAATATAGGAATTATATTTATGATTCTACTTTATATTATTAAGTCTCCTAAATATATTCACCTTCCATCATCTACTTGATTATTATTACATAGTACATTTTAGTTGCATAGTACAAAATCTCCACTTATGTGCAATCTAGACTGCACAAATATAGAGAATGTTAATAAATTGATACATGTACTCTTTTTTATTTCTTCATATTTATGTCAAAGGAATTTTTTAATTTGAAGTAGATGACATTATTTTAAAATCTAACAAATCATAATATGGTAAAACAATGGACTACCATCCATGTATTGTATAATGTTATAATACACCCTAAGTGAGATTTCACATTTTTTTCTAAAATGAATTTTGTGTACATTAAATCTCTTTAAATGAACATTTTATTTTTATTTTTACTTAGGGTTTCATATTGTACATACTAAGAAAAGAAAAATACATATTTTCTTTTGTAGTGCCTACCCTCGTTCACATCTTTTCTAGGCTCATTGTTGCTATTATTATCAGACTTTGATGGACTAGTATTATGTTGATGGATTAGTGGTATTGTTTTGAGACTATTAGACATTATGTTATGGATTCAGTGGTTATATGATGTGATCATTTAGACTTTACATTTCATGCATACATGATGATCATTATATTCTTTTCAGTTATTAATGATGATTAGTTAGATGGTTTATTATCTCATGTGTTTTATTATGGATACTTACTCCATACTTGCATGTGTATGGTGTGCATGTTTTCTTATTGTATAGTGTTTCTGATGTGGTTAAGGAAGGGAGTCGTAGTCACCTACTTAGTCGAGATCTACACGATGCACCACTTCCTGCCATTGCCTATTTAGCTTAGCACTATATATATATATATATATATTGGATGTACATGCATGGTTTTTCTGTAGGTTGCAGGTACCACGTATCGACTTTCCTGAATTGCCAAGATGAGCATACCCTATTATACTATCTCAATGATAAGAGAAGGGAGATAAATTCTCAAGTCCAAATCCCAAACCCTAAAACCATTTGTCTTAGTGAGTTAGGACAAGTATCAAACTTGAGTACCCACCAAATGTGTCGGATGACATAATTCATGATTTTTAACCCTTTAGACTGATTTTGTATGATTTGTTCTATGATGGGTTTTCATATTTTATCTTGGAGGTCTATGGTGAATTTTCTATTAATTAAGTCTTAATAAATAGATTTAATTAATAAATTAATTATTTGAGAAAATTAATAAAATATCATGATTTTTTATATTGTGATTATAATTAATTAAATGAGAATTAATTGAGGAAAAAGAATTCAATAAAAGAAAATTACTAAATTAAAATTAATAATAATTATAAAATAATAATAAAGTAATAAATAAAATAATAATAATAAAAGTTATAAAAATTAAAATGAAAGTTATAAAATTTAAATAGAAATTATTTAATAAGTAAATTGGAGTTATAAGCTTGCATGAGAATTAACGCATTTTCTATTTCTCTTGTGTCAACAACATGGGGGTTAGTGTATCAAATAAGCACCTGGTGTCTACAACCCTATGACTCATCAAAAAGGTTGGAAAAGACCCATGTTTAGTTGGTGACACCTTCTAGCTATTTCTAGAAGCATTCTAGAGGTTTCCTGAGAGCTCTTTATATTTAGGCATCCCTAGAAGCATAGACATAGCGTTTTGGAGTGCAATTGGAGCATTGGAGGATTCGAGAGTTCTGAAGAAGGGAGCTTGCTCTGTGGGTTTTCTGAGGAAGAGCGATTTAGCATCAGAATCCGGGTAGATTCTTTTGATTTTACTTATGCTATTTTCGCATCTTGCTTTCCCTATCTTCTTCGTGTCTTCCATATGTCTTCTGAGGAATTTCATATTTTTATTGTATGCATTCTCAATTTGGGCAATTAAATTTTTTGGAGAATTTTATATGCATAGATCAAAAAGGAAAAACGGGGCAAGGGTTGAAATTCATAGTCAAACCCATTAGATTAATTATGAGAAATTTTGGAAATCAAAGGTTTATAAAGAAATTTTGAAAATTGAAGATTGTATTCATAAATTTGCTTATGCATACTTATATATATATATATATATATATATATACAGAATTAAAAACATCACAGTATATGAACATATATACATATATATATATATATATATATAATCATATATATATATATGATTATATATATATATATATATATATATATATATATATATATATATATATATATATGTATATATGTTCATATACTGTGATGTTTTTAATTCTATATATATATATATATATATATATATATATATATATATATATATATATATACACATACATATATGTATATATACATATACCTTTACATATATATATATATACATACATATGTATATATATAATATATATAAATAAGAAATCGCATCGCGATTTATCTCTGCGAAAAGCGTTCTAAAAATGTTGTTTAAAGAAATAATAATAAATAAATATGTCTGTGCGGGTATGTACCCGACCCACCTTTATCTGTCCACCGATATTTATATTGGCGGGTCGCAGGGTACCTGCAACGCAGTGTACTCGCGACAAAAGAACTGCCAAACGGCAATGGTCACAGGGTACCCGCGATAGGTATGATCGCATGTCATCGGCGGCGATTCAAATATATCAATTGCTTTCGGCTTTGGTTATAAATTGTGGTCGATTTTTATATAATTTAAAAAAAGTTATTATCAATTGATATTAATATATAAATATATATTTATGTATGTACATATGTGTGTGTGTGTGTGTGTGTATGTATGTATATAAGTATATGTATAATAGTTATAAATAATTATTTTATTTAAAATGATTTATATAGATGGATCATTTTGTAAAGATAAAATATTAAAAGAATATGATTAATAATTATAATGAGGAGATAATAATATTTAACTTAATTTAGTTAATTAAGGTTAATTATTAGAACATGATATAAGTTTTAATATATGCAAATTTTGTTCAATGGAAATGTCATTTTTCAAACAAAGTTTATATGAATAAAATATTATTAGATCAATTAGAAAATTGAGTCTAATGGAGAAACTTTTTATCTATCAAACAAATACATGGGTTAGGTAAAACGTGAAATTTCTCCACTTGATATAGTTTGTGAAATGTAAACCGAGACTTTTGCATTTGAATTCAAAATTGAAAACTTAGCAAAACCAAAATATGTGTTTACATTGTGTATTCTTTATGCTATTGTTTTGAGTTTTGGGTTGACTAGTGTTGACCAGTTATAGGACGTCTACTAGAGGCTTGGGAGTTTTGTGATTGTGATGTCATGATGATGTATTAATCTCGATCTATATAAACCCAACCATGGTTATGTGATGGAATGCTCTATGTATTGGATGTGAATACTGATTGTTATAGTTGAGATTTTTTTATTTATGAGACTCTTGACCTAACCATTATTTTGGTCATCGATCAGTTATTCTTGGTTATTTTCTAATCGCCATGATGGGACTGAAATGTGGATTTATTCTTGATGTCATCATGTTGTGACATTTTTTACTCAACCATTTTTGGACTCTTTGATTAGTATGATTGAGATATATTTACGTTATTGAGAACCATTGGATACTTTTGATTATCAGGGATACTTCAGTTGCCAATAGAGAGCTGTTGTGTTCATGATTTTCTATGGATGTTTGCTCATGGAGATTTGATGCTTTTATGCATATTTGATAATTTTATGGATTATCTTTTGTAATTTTGAGATTTATGAGTCCATAAGCATTAGGGTAGGATATCTGCATGTAGTGACGAGAAGTGGCTTGCAATGGGGGTCGGGGTCCTAAGAGGCTGCCAGGGTAACTCATTGTAAGCTGGATTAATATGTGATAACATTCACACCTAATACTAACTGAATGAACCTAAAAAGATAAGTGGTTTGTTCTCACCCATGCCTTGAGTGCTTGTATAGGCTAGGATGGGAGCAGTGAGAACGCATGGTTGCAACCTTGCATTCCATAGTATGCCTTGTCAGTATGAGAGGATACTAGTGGCCACATGAGATCAGTATGGACCCATGGAGTTTAGCTAACTACCAGGATAACTTTTACATGATAAATGCAATGACACTTTCCCACTTGCATAGTGGGTTCCTACATGTCAGTGTGTGCCTCTGGGAAGTAGATGTCAGATTTGTGTTTGGAACCTTTGAGTTAGTATACCTTTAGGATTCTTGGACTTATAGAGATATGTGCTATGTGTTATGGATAGCCTGTTTGGGACTTGAGATTATCTCCTCAGCACGGTGGGAGTGGACCACTTAGGTACCATGTGGTCGCGTGGTAGTGTATATTCCACTCTTATCATTTGAGACTCATTGAGACATCGTGGCTGATGCATCCTTCATGATGGTGGTTATGTATCCTTTCATTGATGATTAGCGTATGTTAGATGATGTTATCTTATGCTTATATTTGCATGTTAGATTACTTTCTACATATGATGTTGTATATATTAGGAGTGACATTCCTACTATGTTAATACCAATGATCTCTTCGGTGATTTGGGATGTTATGCACGGAGGGATGGCTAGGGCCCACGATGGTCTAATGATGCTATTGAAGGTTGGGAGGAACCGTGCACTTAGTTTATTATGTTTGATCTTATGATGGATGTATATGTATTCTATGATGATGTATAATGTGTATCATGTGATTGTCTTTGATGTATCATGGATTAGAATAGGATGATGTACCTTATTTCACATATGTATATTCTTTGAGCTTGTCATACCATGTGACATGTACAGTGGATGATTGAGCATTTGGAAATGTAATGTTTAAACATTGGACTTATCATTATTATTTCATGTGGATGTTTTACTAGATGGATTCTTGTATGTAATTCAACGTTAAGGGATCTTTAAAGAATGTAATCTATTATGTATGTTATGTTTACTTTCAAATGGACATTGCTATTGCTTCCGTTATTGTGAATAAGTTATGTATGGTATTTACTTTCATGTAAAAAAAAAAAATGTTACCAAACTTAGTGAAACTCTAGGTTAATTCTTTGGATCCCTTGGCAGGGCATTACATTTGGTATCAGAGCCCGAGTTTCTACATTGGGAGCTTTGGGTATTTCGGAACAACTAGAACTTTGAACTATAAAGTGTATCTCTTCAACTTGAAACTAGGTGAACTGAAACAAAACCTGAACTGTTACTTGAATATTTTTCATACTTCAACACTTAGTTTTCAAAACTGGACATTTTACTTAAACCTAAACATAGAATTGAACTTAGTCTATTGGAAACATGCATCTTTTGATTTTAATAGTACTTTGTATTGTTGTAGGATGGTATGTGGGACTAGGTATTCTGTTAGAGGCCATGGAAGAGGCCGTGGTTGTGGCAGAGTTGTAAGTGCCCATGAGTCTACCCATGAGGGATCAGCTTGTGTAGAGAGCAGGGAAGAGCACTCTAATAGTTAGGAGGAAGAGAGCCGTAGAGAGGACCAAGCTGAGTCTGAAGAGGTTGGTTTGAGATAGATGATGTAGACTATTCTGGAACATCTACGTCCTGTTCAAGAATAGCCTAAAGTGCATTAGACAGAACAAGAGCATAGACCCAGATCTAGAAGTCCTCGGAAGGATCATTAGAGATCCATTGTGTCCACTTAGATGAAGGATCTTTCAAGATCTAAGGTCAAGCCTTTCAATGGGAAAGGTTCTGGTTATGTGGCCGAGCAGTGGCTTATTTCCCTCGATAGGATTTTTTCTATGCAGGATTTTGATAGCAATGTTAAGGAAAGATTTGTGATTACCAATTTGGAGAATTTTGGGGCCACTTGGTGGACGATTGAGGAGAAGAAGCTAGGAATTGATATGAGCAGTGTCACGTGGGAACTATTCTTAGAGAGTTTTCATGAACGATTCTTACCAGAGGAATGGAAGTAGCAAAGGGCAGATGAGTTTCATAATCTCAAGCAGTACACTATGTTAGTGACTGAGTATGAGTGTAAGTTTTATGAGCTCATGTCTTTTTCAGGGTTCAGTGAAAATTTAGCTTAGTTGACACAACACTTTATTAGGGGTTTGAATAATCGTATAATTGGGGGTGTCAAGGTATTTGAGCCAAAAACTCTCAAGGATGCAGTACATCGAGCAATCCTTGTTGAGAAAAGTGTCAACCTTGGTCAAGGTGGTTTTGTAGGAGCACCAGCAACATCAAGATCTAAAGGCAACTTCAATTCAGGTGGTAACAAGAAGCCTTTCTTTTCTAAGGGAAAACAGTATCAGCAGTAGTCTCAGCAGATGCAGTAGCAGAAAGGATCGAATTCTGAGGCTCAAGGTGGTGGCAAAGGTTCTAACTTTAAGAACAACCACAATTCTCAATGAAATAAATAGAATGAACCCAACAGCCAGCTCAGAGTAGCCAGCCTTTTGTTAGCAGGAACAGTTGCCAGCAATCTAATGTACCACCTATGGGTAGAGGATCTGGCAGGAATACATAATGTTTTTCATGTGGACAGATTGGACATTATGCAGCTCAGTGTCCATAGCGAGCACCTCAATTTTCAGGACCTAGGCCTACAGCTTCAAAACCCACAGTTGGTGATGCAGGTAGAGCTCATAGAGTTTTTGCAGCAGTTGATCAGCATCAGGAAAATCATCAAGGAACAGTGGTTGAGACCACAGGTGCTATTCAAGGTATATCTCTTTCAGTATTGTTTGATTTAGGAGCTACAGATTCATTTATTTCACCATCTATAGTTTCTAAGTGTAAGCTGGATGTGGTGAAGCAAGATCATGGTTGGCTAGTGGAACTAGCCTCAGGGATTAAGGTCTCCACGGATTCTGTAGTTCATAAGTGTGGGCTTAGATTAGGAAGCTTTGATACTATAGTGGATCTTTGAGTCATACCCCTTGGTTCCTATGATGTGGTTTTAGGTATGGACTGGCTTGGATCTCATAGAGCCAGTATAGATTGCAGGAAGAAGATTATTTTGTGCCAAGATGACCAAGGAAATGATGCGAAGATAGTTGGGATACCAAGGCCTATATCTCTGCAGATGATTTCTGCTATGCAAATGAAGTGGAGTTTCCATAAGGGATGTCAGATATTTGTTGTTATGGTAAAAGATCTTGATGAGGAAGATCCTATGAGGAAGACTTTAGATCACCCAATTTTGCAGGAGTACGCAGATGTTTTTCCAAGTGAGATTCTAGGCATGCCTCCAAAGAGGGACATTGATTTTAGTATTGATCTGATTCCTGGAGCGGAGCCTATCTCTATAGCTCCTTATCGTATGACTACTCAGGAATTGGGTGAGCTACGTCTTTAGCTAGAGGAACTTTTGGCCAAAGGGAGCATTCGACCTAGCGTATCACCATGGGGAGCTCCAGTGCTCTTTGTGAAAAAGAAAGACGGTTCTTTGCGCCTTTGTATTGACTATAGATAGTTGAATAAGGTGACTATTAAGAACAGGTATCCTTTGCCTAGGATTGATGACTTATTTGATCAAACCAAGGGAGCTACAGTATTCTCCAAGATTGACCTTAAGTCAGGATACCACCAGCTTCGCATCAAGGAAGCTGATATTCACAAGACCACTTTTCGAACTCGCTATGGGCATTATGAGTTTACAGTGGTACCTTTTGGGTTGACTAATGCTCCACTAGTGTTCATGAGTTTGATGAATGGTGTTTTTCAATCATATCTTGACAGGTTTGTTGTCGTGTTTCTTGATGACATATTGATATATTCTAAGACTCAGAAAGGAGCATGAGGAACACCTGCGGTTGGTTTTGCAGTGTTTAAGAGACAATCAGCTTTATGCCAATGCAGCTAAGTGTGAATTCTTCAAATTGGAGATTCAGTATTTAGGGCATGTCATCTCAGGTGATGGTATTTCAGTGGACCCTGCCAAGATTCAAGCGATAATAGATTGGCCGATACAGACTAATGTGTCAGAGATTCGTAGTTTCATGGGCCTAGCAGGTTATTATCGCAGATTTATCCAAAATTTCTCTAGGATAGCACATCCTATCACTTCTCTTTAGAGGAAGGGTAAGAAGTTTGTGTGGACAGAGAAATGTGAGGAAGCTTTTCAGAGGCTCAAGGAGCTTTTGACTAGTGCACCAATTTTAGCTGTACCTAATCCAGAAGGTGATTTCATGGTGTGTACAGATGCTTCTCTTGAAGGAATTGGAGCAGTGTTGATGCAGAATGGATGGGTGATTGCGTATGAATCACGCAAGCTCAAGGATCATGAGCTAAATTACCCTACGCATGATCTTGAGTTAGCCGCAATAGTTCATGCTTTGACAAGATGGAGACATTTCTTGTTGGGGCACAGGTTTGAGCTACATAGTGATCATCGTAGTCTACAGTACATTATTACTCAACCTAATTTGAATGCTCACCAGAGATGATGAATGGAATTTCTATGCGAGTATGATTTTGAGGTTAAGTACATTCAGGGTAAGGAGAATGTGGTGGCGGATGCTTTGAGTCGCAGGAGACATGTGTTATCATCGATGACTCTTAGTGTGGATTTGAGGAGTCAGATTCTTCAGGAACTTCCTATGGATTCTTAGTATCAGGAAGTGTGCAGAGAGATAGATTCAGGAAGATCCTTGGAAGGTAAGTTTGCAGGTTACATTCGAGAATCAGATGGTCTTTTGAGACATTTGGGGAGGATTTATGTGCCATTACTGGATGAGCTTCACACCTTGATTCTGGCAGAAGCCCATCGTACACCTTACTCAACACATCCAAGTGTCAAGAAGATGCATGCTGATTTGAGACGTTTGTTCTTTTGGTCTAGGATGAAGCGAGATATTACTAATTTTGTGGCTAGGTGTCTTGAGTGTCAGAGAGTCAAGGTAGAACATTAGCACCCAGCTAGACTTTTGTAGCCTAATCTCATTCCTTCTTGGAAATGGGATATCATCTCCATGGATTTTATAGTAGGATTACCTATGACAGTTTGACGTCATGATGCTATCATGGTTACCATTGATCGGTTGACTAAGGTGGCACATTTTTCACCGATCGGGTCTTCCTACACAACAGCTTCTATAGCTAATGTCTTCATGCGTGACATTGTGAGATTACATGGTATTCCTAGAAAGATCATTTCTGACAGGGATCCTGTATTCACATCCGCATTCTGGACATCATTGCAGCATGAGCTTGGAGCATAGTTAAACTTCAATTTGGCATATCATCTAAAGACTGATGGTCAGATAGAGAGGGTGAACCAAGTTTTGGAGGATATGTTAAGGATGTATGTGATGGATAGGTAGACACATTGGGAGGACTATCTCTACCTAGTAGAGTTTGCTTACAACAATGGGTATCATAGTTCTATTGGCATGGCACCTTTTTAGGCATTATATGGACGTCAATGTCGTACACCCTTGAGTTGGGACAACCTTGAGGATCACATCTTGTTGGGTCCTAAGATTCTTCGTGATATGGAGAAACAGGTAGTGCGTATCCGTGAGCATTTGACTACGGCACAGGATAGGCAGAAGAAGTATGTCGATGCTCATAAGACAGATAAGTAGTTTGCTATGGGTGATAAGGTTTTCTTGAGAGTGCAACTGCGAAAGAGTCCAATCTGGTAGGAAAAGGGTTCTAAGCTAATACCTCGCTTTGTGGGACCATTCAAGATTTTGGAGAGGATTGGCCCGGTTGCTTATCGTCTTGCTCTACCGCCCAGCCTAGCTCGCATTCATGATGTTTTCCATGTTTCAGTGCTTAGGTAGTATATTTCTGATATTGTGCATCTTCTTGATTGGAATGCGTTGCAGGTAGAGGACGGGCAGCTGTCTTTGGAGCCGGTTCGTATTCTGCAGTAGCGAGGGTTGACCCTCAAGGGTCAAACCATCAAGGAGGTAAGGGTCCAATGGGACCCTACTGATGATTCTTTAGCTACTTGGGAGGATACAGCTAGATTACAGGAGTTATATCCCTACTTGTTTGTAGGCTTCCAGGAGTAAGCCTAATCCAAGGGGGGGTGGATGTAGTGCCTACCCTCGTTCACATCTTTTCTAGACTCATTGTTGCTATTATTATCAGACTTTGATGGACTAGTATTATGTTGATGGATTAGTGGTATTGTTTTGAGACTATCAGACATTATGTTATGGATTCAATGGTTATATGATGTGATCATTTAGACTTTACATTTCATGTATACATGATGATCATTATATTGTTTTCAATTATTAATGATGATTAGTTAGATGGTTTATTATCTCATGTGTTTTATTATGGATACTTACCCCATACTTGCATGTGTATGGTGTGTGTGTTTTCTTATTGTATGGCATTTCTGATGTGGTTAAGGAAGGGAGTCATAGTCACTTGCTTAGTCGGGATCTACATGATGCACCACTTCCTGCCATTGCCTATTTAGCTTAGCACTATATATATATTAGATGTACATGCATGGTTTTTTTGCAGGTTGCAAGTATCGGGTATCGACTTCCCTGAATTGCCAGGATGAGCGTACCCTATTATACTATCTCAATGATAAGAGAAGGGAGATAAATTCTCAAGTCCAAATCCCAAACCCTAAAACCACTTGTCCTAGTGAGTTAGGACAAGTATCAGAGTTGAGTACCCACCGAATGTGTCGGATGACATAATTCATGATTTTTAACCCTTTAGACTGATTTTGTATGATTTGTTCTATGATGGGTTTTCATATTTTATCTTGGAGGTCTATGGTGAATTTTTTATTAATTAAGTCTTAATAAATAGATTTAATTAATAAATTAATTATTTGAGAAAATTAATAAAATATCATGATTTTTGATATTGTGATTATAATTAATTAAATGAGAATTAATTGAGGAAAAATAATTAAATAAAAGAAAATTAGTAAATTAAAATTAATAATAATTATAAAATAATAATAAAGTAATAAATAAAATAATAATAATAAAAGTTATAAAAATTAAAATGAAAGTTATAAAATTTAAATAGAAATTATTTAAAAAGTAAATTGGAGTTATAAGCTTGCATGGGAATTAATGCATTTTCTATTTCTCTTGTGTCAACAACATGGGGGTTAGTGCATCAATTAAGCACATGGTGTCTACAACCCTATGACTCATCAAAAAGGTTGGAAAAGACCCATGCTTAGTTGGTGACACCTTCTAGCTATTTCTAGAAGCATTCTAGAGGTTTTCTGAGAGCTCTTTATATTCAGGCATCCCTAGAAGCTTAGACAGCGTTTTGGAGTGCAATTGGAGCATTGGAGGATTCGAGAGTTCTTAAGAAGGGAGCTTGCTCTGCGAGTTTTCTGAGGAAGAGTGATTTAGCATCAAAATCCGGGTAGATTCTTGTGATTTTACTTATGCTATTTTCGCATCTTGCTTTCCCTGTCTTCTTCGTATCTTCCATATGTCTTCTGAGGAATTTCATATTTTTATTGTATGCATTCTCAATTTGGGAAATTAAATTTATTTGAGAATTTTATATGCATAGATCAAAAAGGAAAAATGGGGCTAGGGTTGAAATTCATAGTCAAACCCATTAGATTAATTATGGGAAATTTTGGAAAACAAAGGTTTATAAAGAAATTCTGAAAATTGAAGATTGTATTGATAAATTTTCTTATACATACTTATATATATATATATATATATATATTCGATTATACATATATATATATATATATATGTTCATATACTATGATGTTTTTAATTTTATATATATATACGATGGTCTAATGATGCTATTGACGGTTGGGAGGAACCGTGCACTTAGTTTATTATGTTTGATCTTATGATGGATGTATATGTATTCTATGATGATGTATCATGTGTATCATGTGATTGTCTCTGATGTATCATGGATTAGAATAGGATGATGCACCTTATTTCACATATGTATATTCTTTGAGCTTGTCATACCCTGTGACATGTACAGTGGATGATTGAGCATTTGGAAATGTAATGTTTAAACATTGGACTTATCATTATTATTTTATGTGGATGTTGTACTAGATGGATTCTTGTATGTAATTCAACATTAAGGGATCTTTGAAGAATGTAATCTGTTATGTATGTTATGTTTACTTTCAGATGGACATTGCTATTGCTTCCGTTATTGTGAATAAGTTATGTATGGTATTTACTTTCATGTAAAAAAAAAAAATGTTACCAAACTTAGTGAAACTCTAGGTTAATTCTTTGGATCCCTTGGCGGGGCGTTACATATTTGTAACTTTTCATGATGTTGTCGTTGATAGGAAGGCATTTTTTTATGTGATCAATTTGTATGCATTACACATGTTACAAAATAACTACATATAATTTGAGAGACTAGTCAAAGTATGCAAAAATGATAGAGATAAAAAATTCAACTCGTCATTTTCATACAAATCAAAGCATTTGTTGGAATTCACCCTATCCCCAAATTTATAAACATCTTCACAGGGTAAAATTTCCCCTTCCAACACTCTAAATAAATCCCACTATTACTCAACTTGTATTTCATGATTTTAGTAGGAGAAGGTCTACAAAATTTTGGCAGTTCTAGAACATTAAAATCATTAATACCTTGAATATAAATCAAGATAGTGACTAGAGATTTACTATTGCTTCAATTATTAATCAAAATTGAATTGGCATAGTATATTAATTCATATATTTTAATTAATTCTTGTCTCTAAATAATTCTTATAACTCTTTAATGGAGAATTTTCCATTCAATTTCTAATGAAGATGTAAATGAAGTAACCTTTCAACTTCCATGATCGTATGTAATTTTTAATATTATTAATAAATAGAAGTGTTCATATGGTCTATTTATTGTGTATTTACAATACAACTGCTTCTTTCGGTATTGTCCTCTAAACCACTAAAATGATTTGGATCAAGCATTTTAAAAAATTCTTTTACCCCTAGTAGCTATTATATGGAACTTTCATCTAAAGAATACAAACACGATAAATTAAATGATAGAGTATTAGATAAGTTATGTACAAATTGCATTTCTCTCACCATGTTTTAGCTTTTCCCTAAATTAATTTGAAGATTTACATAAAATGATTATTTACCATGGACCGAGTAAGGGAATGGTATTTTTGGATTCAAATTCTTTGAATGGTTAAAAGATTGGATTGATAGGGATACATATATGCTAAAGAAAATATTCAAATATTGTTTTCCTCAAAGTAATAGGTTTCAAATTATTGTCTCTATTGCACAAGAACAAATTTATTTGAATTCAAAGAAGAAAAAAGTGGCACATATAGCTAATAGTGAGATATTTATGTGAATAGATATAATTGTTTGAATAATACCTCAAGATTTCACAAGAAGATGAAAGTAGGAGAGGAAGGAGGGGTTACATTTTTCCTCTTGTCAAGAGATTTAAGAACTATTGGGGCTTCCTAGGAATTACTTAATAGGGTTTTAGGTTACAATCATTTTGTTTAGTAGACATTAATGTTTAATTATATTAAAAAAAAAGGGGAGAGAGAGGGGCCTTTTGTGGACTGATCTCACTTTTAGTGTGTGGACTAACATATGGTCTAAAATAATAATAAAATATCTACCAATTTGAGCATTTTATGACAGACCCTAAAAATTCTATGTTGCTCATGTATATATATTATATTTTACATATACGTCAATGATACACAAAATGGTCAATTAGTTGCCTCTTAGAAGATGGGTCAAGACCATAAATGATCATTGTAGGAAGAATGATTGGGGCAAATTTTAAATGTAATGTAGAAAGAAAGTAGAGAACCACCATGAAGATCCACTTTCTTTAATTTGATATGTATCATCTCTATTTTATTGTTTATCTAGTCATCCCTCATCCTAGTCCAAACCATTATCAAAACAAGATTTACATGAGACATGTTTTGAGATACAAGAAAATTTCAAGTCCCAACTGGCAAATGCAACTACCAAGATTCAAAAAATGTTTTACCTAGCACTATATTCAATGAACCTAACTTAGTTAATGATTGCATGGATGAGAGGAATTCATGGAAACCATAAGGAATATGATGAAGAGGCATAATTTTTTCTATATAAGGAAGAGACACAAAGTAAAATGCCGCTAGTTAGAAGTTGGTTAACTAGGTGGAAAAATTATAGAAGCAGTTGATACCGAGCATATTTGAAGTGCAAAATAAAGTAGAGTGAAGAGATGGTGTGATGAACAATCAATAAAGGAAAGATATGAGTAAAATATAAATCTAAACATGTAAAGTGAGTTATAATTTTATCAACTAATTTCAATGTTACTTGAGCTAACCATTATACTAGGAAGTTTATCTAATTTAGTGGACTTAATGGTTCTATATGTGAATCCTTTTATAAGGTGACATTCCATTGAATGTTTTTAAGACATTTAGATAGGAAACTCATTGAATGCTAACAAGGTCTAGATGATCTTTGGTAAAAATCCCCTAATAGGGTCAAATCAACGTGCATAAAACCTTTAGTAGGGTTGGCTCTTAACTGAGCTTACTTCAAAAGAGTAAATTATTTTTGTGTTACAAATTTTAAGTGGTTTTTAACCTAGCCATATTTCTATGTTAAAATAAAGGTGTCAACATGTTCATGAATGTTTTACTAGTTATTTTATGTTTACAAGTGAAAACTATTATTTGTTGTTGTAATTTAGTTAATTAAAGATAATCCATTTACCAAGTGGAATTATTGATAATTTTAAGTTGTTAAAATTTGGTGAAATATTTTAAAGGACTCGTGATAATGGATTAAACCTTCCCTCACCCCTCCCCCTTCATTTATCTAATCATTTTCATTAGAGTGAGAGTGCTTAGAGGAATAATCTTGAAAGACTTGAACTAAATATTTGATGAAGTATAAGAGAGAAGTACCAATGCTGAAAAAGGAGAACTTTATTTCATGGAAAAGTAAGATGAGGTTGTATCTATCTAGAATTGGAGACTATGTGTTATACTACATGGACAGGTAATATACACCACCACCCTTAGACCTATGAAAGTTGTACACATGAGAGAAAAATAAGAACACAACTCCCTGATGATAGAAATTACTTTTTTTCCCAGACGATGTTAGATTTGATGAGCTCAAAGACTATGTTATTGCTAAGGAGATGTTCTAAAAGAAAAACAATGAGAGAAATGAAAAAAGGAACAAAAAACATTGAACAAACAAAAAATACAAGGGAAAGGGAAAGAATACTTGCTACCTAGTAGAAAAGGAGGAAATCACATATGAAATTATTGATCAAGAGGAAGGTGAGGAAGTTGTTTATATTGCAATGAAAGATGGCCCAGAAGAATAAAAAGGTATGAAAATGAAAGAGCCATCATTTCTCAAGTTATCATTAAGAATGATAAATATATTATTGATAGTGGTTGTTCATATCAGATGCCAACTGATATTGAGAAGTTTAACAAATTAGAACATTATGATGGAGGATGTGTAAAATTTGGAAATGATGCCCCATGTCCTATGAAGGAAAAAGGTTCCATTATGTGTATTGGAAATATTAGATGTGACATTTCATATTGGGTGGAAGGACTAAAATAAAATTAGTTGAGTGTGGCACAAGGGTATGTGTAGGATCATGGTGTGCCAAAAAGTGGCGATGTGAAAAAAAGAGAGTTTGAATATGCCTAAAAGCGCTTCAAAATCCGCTCTAACTTTTTTTTACCTATCCAGGAACCAAACCTGGAAGGTTAAGCCGAGCCTTATCAGATATCCGATATCATATCGGATATCCGATTTTAAATCCAATATCTGACTAATAATTAAAATCATATAATAGTATGATATATTATTTAATATTATTATTATTGATATAAAATAATAATAATAATATTAAATAATATATCATACTATTATATTATAATAATATTATTATTATTATAATTATTATTATACTATAATTATTATACTATAATATAATAATATTATTATAATTATTATTATACTATAATTATTATACTATAATATAATAATATTATTATAATTATTATTATACTATAATATAATAATAATATTATTATAATAATTATTATACTATAATATAATAATAATAATATTATTATATTATAATCGTATAATATATTATAAATAATAATAATATAGTATAATAATAATATTTTATATTATAATATATAGTAAATTAATATAATAAATATAAAATATAATGTAAAAATATATAAAATGTAATATATATGTTATATTATATATATTATAATATCGGATATCTAATATAATATTGGATATCCGATACCTGTGCATGGATTAAACACAAAATCACAGACCCGCGACCCTTATTTTCACGCGAATTTGGGCCAGTCAGATATCAGGTATGTCCCCCCCCCCCCCCGACTCATTTTTAACCTAAATTTAATAGATTTTAACAAGATTTTGTTTGTTTTAGTTGAATCTAGGGTTTTTTTTTGACAAAAATGGTTAAAATTTAGATTTTTTTTTAATATATATTACGTTTTGCAATTCAATAGGAATGGCTGATCAAAATGATGACACTGAGGCAGGGAATAATATTCCTCGCAACCCACCACCAAACGATCCAGTATCCCCACAAAACTGTCCACCAAATGATCCTCTACCTCCTTAAAACCCTCCTTGAATCGAGGATTTGATAAATGAAAATCTCACTGAGTTGAGAGGTTTGCATAGAACATACAATAATGTACCTGCACTGGCTCCTATGTTATCCACGTTAAACACCATAGTGGATAACATTGAAACTCTTACAAACCAACAAAATGCCGCTCTTCGTTGGCATGATGAAATGCACCAAATGTTTGATGATGGTTTGGATTATGATGAGGTCGCAGCCCTCAACATAACCAAAGACGATTTGGCAAGCCTTTTTGCTAACCCAAAAATGGGTATACCAGTTGACCCAAAAAAAACCAAACTATCGATTAAATGGTACACAAATGATGCCATACGTGCAAATTTTTGGGACCATTGGTGGATGGTCTTTGATATCCCTCCACATGGAAATTTAGACATACCATTTTATTTCCTTAAAAAATTATATGTAGAATTTGTGTTGAAACTTAAAGTGAACTATTGGAGCATGAAGCCCAACATGGGCTTAGGACTAGGAGCTCCTTAGGATAGACCCTCTTCCCAGCGGAAGAAACTTGGCACTTTTGTCCCCCCCCCCATGATATCTCCCCCCCTCCTCGAGTGCAGCATCCAGATATTATGGCAGAGGCTAGCTCTCAGACCATCAGAGCCATTCATAGGCTGAGTAGCCTAATGATATCTCAAGCTAGGTCAGTCTTGCCTCCTCGTGTTGATGATGTTGGTGCCAGTTCATCATCGGCTAGCTCATCACACGTTTGTGTGCCTCACACTTGCATTACATGCAAGAATATTTGCCTGGGTCCCATAGGTGATCTTCCTGAGTATCATTTTGTATTAGACAAGGATACACCAGACGCACGTGCAGAGGCTACAGACCCTGATGCGAGAGAGGAGGGGAATGTAGAGGCGTGGACTCCTTCGGTGTCGGTACATGTATACATTTTTTTGTTATGACATATGTGATTTAAAATTAAATTTTTATAATAGAGTAATTTTAATTTTTAAGCCATACTGACTTTTACATGTATGTGATCTTCATTCATGTTTAGTTGATGACCGAGGAGGAGCTCAGACAGATAGATGATGCTACACTCTCGGCCATTTCATTTGGCCTTGAGACATCTATGGTACATTATGTTGTGTTCACATTTCTTTTTTCTATTTGATATTGTAGCATATATGGTTGCTAATCTTTCTTTTATCTTGCAGATACCACCTGCCCCGGGGGGACAAAGTGCGGGGGGTGAGCCAGCATACATTGACAAAGGAAAGGTAATTAGATGTTTTCTAATTGATTAAATATTGATGCATTCTTGTAAAATGTTTGTGGTAATCTCATTTAATTACATTATTTATTGTATATAGGGTGTGGCTACTGGCGATGAGCCTGTACAGATTCAGCATCCTAGATCATCAGGGATTTTCATTCGCACAGAGAGCCCCATTGTATGTATAAGTATCATTTATTTTTTATTTTTTTAATTGATGCAGAGGAAAGTATGATTGTTGTTCTATACAATTTCTATGATTTTTTTCGTACCAATAATGATTCATGTCTTGCATATGTTCATTACAACTTAAATAGGCTTATATGCACCTGTCCAACCGACCAAGTTGGTTACAAAGGTTTATTTAATCAAACAAATACCAAATTACTACTTTCCCTCCAAAACTAATATGACCGTTTGAATTTGAAATTCAAATTTCAAACTATAGTTTTTATGCATTCCCTAACTTTCTAAACTATTCCATTGACTCAAAATTGGTCATATGGATTTATTAAATGCAACTAAGTAAATTTCCAGAAAATTGAAGTTTTTATTATTTTTTCTCCAAACCACCGTACACTCTGATCTCCCCCTTTCAACTGAGATCACATATGACATATATAAAGGTCTACATGACCGTTGGAACAACCATATAGGCATTCCCAACCATAAAACAAACAAACAACCACTTTTTGCTAATACTGTTTAGACTCTAAATACCCTATTCTAAGGCCTTTTGGTCCCATGGAGTCACTTGGTTTATAACCACACCAAAATGCTTGTGGGCCTTACATGTGCCTTTATTACAAAACATAGACCAACTTGTAAAATATGGACCAAACCTTTATTCCAACTTCCTAATCTACTTGAATCCTCGCTTTCATGGAGTGGCAAGGTGTCCGACAACAGAGATACTTGTTCCCCCCTGCCACATAGGTTAGGTGCCCTGCACCACCTTTCCTCTCTCTAATTATGAACACTAGTCCACCAAGTGAGTGATGTTCCTCTCAGTCTTGTTGTTGCTACTTTTACCTTCTTATCTACCTCTATGTCTTCAAGATCAAAGTAGTTCTCAAGGGCCTCTATCCACACTAGCACTTCTTCACTATCCATTTTACCCTGGTATATTGGAAAATCAATATGGTTCTTCCCACCATTACCTTGTACTACCTTAATGATTCTCATAAATCTCCTTTCTTCAGGATCATCTGTTGTCTCATGCTCTTTCCTTACATTACCAACCTCTTCTTCTTCATGGTTCTCTCCATGATTTCTTCCTCTAACCTCTTCTCCTCTAGGTTCTTGCCTTTCCTTTTCTAAGGATTCTATCCTTGCAATAAGCTTCAGCCTCTCTCTTCTCATCTGTCTTTCTTCCCTCACTCTAGATGCTTCAAGTTCTCTCCTCTCTCTTTTCTCTTTTGCCAACTCTTCTCTCAATTCTTCAAGTTCTCTAGCCATTTGATTTTTAGGTGGCATTTTCACAACAAGTTTTCTTCCTTCCCAAGGGCCAACTCACTGATTCTCTTTCTTTCCTCACCAAGAAATCTCTGGACACCACTTATGTACCTTTCAACTCTGGGACACACAAGGAGGAATTAGACACACCAAGGCTTCAACAAAGGGACCAACACACTAAGGATTTTCAAGATTATAGGTCTTGGTCACACTCCTAAACACCCAAACTTCAAAACCCTTCTTAAAATGGCTTAAAAACTAGGGCCTACTTGTTCAAACCCCAAAACTCAATTCTAGAATGTTTTGTCTTGTCTAATGACAAGATGTGATCATGACAACCTACATGAACCTATCAAATGACACATCTACCATATGAAATCCTAAAATCCTATCTCATGCCCAATTACAACTTTCTTCCACATATGAGTCCAACATTATAACTTTGTATGCTTCCATGAGCCATAATTGGTGCAAGGATTGCCCAATTGACTTCAAGAGATGTTCCATGACCTCTGTAATGCCTTGGATCTTCAATGTTCCCCTGATGAGCATGGGATGCTCTTGCATCACTTATCTTCATAAATAAATTCAAAACTAATTTCCGTGATATTAACAACTACTATTTTGTATCTCATAGGAGACTCCTAGTGAACATGAGGTTCGACGGGACAGTTATGTAGATTTGATGACGCGGTCACTCACTCCTGAGGAGGAGCCTACAATAGTAAGTTGTATTTTGAATTCATGATTAAATATGTTATAAATTTAGCATGCTATGAATTATAATTTTATAGTTTAAATTGTAGATTCATCTGACAAAGGTATTTGAACATATACAGCCCACAATCATAGAGGTACCAGCATTGTCGAGGGCATACGAGAGGACTCCTGACCAATGCAGGAGGTCGACGAGAGAGGTATTTATTATGAAATTTTGATATTATTAATCTCCAATATGGAAAAGATCATTATGCATTTGAGTAATTCAATGTTAGATACGTAGAATCATATAAATTTAGTAGTCTAACTTTGGGTTTTCCTTTTTTGTTTATGTAGGAGGCATCCAATCCACCTAGTGCAGTGAAGAGGCTGCATTTTGATCATCCACCAGCACCCTAGGATAGTATAGTTTTCGTAGGATGCATCATGAAACATTTTGAGATGGCATATGCCACATTGTATATAGAAACATTGATATTATACACATTCTGATGGCAGGATCAGCCACATTTTGTATATGGATCTATGTATTTTGATATATATATATTTGAGTACTTTGTCTATGGATACATGATCTTTGATATATATTTGTGTAAAATTTTGTCTATGGATACATGTATTTTGATATATATTTTTATCATTTACGTGCACAATGATATACATATTAATTTAGTATCTAGTATTGTTCAATTTATCGTGGATCATGTGTCATGCCCTAAATTTTACTAGTAAAAACACAAAAAAATTTATTTATTTTTTAGCTTATGAAGTCGCATAAGAAATTACATATTGTAAAACAAATTTGTCATTGAATAGGAGTTCAAGACTCATGTGAATAGTGTGAAGGTGTTAACATTTTAGTCACAGGTGGTTTTCAAATAGATTGGATGACAGTCTAGTTCAAGTTAGTGTCACAAGTCAAATGAGCAAGTTCAAGATACAACACTCATAAATTAGTGAGGTAATTCATATCGTAACAAGCCTCTGATACTAATATTCTATTAGGGTCTGTCAGTTGTATCATATGGACTAGGTCGTGATTCTAGCATGTAAGGGAAGGGGATCAGAATTACTTATTATCCTCATTACCAATGTACACACATTCATTAATCATTACAATATATATTAATGTGACAATTAGTATATTACTATATCCTCATTATCTATCAACATTGCTTCCTCACCAAATTATTGAGTGCACAACAAGATTGTAAGCAATCTACTAAGTTTTAAATTTATATAATCAATGGTATCACATAACATCTATGGATTGTTATTATCAACTAGTCATTTACAATACCACAAGGAGAAAACTTTCTTTCACATTTTCAAATGATAACAATGATGTCAAAGCAAATATGTGACTCGTACCAATGCTTTCATAACAATATAAACTCCAAATGAAACATGCATATACAACCTTATCAATATTTTCTTCTACACGTACATTAGGTAACAATGATACAATCTCCTTCCATCACAATGGGGCAACATAAGGGACTTTTCAAAATCATAAGGAACATGGACATTGAAAGATATGGACAATGAGTAGCATGAACATTTTCCAACATGATCGTTGAGAACATGAACAAGCTGGTGAATCCTCCTTCACAAATGAGGGCACAATGTCAAGTTTTCTCATCCAACATCAATCTGCAAGATGATCATTCCAAGCCATTTCAATTGCTCCCTTGGACACAAATTTGCATATGCAACACAACAAAATAACAAGGACCATGGGTGCTTTCCACCCAACCATAGGCCTCAAAGAGACCACCCCCGCGCTAGGGAACAAGGCTCAAACTGGGATACACATACAATCTTTCAATGCATAAACATTACATTTAAAACTTGAACAATTTCCCCCCAAGACTATTTCACAATGGCTTCACATATGAAACCATAAACATAGGGTGAAGGTGTGTTCTAAAATGGAGACTTGCCATACCAAACCATATTTGCAATAAACAATTTTCATGCCCTCTCGGGGCTATCATAATTCATCAAATTTTATGCCCTCTCGGAGCTATCATAAATGAACCATTTAATGCCCTCTCGGGGCCTCCACATTTCCTCCTCCAAACCCACTACCATCAGCTGTAACTCCTCAAACTTCCTTTCTACACCATACTTTCCTTGTCACCCCCAGCAAGATATGAAATGTTATGGCATACAATGGAGCCCATACTCCAAGGTTCTCAATACATTTTTTGAACCCAACTTAAGCCCTTCACCCTGGACTTCTCTTCCCTTCCCACAAGGGTGAGTGTAAGTCCCAATACCATAACAATACTCAAGCACAAAACAAGAAAACAAAACCAAGTAGAAATAAAACAAGAAATTTTGGCAAACACCCCATTAGTTTGGCCAAGACCCTCTAATAAAGCCTTTCGACTAACTTATTTTAGCAAAACCACTAAGCCACTCCATCCTTACGAACTTGTCTCCTTTAACGGTTCATCGATAGCCCTCACGAGCTCTGAGTTATGACCCTTGAAGGATCGACCTCAAAATGCACTTAGAGCACCTTGAAGACTCCTCGGTACGGGGTGGCCGCAAATGATGGATGGTCTTCATGGCTAGAACAAAGGTGTGACTAGGGTTCACCTGCTCATCTAGAGCTAATGGGACTGATGATTCGATGCCAAGATCAGCGGTTTCAAAGTTACGCTGTGGTGCACCTATGAATTGAGGTACACTGCGAGTTTTGGCATCGAGCGAGATTGTTGTGCTGAATCCAAACGGAATGTGATCTCTCAAAAATGAGATAGGTTATTTTAGGCCTCAGGATCACCATCCTATAGTATTTGACAGTTCGTCGATAGCCCTCACGAGCTCTAAGTTATGACCCTCGAAGGATCGACCTCAAAATGCACTTAGAGCACCTTGAAGACTCCTCGGTACGGGGTGGCCGCAAATGATGGATGGTCTTCGTGGCCAGAACAAGGGTGTAACTAAGGTTCAACCGCCCATTCGGAGCTAATGGCACTGATGATTCGATGCCAAGATCAGCGGTTTCAAAGTTACGCTGTGGTGCACCTATGAACTGAGGCACACTGTGAGTTTTGGCATCGAGCGAGATCACTGTGCTGAATCCAAACGGAATGTGATCTCTTGAAAATGAGATAGGTTATTTTAGGCCTTAGGATCACCGTCCTATAGCATTTGACAGTTCACCGATAGCCCTCATGAGCTCTGAGTTATGACCCTCGAAAGATCAACCTCAAAATGCACTTAGAGCACCTTGGAGACTCCTCGGTATGGGGTTGCCGCAAATGATGGATGATCTTTGTGGCCAGAAAAAGGGTGTGACTAGGGTTCACCCGTCCATCCAGAGCTAATGGCACTGACGATTCGATGCCAAGATCAGTGGTTTCAAAGTTACGCTGTGGTGCACCTATGAACTGAGGCACACTGCGAGTTTTGGCATCGAGCGAGATCGCTGTGCTGAATCCAAACAGAATGTGATCTCTCAAAAATGAGATAGGTTATTTTAGGCCTCAGGATCATCATCCTGTAGCATTTGACAGTTCATCAATAGCCCTCACGAGCTCTGAGTTATGACCCTCGAAAGATCGACCTCCAAATGCACTTAGAGCAGCTTGGAGACTCCTCGGTACGGGGTGGCCGCAAATGATGGATGATTGTTTGAAGACTACTCCATGTGTCACTATCTTTCTTGGAAAAAAAATTGCTTTTGAACATCAAGCTTGCAATATTATCAATTATTGTCAAACTTTTTCAACCAAGTCAAAATGTCAAATGCAAATATTTGTTTGCATTTTTTGCTAAGGGGAGTTTCATAAATTGACTTTGATTTTCTATGTCTCTAGTGCTTGAACATACTTAAAATGGCTCTTTGGTCTTAGAGCTATTGGTATTTTCTAACTTCATGGTCTATGATATGCATACTAAGAATTTCTTTCACTAAATGGTTTCCTTGATCTATTGACTACACTTAAATTTGTTCACTTGTCATCTCTCTTTCTATATGTTCAATACAAAGAGCTAGAAGAGAAAAATAATCTTTCTTACCTTCATCTCTCTAAGCACATGATAGAAATAAATTCTAAACTTGAGAAAAGGTTAGAGGAGAATATTGCATTCTTAAATTAATCTCCCTTAAGACCTTTACATACACACGGGGCATTCTTAAATTAATCTCCATGGAAGAAAATTTTATAAAACTAAAGATTCCATAGTGTTGAAACATAAAATCCAAGATCTCATTTATGATGGGATTGTTGATACCTCTAATGACTCATCCACTCATAGCCTTCATATCCAACTTCATATCATGTCAGTATGCATGTGCTATCTTGCTTATTGGCTTTGATTGCTTATCCTACATGCTATCTTCTTTCATGGATTTTATGGCTTATCCCAAATGTGCTTCATACAACTTTTCAATATGAAAGTCTTTCAAAACATTATACAATATTATGACTCTTTATGCTTTCAAATGCTATGATCGGTTGTAAAATGGAAGAAATCAAGTATTCTAATTGTTCATCCGTACTTTATGGATTTTTCTTATTTGATTAGTTTGATAAAAATAGTTTTAATAATCGTAATGTCAGCTTTATGTCAAATAAGGAAAAAACCAAATTTGTAATAAGATATCCGCATGCAATTATCTTTCATATAGTTATAAATGCTCTTAAAATTGTCGTTATAGCCTTGTATCACATGCAAATATGATTTGGAAGAACTTGTTCAATATCTTCCTCTTATAATTCCTTACAAAGAACCTACCAAAATACAAAAACCATATACAAAAAACTACACATTTTACATCATAATACATCATAAATTTTAGAAATTCTGTCCAATACCACCCCCCTCCAACTCTTCATGATGTACCTACATTCCAATATCATACAAAAATTAGTAACTTATTGTATTAAACAAGATAATCATCAATTCATTAAATCATTATGAAGAAAATAACATAAGAAGTATATATACCTCATCAAGTATTCCAATAGGGTCCTCTCTTTGTTTTAGGGTCTCCAACAAGGCTTCATGATCAGCATTAGCAATAGTAAAAAGTTCTTTTACTTTTGGTCTTCCTTGATGCTTCAATAACTTTACATTTTTTGCTATAATAAGATGCGAATATATGAAAATTACTTTGTGCTTCTGATAGTCTTCAAATGCAGAAATTCTGTTCCTTCTAAGCATGTATGTCTGCAACCATGTTCTAGCAACAACCACTGAACCAGTAGGATACGTGAATGCATCATCATCTGTGATCGGTTGTGCAAGTTTTTGTTTTCCTCTTACACAACGTGCTAACCAATAATTGGATTTCTCATCATTCCCCTGTGGTGCAACCAATGCAAAGACATGTCCTGGCTGAAGTAGATCTGATAGATGATTATGCTCAAGTGAACTTTCCATGTCATCATTTTTGATAGAGGGTATGATAGAAAATGGAGTAAGATAATGTGGAGCCCATGTGTCCACCCACTCACTTGACTCACAGTGATCCCAATCACACTAAAAACAAGTATGACAAAAAAAAGCTAGCTGTCGTGTCCAAATGGTCCATGTACTAGAATTAGAGCTCCGAAATGAATGCATTTTTGATGAGTCTGTCACTATAGCACAATCTGATCTATCACCTATGGACCCTTCCTCAACCAACCAAAAGAACCTGCGTACCACTGAATTAAGAGTCCCCCCCTATGATAATGCTAAACTACACCAATCAACAATGCTACGAGCATCAAGAAGCTCTGTTTTTGAAATCTTTAGTTGCTCCTTAACTAGAGCTCTCTTCACACATGCCCCTGCTCCATCATGTTCCCCTTTTCCATGGCCGGACTCAAAAAAACTCCAAATATGAGGCACCCCTCTCTCTACGTGCATCCTACACAACCAATAAAACATGCGAGCATTCTTGAATTGACCTATACAGTTATCTGACCAAATGATATGTCTATCCATAGCAATTGCATGCTCGTGTAAGAAATAAAAAAAATTCTCGAAACAATGTTGCACAAACTCGTGAGAGTGAGATCTATCATCACTCATATAAAAATGATACTCTCTAATAATCTTTCGATTATCTTTCGCACTATCAGGGGCATGTCTATATGTTATGTGAAAAAAAATTGCAATCTAAATAGAGTTGTAATACTGAGATTGTGTCTCATTTTGAGGTTGCAATGTGTAGTTCTCAGCAAAATCAACAATTGATATAATAGTGCCAATGGGAAAAGTCTCCTTACACGTTCTAAATTGTTGATCCAACCACTGAGACCTGTGACTATGTCTTGCATACTTGTAAAAAAGATTTGCCTTGAAATCTGAAATAAAATTAGCCACATTGATATCTTTTCCAACCAATTCACATCTAGAGCTTTCACTCCCACTCTTCAATGTGTATTTCACCATTTCATAGACCCTTTTTTTCACTATTGTCTTTCCAAGATCTTGTTCACACCCCTCATGGAAACATGTGTCAAACTTGGATAAGCCACCACATTCTGTACACTTCTCATTTAAGCAAGCATTTTTATAAAAGGAATAACCATCAACTCTACGACATAAGAGTTGATCTAACAAGTCTCTTGATGATTTTGGAAGCCCACTAGCCCCACAATCCTCCAACATTTCTTTACTATGCAAAGTAGAACGGATGGAGCATAATAGTTCATGCTGCATAGAAAACTCAACATGATATTTGCAACAACATGTATTTCAAATTTTGAGTGGCACACAATAAAATGGCTTCAAAGATTCAAAATCCCTTTGTGATATATGAACACTTGGATGACTCTCTCTAAATTGTTTGAACAACATAGTTTGACTTACCTCCAAATAGTGTTTAGGATGTGGCGTGCGGTCTCTGATGCCAATTCTCAACTTTAAGACATCTTTAGCATTGGGTGATACTCGTGAGTTAGAGTGCCAAAATTGTATAATTTCTTGCTTCACATCGTCGGATAGCTTCTTATCAAAACGTGGAAGTCTCCCACCAAATGCCCATGTTTCATTTTGAAGAGGATCATCAATTTTCTCTCATCGACTAAGTGCTCTTCTCAAAGTAGTAAGATTTAGATTCAAATCAATACAAGTTTGTCTCATATATCTACCCTTTCTCAAATGATGACTTACCAAAGAGGTTGTAATAACCCTTCAAGCAGCTCTATTATCCTTCTCTCTGCTATTTTTCCCAACGCTATTGAGAGCACTGAAAAGATTCTTCACAATAATGGCATTTTTTTCCAATTTTTTATTGACACGAATTTTCAATTTGGAAAGCATAGGTCTAATCTTTTGCATCTTTAATAAGTGCATGAAAAGCTTACATTGCTCTACCATTGTCTTGTTGCCGAAAAACATCTGATATAGTCTTGAAGCCCATAACCGAATGGTTCTTTCTGATTTTTTTCCTTCCAAACTAGTCATAATCATTTCATCAATTTCAATTATCCATTTTGGTGTTTGAGAACCTTCATGTCGATTATAATTAGGAGATATGTAAGGTTCTTGTGCATTAAGTTCTTGTACATTGTCATCTTCGACATGGTCAATTATGCAATTTGGATTATGACTTGGTGGCATTTCTTCTTCAAAATTTTCAATCTCTACATTTTCAATTTCCGCATTATCATTTTCAATAGGTACATTTTCATTCCCCAACTGTACATTTTCATTATCCGACTCTATGATTTCACCTTCTATTAATTCATCGTCAACTTGATTGATATTTAGCATACCTTGTCTTTTTTTTCAGTGTTTCATTTTGTCCTTTTTCCTATATGCTGCAATGTCTTCATTGGATATCTTCCTTTTACATTTATTCTTTCGACGACTGCTGCTCCCCATTCAGATGACAAATTCGAACTCCTAAGGTTATATTTTCGAATTCTTTTCGATTGGTTGGGCCCCAAAACATGACTTTTTACAAATCCAGTGAAAAAAGAGGTAAAAAAGTAATGTTGTCGGGTCTGTAGGGACAGTCAAATATTTGAAATTGATGCCAGTATAATCGGATATCCGATAATAGATCGGATATCTGATCCAGGATCGGATATCCGATATAGGAAAAGGACTTTTGGGGGGAAAACTTGCTAAGGTTTCCCTCCTTTGCAACAATAATATTAATATTATGAAAATATTTGGCGGCAAACGACTTTAATTTATAACTAAGTTAATAGTATATTAGTATTAGTATAAAATATCAATAATATTAATATAAAATAGTATTAATATACCTATAGTATCAATCTTATTATTATACCTATAATAGTATTAATATTATTAATATAGATATAATAGTGTAAATATATAGTGTTTATTTATATTAAGCTACAATATATAGTATTAATATATATTATTATTATAGCTATAATAGTATTATTATTATTACTATACATATAATAATATTAATATTTAGTGTTTATTTATATTATAATTATTATCCTAAAATAGTATAAATAGTATATCCTAAAATATTACGTTATATATATTAAAATATTACGTTATTATATAGATATATTAATAACATATATATTAATATAATAATATTTATAATATATATTATATTTAATAAAAATATTACGTTGTTATATACATATTATATTATTATAGATATTAATATAATAATATATAATACAAAGAGGGTCGTCATTTAATGGGTCAAAGGGGGTCATAGGTCACCCTATGACCCCCTTTGACCCATATGAACGACTCGACTATGTCCCTAGGGGTCCTAAGACCACTAGGGACATACGTCGTCGTTTAATGGATCAAAGGGGATCATAGGTCAGCCTATGACCCCCTTTGACTCATATGAACGATTCAAATATGTCCCTAGGGGTCCTAGGACCCCTAGGAACATATGTCATCATTTAATGGGTCAAAGAGGGTCATAGATCACCCTATGACCCCCTTTGACCCATATTACCCATTTGAATATGTCCCTTGGGGTCAAAGGACCCCTAGGAACATATGTCATCGTTTAATGGGTCAAAGAGGGTCATAGGTCACCCTATGACCCCCTTTGACCCATAATACCGATTCGAATATGTCCCTAGGGGTCCTAGGACCCCTAGAGACATATGTCATCGTTTAATGGGTCAAAGGGGGTCATAGGTCACCCTATGACCCCCTTTCACCCATATTACCCATTCGAATATCTCCCTAGGGGTCCTAGGACCCACCTATGACCCCCTTTGACCCATAATACCCATTCGAATATGTCTGTAGGGGTCCTAGGACCCCTAGAGACATATATCATCGTTTAATGGGTCAAAGAGGGTCATAGGTCACCCTATGACCCCCTTTGACCCATATTACCCATTCGAATATGTCCCTAGGGGTCCTAGGACCCCTAGAGACATATATTGTCGTTTAATGGGTCAAGAGGGTCATAGGTCACCCTGTGACCCCCTTTGACCCATATGTACGATTCGAATATGTCCTTAGAGGTCCTAGGACCCTTAGAGAGATATGTCATCATTTAAAGGGTCAAAGAGGGTCATAGGTTACCATATGATTCCATTTGACCCATATTACCCATTCGAATATGTCCTTAGGGGTCCTAGGACCCCTAGGAACATATGTCATCGTTTAATGCATCAAAGGGGGTCATAGGTCACCCTATGACCCCCTTTGACTCATATGAACGATTCAAATATGTACCTAGGGGTCCTAGGACCCCTAGGGACATATGTTGTCGTTTAATGGGTCAAAGGGGGTCATAGGTGACCCTATGACCCCCTTTGACCCATCTGAATGATTAGAATATGTCTCGAGGGTCGTAGGACCCCTAAGGACATATGTCATCGTTTAATGGGTCAAATGGGGTCATAGGGCCATATTACCTATTCAAATATGTCCCTTGGGGTCCGAGGACCCCTAGGGACATATGTCGTCGTTTAATGGGTCAAAGAGGGTCATAGGTCACCCTATGACCCCCTTTGACCCATAATACCCATTCGAATATGTCCCTAGGGGTCCTAGGACCCCTAAAGACATATGTCGTCATTTAATGGGTCAGAGGGGGTCATAGGTCACCCAATGACCCCCTTTGACCCATATTACCCATTCGAATATGTCCCTAGGGGTCCTAGGACCCCTAGCAACATATCTCGTCGTTTAATGGGTCAGAAGGGGTCATAGGTCACCCTATGACCCCCTTTGACCCATATTACCCATTCGAATATGTCCCTAGGGGTCCTAGGACCCCTAGAGACATATATCATCGTTTAATGGGTCAAAGAGGGTCATAGGTCACCCTATGACCCCCTTTGACCCATATGTACAATTCGAATATGTCCCTAGGGGTCCTAGGACCCCTAGAGACATATGTCATCATTTAAAGGGTCAAAGAGGGATATAGGTTACCCTATGACCCCATTTGACCCATATTACCCATTCGAATGTCCCTAGGGGTCACCCCTAGGGACATATGTCATCGTTTAATGCATCAAAGGGGATCATAGGTCACCCTATGACCCCCTTTGACTCATATGAACGATTCAAATATGTCCCTAGGGGTCCTAGGACCACTAGGGACATATGTTGTCGTTTAATGGGTCAAAGGGGGTCATAGGTCACCTTATGACCCCCTTTGACCCATTTGAATGATTGGAATATGTCCCTAGGGTCCTAGGACCCCTAGGGTCATATGTCATAGTTTAATGGGTCAAAAAGGGTCATAGGTCACCCTATGACCCCATTTGACCCATATTACCCATTCGAATATGTCCCTTGGGGTCCGAGGACCCCTAGGGACATATGTCATCGTTTAATGGGTCAAAGAGGGTCATAGGTCACCCTATGACCCCCTTTGACCCATATTACCCATTCGAATATGTCCCTAGGGGTCCTAGGACCCCTAGAGACATATATCATCGTTTAATGCATCAAGAGGGTCATAGGTCACCATATGACCTCCTTTGACCCATATGAATGATTCGAATATGTCCCTAGGGGTCCTAGGACCCCTAAAGACATATGTGATCGTTTAATGGGTTAAAGAGAGTCATAGGTTACCCTATGACCCCATTTGACCCATATTACCCATTCGAATATGTCCCTAGGGGTCCTAGGACCCTTAGGGACATATGTCGTCGTTTATTGGGTCAAAGAAGGTCATAGGTCACCCTATGACCCCCTTTGACCCATATTACCCATTCGAATATGTCCCTAGGGGTCCGAGGACCCCTAGAGACATATATCATCGTTTAATGGGTCAAGAGGGTCATAGGTCACCCTATGACCCCCTTTGATCCATATGAACAATTCAAATATGTCCTTAGGGGTGCTAGGACCCCTAGAGACATATGTCATCATTTAATGGGTCAAAGAGGGTCATAGGTTACCCTATGACCCCATTTGACTCATATTACCCATTCGAATATGTCCCTAGAGGTCCTAGGACCCCTAGGGACATATGTCGTCGTTTAATGGGTCAAAGGGGGTCATAGGTCACCCTATGACGCTCTTTGACTCATATGAACGATTCAAATATGTCCCTAGGGGTCCTAGGACCCTTAGGCACATATGTCGTCGTTAAATGGGTCAAAGGGGGTCATAGGTCACCCTATGACCCCTTTTGACCCATATGAAACATTGGAATATGTCCTTAGGGTCCTAGGACCCCTAGGGACATATGTCATCATTTAATGGGTCAAAAAAGGGTCATAGGTCACCCTATGAACCCCTTTGACTCATATGAATGATTCAAATATGTCCCTAGGGGTCCGGACCCCTAGGGACATATTTAAATCGTTCATATGAGTCAAAGGGGGTCATAGGGTGACCTATGACCCCCATTGACCCATATGAACCATTCGAATATGCTCCTAGGGTCCTAGGACCCCTAGGGACATATGTCTTCGTTTAATGGGTCAAAGAGGGTCATAGGTCACCATATGACCCCCTTTGACCCTTATTACCCATTCGAATATGTCCCTAGGGGTCCTAGGACCCCTAGGGACATATGTTGTCGTTTAATGGGTCAAAGAGGGTCATAGGTCACCCTATGACCCCCTTTGACCCATATTACTCATTCAAATATGTCCCTAGGGGTCCTAGGACCCTTAGAGACATATATCGTCGTTTAATGGGTCAAGAGACCTATGACCCCCTTTGACCCATATGAACGATTCGAATATGTCCCTAGGGGTCCTTGGACCCCTAGAGACATATGTCATCATTTAATGGGTCAAAGAGGGTCCTAGGTTACCCTTTGACCCTATTTGACCCATATTACCTATTCGAATATGTCCCTAGGGGTCGTAGGACTCTTAGGGACATATGTCGTCGTTTGATGGCTCAAAGGGGTTCATAGGTCACCCTACGACCTGTTTTGACTCATATGAATGATTCAAATATGTCCCTAGGGGTCCTAGGACCCCTAGGTACATATGTCATCATTTAATGAGTCAAATGGGGTCATAGGTCACCTTATGACACCCTTTGACCCCATATGAATGATTCGAATATGTCCTTAGGGTCCTAGGACCCCTAGGGACATATGTCATTGTTTAATGGGTCAAAGAGGGTCATAGGTCACCCTATGACCCCCTTTGACTCATATTACCCATTCGAATATGTCCCTTGGGGTCCGAGGACCCCTAGGGATATATGTTGTCGTTTAATGGGTCAAAAAAGGTCATAGGTCACCCTATGACCCCCTTTGACCCATATTACCCATTCGAATATGTCCCTAGGGGTACTAGGATCCCTAGAGACATATATCATCGTTTAATGGGTCAAGAGGGTCATAGGTCACCCTCTGACCCCCTTTGACCCATATGAATGTTTCGAATATGTCCCTAGGGGTCCTAAGACCTCTAGAGACATATGTCATTGTTTAATGGGTCAAAAAGGGTCATAGGTTACCCTATGAGCCCATTTGACCCATATTACCCATTCGAATATGTCCCTAGGGTTCCTAGGACCCCTAGGGACATATGTCATTGTTTAATGGGTCAAAGGGGGTCATAGGTCACCCTATGACCCCCTTTGACCCATATGAACAATTCGAATATGTCGCTAGGGTACTAGGACCCCTAGGGACATATGTCGTCATTTAATGGGTCAAAGAGGGTCATAGGTCACCCTATGACCCCCTTTGACCCATATTACCCATTCGAATATGTCTCTTGGGGTCCAAGGACCCCTAGGGACATATGTCATCATTTAATGGGTCAAAGAGTGTCATAGGTCACCCTATGACCCCCTTTGACCCATAATACCGATTCAAATATCTCCCTAGGGGTCATAGGACCCCTAGAGACATATGTCGTAATTTAATGGGTCAAAGGGGGTCATAGGTCACCCTATGACCCCCTTTGACCCATATGTACGATTCGAATATGTCCCTAGTGGTCCTAGGACCCCTAGGGACATATGTCGTTGTTTAATGGGTCAAAGAGGGTCATAGGGATATATTCGAATCGTACATATGGGTCAAAGGGGGTCATAGGGTGACCTATGACCCTCTTTGACGCATATGAACGATTCTAATATGTCCTTAGGGGTCTGAGGATCCCTAGGGACATATGTCGTCATTTAATGGGTTAAAGAGGGTCATAGGTTACCCTATGACCCCATTTGACTCATATTACCCATTCGAATATGTCCCTAGGGGTCCTAGGACCCCTAGGGACATATGTCATCGTTTAATGGGTCAAAGGGGGTCATAGGTCACCCTATGACCCCCTTTGACCCATATGAACAATTTGAATATGTCCCTAGGGGTCCAAGGACCCCTAGAGAAATATGTCATTGTTTAATGAGTTAGAAAGGGTCATAGGTCACCCTATGACCCAAGCTATGACCCCCTTTGACCCATATTACCCATTCGAATATGTCCCTAGGGGTCCCAGGACCCCTAGAGACATATATCATCATTTAATGGGTCAAAGAGGGTCATAGGTCACCCTATGATCCCCTTTGACTCATATGAACAATTGGAATATGTCCCTAGGTGTCCTAGGACCCCTAGGGACATATGTCATCGTTTAATGGCTCAAAGAGGGTCATAGGTCACCCTATGACCCCTTTTGACCCATATTACCCATTCGAATATGTCCCTAGAGTTCCTAGGACCCCGAGGGACATATGTCATCGTTTAATGGGTCAAAGGGTGACCTATGACCCCCTTTGACCCATATGAATGATTCAACTATGTCCCTAGGGGTCCTAGGACCCCTAGGGACATATGTCGTCATTTAATGGGTCAAAGGGGGTCATAGGTCACCCTATGACCCCCTTTTACCCATATGAACGATTCGACTATGTCCCTAGGGGTCCTAGGACCCCTAGGGACATATTTCATCGTTTAATGGGTCAAAGAGGGTCATAGGTCACCCTGTGACCCCCTTTGACCCATAATACCCATTCGAATATGTCCCTAAGAGTCTTAGGACCCCTAGAGACATATGTCGTCATTTAATGGGTCAAAAGGTGTCATAGGTTACCCTATGACCCCCTTTGACCGATATGAACGATTTGACTATGTCCCTGGGGGTCATAGGGACATATGTCGTCATTTAATGGGTCAAAGGGACCCCTTTTGATCCATTAAAGGACGACATATGTCCCTAGGGGTCCTAGGACCCCTAGAAACATATATCGTCGTTTAATGGGTCAAAGAGGGTTATAGGTCACCCTATGACCCCCTTTGACTCTTATATATTAATAATATACATATATATTAATAATATACATATCAATATATATATATATATATTTATATACATATACATATTACATTATTATATTTAATGAAAATATTACGTTATTATATAAATATATTAATCACATACATATTAATATAATAATATTTATAATATATATTATATTTAATAAAAATATTACGTTGTTATATAAATATTATATTATTATACATATTAATATAATAATATATAATACATATTACATTTAATGAAAATATTACGTTATTGTATATATTAATAACATACATATTAATATAATAATATATAATACGTATTTTATATATATAAATTACGTTATTATATTTAGTAAAAATAATAATAATATATATTATATTTATAGATTGTAATAAGATTAACATAAGATATTATTATATATTACTAGATTATATCTTGTATGTTTACATTACGTTATTATATATATATATATATATATATATATATATATATATATATATATATATATATATATATATATATATATATATATATATATATATATATATATATATATATATATATATATATGCCTTTACATATTAATATAAGTGAAATAATTTAAAAATAAAAAACTAGAACGTTTAAATCAATTTTCCCTCCAAAATTTGAAGATTTTTGGAATTTGACTGCCAAGCCATATCAGATATCTGATGTCAAATCGGATATCCAATTTTGAAACGGATATCCGATCAGGCTTGGTATTTACCAAGCCTGCCCGGTCAACCCCAAAGACGTGTTTATAGAGAGTTTTAGTGATACTCAGAATTCGGGTAGCCGTCTGACAATGTTATTTTGATCGAAATTGAATGAAACGAAATGGGTTTTTTAATATCGCTCTCTAGATTCCATCAATATAATTTTTGTCAAATTCTGAGTTCGATAAGTATTTATTAGTTAATTATCAATGAAGATTATTGTAAAGTGCTGATTGACATACTAATTGAAAAATAGCTATAACTTTCAAACGGTATAACATTTTTTAAATCTAAAAGTTGCGTCACATTCTATACTTCGCCTAGTATAAGAAAAAAACAAAAAAAGAAAAATTTGATCAAATTTTCTATTAGTTAGGGTGGTCAGACACGGGACTTTTTTTAATCCAAAAAAGTTTTGGTAGAAAATTCATATTTAATTATTTATTTGAAATAAAAATATCAAAAAATATGCATCACATCCGAGCATGAGTCTAGTTTTCATATCTATAATTATATTAAAAAAATATTATGATTTGATTTTGATTAAGGTGGTCAGACATACACTTACTTTTTATTTTCGCCCTAAAATTTTTTTAGTACTGCATTAAAATTCAAACTTTTGACCAATCAATTATTTTTTTCTCCTAATAAGGCCTAGTAGTTTAGAAACTACATTCAATTTTCTACAAATTATTTTCTTACAACTTTTTGATATAAAGTCCATAACCACTTCAAAATTATGTGTCAAGTTGACATAAACCTGATTTGCTGATTTTTCACTGCCACTTAAGGCCATAGTTTGGTACACCATGATCTTGCACATACCCACAAGTGAATAAAATAGGTCACCAATTGAAATTCCTAAATTGAAAGGTGAAGATCTATGATGATTTTAGAAATCTAATTAGTACTAGAGAAAAAATAAGGGGTTACTAATTATATATAGATATTACTGAGAATATATTCTTATTTTCAAGGACGGAAGATTTTTTTATGGCACTAAAGGTTATGATATGTAAATTTTGATAAGATAACCAAGATTAGTAGAAAGAAAAGACTTAGAGGTTTACTAAACTTAAGAAAACCAAAAAAAGTTATGTGTAAGCAATTTGGTATTAGGAAAATGAATAAATTATGTTTTAGCAAAAAGTCTTACTCATATAATGGTGTAATAATTTTGGTCCATACTAATCTTTGTGGTCCTATGAGAGTACACAATTATTATGGTGGTAGATATTTCATTTTATTTGTGGATGATTTCTTGAGAATGATATCTGTGATGTTTTAAAAAGAAAAGTTTCATGTATTTCAAATGTTCAAATCATTTAAGGCAAGATTTTAGGTAGAAATGGAAAATAAATTGAAATGTGTTAAGGTCTAATAGAGGAGGTGAATTTATTTTTGATGAGTTTACTCTATTTTACAATGAGAATAAAATCAAGGGATAAATGTATGCACCAAGGACACCACAATTAAATGACATGGCTAAAAGAAGGAGATTACATAAAAATACTAGAGAGAGATATTCAACGCTAAAGAATAGTACAAATAAAACACCTTATGAACTTCGATATGGGAATACACCAAATGTTACCTACTTTAAAATATTTGGAAGTAGGTCTTATTTTCTAAAAGATGAAAGAAGTGGGAATTTTGATTCAAAAAGTGATGAAGATATATTGCTAGGATATTCTACTCAAAGAAATGTATATAAATGTTTGAATAAGATTACTAACAAATTGGTAAATTCTGAAAATGTGAGAATTGATGAGTTTTTGTATTAGTATGATGAAGAAAGAAAGGAAGAAACTCAAGACTATCAAATATTTGTATATCTTTAGGACAGAATTCTTGATACCTTACTTGATACAACAAGTAGTAACTAAACATCTACAAACTGTAGTGCCTACACCTAGTTTGAATTTTTGCTAATATTTCTGAACTCTTTTAGGCCAATTTTATGTTTGATGATTAGTAGTATTGTTTTAAATTTATCAGATATTGTTTCAGATTTAGTTTATTATATGATGAGATTACTTGGTACTCTATATTTCATGTATGCATGATGATTATTACAATATTTTCAATTACTGATGATGTTTAGTTAGAGGGTTTATTATCCTAAGTGTCTTCTTATGGATACTTACCCCATACTACATGTGTATGGTGTGCGTGTTTGTTTTCTTTATGTATGGCATTGCTGATGTGGTTAAGGAAGGGAGTCGTAGTCACCCGCTAGTCGGGATCTACATGATGCACCACTTCTTGCCATTGCCTATTTAGTTTAGAATATTGTGTCTATACATGCATGTATTTTATGTAGGTTGTAGGTACTAGGTATTGACTTCCCTGAATTGCCAAGATGAGCATACCCTATTGCATTATCTCAATTGTAAGAGAGGGAAGATAAATTCTCAAGTCCACATCGTAAACCTTTAAGCCACTTGTCCTAATTGAAAATTAGTACAAGTATTTAAGTTGAGTACCCTCCAAATGCATTGAATGACATTAATTCATGATTATACCCCTTTAGTTTTATTTTGTATGTGTTTTTGCTATGATGGGTTTTTGTATTTTATTTTATGAGTCTTTGGTGAATTTTCTATTAATTAAGTCTAATTAAAAGATTAAATTAATGATTTGATTTAATGAAAAATTATTATGATATTTTTATATTTAATTAATTGAGAAATTAATTAAATAAAAAGAATTAAATTTGAAGATAAAAGTTATAAGTATAAATTTAGAACATGATAATATTTATTTAATTTAATAATAATATATTTAGAGTTCATTTTTAAATAAATGCTAAATAATATTGTTATTTAAGTTAATAAATATTTTATCAATTAAGTTTCAAAAATAAAGCTAAAACTAAAAATATATTAATTTATTAAAATTTTAAGATTGCATGATGTATGCATGAGATGAGAATATAAGAAATTAATTAAAAAGATAAAATAATTGAATTTAATAAAGATATTTTAATTGCATAAAGTGTGCATGAGATTGAAAAATAATCAATTAATTGAAAAGAAGTCAAGTGAAAATTAAATAAAGTAATTTAATAATTCATTTGACGTGCATGGAAAAGAAAAAAGAAAAAATTAATAAAAGTTAATAAAGAGTTAAAGTCTAGTGAACATAGAGTTCTCCCAGGTGAAGGCACAATCAGTGCCCCAATTTAAGGAGAGGGCTCTTTATCACAATTAGAGGGTTCATTTTTGAGGGAGAGGATTTTGGACGTGAATTTCGGGAGCAAATTTGGAAGGGAATTTTGGAAGGGAATTTTGGGGAAAGTTTTAGAGAGAAGTTTTTGGATAGAAGCGATTTCTCTCACAATTTTCAGGGGGTTGTGTATTAGCATCAGACTCAGGTAGGGTCTTGTGTTTTGATCATTAAATGAATTATGTAATTCAATATATTCTGTCTACTTCGTGCTTGCAGAAATTTTTTTTCTCAAACTTTGTTGGATGAATCTTGCCACCCTTCGTTCTAAATATTTTGCTATTCGATTTCATCTATAAATCTGGATTGAAAAACTATTTAGAAAACATCCTTCTACAATTTAAAGAAATTAGTTTTAAATAGAGGGTTTGAATGAAATAGAAATTTTATATTTCTAATTTGTTGGCTTTCTAGAAATTGAATAGGAAAGGCTTTTGGGTTAAATGCAAAAATTTTTATTGCAAAATTTGACCAATTGGTCATACTTTGTCTATCAGATTTGGGTTGGAATTTTTATAAAAGAAAATTTATAAAAATAAAAATAATGTTTGGTAACTTGTTTATTTATTATTATTTTTTAATATATATTTAATATAATTTAAATTTAAGTTTATTAAAAAAAAAAAAAAAATTAATTTAGTTTAAGTATAATTTAATTAAAAGTTTAATATAAATATAAATTATTATTTAATAATTTTAAAAGTATAATATGAATATTATTAAAGTAACTAACAATTAATGAACGTAGATAAATAAAGAGTTTTATTAAAAAAATTTATTAATTTAATATTTATTTTTTTAAATATAGTTAATTTTTAATTAATAAAATTATTGATAATTTTATTAGTTATTAATAACTAATAATTGTTGAGATATTTATATAAGCATTTATTTTGATATTTATTAATTAAATTAATTAAAAATTAGTTTAATTAAATTTAATTGATGATAAATAAAGTTAAATGAAAAATTGTAGATTTATTATTTAGATTGGAATCACTTACTTATCTTAATAAGTTAAATAAATAACTTGCCTTTATACCCTTTTAGGAAATTGATCTAAATCAAATAGGGGTAACTTTGTGAATTATTTAAAAACAAGAATGGGTTAATGCGTAAGGGTGAATTATGAAACATATTTACTTGGAACATACATTAAATTGGAAATTGGTACCTTACAATTAACTCGACTATATGCTTTCAAATCAAACCAAACTGTGAGGTTATGATGTTTTCTAAGTACTATTTATGTTTTGGGTTTTTTGGGTTTTGTCCTAGTGTTGAGCAATCTTAGGATGTTACTAGAGGCTTGGAAATTATGTGAATGTGATGTTATGAAATTTTGACTTGACCTAATTATTTTAACCCATCCATGGCAATGTGATGGTATGCTCTATGATATGTTTGTATTTAATGATTTCTTTCCAGTGTATTTGTGTGACATTGAGATGTAGGTATATGAGATACTTGACTTAACCATTTTTGAGTCCTCGATCAGTTCTACTTGGATTGCTTTCCAATCACCTTGATGGGACTGAAGTGTTTGCTTTGATCTTGATGATGTCATGTTGTGACATGTTTGACTTAACCATTTTGGGTCGTTGATCAGTATTATTATGATACTTTCTAGTTGCTCATAGAGAACTGATGTAATTATTATGGATTATATTTTGATGCTTTTCAGTTGCTTGTATAGGGCTAAGGTGATTTTTATATGATTCTTTGATTTGTTCTTTTATTGAGCCTAGGGTAGATTATCTACTTGTAGTGTTGGGAAGTGGCTTGCAATGGGGGCTGGAGACCCTAAGTGGTCCTGGTGGTAACCCACTATAAGTTGTTTAATAAGTGAAAACATTATACTAAATGGGAGTAAAATGAACCCAATAAGACTCTTGTATGTTCCAATCCATGCCTTGAGTGCTAGTATAGACTAGGATGGGAGTAGATAGAATGCTTGATTGCAACCTTGCATTCCATAGTATGCCTTGTCAGTACGAGAGGATACTAGTGACCATAGTGGGATCACTAGAGACCTAGGAGTCCTAAGGGACTACTCAAGTAACTCTGAGTGCGATTCATGTGATGACACTTGTTCGCTTACATAGTAGGTTTCTTACATGTCTTGTGTGCCTTTGAGAATTAGATGTCGATCTATTTTAGAGAGTTTGAGTTAGATTACTTTTAGGATTTCCTAGACTTAGAGAGTACTTGTGTTATGTGATTTGATATCCTATTTCAGACTTCAGACTATCTCCTCAACATGGTGGGAGTGGGCCATTTAGGTTCCATGTAGTTGGGTGGTAGTGCTTTTTACTCTAACCATTGAGATCCGTCTATAGTCACCATGGTTGGAGCTTCTTGGAATGCTTGTTTATCATGTTTAGATAATGTTATTTACTAACACATTTCCTTATATTGATGATTATCATGTGATAGGTGATTTTATCTACTTTGTAGGATCATCTTATGATTTATTCTGGCATGTTAGATTTCCTTATGCTTAGGTTGTAGCATGGTTAGTAGTGACGTCCCTATTACAATAGTACTAACGATCTGATCGGTGGCTTGGGATGTTATGCATGGGGGATGGCTAGGGCCCACGAGGTCTTATGATGCTATTGAAAGTTGGGAGGAACCATGTAGTTAGTTAGTTGTGTTTTATGATGGATGGATGTATCATGTATGGTGGATGGTTTCAATTTTTTTTTTGTACTTGTATCATGGATCCAAGGAGGATAATGTATTTCTATTTATACGTATGTATATTCTTTTAGCCTTTCATGCGCTGTGACATGTACACTGGATGATTGAGAATTACAAATTTCATTTGCCAAGAGGCATTCAGAACAAATGTATATTATTTAAATGGAAATTGGGCTTTTAAATTATTTTTTGATGTGGATGTGGTAGTTGTTAGACTTAGTATTAACTAAATATAAATGTGACTCAACATCATGGGATCCTTAAGGAATGTAATCTATTATGTATGCTTATAGTTGATTGTATGTTATGACTTCCACTACTTTATGTTTGATGTGTATGATCTATATTTTCTTGTCTTTTAAAGAAAAATGTTTGGCAAACTTAGTAAAACTTTAAGTTAATCCTTTTGGATCCCTTAGTGGGGCATTACATGAGGTATCAGAGCTTGGGTTTCTACATTGGGAGCTCTGGGTATATTGGAATGCCACTAGTGCTAACTACTAGAACAAAAATAAAAACTTTAAACTATTATGTGTACCTATATCAAACTGAAAACTTGATCTAGTTGAACTGAAACAAAACTTAAACTTTTAGTTGTATATTTTTCATACTTCAACATTCAGACTTCAAAACTAAAAATTATACTTAAACCTAAATTTAGGCAAAACTGAAAATTGAAACTTATTCTATTTTCAAAGGTTATTTTATGCGAGCATTATGTTGCTCTTGTTTAGAGTGTTTAGGGGATCTACTTTGCTATTTGTTAAAGGAATGAATGTTGGATCAATATGATATTTGGTTTACTATTAAACCATAATCACATTGCTCTAAGTAACTAAAAGTAGTATGTTTTATGGTTGCCATAGTACCTTGTTATCTCAGATATTATTGTTATAGTGTTCTCAGTAGAGTCATATCCTCCTAGAGTGGGGAAAGGGTTCAATGGGATCCACAAAGTGGGTTCTTTAGTTTTTACTATTCTTTTAGGCTTCAAGGAGTAGCCTAAGTCTAGGGGGGGTGGATGTAGTGCCTACCCCTAGTTTGCATTTTTGCTATCATTATTGAACTCTTTTAGGCTAGTTTTATGTTTAATGATTAGTAGTATTGTTTTGAGTTTATCATATATTGTTTCAGATTTAGTTTATTATATGATAAAATTACTTAGTACTCTATATTTCATGTATGCATGATGATTATTATAGTGTTTTTAGTTACTGATGATGTTTAGTTAGATGGTTTATTATCCTATGTGTCTTCTTATGGATACTTACCCCATATTGCATGTGTATGGTGTGCATGTTTGTTATGTATGGCATTTAAGATGTGGTTAAAGAAGGGAGTTACAATCACCTACTAGTCGGGATCTACACAATGCACCACTTCCTGCCATTGCTTCTTTAGTTTAAAATATTGTGTCTGTACATGCATGGATTTTATGCAAGTTGCAGGTACCGGGTATCAACTTCCCTAAATTGCTAAGATGAGCATACCCTGTCACATTATCTCAATGGTAAGAGAGGGGAGATAAATTCTCAAGTCCAAATCCTAAACCTTTAAGCCATTTGTCCTAATTGAAAATTAGAACAAGTATTTGAGTTGAGTACCTTCTGAATGCATCGAATGATGTTAATTCATGATTATAAGCCTTTAGTTTGATTTTGTATGTGTTTTACTATGATGGGTTTTCGTATTTTATTTTATGAGTTTTTTGTGAATATTCTATTAATTAAGTCTAATTAAAAGATTAAATTAATGATTTGATTTAATGGAAAATTATTATGATTTTTTTATATTTAATTATATTTAATTAATCGAGAAATTAAATAAATAAAAATAATTAAATTTGAAGATAAAAGTTATAAGTATAAATTTAGAACATGATAATATTTATTTAATTTAATAATAATATATTTAGAGTTTGTTTTTAAATAGATGCTAAATAATATTGTTATTTGAGTTAATAAATATTTTATTAATTAAGTTTCAAAAATAAATTTAAAAGTAAAAATATATTAATTTATTAAAGTTTTAAGATTGCATGATGTATCCATGAGATGAGAATATAAGAAATTAATTAAAAAGATAAAATAAGTGAATTTAATAAAGATATTTTAATTGCATAATGTGCGCATGAGACTGAAAATTAATAAATTAATGAAAAAGAAGTCAAGTGAAAATTAAATAAAGTAATTTAATAATTCATTTGACATGCATGGAAAAGAAAAAGGAAATGATTAATAAAAGTTAATAAAGAGTTAAAGTTTGGTGAGCATGAAGTTCTCCCAGGTGAACACATAATCAGTGCCTCGGTTTAAGGAGAGGGCTCTTTATCACAATTAGAGGGTTCATTTTTGAGGGAGAGGATTTTGGACGTGAATTTTGGGAGGAAATTTGGAAGTGAATTTTGGAAGGAAATTTTGGGAAAAGTTTTAGAGAGAAGTTTTTGGATAGAAGCAAATTCTCTCACAATTTTTGAGTGGTTGCGTGTTAGCATTAGACTCAGATAGGCTCTTGTGTTTTGACAACTAAATGAATTATGTAATTCAATATATTTTGTCTACTTCATGCTTGTAGAAATTTGTTTTCTCAAACTTCATTGTATGAATCTTGCCACCCTTCGTTCTGAATCTTTTGCTATTCGATTTCATCTATAAATCCAGATTGAAAAACCATTTACAAAACCTCATTCTACAATTTAAATAAATTAGTTTTAAATCGGGGAGGGTTTGAATGAAATGGAAATTTTATATTGCTAATTTGTTGGCTTTCCAAAAATTGAATAGGAAAGGCTTTTGGGTTAAATGCAAAAATTTTAATTGGACAATTTGAGTCATTGGTCATACTTTGTCTCTCAAATTTGGGTTGGAATTTTTATTTAAAAAAATTATAAAAATAAAACTAATGTTTGGTATTAATTTTATAAATTTTAATAAAATTTAATTTTAGAAAAAATTAAATATATAATGTAGAACTTTATTTATATTTTTAAAAAAGTTTTAATTTTATTAAAAAAATAAATAAATTTGGGTGGGCGAGGGCCACTACCCCCCCACGCCCCTTTCTCCCTTTTAATTTAAAATGTTGCTGGCCTAAAAAAGGTCTGTGTGGCTAGTAGTACACTGCCACGACATACCTACTACTATGGATAGTAGAGCTACCATGATAGCACAACTGTCGTGGGCAGCTGCAATTTTAAATTGCATGTCGTGCTTTCGTAAGTTGTTTGTTTATTATTATTATTTTAATATATAATTAATATAATTTAAATTTAAGTTTATTAAAAAATTTAATTCAATTAAAATTTAATTTAGTTTAAGTATAATTTAATTAAAATTTTAATATAAGTTTAAATTATTATTATTTAATAATTTTAAAAGTATAATATGAATATTATTAACTTAATTAAGAATTAATGAATATAGATAAATAAATAGTTTTATTCATTTAATATTAGTGTTTTTAAATATAATTAATTTTTAATTAATAAAATTATTGATAATTTTATTAGTTATTAAAAACAGATAATTGTTGAGATATTAATATAAGCATTTAGTTTGATATTCATTAATTAAATTAATTGAAAATTAGTTTAATTAAATTTAATTGATGATGAATAAAGTTAAACGAAAAATTGTAGATAAGTAAGTGATTCCAATCTAATTACTAGAACCTTACATTTAACTCAACTATATGCTTTCAAATCAAACCAAACTGTGAGGTTATGATGTTTTTTATGTACTATTTATGTTTTGGGATTTTCGGGTTTTGTCCTAGCATTGACTAGTCGTAGGATGTTACTAGAGGCTCGGGAGTTATGTGAACGTGGTGCTATGATGTAATTATTTTAACCCAACCACAGTAATGCGATGGTATGCTGTATGATATGTTTGTATTTAATGATTGCTTTCCAATGTATTTGTGTGATACTGAGGTGTAGGTATATGAGATACTTGACTTAACCATTTTTTAGTCCTCGATCAGTTATACTTGGGTTGCTTTCCAGTCACCTTGATGGGACTAAAGTGTTCGCTTTGATCTTGATGATTTCATGTTGTGACATGTTTGACTTAACCATTTTGGGTCATTGATAAGTATTATTGTGATACTTTCCAATTGCTCGTAGAGAACTAATGTGATTATTGTGAATTATCTATTGATGCTTTTCAGTCACTTGTCTAGGGCTAAGGTGATTTTTATATGATTCTTTGATTTGTAATTTTATTAATCCTAGGGTAGGTTATCTACTTGTAGTGTCGAGAAGCGGCTTGCAATGGGGGCCAGAGACCCTAAGTGGTCATGGGGGTAACTCATTCTAACTTGTTTAATAAGTGAAAACATTACACTAAATAAGAGTAAAATATACCTAATAAAAGTCTTGTATGTTCTCACCCATGCCTTGAGTGCTAGTACAAACTAGGATGGGAGTAGAGAGAATGGTTGGTTGTGGCCTTGCATTTCGTAGTATGCCTTGTTAGTAGTACGAGAGGATACTAGTGGAAATAGTGGGATCAGTAGGGACCTAGGAGTCTTAAGGGACTACTTGGGTAACTCCACACATGATTCATGTGATGAAACTTGCCTACTTACATAGTAGGTTTCCTACATGGCTTGGGATGTTACACGTGGGGGATGGCTAGAGCCCATGAGGTCTTATGATGCTATTGACGGTTGGGAGGAACCATGTAGTTAGTTACTTGTGTTTCATGATGGATAGTTGTATTTTATGATGGATGGATGTATCATGTATGGTGGATAGTTTCATTTATTTTATTGTACTTGTATCATGGATCCAAGGAGGAGGATGTATTTCTATTTATACATATGTATATTCTTTTAGCCCTTCATACTCTGTGACATGTACAGTGGATGATTGAGCATTTTGAATTTCATTTGCCAAGAGGCATTCAGAACAAATGTATATTATTTAAATGGACATTGGACTTTTTAATTATTCTTTGATGTGGATGTGGTAGTTGTTAGACTTAGTATTAACTAAATATAAATGTGATTCAACGTCATGGGATACTTCACAAATGTAATCTATTATGTATGCTTATAATTGATTGTATGTCATGGCTTCCACTACTTTATGTTTGATTTGTATGATCTATCTTTTCTTATCTTTTAAAGAAAAATGTTTGGCAAACTTAGTAAACCATTAGGTTAATTCTTTTGGATCCCTTGGCATGGCATTACACAAACTACAACTGAGAAACAAATTGAGCCCCCACGTAGTGGAGAAAATGTTAAACAAAAAAGAACTAAGTATGTATTAGCAAAGTATGTTAGAAGGAACCATTCACCAAATTAGATAATTGGAGACAAGAATGTTGGAATCATGACAAAGGCTAAGTTGAGAGACAATACATGTTTGATTTATAAATTTGTGCCTAAATTAGTAAAAATATGCAATGGAAAATGAAGATTGAGTTAACACAATGAATGAAGATATAAATGAAATTAGGAATAAAAACATTTGATTATTAATACTAATACCCAAGAACAAGATTATTATGGGCACAAAGTTGATTTTAAGAAACGAGATGAATTAAAATAGAGAAGTCACAACCAAATAATAATGCTAATATGTAAAGGATATGCACACAAAGAAGGAATTGACTATGGTGACACTTTTTCTCCTATTTTAAGATTAGGAGTAATAATTTTACTTGAATATGCCTCCTACAAAGATTTCAAGGTTTATGAAATGGATGTAAAGTTTGCATTTCTAAATGAAATTTTGCAAGAAGTCTACATTTAACAATTAGAAGGATTTATCAACCAAAAGAAGGAATAAATGGTATGAAAACTTTACAATGTATTATAAAAATTTAATTAGACAATCCAAGCATGGTATGAACTATTTTATTCATATTTGATGATAATTGGTTTCGAAATAACTAGTGAGGACAATAATCTTTACCTAAAAAGTCAATCTAGAGATAAGATCTTAATTGCTGAAATATTTATTAATGATATCATACTTGAAGGACATGAACTAACATGTAGAACATTTTTTAAGAAAATAAGAAAAAGAGTTTGAGATGTCAATGATTGGAGAGATTAAAATCTTTATTGGATTGCAACTTCTAAAAGTGCTTCAAGGATATCTTTAAAAAATGTCATGGAAGATTCTAGACCAATTGGTAAACTAATGATCACATGATGTAAACTATCAAAACAAGATGATACTACCAAGGTAAATGATACCTTGTATAGATCTATGATGGGATAGCTACAATATGTTTTCCATAGTAGACCAGATATTGCTCAAGATGTAGGTATAGTGACAAGATTTTCCTATAATCCTAGGGAAACACATATGACTACTATGAAGAGAAGCTTTAGATATTTGAAAGCGATAGAGTTCTATGGTTTATGGTACAAGAAGGAATGAGATTTCAAGCTTAAAGTCTATATTGATGCTAATTAGATAGGGAATGTGGACAATAGAAATGGTACAAGTGGTGGATCTTCATTTTTAGGAGAAAGGTTGGTTACATGGTAAGCAGGAAGCAAAGTTGTATTTCATAATCTAGTGCCAAGGTAGAGTGTAATGTTGTTATAATAAATTTATATAATATTGTATAGATCAAATAATTACTAGAAGGTATGCAAGAGGAAGTGACTAGTCATCTAAAAATCTATAATGATGGCACAATTACTATAAACATTTCAAAGAATCTAGCGACACATACAAAATAATAGCATATATCTATCAAGTATCACTATTGATGTATGGGAAGTCAAAGAAGCAAATTGCATATACATAAATATTAGGTCATTACCTAAGGATACCTTTGAATATCTAAGGGGTAAACTATGGGTCATTCCCTATCTAATGTCCACTAGAAAAGGATGCACCGTCGCATCAATTCTAACTTTATAAGAACACGTATTTGTGAGAGGATGTAAACATTTACTCTTTAGGAGTTGCCTAAAGTTTTGCATAATGTGAAAGATGCAAGGAAATAGAAAAAATAATTACATTCAAGGTATATGATATAACTCCATAGAAATTTTGTTTAATTTTGTGAGATACATTTGGAATTGTTTCCAAAGGGGGACATGAGTACCCTATAGGTGGAGAATATGTTGTGATGAAGAAAGGAGGAGAATTTGAAAAATGGTGCATAAGGGAGATATGCAAAGTAAGATGGAGATAAAGATTATGGAGATAATAAAGAAAGGGGAAGAAATATACTTATGAAGAAAATGAAGAAAAGACATAGATGAACAAAGATATGATGAGGTGTTTCCACCATGCAAGAGAAGAGTAATCAAAGGAGGAGACTTCGTGATGAATATAATATTGGGATTTACTACTGAAGTTTGGTATTGGATGAAATATTTTATAATATGTTCCCATCAATGACATAGGGCAATATTGTTGGACATGTTAGCCCCAATTTATAATGTAATAGGTAATGCTATGAATGTATGTAAAAGAGTCATACCATCTGTTATGTTGTCATTGATGTCAAAGTCTTAGTTTTATAGATATTATGAAAAATTAGTGGAGTGCTATATCATTCGATTGCTCAAGAGGATTTGAAGAAATTATGTTGAATCAGTAGTTGATAAGTATGATATACAATGGACATTTGAATGGGTTGGATAGTGATAATATAATGTTCTGTTGATTATTTTACAATCATATAATATTGTAATATATTTAGCTCTACAAAATTAACTGAGTAACAAGGTTGGATGAGGTAGATAGTATTTGTTGAGTTACTATAGTCTTAACCAAGTAGTTGACAAAGTTGAGTTGGAAGTTCACTATTACCCAAGAAAATATAATATTAACAGAGTTCTATATTACCCCAGTGAAATGATATGTTCATCGAGTAATAGTTGGAAGAAAAAAAGTGTACGGATGCAATCTTAGGATAATATTTTTTATAAAATATAGAATGTTTGAGATGTTCAAAGGTGTGAGTAAAAGCTTGTTTCACAATTAATGAATGGGAAAATTCAATAAAGATCTGATGATTGCGATTGAAGAAGGATAAGAATGGGAAATTTTTTTTTTGAAATTTTTTTTTTCTATGTGGTTAAATGCATTGAATCAAAGATCAATAATTATTATTAGCTGAGAATAAATGGAAGAATCTAGAAGAAAATAGATGACTATTTAAGGAGATGTTCAAGAATTTTTTTGGTTTTTGTTTGTTATTTATTTTTATTATTAAAGTGATGATTATGAAAAGTTGTTGAAGCTAGAAAGAGGATAGTTGATCCAAGTGAACCAAGAAGAGTTGAAAAGAAAAGAGAGAATGAATGAATCAACTGGTCAAGAGAACCAATTAAAGAGACCAGAGTGGGAGATTTGAAAAGAGACCAAGTAGAAAGGATATCTGAACAAGCAAGATAGTACTATACCTAAAAAAATTGATTTATACTATTAATTTCTAATAATTATACAAAAAAAATTGTAAACTAAGTGGGAAAAAAATGTTTGTGAAATCCTACATGGTAACATTTACTAGTGGTGTCCACAAGTCCTCTACAAAATGCCACTCTCTAGACAGGATCAATGAGTAATAAGGTTTAGATAATCTTTTGGTTGAAATTCTCTGACAAGGTCACATTAACAAAATGTTTGTAACCTCTAAAAAGGTTGTCTCTTAGACAAAATCACTTTTGAAGACTGTAAATATTTGGGTTGGAGTTATGGGTAGTTTTTCCCTTCATAGGATTTCCACGTTAAAAATATTGTTTGAAAAAGTGTTATTATTGTTATGTTGCAAGTTAATTTACATTTTTTTTTTGTTTTAATGTATCTCGATAAAAAATAAGTTAAGTTTGGTAATAAAAAAGCTTTATTACTATCAATCAGCTAAAATAGAACAATGAATGAACAATTTTGAGTAAAGTGATTAGATGAGTTAACTGTGAAGTTGAAAGAGTACACAAAGTGATTGATTATGATGTATATGAATAATGTTTAGCACTATTTTTTTTTGAAGGGACTATAAGATAATTAAACATAATTGTTTCATCCCCTTTCTCATTTATCTAACAATTGGATCAAAGCATAGTGCTTGGAGGATGAAGTTTAAAGGAACTTAAGATAAAGATCACAAGATGTATAAGAGAGAGGTACCAAGACTGGTCAAAGAGAACTTCTCATTCTAGCAAGAAGAATTGAAGTATTTGGAATTATAGATAATTTCACACATTGGTTGGAACATGAATATGATACCCCTTCTGGTCCCCTGACTATGGAGAAAATGAATGATAAGTGGAGTCACAATAGCTTGATGTTTGAGATTGCTTCTGCATTCAATGATGTTGAGTTTGATGATATTAAGGATTTTACTACTACCAAACTGATGTGGGATAAGTTAACACTTTTACATGGGGGAAATGATAATGCAAGGATTTTTAAAGCTGAAATTCTTAGAGGAAAGTTTGATGACATGAGAGTGAATAAAGGTGAGAATGCTACATTAATTGTAAACCAAATCAAAGAAATTGTGAGCACAGTCAAAGTTGCTAGAGGAGTTATGAGTGACTCTAAAATTTTGATTAAATTCCTTAGGACTCTTTGACCTATTTATGCTATCAAAGTTTCTACAATTGAAGAAGTGAGAGCTATTCTTTGTAATGTATGGACACTTGATAGTTTAGTTGGATGGTTCACTACATTTGAATTAAGAAATTATAACAATGACCTTACAATTGGAAAATTTTATTTCAATTCTTTGCTAACCATTTAAATTTAAAAGAAACAAAAGAAAAGTTAAAAATAAAGTGAATTTGAATTTGAGGATGATCTAGATGAACTTGAAGCATTTTTTGCAAGAAATTTGTCAAGAGGTAAAGGTAAATATAAAGGAAAACTACCTTTGATTTGTTTCAAATGTAATGAGATTGTTCATTTTGTTGTTAAATATTCTAATAGAAGTGAAAGTGACAAAATTGAAAATAAATATTTCAAGTAGACAAGGAATAGAGATCACAAAGAGAAAGGGATGAAATCATGCTATATTTATGCGGAAGAACACACAAAGTCTAGTATGGATGAAGATAAGGAAGTAGTTGAGATGGTATATGTTGCAATCAAGGAAGATGTTAATGGAGAAAGGTATGAAAGTGAAACTATCATTATTTCATATGTTAGAAAGAATGAATCATGGATTATAGATAGTGGATTCTCATATCACATGATTGGTGATCTAAGAAAGTTTGATAAATTTGAAGAAATTGGTGATGGTGGAACTATTAAGCTAGGCGATGATGTTGCATGTCTGGTGAGAGGTAAAGGATCACTAATGTTGAATGAAAAGATCAAATACGATGATGCATAGTAGGTAAAAGGGCTGAGGTATAATATTTTGAGTGTATCTTAGTTAAATAATTGAATTAGAAGCTAGAGTTGAATAAAGAAACTAGAAATCTTTTATATGTTCAAGATTTGATAAAGGAAGTGAGTTTATGCCTATTGATTTTACTAATTTTGTGTTGAGAATAGTAGTAAGAGAGAGTTATATGTACAAAGGAGGCTGCAAAAATTGGGATTGATGATAAGAGAAATAGGTCAATTTTGGATTATACAAGAACATTGATGATTGAAAAAGAGGTATCTTAGATATTTTGGAGACAATTAATTAGTACTATTATTTACACTCAACAAAATTAGTTTGAAGAAAGGAAAAAACAAGAAACCCTATGAACTTTGGTATGGTCATACACTAAATGTAAGTTATTTCAAAATATTTGGATGTAGGGGTTATATTCACAAGGACACAAGGAATGGTAAATTTAATTTTAAATGAGATGAAGGTATATTCCTTGGTTATTCATCTAAGAGAAAATCATATAAATGTCTAAATAAAGATATTAACAAGAAGATTGAAAGTGAAAATGTAATGTTTTTTGACTTTTTAGAGAAGAATGATGTGGAAATAAATAAGAAATTTTAAGATTACAACAAGTTTGTGTACGTGTATGGAGAGTCACTCGAAACACTGCTCAAGTTACAACAAAGATCCACTGAGCACTAGACATTATCACCCAAGTTACAAAATTCTTTACCCAAGCATCAAATATAGCTACACTTAAAGAAAGAAGTTCAACCCCTATCGAGCAGGGAAACCAATAAAAATTTGGGAATTAAACCTATATTAGCAAAAGACATGAGAAAGAATTATTCCCCTAAATAAATTATTGGTGAAAAAAATGTTGGAGTATAGACAAGAAGTAAGTTAAGATATAGTACATGTTTGATTTCTTATTTTGACACAAGAAAAATTAAGGATGCACTTGCTAATTAGTATTGGATAAATCCTAGGAATGTGGAGATTTCTTAGATTGAGAAGAATAATACCTAGACATTAGTACCAAGACCTGCTGACAAGAATGTGATTGGAACCAAATGGATTTTTAGAAACAAGTCGAATGAAAATAGGGAAGTGGTCAAAAACAAGGAAATACTTATTTGAAAAGGTTATGCATAAGATAAGAAGGAATAAATTATGGAGATGCTTTTGCACTTGTGGCAAGATTGGAAGGAGTAAGAAAATTGTTGGCTTATGTGACCTATAAGAAGTTAAAAGTTTATAAAAAGGATATCAAATCTTCATTTCTAAATGGAATACTTGAAGAGGATGTATATATTGAAAAACCTTAAGGATTAATTGAACCTAAATAGAGGAATGTGGTATATAAAGTAAATAAGACATTACATGGATTGAAACAAGCATGAAGAGCATGGTATGAAATGTCACATTCTTATTTTTCAATTTGGATTTTCTAGAACAATTGAGAACAATAATCTATATCTAAAATATAACTCTAATGATATGGTATTGATTTTTGAAATACTTGTACATGACATTATATTTGAAGGAATTGGACATGTTGTGTAAGGAATTTGTTGATCAAATGAATACAAAATTTAAAATGACAATGTTTGGTTAGATCAATTTTTTTGGTGGATTACAAGTTCATTTAAAAAGAAAAGGTATATATGAGACTCAATCTAAGTATATGAAGGAAATCTTGAAGATATTGGGATGGGTGAGTCTAAGCTAGTTGGTACACCTATGGTGACTACAATAAAATTATCAAAGGATGACACTGCTAGGAAAGTAAATAAGACATAGTACAAATCGATAATTGGTCAGTTACAATATGTTTTACATAGTAGAACAAATATTACACATGTTATTGGTATAGTTACAAGGTTTTCATCTAATCCAATGGAAATACACATGGATATTGTGAAGAGGATGTTTAGATATCTAAAAGGAACTGAAGATTATGGCTTATGGTATGAAGAAGAAGATGACTTTAATATTAGAGTTACTAATGAAGGGAGCTCTACTTAATACCAAAACAAACAAAATAAACAATTATCAACACAAATTAAGATAATAAAATATATGCTTCTTATTATTGCTGCAAATGCAAAATTGCACAATTACAATATGAAAACACACATGGGTGTCATCCTTAAAATAATATACACATCTTTGACTATAACCCATTAATGCCCTAGGAAACCTACAACTTCCCTTATATAGGCACTTTGAACTATACGAGAAGTTTCTAGACACTAAGCCCTAACCCTTGAGGTTGACCAACCTTATATTATATTATTTCATTACACTTAATTACATATTGTTGACCCAATATAATTTACAAATTATATTTTTGGATGGGACCACTTTGGGAGACCATAACTAGCAAACTGTTGACTTGATTAGCTATTATAACCCATTTCTGGAATCCTCAACGAGCGATCTACCATGGTGAATTACAAAAGTGCCCATCAATCATGATTTTTCCTCACTTCAGAGCCATTTAGGCCTTCATTACTGGACCTAAAGTTTGGTTAGCCAAAATTCATACAAAAAACCTAAAATAATTGCACCAATATGTATGATATGATAATAAAACTCGTGTAGCTGGTTGATATATCAAAGTTAAACCTTTATATAAGACATTAGGAAAACCTAAGGACATAATACCAACTTACTAAAACTAGAAAAATTCCTCGAAAAAAGAATCTATAAAAATAACTCTTATTAAAAACACAAAAAGTGGAAAATTAGAAATAAAAATATCTTTGAGTGATGAAAGATTTTTCTTACACTAATGATGCTCCTGCATTGGGTATGTAGGGTAATTTGAGAAGTGACATAGTCATGTCTTAGGAATTCAAAGGAAAACCAATGTGGTCAACCTCCTCCCTTTCTAGCCATGGTGAATGCTATATTGGTCACCTTTTCCATTTGACTAGATATTGTTCATATATTTTGTTTCTTATGCTCTTTCCAACATGACTATCCAATATCTCTTCAATCTCCTTTCTAGCCAAACTAGTTCTTGGAATACTCCACTACACTTCTAAAAATTCATCTCCATCACCACCTTCATAATACTCTCTCAAATATGAAATGTTAAATACTAGTGAAATATTTAATTAAGAAAGCAACTCCACTTCATAGGAATTTTTAGAATCATGTATTTTCACTATCTTACATGGTCCAAACTTCTTCATTTTCATCGTATTATATGTACCCACTAGAAATCTCTCATTCCTCAAATGAACTATGACCTTATCACCAATCTAAAATTCCTTATACCTCCTTTTCACATAATCCTTAGCGTTATAATATATATTCATATTTGCATTGAGCTTCCTCACCTCCTCATGGATGTTCATCAAATATTAAACAAAATCTTCTACTTCAATACTACTTATTTCAACTTTATCCAATAGCCTCAACTCATAAGCATTTTTTGAGACTGCTCCCATATACAATTTGGGATGGTGATTTACCAATACTCTTGTTGAAAAAATTCTTATATGCAAATTATTCCCATGGTAAAATAAGATCCTAACCTATTGGTTTGTCTCCGACCAAGCATCTCAACAAGTTCCCTAAACTCTGATTCACAATTTCTATTTTTCCATCAATTTTTGATGAGATGAACTGAAATTTAATTTTTTCTCTAATTTATTTAACAATGGATGCCACAAATACCCAACAAAATTGGTGTCTTGATGAGAAACAAAACTCTTTGGTAAACTATGCAATCTCATCACTTCTTTGAAAAATAACTCTTTCACATGAATAACATCACTAGTCTTCTTGTAGGGAATGAAATGTGTCATTTAAAAAAAAAAATTCAACTACCACAAATATGAAATCATTACCTCATTGTGTCATTGGTAAATTTAGAATGAAATCCATGCTAATATCTTCCCATGCTAATATCCTCCCATGTCTTCTTAGGTACATGTAATGGCTAATATAATCGAATATTTTGTTATCATTTGACATACTCTGCAACACTGTATAAAAATTTTCACATTTTTTTGCAACTGTGGCCAATAATAATTCTTAGCAACCAAAGAAATGGTCTTATTTCTACCAAAGTGTGCATCCAATACTCCACTATGCTTCTCCTTTATGGGATTCTCTCTCATGGAACTTTTGGGGATGCATAATGAACTTTTCTTGAACAACATGTCATCTTGGATTATGAAATCCAACTACTTTGTCCTATCAAGCATAACAGGTTTTGTACAAGCTTTCCTAGCCTTACTAAAATATTGATCCTCTAGATAGGGTTTCTTGAGTTCCTTGAACCCAACCGCCTCAATCTATATTTCTATTAGCAATATATGTCTTCTACTAAGAGCATATGAAACTTCATTTGAATTCTCACACATTTGTTTCAAAAATAATGTATAACTGTGAAACAAATTAACCCATTTCAAATTTATCTTTGGTTCAATTTCCCTTGACTATTCAAATACTACAAATCTTGATGATCAATATACAAAAAAATCTCCTTAGGAAGAAGATAGTGTCTCCATCTCCTAAACACCTAGACTATAGCATAAAACTCCTAATCATAAATATAGTATTTTATTTTGGCATCATTCAACTTCTCACTAAAATAAGTAATAAATCTACCTGCTTGGCTCAAAATAACTCCTATTGTAGTACCACTAGCATCACAATATACTTGAAACACCTTATTAAAATTTGGAAGTACTAAAATAGGTTACTCCATAAATTTATGTTTCAATAGATTAAAAATCTTATATGCACCTTGTTGGAAATATTAGAGGAGTAAGTGAGAGGGGAGGGGTGATATAGTTACCACAAAAACAAATCCCAAATCCCTTAGATGTCAATACAAAACATAAACTCTACTAAAATATTTGTTGTTTGGTTAACACGTAGGTATTTGACTAACACTAATAATATTCTATATATTGAACATGCAGATCTTACGATGCTAACTATGATTAACCTTAATTAACTTAGTTGCATAGACATAAAAGAAATAGTATGAACAAAAGTGACACTAAGATTTAACATGAAAACTCAATTTGGGAAAAACCACCAATTGCAACTAGTTACTACTTTTACCTCTTCTAAAGTGAGCCCTATTAGGAGCCAACCTTGTTAAAAGTTACAAAATACATTGTTAGGTGTGACCCTATTTAAATATTTAATCACCCTATTAGGTGTAGCATTGTTAGAGGATTTACAAATAGCTATTAAGCCAACTATGTTGAGAGATTTGATACACTGCTACAATGGTTAGAGAGTAACAATGATATGACTTTATTGCTGATGCAAAATTATCTTTGTTGATTTCAGATCTCCATTTTGGATTCAGTACTTGATCCTTCTTGATCAAATGTATCTTTGTAGCTCCTTAAATATATTTTCTCTATCCTTCCAATTCACTTCTTCTAAGAATCTTCTTATCTTTCACACATTCTTACACATCTTCAATCCTCAACTTGACCTTATACTTATAACATATACATTATCAAGTAACCTTGAGTACACCTTAGAATAATTAATATTCATCTCTTCAATCAAATAGAACCAACAAACAAATCCATTAAATTTAGTATTCAAAAATAAGAAAATGATTTGTTAGCTAATCTTGTTGAGTAGACACTAACACTAAAATTATTTTCTTGTGTTAACCAAGAGAACTTAGTTAACATTGCATCTTCACAAAATTTATTTGGTAATCAAGTGAGCTTAGTTAACATTGGTTCCATAAAAATTTTACTCTTATTAATTGAGTGAGCTTGGTTAACACTCAACTTCTGTGAACTTCTCTTCAATGCTTGAGTGAGCTCGGTAGACACTATCTTTTGGACTTGGACAACACTAGGATGCTCGGCAAACACATGAAACTTGGACAACACTGGGATGCTCAGAAAACACATGAAACTATCTTCATCACTTCAGTGAGCTCAACATACACTGATTGGTAAAGATATGACATTTTGTATGACATCAAAGACAATATATAATTGATCAATTATTTTCAACAATCTCCCTCTTCGACATTGATGGCAACACAACATGTCATAATACATTAAAATTTTAGAGAAAAATAATAGTAATGATAATATCCTTATTTTCATTCTTACTCTCATCTACTAGAACTCCCTCTATCAGCATAAACTCCCTCTGACTTTAATTTCTTCCTCAAACTTTAGTTTCTCCCTCTTTGATATCAGACCAAGTTCTCCTTCTTTGACATCTTCAAACAAGATTCCTATGATAAGTATACTCTCCCTCTTTAGATAATTTATGTGATATGACACAACAAACTCTTTCTCTTTGACATCTTATGCCAAAGACAATATACATTGAATTTCCATGTACCTACTATATAGATTCATATGCAATTTTCCCTTTCATTATTGCATCAACTTGATTTATCTTCAACATGCTCTAGTTGATGCATTAATAAACTTCGTTTAGTGAGCTTCAAATAGGGGAATAACCCATAACTTACATCTTAGATACAAAAATGCATCCTTAGGTAATGGCTTGGTGAATATGTTTGTAATTTTTTCTTTTGAATTCGCATATTCCAATCTTACATCTTAGTCTTGCACTAATTCTCTTATAAAATGATATTTTATTACAATGTGCTTGGTCTTCGTATGCATCATAGGATTGTTTGATATAGTAATTTCGCTTGTGTTATCACAAAAGATAACAATTGGATCCTTGATTTCTACATTCATACGTACCAACAATTTCTTGAACCAAACAACATTATAATAATTAACTACTGCAACAACATACTCTACCTCTTTTGTAGACTGAGAGATGAAAATTTTCTTCTTACTTGTCCAAGACACTAGTATCTTACCAAGAGAGAATACTCCACCATTGGTGCTCTTCTCGTCATCAACACTTCCTGCCCAATCTGCATTAGTGAAGACTTTCAAATCTAAGTTTCCTCCATTCTTGTACCATAATCCATAGTCTTTAGTAACCTTCACATATCTTATCATTCTCTTTATTTTCATCATATGATTTTCTTTAAGTTTGGCTAAAAATCTTGCCACCATACCAATTGCAAGAGTAATATTAGGCCTAGTATGTACTGCATACTATAGTTTTCCAATTGTTGATATGTGTGTGTGTGTTTGTGTGTGTGTGGTTTGAACTACCTCCTTGGAATCATCATTTTTGGAAAACTTATGTATAGTAGACATAAGTGTTCCACCTAGTCTTGAATCCTCCATTGCAAACTTCTTCAGTATCTCCTTGATATACTTAGATTGAGTAATTTAGATACCATCTTTCTTCTATTGAATCTCCAAGCTAACAAATAATTTTGTTTCTCCGAACATTGACATCTCAAATTCCTTAGTCATTTCCTCTAAAAATGATTTGCACAAATCATCATTTCTAGTAAACAATGTATCATCCACAAAGATTTATGCCAACACAATCTTCATGTCTAGTCCTTTGATGTATAGGTTGTTGTTATCATTTATCCTTTGAAAACCAATATTCATCAAATAATTATGAAGGCTTTCATATCAAGCTCTGGGAGCTTGCTTGAGACCATACAATGCTTTGTATAGTTTACAAACCATAACTTTTTTGCTAGGATATACAAAACCTTCAGGTTGTTCTATGTAAACTTATTCCTCTAGATTTCCATTCAAGAATGAAGATTTAACGTCCATCTAATACACTTTAAATCCTTTATATGTAGCATTAGAAAGTAAGGTCCTAACACATTCTAATCTTGCAATAGGAGAAAAAGTTTCACTATAATCAATACCTTCCTCTTGAGAATAACCTTTGCATACTAACCTTGGTTTGTTTCTTGAAACTTCTCCATCTTCATTCATTTTTTTTCTCTAAAAGCCCACTTTGTGCCAATTACATTCTTACCCTTGGGTCTAAGAACAAGTATCTAGGTCTTATTCCTTTCTATCTATTCTACCTCTTCATTCATTGCTTCAATCCAACTTTCATTTTCCAAATTATAATTAACTATTCTAGGTTCAAATTTAGTAAGAAAACATGTACCTTCCAATTTGTTCCTTGTCATTGTAGCATCTGATTTGTCTCCATTGATCTACTCTGGTACATGGTGCCTTCTAATATATCTTACTAATACAATCACTTTGGATTTAGAACTTGTATCACTTGCCTCACCATGAGCATCTATATCATGCTTGGGTCCCAATGTCTATAACTTAGGTACTTCAGACTCAGTCTTGGGTTACACTAGTTGCAACTTTTTAGCCTCTAACTATGACTTGGGTACTTGAGACTATGACTTAGGTTGTATTGGTTGCAACTCAGGTGCTTTTGGATATTTTGGGGACTCCAGAGGTGAATTCAGTTGACTTCCAATTGGATTAGACAATGCATCAATTTCAAATTAGGTATTGATTTTTTAGTCTTTAGGTTCTTTGTTGCTCTCTTCTTCACTATTTTTTGCAAATTCATCAATCTTCACATGTGCACTTTCTATGATCTTATTTGTAGTTAGATTCAAACATTTTTATGCTTTATTTCTGCTAGAGTATCTTAGGAATATGCCTTCATCTCTTTTGACATCAAATTTACCTTTCCTAGTCTCCTTCAAAATATAACATTTGCTAACAAATAATTTCAAGTAACTTACATTAGCTTTGTAGCCATATCATAGTTCATAAGGACTTTGATTTGAGTCTTTCTTCAACTATTCTCTATTTAAGGTATGAATTGATGTACTAATTACTTTCTTCTAGTTTTTTAATGCAACATTATTTTCTATCATCAAGGTTCTTACACAATCTATGACTGATCTATTCCTTCTTTCTACTATACCATTCTATTGAGGTGTACGAAGGGATGATACTTGTGTTTTGATTCCTCTTTCAATGAATAATTCATTGAATTCATTAGAAATGAATTCACCTCCTCTATCTGACCTCAAACATTTCAGCTTCTTTTATATTTCCTTCTCAACTCTAACTAGATACCACTTGAACTTTTTAAAAGATTCAAACTTATCTTTCAAATACATTATAGTCATCATCCTAGAATAACCATTAACAAATAAAATGAAATACTTATCTCCATTGTATCTCTTAATTCCAATAGGTCCACAAAGGTCTATATGAACCATCTCCAAGATTTCTTTAGAATGATATTTCTTGCTCTTGAAACTTTACTTTCACATCTTACCAATTTGACAATTCTTGCATAGGCCCATATCAAGTTTCCTCATACTAGGAATACCTCTGACTCTTTTTCTTTGTTATCTTGAATAGGTTATGAATGTTCACATGAAACAACCTTTTATGACATAACCATCTTTCTTCTACTTAACTAATGAAACATGAATTGTCATTGAGATCTAGGTAGAATTAGTTACATTTTGTTTGATTATCAAACCCAACTAGATTTCATTTTCCATCTAGTGAATTGGTCTTCCCATTAATGAATTCTACCTTGAATCCAATGTTATTTAACTATGCTCCACTCAATAGATTATGTTTTAGTCCTTCAACCCAATAACCATTATCATATCTAAGGTCATTGGTTAGAGAAATACAAGCTTTTCCTTTTATACAACATGGTTCATTGTTTCCAAATTTATTACACTTTCACCATCATAGTGTTCCATAGGTTCAAACCTTTTTTTATCACCAGTCATAGGATAAGAACAACCACTATCAATAATCCACATATCATTTTTGCTAACATGAGAAATAAGTATGATCTTATCTTCTTCATTATCTAAATAATCTTTTACAACAATGTAAACCATTTCATCATCATCACTACTATTAGAATCTTTAGCCATGAAATAGGAATTCTTACCTTTGTCCTTGTATTCCTTGTAGTTTCTAAAATCCTTCTTGCCTTTGTACTTTCTATTCTTCTTTGCATCTTTCTCTTCTCTATTTGGACACCTTGCAACAATGTGACTAACTTCTTCATAAGAAAAATAGATTAGAGGGATTTTACCTTTGTACTTCCCTTTTCCTTTCAGATATATTCTTGAAATTAGTGCTTCAATGGATTTAAGATCATTGTCAAAACTATCTTCCTCTTCACTTTCAAATTATTTTCTTTTAGATTTTGTATCTTTCTTCTTGAGTGACAACTTGGCTTCAAATGTAGACTCAAGACTTCTAGAACTAGGAACATAATTATCATAGTTATCTAGCTCAAATATTGTCTATCAAGTCCAACTATAGCATCCAAGGTTATCTTATCATTTGGATCACATCTCATCTCTTGAATATTTGACACTCTAATTACACAGATAGGAAGAAGCGTTATGAGTACCTTGCTGACCACTATCACATCATCACTTTTCACTCTAGAGGTTTTGATTGCACTAACACTAGCTTTGATTCTCTCAATATAGTTTGCAATGTTTTCATCCTCTCTCATATTCATCTAATTAAACTAACCTCTAAAGTTTTCTACCTTGGCTCTTCTCACATTATCATCACCTCCATAGATATCTTTTAGTTTGGTCCACATCTCATGAGTAGTAGCACACCCTTTGACCTTATCGAATTCAACATAGTTGAGAGTTGATGGAATGTCAATAATCATAATGTTATGGTTCTTTTTTTCAGAAATTTCCTCCATATTCAGTGTTCTAGTAGGAGCCTTATACTAAGTATTCAAATTTTTTTTGACTTGATTCATGGATGTAGCTTCATAAGTTCTTGTCATGCCATGAAGTTATCTTTGTTCAACTTAGGAATCTCCCTTTTGTAAGACATCTTGATCTTTAACTTAGGTCCTTGAAACCTTCCTTGCAAGAACAAATTTCTCTAATACCAATTGTTGGAAATATAAGAGGAGAAACTAAGAGGGGAGGGGTGAATCAATTACCACAAAAATAAATCCTAGATCCTTAGATGGCAATGCAAAACATAAACTCGGTTGAAACTATTGTTTCTTGGTTAACAAACAGGTACTTAGTTAACACTAATAATATGTTGCAACTTGGCAGATACTGAACATGTAGATCTTAAGATGTTAATTGTGATTGACCTTAATTAGCTTAGTTGCATACACATAAAATAAATATCATGAACACAAGTGACATTGAGATTTAACATAGAAACCCAATTTGGGAAAAACCACTAATTGCAACTAGTTACAATTTTTCACTCTTTTGAAGTGAGCCTTCTTAGGAGCTAACTCTATTAAAGGTTACAAAACAAATTTTTAGGTGTGACCCTATTAAAGGATTTAATCACCATGTTAGGAGTGGCTTTGTTAGAGGTCTTTAGACACTTCAATCTAAAAATTCCACCTTGTTAGAGGATTTACAAATAATTGTTAAGTCAACTCTGTTAAGAGATTTGATACAATGTCAAAATGGTTACAAAGTAGCAATGATATGACATGATTTTTGATGAAAACTTATCTTTCCTAATTTTAGATATCAATTCTAGCTTTAGTACTTGATCCTTCTTGATTGAATGTATCTTTGCAGCTCTTTAAGTTTATTTTGTGTATCCTTCCAATTTGCTTCTTCAAAGCATCTTCTTATCTTCCACTTATTCTTACACATTATTCAATCCTCAACTTGACATTAGAATAATTAATATTCATATCTTCATTTGACTAGAACCAATAAACAAATCCATTAAATTTAATATGCCAAAACAAGAAAATTCTTTTTTTAGGTGATACTACTTGGTAGACACTAACAATGAAATGATTTTCTCATGTTAATCAAGTGAAATTAGTTAATACTACATCTTCACAAAATTCTTGTGGTATCCAAGTGAGCTCAGTTAACACTAGTTCCATCCAAATTTTCCTCTTGTTAACCAAGTGATCTTGGTTAAGCCTCAACTTGTATGAACTTCATTTCAATGCCTGAGTGAACTCAATATACATTGTATTATGAACTTGTGAAACACTAGAATGCTTAGTAGACACAGGAAACTATCTTTGTCACTCAAGTGAGCTCGACATACATTGACTAGTAAAGATATGAAATTTTGTGTAATATTAAAGATAATAGACAATTGATAAATTGTTTTCAACATAGTCCACTTAAATTCTTTCCTATCTCTTCTCATTGTTTCAATCAAAGGTGACAAAGGATGCTCCACTTAATACAATAAACACATAATAGAATCAAAGAAAAAACAACAATTTGTGAGAACAAAAAATGAGCTTCTTATTATCTTTGCAAATAAAAAATTATAGAATCCAAACATTTACAATATGTTAACCCACATGGGTGCCTTCATTATATTAATCTGCAAGACAAAGTTGTGAACTATCACCCAGAGTTGTCCTAGACAACATTAGGGCATTTCTTAAATAGAAAATTTTATGCCAACCAAGAATGTTCTAGATACTCAAACTTAATACCTAGGGCTGATAGACTGTAACAATACATATAAAGTCCACCAAATACACCTTTGACATTTATTTTGGACATTTTGGTCAACCCAACTTCATAAGACCATAACTCTTGAACTATTCCTTTGACTGGCTATTAAAACAACTTTTCAAAGATCTCAACTCCTGATCTACTAGCTTGGATTGGTGCAATCTACCATCCATCAAGTTTTATGGCCTCATCTGGGCACATTTAGGTCTCCAATGGTGATCCTAATGTTTATACCACAAAATTACAAACCAAAAATACACAATAAATCCATTAATATGCATGATATGACACTAAGACTCAACTAGTACGATGATACATCCAAGATGAATATCCACCTCTAAAATTAGTACATTTTGAGCTCATATGACTTACTAAGTAGCAAGTCTCCACAAACAAAAACTCTACATTAAGAAAACCATTATTCAAACAACTGAAATGAGATATTTTTGGTTGATGCAAGATTGCTCTTACACCCAGGATTCTCCTACATCAGACACTTTGGACAATTTCATTTCAAAAGTAAACTCCACTTCATAGGCATTTCTAGAATCATGCATTTTCACTATCTTGCATGGTCCAAATTTCTTCAGTTTTAACTTATTGTATGTACCCAATAGAAAATGATCCTTTCTCAAATGAACCATGACTTCATCTCCAATCTAAAATTCCTTATACCTCCTTTTAACATCTTCCTTAGTTTTTTATTGTGTATTCATCTTTATAATGTTCTTCCTCACCTCCTCATGGATATTCTTCAAATGTTCAATGAATTCTTCTACTTTAGCACCACTTATCTCTCCTTTATCCAACTACCTCAGTTTAGAAGCATTTTGGGGATTGATCCCATTTACAATCTAGAATAGTGATCTACTAGTATTCTTATTGATAGAATTATTATATGCAAATTCTACCTTTGGTAAAATTAGATCCCATCCTTTTTGCTTGTCTCCAACCATACATCGCAAAAAATTTCTTAAATTATGATTCACAACTTTTGTCTATCCATCATTCTATGGTTAATTTGATGAGCTAAACTTCAACTCTATTTTCAATTTCTTCCACAATGTATGCCATAAATATCCAAAAAAATTGATATCTTGATCTGAAACTATACTCTTTGGCAGACCATGTAGGCTCACCAATTCCTTGAAAAATAACTTTGGTACATGAACAACATCACTAGTCTTCTTGCAAGGAATGAAATGTTTCATCTTTGAAATTTTTTCAACAACTACAAAAATTGAATCATGTCCTCATTGATCCCTTGGTAGTCCAAGAATAAAATCAATGTTGACATCCTCCCATGGCTTCTCTGGTATAGGCAATAGAAAATATAACCCTATATTTTGCTTCACTCTTTTCACCATCTAAAATACTCTACAACTCTCTACAAAATTCTTCACATATTTCTGCAACCATGGTTAGTAATAATTCTTAGCAACCAAAGGAATGGTTTTATCTCTACCAAACTATCCAACCAATCTTCCACTACACTTCTCCTTGATGAGATTCTCTCTCATTGAACTTCTTGGAATACACAATTGACTTCCTTTAAATAAAATAACCTCTTGGATGATGAAATCCAATCACTTCATCTTGTCAAGAGTAATAGGTTCTATACAATCCTTCCATGCTTCACCAAAATCAAGATCCTTTTGATACAAATTAATGAGTTCCTTGAAACCAACCACCTCAATCTGCATTTCTATTAGCAAACACTATCTTCTACTTAAGGTGTCAACAACTTTATTAGACTTCCTACTCTCGTGTTTACAAAAAAATGTATAACTATACAAAAAATCAACCCACTTCAAATGACTTTGATTTAATTTTCCTCAAATATTCAAATATTGCAAAGCTTGGTGATCAGTATACAAAAAAAATTCCTTAGGAAGAAGATAGTGTGTCCACTTATTCAATGCCTGAACTATAACACATAATTCATGATCATAAACAAAATATTCTCTTTTGGCATCATTCAATTTCTTGCTAAAATAAGCAACAGGTCTACCTTCTTGGCTCAAAATAGCTCCTATTGCAATACCACTAGCATCAAAATCTACTTGGAACACCTTGTTAAAATATGGAAGTGGTAAAAAAAGCTACTCTATAATTTTCTATTTCAACAGATTAAAACTCTAATTTGCTCCTATAGTCTACTCAAATTATTTCCTATTCCATCTCGTTGTTTTAATTAGGGGTCCACAAATATTGCTAGAACCTCTTATGAACTTTATATAAAAACTATCCATTCCACAAAAAGATCTTACCTCTACAACACTCTTTGGAGTAGACCTTTTATGGATAGCCTTCACTTTCTCTAGGTCCATTTTTAGACCTTCTGTCGAGGATAAAAATCCTAGGTACATCAACTCCTTCAAAAAATTGCACTTCTTCAGGTTTATCAACAACTTTTCTTCACTCAATTTATCAAACACCTTTTGAATATGTATCAAATGCTTCTCCAATGTCTTATTAAAGATCAAAATATCATCTAGGTAAAAAATGACAAACTTACCTAGAAACTCCTTTAGTACCTCATTCATGAGCCTCATGAAAGTGCTTGGTGCATTGGTTAGCCCAACAGACATGACTAACCACTCATATAGTCCTTCCCTTATCTTGAAAGTAGTCTTCCACTCATCGCCTTCTCTAATACAAATCTAGTGGTACCCACTCTTTAGATATATCTTTGTGAAATACTCATCCCCACTCAAATAATCCATAATAGCATCCATCCTTGGCAATGGAAATTTGTATTTGATTGTAATCTTGTTGATAGTGCAAGAATCTATGCACATCCTCCATTCTCTATTATTCTTTCATGCTAATACTACTAGTACAACATAAGGAATCAAACTCTCTCAAATCAACCCATTCTGCAACAACTCATGAACTTGTCTCTTCAACTCTTAACTTTTTGTTGGTGCCATTCTATGCATTGCCTTATTTGGCAAACTAGTTCCTTGAATCACTAGTAGAATTTTGGCAAATAAATGACTACATGACTAAAATGTTTAGTCACAAGACTAAATTTTTTAGTCACGTGACCAAAAGTGATCAAATCTTGGTAATGTTTATAATTTATAAGTATAAGTGACTAAATAAATGATTGATTTGATCATTAGATAAAATCACAAGGTTAGATAAAGATAAGTCACTAAATACATGATCAAATAAATCACTAGCCATTTGGTCATTAATAATTACTCACCAAAATAAATGATTAAATGAATGATCAATGATTTGTTTATATAATATTAAGTCATTCTTTTCCCTTTTTATAACTTTTTTCACTTACCAATTGGATATTTTGTCATATCAATACATCATTGTCAGTTGACTTCCATGAATGTCCTCTCCATTGATATTCCCTGTTTATGCTCATCCACCCCCCTTGGTAGTGCTTATAGATGAGTATAATAGAAATAGAGGAATGATGAGTTGAAGTTGTGAATGATTGATCAACCACCTCAACATTACATAGAAATTATGCCATAGGTGATGTAAAAAAAGAATAGAGGCAAGTCATCGACTATGGTGCAACATATTTACACCCATTCGTTCAAGCTGAATGCTCCATCCCACATTTGATGCGGTGCCATGCCATGCATAATGTTGTCCTATCTGTTACATAGTGCTTGAGGGGAGTACAATATCTATTACTATGAATAATATATTTTAAAAGAACTTTCTATTAATTTTATTTTTTCTATTTCAAAATTAAAACTTTTCATTCTTTTTAAAATTACATTAAAAGATAGAAATGAGATAATGTGTGTGCTTTATAAACATATAAATTATTATTAAAAATATAATAATAATAATAATAATAATAATAATAATACTTAAATTTTCCAAAAATGTAAGTAAAACAAAACAAACATCACAATTTTTTTTATGAAGTAAAACTATAATAATTTACTTGAAATTTAAAATTTATAATAATTTTAATGATAATTTTAATTAAAATGAATCATTAATAATAATATTCATACTACACAATCCTAATATAAATAATGTTACCGTAATCTAATTTAGTATTTAATTTAACATATTATATAGATAGATAAATGGTAGAAGTATTATTCCAATTTATTGAAATTTTTAATGTATGATAACAATTTTCATGAGGTGTAAAATTCATCTAAGCATTTTGTACTAATAAGTATGCTTATATATATTTTAAATTAATCTTATTATTATGTTCTTATTATTCTATAATTACTTTTGAACATATAATTACATTAAGTAATTATGATATGATTATTAAACACTATTAAATAAAAAATACTGAAATATTATATATTATTAGATATTTTTTATTAAATACTTCAGTTAGTATTTTACTTGTTTTAGATAAAAATTAAAGCTATTTTAATTGTCTATAATTAATAAATTTATTCAAAACAAACTTTATATTTTTAATATACTACATGAAGAGGAATGAGGGAAGTGATAAAAGACCCCAATTGCTTTGGCACTACAATCTATATTCTTCAATCTGTGAGTGATTGAGTTAAGTGCATGAGAGGATGGCAACAAGTAGAGTAGAGGAGATTGAATCATGAGGTAGGGACATGGATATTAAAGAAGTTATTTTTTTGTATTTTAAATATTTTTTGTTTATTTATTTGGTCCTATGTTCAAGTTTTTTCCTCTTACATGTAAATGGGGTTTTTTCTTAGATCGGTAAGATGTTGAAGCCAAGAGTAACTATTATGTGTTGTGATTAATTATTATTATTATTTATTAAGTACCAATAGATTCGAACCCAAGACCTCTTTAATCAGAGGCTCACAATTTACCATTTTGTTGTAGGCTCTTGCCTTTACTTGCACAAGAGATTAAAATAATGGAGATCAAACCTTTTTTTAGTGAGTTCATGGCCTTCTTCTTGGCAGATGCATTATATGACACATTCCATTAATTTATCCTTAAAACCTCCTAGTATGAAGAAGATTCATACTTATTTGAGTTTCTTTCTAGTAAATGCTAGAGCTCATACTTAATAATTTGTCACGTCGATCAACAAGGGGTTTGAGGTAAGATTCTTTTGTATTTAATTTCTTTGGAGGATATTTTTTAGGATGATTTGAAATGCTGATGACTCACTACTTAAGCATGCCATCATTATTTAAAGAAAAATTCATATATAATTTTCTTTCTTTTACATTTCCACAAATCTTGGAGTAGAGCATTTTTCAACTTTCAATCTATAAAATGTTTCAAACATACTATCTTTACCATTGAATGTGTAGATCCAAATTGCTTATAAAATGTACAAATACATATTTATCAACAATTAAAATGCATGATTTGTTCAAACATTTGTTTAAATGCATCATGTCTATTTTGAATTTGAATATTTTTCTCAAATGATTAGTCATGGTTCTATTACTAATCTAATTATAAGAAAATTTTCAAGATATTTACTAATAATTCATATATAATCAATTAATCCTTTTCTCTTATATAATCATCTCCACATCCTATTATAGAATTGTGCTATGTATCTATTACTCCTAGACTATTTCATGACATTTTCTAATATGTAATGTGTATCTAAATGCCATGTTTTTTGAGGTATTCTTCTAATGACATATTTTCTCAAAGCTCAATTTTATAATTAAATAGTAAAATTATAAATTATAATAATATGTATTAAAAATATAAAACTAGATGCAAAAATATAGATATCATAGCTCATTTTCAATCTCAGAGTGCACATACCAACCTTTTGAGAGGTCACCTCAAAATGGTTGTTGCCTTATCCAATAATGATAACTTATATAGAATACAATGATAATAGTAAATGCATAAAGACATATTAGTTGATAGGGGTTTTTAAAGATTTGAAGAATTTTTTTAGAAGAACAAAGACGTATCCATTTCTCATTCGTGCAAAATTAGAGGCTTTGCGATAGTAAATTGGCCACATCAAAGCATGAAGAAAAAGATTTCTGTTAAAATTTATAATTGCAAAATACTCTCTTTTCATAGACACAATGGGAAGTTGTTACCATGCACAAGATTTTTTTGATTCGATGCCACAAAGAGATGTCATCTACATTTTTTATAATTATTAAATGGTGGAAGAAACTTTTGAAAGAACAGTTAGTAGGTGTGAAATCCAAATCAAACAACCATTACCTTTCATCCTCTCTATGCATGTAATTATTGAAAACTTAGAATAGAGTAATGAGAATCAATCAAACCATTAAAGAGAACTTACTAGATACATGCAAACTATGAAGTCATAGGTAAGGAATGTGAATAATTTGCAAACTACCTCAAAGCCATGTCATATCATGATGGTAGTGATTTTTGAATTTGTGCAAAATAATTTTTGTGATGAATCTATCAATTTTTTTTGGATTAATGAAGAACTCTTACAAGAATTCATATAAAATTGGAAATCACAAATACCACACACAAACTGTTTGACACAATGTCTCAAAGAGTTTTTAAATCTAGGAATGAAATGATGACAAAGTTTGAATGTGAAACAAATATTGTGAAATATCTTAAATGATTACTCAAAGATCACATAGCTGTCACTTCATGGAATGCAATGATATTTAGTTTGTATTGTAAGGGACTTCTTGAAAAAGAAAATCAAATTAGATTCATAGTTTGACAACTGCATTTGGGCATACATTGAGGGCATTATGAGTGGAGTTTTGCTGGAAATCTAAATAGAAATGTTCTGGTAGTTTTGTAGAGAAATAATGTAAAATTTTCTAGAACCATTCCTTAGAACTTCCACAGTTACAGAATATATGAAAGTTGATTCTTTCAACTTATCAACTCACTAACGGCATCCCAATTGAATTTCAATAGCTGACATGTCTAGAGCACCCACAACTTTTTGACCACATATTAAGAGACACTATTCTTGTAGAAATTAGGTTTTACTATAATCTTACAATGCTTGATATGATAGAGAATAGTCTAAGTGGATGCATACCAAGTCATGTTTGCAATTTAGAGAAAGTGACATTATTAAACCTCTAGTCTAATAATTTAGTGAGGAATATTCCTTATGGATTGAAGACATCCAAATCTCTGGTATAGCTACAACTGGAAAGTGAAAAGATAACTCATAGTCTACCCATTGAGATCTACCAAATTTTAATTTTATTGATATTGAAATATATCAAAATCAATTTAGTAGAATAATTCAACTAGATGTAGGGAATTGTAAAACTTGGAAAAGGCTTCATTTGGCTAATAACTAAATTATGGTGGGTCACCTTTCTCCCGAGCTTGGGAATCTTTCATAGCTAGTGAGTTTCAATATCTCATCAAATTAACTTGCAAGAAATGTTCCCCTATAGCTTTCCATTGTATAAAGCTGCAACAATTTGATTTATCTAGAAATTATTTTATTTGCAGTGTTCCAAAAGAGCTTGGAAATCTTATTCTTTTGGAGCTCTCATTATTTTTGCTAAAAAACTCTCTAGAAGGATACATGACATTATTGGAAGGATTTTCCATTTGATAGAACTACAGATGGGTGGAAATTACTTTTTGAGAAATGTACCACTAAAGATCGATCAACTTATAGGTTTGCAGATTGCTTTGAATCTAAGTTGGAATAACTTGTTTTGGTAGAAAACAATTGAACTAGGTAACATCAATTTTTTAAGATCTATTTATCTGAATAATAATCAAATTTTTAATCAACTTCCTCCTTCATTTACTAGCTTTCAAGTTTTATAGTATGCAATATTTCATTAAATAATCTTACTAGGTTATTTCCATATATAACTATATTTCACAAGATGCATGTTAGCTATTTCATTGAAAATCAAGGGCTTTGTGTGATGCAGACACAACCCAAGCACAAAATGGACACCACAGGAAAGCAAAAATTTTATGAACTATCAAAAAATGCTAACACATTTAGTACAGAGAAAATAGACTTCAAAACGTGCCCTAAGGCCTTACAATAGTATAAATCTGGAGATAATTTCTTCTTCCAGTGCCTCCTCTAAAACTCCACTCTGAATTGCCTTTTACAAAGCTAGAAATGTTCTTAAATAGACCCCAGAGGGTTAAGGATTAGGAATACATTCTAGAAAGTGCTAGTAGGCATCCACTGACCAAATAGAAGGCTCTAGAAGTCACATTAGAAGTTGACGCAAAATTAGAAGAATCCAAAAATGGTAACCAAACTTTCGGGAGGCATAACTTTTGAACCATAGCTCTGATTGATGAACCATTTACATTTTCGAAAAGCACTTAAAGCGCTCTATAGCCCTATGGACCAGCTTTGCTCATCCCCCATTTTTTGGCCCTTTTTGAGGTCATTTAATGCCCCTAACCTAACTTTGAAGAATTCTTAAGATGTCTACAGAAATCAAAAAATTGTGATAACTTTCAAACTCTGGGGCTTTTTGACTTGATTCTTTTTCTAGAATGCTCTAAATTATAATGACAATCTTCTAACCAATTTACACCTTCTAGTTCACCAAAATGATGGCTCAATTACATACTCTTATTTTTTGGCATTTACACATATCCTAAGGTGTTCAAATACTTTATCGTAGAACACTGATAGTAGAACTGTGAGAGTTGGAACCTTTATTTGACCCAAATGGGTATCCAAAAATGAAAACACATGAAACAGAAACTAAGTCTAAGTACATTTTTTTTGGTTGACACAGGATTACCCTTATACCTCTGGATGCTCCTGCATCAGACACCCAGGGTAGATTGAAAAGTGACCCTGTCATTTTATGAATGGTAGAGGAAATCTCAAATGGGAAACCTCAGCTGCTGAAATCCAAGTTGACTCCTCTATCAGCCATCCTTTCCACTTGACCAAATACTATTCATACTACCTGTTTCTGGTACTCCTACCCACACGATGATCTAGAATGTCTTCTATCTCCTCCTTCTTAGAAGTAGGAATTGGACAAGGCTCTAACATCAGCTCCTCATCTACACCATCATCATGATACTCTGTTAAGTATGCAATGTTGAAAATAGGAGAAATGTGAATACCATTTGGCAACTCCACCTCATATACATTTCCTGAGTCATGTTTCATCAGAATTTTGCAGGGGCCAAATTTCTTCATTTTTAGCTTGTTGTAAGTATCAACTGGAAATATTTCTTTTCATAAGTGTACCATGACTAGATCCCCTACTTGGAATTACTTATGTCTTCTTCTTTGATAAAAACTAGCTTTATACTCTTGATTCATCTTGGTAATGTGTGCATGAACCTCCTCATGTAGATGCTTGATATGTTCAGCAAATTCTTCAGCTTTAGCACTTGTCCTCTCCCCTTCCTCTATCTTCCTCAATTATGGTGTAGTCCTTGGGCTACTTCCATATACAATTTGGAATGGTGATCTACTAGTACTCCTATTTACAAAGTTATTGTAAGAAAACTCTACTTGTGGTAGAATCAAATCCCATCCCTTGGGCTTATCCCCAACTAAACATCATAACCAAATTGCCCAGACTTCTGTTTACCACTTCTATTTGGCTGTCAGTCTGCGAGTGATGTGTGGAACTAAATTTCAAGTCTGTGCTCAACTTTTTCCACAATGTTCTCCAGAAATACCCCCAAAATTTAGTATCTCTGTCAGAAACTATAGTTCTTGGAAGACCATGTAGTCTTACCACCTCTTTGAAAAACAAGTCTGCAATATGGACAACATCATGAGTTTTGTGGCATGGAATGAAATGTGTCATTTTGGAGAACCTATCAACCACCACAAATACTGAGCCATTAGCCCATTGTGTCCTTGGCAATCCAAGAACAAAATCCATACTTATGTCCTCCCATGGCTTTGATGGAATAGGCAATGGCTGATATAGTCCAGTATTGTGACTAAACCCCTTGGCAACATGACAAATCTGACAACTTTGTACAAACTTCTTCACATCTTGTGAAATTTGAGGCCAAAAATAATGTTCTCTAAGAATGGAAATGGTCTTATCTTGACCAAAATTTCCTACCATCCATCTACTGTGTTTCTCCTTAATTAGATTTTCCCTCATGGAACTCCTTGGAATGCATAATTGACTGCCCTTGAATAACATACCATCCTGAATCAGATAGTCTAACCACTTAGTTCTGTCTACAGCAACAGGCTCTTTACAAGCTTTCCATGCTTTAGCAAAATCAGGATCCTTAGGGTATAGATCCTTGAGTTCAGCAAACCCATTTACTTCAACCTGCATTACTGTAAGCAACAACTGTCTCCTACTTAGCGCATCTACAACCCAATTAGATTTTCCACTTCTATGTTTCAACACAAATGTATAGCTCTGCAAGAACTCTAACCACTTCATATGTCTCTGATTCAATTTACCTTGGCTATTTAGGTAATGTAATGCCTAATGATTAGTGTATAAAAAAAATTCATTTGGCAATAAATAATGCCTCCATTTCTTTAAGGCCTGAACTATTGCATAGAACTCTTGATCATAAACAGAATACTTCTTTTTTGCATCATTCAATTTCTCACTAAAATATGCAATACACTTACCTTCTTGGCTTAATACAACCCCAATAGCACTGCCACTAGCATTACAATCCACTTGGAACACCTTTCTAAAATTTGGAAGTGCCAACACAGGTTGTTTTGTTACCTTCTTCTTCAGCAATTCTAAACTTTTCATAGCTGTCGGAGTCCATTTGAACTCTTTTCTATCCCCTCTTATTGTGTCAGTCAGGGGTGCACATATGGCACTGAAATTCTTAATGAACTTCCTGTAAAAACTAACCAGACCATGAAATGATCTTACCTTAGTAGCAGACCTTGGAGTAGGCCATTCCAAGATGGCTTTTACCTTCTCTGGATCCATTTTGACACCTTCAAGTGATATAACAAACCCCAAGTAGACTAATTCCCTTTTTGCAAAGATACACTTCTTCAGGTTAATTAAAAGTTTCTCTTCCCTTAACCTTTCAAGGACACTACGAATATGCAATAAATGTTCTTCCAAAGTCTTCCTGAAAATTAAAATATCATCCAAACAGACAATAAAAAACATTCCCAAGAACTTCTTAAGTACCTCATTCATAAATCGCATGAAGGTGCTTGGTGCGTTCATCAATCCAAAGGGCATGACTAACCACTCATAAAGACCCTCCTTGGTCTTGAAGGCTATTTTCCACTCATCTCCTTCTCAAATTCCTATCTAGTGATAGCCACTTTTGAGATCTATCTTTGTGAAGTACTAAGCTCCACTTAAACAATCCATAAGATCATCCATTCTTGGCAAAGGAAATCAATACTTGATGGTTATCCTATTTATAGATTGAGAATCTGTACACATTCTCTACTCTCCATCCTTCTTGGGTGCTAGTACTACAGGTACTGCACATGGACTTAGGCTCTCCCGAATCAAACCCTTTCTCAATAGCTCCTCAACCTGTCCATTTAGCTCCTCATTTTTAGTAGGAGTCATCTTGTGAGAAGCCTTGTTAGGAAAACTAGCTCCTGGGATTAAATCTATCTGATGACTAATTTTCCTTACCGGTGGCAATCTTTATGGAACATTATCAGAGATGATATCTCCAAACTCACATAGTAAATCTGAAACTTCAAGTGGTATTTCACTACTACCTTCTTTATCTTTCCTAGGGATCAAAGCATAGCACATACGCTGATGTTTCATGCCATCTAAAAACCTCCTTCCATCAACAAGAGAAATCCTAGCACTACTACATACCTTTTTGCCTTCCTTTTTCATGGGCTTTAGTTTGTGGCGAACTCCATCCTTGGTTAGAGAATATGTGTTTGCATGGCCATCATGTACTACATGCCTATCAAACTGCCACGATCTTCCCAACAATAGATGGGAAACATCCATTGGAATAACATCGCAGAGAACTTCATCATGGTAACTCCAAATTTTGAATTTCACTAAACATTGTTCACTTACCAGGACTTTATTATCATCTTTCACCCAAGCAATCTGATAGGGATGGGGGTGTTTCTCCCTCTTGAGCTTTAGTGATCTGTTGGATGGATCTAGACTAATTGTAGTATTGAATGCTTAATTAAAAATACAACTCAATAGAAGTCTTAATACATTTAACATAAATGAAATTAAGCATCACAAACTCAAAAGCTTGAGGTGAAATAAATAGAATTGAGAGAGAGAAGAAGATAGAAAGTGCAAACAAAGTTTGATTTTGGAGTTCGCCACAAATGTGACTACGTCTCTGGGTCGGCTCCAATAGAGTACGACCGATCCAATTAATCTCTAGAAATCAATTACAAATATGCACCAAAGAAGACCATTTCTTCTAGCACTTTGATAGCATAACAATACTCTAAAGTACGAAAAATGGCTCCAAAAAATCTCCTAGAAAAATCTCCCTATTCCTTTAAAAAAAACTTCACCAAGAGAAATTTCTCTCAAGTCTCCCTTAATTTCCCATTGCCTCCAAATGACATCCTACCCACCTTTTTATAAAAAATAGTTTTCTTAAATTGGCTCAAAACCAATTAAGGGTATGAAAAAAAACACCCCCCCTTGAAAATCTCCTTTGCCATTTTTACATTTTGGCATTTATACAATTTTGGTGGTTAAATAATTAACCAAATGACCTCAAAAGGCTATTTTAAGGTGGGTACAACATTTGGTTATAGGTTAAATAAAATATGTGCTATCAATTTCTTAACTTGCATAAGTGGCATGTCGGCACATGCTTATTTTAGAATCGGCAAGGTCGGGGTTTCAAACCCAATGGGCAACCATTTAAAAAGTCTTTGGCGGCATGCATAGTTGAAATAGAAAGTTTGACAAATGCATTTTGAATACTTTGCATGGCCTAATGACAAAGTCTTATTTTGGTAGAAGGGTGGTTGGGAGTTCAACCCCCACTGACCCAAGTCCTCCATCCACTTGCCAATGATGTGTAAATGCCACCATGACATCATCAGAATTCAAAATGATGTTTTTTACCTCCAAAATTCAAATTGTTATAACTTCTACATAAGAAGTCTATTTTTGATGAAAAAAATGCCGTTGAAAAGCTTGTGACGAGATCTTCAATTTGAAACCCATTTTTGACCACTTTTGAGGTGGTTTGATTTTGCCCCTTATCTAGCCCTCTAGTCTGCCTGTTGACCAAAACTTTGACCGAGCATAACTTACATGAACAGACTCCTTTTTGCTCCATTCAAGTTGCATTGGAATCAGGACAATGGGATCTTTTTGATGGTGCAAAAATTTGGAGATTTGAAGACACTTCAATTTTCACTAAAATTATTGACCAGATCATTCAGCTTAGAGACCATCTCCTCTGATACCAAGTTATCAGTGCCACCACCATCAATGATCACATCACAACATTTATCCTCACACTTGCACCTAGTATGAAATGAACTCCTCCTTTGTCTTGGTTCAATCTCAACACTTAGTAGGACCCTTTCATTTACTAAAGTCTCTCCTTTTTTTGCATCCTCTGAATGTGATGATTGTACATCCTCATCCACATGAGCAACCCTAGCTTGACCCTCAGCTCTCCTATCTGTCCTTCCTTGTTGTTGAGGGCATTCAAAGGCACGATGACCTTTTCATTGCAATGGAAATAGGTACCACGAAAACCTCCTCTTCCTTGTCCACGTCCTCTACCTCTTCCTCTCTAATTTCCAAAGTCTTGATCTCGGGAGCAGTTGAGACCCTCGTTCCTCTAGTTCCTACTACTACCCACATCTTCATTTTTCTTTTGGGTTTCATTTCAGCCTCCAGATGACCTACCACTACGCCTTCCTCCTTGACCGCACCCTCTTTGTCTCCCTTCAAACCTCTTATTTAGCTTCTCTTCAACTCATAGGGAAAATTGGTATGCCTCTTCAATGGTAGTCATTCTCACCAGACTTAATTCCTCTTGGATGCTAGGTCGCAACCCACTGATATAACGAGCAACCTTCTCCTTATTTTCTTCTACATGCCCTACTCTAATAAGAAGTCTATAAAACTCCTATATATATTCCTAGAGTGATTTTCCTACTTACTTTAATGCATGCATCTTCTTAAACAAATCAAGCTCATAGTCAACAGGAATGAACTGCTTCTTCAATTTGTCCACCTTGTGATCTTATCCTTTCCTCTTCTATTTCTTTCCAATTTAACCTCTTGCCACCAAATTTTGGCATGTCCTTTCAGTTTGGCCTTTGCAAACTTAACCCTATCTAGATCCATGATACCCTCATACTCAAAGTACTCTTCTAGTTCATTTATCCAATCGATCAACTCATTTGGTTTCAGATTTCTTGAAAATACACCCACATCAATTGTAGGTCTTTTCCCAAACTTAGTAATGGCCCTAAAAATCCTTTCTTTTTCCTGATTTAGAACTTCCCCTTCAAATTCCCCTTCTGGTCCAATTTCTTCTTCTTCATTGTCATCCTCACTTTCGTCACCTGTAGCAACATTTGTTACTCTACGGAGCTCCTCCTGCAATGCTTGTACTTGCCTTTGGAGGGCTCTAACCTCATCAGGATTAATAGCTCTGGCCCTTCCACCATGCTCTCTTCATGGAGGCATCTTCTTAACTCAAACCCATAACCACACAGTCTTGGTGCAAACTACCTCACAGTCGGTGCTCTGTCTACACACTTAGGAAAACCAACTCTGATACCACTTGATGGGGACACAACCCAAGCACAGAATGGACACCATAGGAAATGGAAACTTTTATTAACTATGAGAAAATGCTAATACATTCAGTATAGAGAAAATAGACTTCAAAACATGCCCTAAGGGCTTACGATAGTATAAATCTAGAGATAATTTCTTCTTCTAGTACCTCCTCTCAAACTCCACTCTGAACTGCCTATTACAAAGCCAAAAATGTTCTTAAATAGACCCCAAAAGGTTAAGGATTAGGAATACATTCTATAAAGTGCTAATAGGCATCCACCAACAAAATGGAAGGCTCTAGAAGTTGCATTAGAAGTCGGCACAAAATTAGAAGAATCCAGAAACAGTAACCGAACTTTTGGGAGGCATAGCTTATGAACCGTAGCTCCGATTGACGAACCATTTACATTTTTGAAAAGCTCTCAAAGTGCTCTATATCCATATGGACCAAATTTTCTTGTCCCCCATTTTTTGGCCCTTTTTGAGGTCATTTAATGCCCCTAACCTGACTTTGAAGCATTCTTAAGATGTCTCTAGAAATCAAAAAATTGTGATAACTTTCAAATCGTGGGGCCTTTTGACTTGATTCTTTATTTGTAATGCTCTAAATTACAATGAAAATATTTCGAGCAATTTACACCTTCTAGTTCACCAAAATGATGGCTCAACTACATACTCCTATTTTTCAAGTATTTACACGTATCCAAGGTGTTCAAATACTCTATCCTAAAACACTGATAGTGGAACTATGAGAGTTGGAACCTTTATTTGACCCAAATGGGTATCCATAAATGAAAACACATGAAATAGAAACTAAGTCTAAGTACATTTTTTTTTGGGTGACACAGGATTGCCCTTATACCTCTGGATGCTCTTGCATTAGTGTGGACTACCTCTTTCAAATGCATGTCAATGCTCATATTCATGGCTATCTATCTTTTATTTTGAATAAACTATTGGAATTATTTAAAATAACTAAGTGGCGGGGGGGGGGGGGGGGGGGGGGTGGCGGGTGCATCAATTATCCAAGATCTAGATGTATAAATAGAACTTTTGACAACTTAGTGAACCCATATAACATTTATACTCATGCATGCATCCATAAGATTATGCAATCACTTAAAACTTGTAGGTGACTATCAAATCAACTTGTAAAAATATAAACATGAAACATAGAAGATTCATCAAAACACTTGACACAGTGATTTACATGGAAACCCAATTTGGGAAAAACCACCAGTAACATGCTACTTTTTTCACTCTTCTGAAGTGATGCCTTATGAAAGGCGAACCTTGTTAAAGTTTACAATATAGACTGTTAAATGTGACCCTGTTAAATGATTTTGATCACCCTTTTAGGAGTGAGCCTTGTTAGAGGACTTTAGACCATTCACTTGGAATGTCACCTCGTTAAAGGATTTACAAATGATTGATAGCTCAACCTTAATCTAAAGGATTTACCCTAGACTGATACAATTGTTAGAGAGAAATAGTAAGACTTTGATATGATACAACTTACAACTTCATTTATAGATTACCAATTACTATCTAGTCCTCCATTCTACTTTGCTTTCACTAATTGTAGCTCTGATACCTTGTTCACCCTTAAAGGATTCATCTCCTTAAGCCTTCTTGCTTAACATGCCATGGCAAACTCTTCTCTTAGGTCACTTGATGAAGCAAAACCCTTGAATCCTTGTCTCCCTTAGGTTCTCACACATGACAACCTTTCTTCATGACTAGCCATTCATATAACTAGGAAATTAATATCTTTTGTTGCTTATTCTCCATCGTCCAATTTAGGGTTAGGATAGATTAGGTAGGATATAATATATCTACCCCATATTTCATATCTCTTCTAAAAAATTCTCCTTGAATCCTCTTTGAATTTTCCTAAAACTGGTTTACCTTAATTTTTTTGCCACCAACTCATCATCTTATCATCCACCTGACTCACACACTTCAAGAAAATAAACTTGTCAGCTCAAATTCATCGAATTAATGATCTTTTCAATAATGCAACAGCTCAACATTATCAACCTTCTGATGCTTGGCACATACTGAGTCGCTTGACATCCTTTATAAAATCACTTGGCATCGACAAAAGTTTATTGGTGCTCAGCATCAGCTAAACTTTACTCCACACCAACTGTCATGCTCAACATCCACTAGAATTTGCTTTTACTCTACTGCAACTAACTTTTTTCTTGGCTTGCACTAACTTTGCTCAACACCTACTATCCACTTAGTCAAAGCTTGGTAGAAAAACTTTGTATAACTTGTTCTTCTAACCTTTCTTAGTGTAGCCAACATTTTTAATCTTATGTAGATTATCAATGTTATCACTATCTTAATTGATTCTTGTACTTCATTACATAATCATAACTCAACCTTTCTTCTAGGTGTTATTGTTACATCTTTTGATCAAATTTTCTTCATCAATCAAATAAGTGATAGTTCTTAAATCTATAAGAAGTTGTCTTACCAAAAAATAGAAGGTTTGACATTAGTGACAAAACCATGATTGAAACACATAGTCTTCTTCAATAATCTCTCTCAACAATGATCTTTTTCAATCTAATCTCAATAATCTCCCTCATTGGAATTTATGGAAAACCAAATTGATAAACCAAATCAACCAAATGGTAAACACCTTTGTTCAACCAAACTTATTAGGTTAAAATAGTAAGATAATACCAAAAATAAAACTTGTATTGAAACTTTTGAAATTTCCTCCTCTATCAACAATTTCCATCTTCTGAATAGGTTACAAAAGCTCTTCTTATACCTCCCTCTTACTAGGTAGATTAGGATTTCTCCCTCATTCTTATATTCTTCTCTATCTCCCTTATCATACTTGTGTTCTCCTTTGATCAGCAATATCATCAATTAGCTCCTTCTAAGATCAATATCACTCTCCATCTCTTTAACAACAATCTCTTAATATTTCCCTCTTGATCAATAAACATATTGTTGATTAGCAATATCATCTCCCTCTTTGACAACAATGCCAAAGACATATGCCGAAAAATTTTCATCTTAAACATGTAGATATAGGATTTTTTAGTTTCTCGTTTTGTCACCTTGCTTGTGACTATTTTGAAATTTTAGGTCTTTGATTACTTTAGGAAGCTCCTAAAGTAAGATTATCTATATCAATTTCTAGCATATGAAAATCTACTTGTTTGATGTAGGTCACTCCTCTTGTTACTTAGATAGCCTTTGATAGGGGTATCAGCCCTAGTTTACCTCTTAGATACTCATGAGCATCCTTAGGTAATGCTTTTGTGAAGATACCAGCAATTTTCTCTTTTGTGTTGACATATTCCATCTTCACCTCTTTATCTTCAACTAACTCTCTCAAGTAATGATATTTGATTGCAATGTGCTTAGTCTTTGTGTACATCATTGGATTCTTTGATATACTAATAGAGCTTGTATTATCACAATATAGTATCACTAGTTCCGTGATCTCTTCCTTCATTCCTTTGACTATCTATTTGATCCACACAAAGTATAATTTATAGCAACAATAACATATTCAACTTTAGTAGTAGATTGTGAGGTGCAGTTTTGTTTCTTGCTACTCCATGTAACCATCCTTTTTCTTAAGAAAAGTGCTCCTCCACTAGTGATCTTTCTATCATCAATTTTTTTTAGTCCAATCGGAATTAGTGTAGGCTCTCAATTCAAATTTTTCATTTTTCTTGTAGTATAGACCAAACTCTTATATTCCTTTTAGATATGTCATTATTCTGTTTACAACAATTAAATTATTCTCCCAAGGATTAGCAAAGAATCTTGCAACTATCCCCATAGATAATTCAATGTGGGGTTTGCTATGTACTACATATTGCAATTTATGAATCATAGACTTGTACAATGTTTAATTCACCTCAATAGAATCACCATTCTTTAATAACTTGTGTCCTATCACCATAGGTGTACTTATTGGTTTGAAATCCTTCAATCCAAAATTTTTCAATATTTCCTTAACATACTTTGACTAAGTGATGTATATACAATATTTCATCTAATATACTTGCAAACCCACAAAGAATTTAATCTCTCCAAACATAGATATCTCAAGTTCTTGCTTCATCTGATTTGCAAAATCCTTACATAAAGCATCTTTACCTCCAAATATGATATCATCAAAAAATATTTTAGATAACAAAATACCTTTTCCTTTCTCAATCTTCATGTATAGATTGTTGTTATCATTAGTCCTTTCAAAGAAATTTCTCACAAGATAATTATGAAGTCTCTCATACCATGCTCTTGGTGCTTTCTTTAAACCATAAAGAGCTTTGTGTAATCTACATACCATGTTCTTATTGTTAACAACAACAAATCCTTCTAGTTATTCTATGTAAACTTTTTCCTCTAATGTGCCACTCAAAAATATAGATTTAACATCCATCTGATAAATTTTGAAGCTTTTTAATGTAGAATAAGCAAGCAAGGTTCTTACTCCTTCCAATCTTGCAACAACGACAAATGTATCTCCATAGTCAATTCCTTCTTCTTGTGCATATCCCTTGCAAACTAATTGTGGCTTGTTCCTTTCATCTTCACCATTTTAGCTAGCTTGTTTTTAAATACCCACTTGGTGCCAATCACATTCTTGTCTTTTGGTCTAGGAACTAGACTCCATGTTTTTTTCTTCTCAATTTGTGTAATCTCCTCTTCAATGGCTTTACTCTAGTCCACATCTTTTAATCCATCTCTCACTAATTTAAGTTCTTTCATGCTCAACAAACATGTATCATTTCTCAATCTTTTTCTTTTCATTGGTCTAGAATTTTTAGCTCCAATAATTTTACATCTCTATCAGGTATCTCAACATCTCTTTCATGTACACCAACTTTAGAATCAAAATGCACTCTAGTTTCATTCTATAACTCATCATTTGAATGTAGCTCAATTCCTGAATGTAACTCAACATTCATGGGATGTGACTCACCAGCCACTAAAATTTGTTGTTGGTTTGTAGCTTGATTTGCAGCATCTTCTCCAACAAAATAATACCTTCATAAATGTATACAAAATATTTGTATTATTCTAGTTCTTTCATAGGTTTAGCCTCATGTACTTTTGTATATTCATCAAAATTTACATTTTCACTTTCCACAACTTTTTCAGTGTTAGTATTCAAACACTTATAATCTTACTTCTTATGGAATAGCCTAGGAATATACCTTCCTCACTTTCTGCATCAAGATTACCATTCCTAATATCTTTAAGAATGTAACACTTACTTCCAAATACCTTAAAATATTTTACATTGGGTGAGTATCCATATAATAGTTTAGAAGGTGTTGAATGAGTACCTCTCTTGACATGTACACAATTCAAGGTATAGACAATTATACTTACAACTTCTCTCTAGTATTTCAAAGCAATATTTTTCTCCATCATGGGTGTTCTAGCATAGTCTATTATAGACCTATTTCTTCTTTCAAAAATCTCATTTTATGAAGGGGTTCTAGGGGTAGATGTCTATCTTTTGATTCTTTTGTCCTTATACAACATCTCAAACTCATTTGATGTGAATTCTCCTCCTCTATTTGATCTCAAACATTTCACACTTTTACTTGCTTCTTTCTTAGCTCTTGCTAAGTACCACTTAAACATTTGAAAAGCACCAGATTTGTGTTTTAGAAACATGATCATTATTATTCTAGAATAATCATCAACAAATAACATAATTTATTTATCTCATTTTGTAGCTTTGCACTTCAATTGGTCCATACAAGTCAATATGAATAATCTTTAGTATTTCTTTAGAGGTATAAGTTTTACTCTTGAAACTTGACTTTGTCATTTTGCTTAACTGACATTGTTTGCACGTTGTATTGTTAGGTTTCTTCAACTTACACAAACCTCTAACTTTCTTCATGTTACTAAAAATTAACATGACATAACCTCTTGTGCCATAGACACACATCATCAAATCTTACAACTAGACAAGTAGCATCCTCTATGTCAAGATAGAATAGATTACTCCTAGTTTGATCACCCTTTCCAATAAATTTCCCATCAGTATCATATATCTTAGCAATCTTATTTTCAAATTCAATCTTACATAATAAATTATACAATTGTGACACACTCAAAAGATTATAGTTTAGTCCTTCAACATCGAAAGCATTGTCACATAGAATCATAGAAAGCATTGTCCCATAGAATCTTATTTGTGAGTTTGATAAAACCTTTTCCTTTTATTAAACATAGTGCATCATTACAAAATCTTACACTATTTCCTTCATAACAATATAAGGTAATGAACTTACTTTTTTCTCATGTCATATGATGTAAGCACCCACTGTCAATGATCCATCTATTATTTTTGTTCACACAATTCACAAGCGCAGTTTCCACAACTTCATTAGATTCATCCTTTATTACAACATACACAAATTCATCATCATTTCCATTAGATTTATCTTTTGTTTCCTCTTTAGCAATGTAGCATGACTTCTTGCCTTTATCTTTGTAATCTTTGTTGTTATCTTCTCTTCTACTTTTGTACTTGTCACCACCTTTGTACTTCTTCTTCTATGTACATCTTGTAGCAATATCACCAACCTCATTGCAATTGAAACAAATGATAGGTAACTTACCTTTGAACTTTCCTTTACCTCTATGGAATCTTCTTTCTAGTAGTGCTTCTAGTTGTTCAATATCTTCCTCATCTATACGATTGTGACTAGACACAAATTTTATCTTTCTCTCCTTCTTCTGCTTCTTTTCATCAGAATCTTTCAATAACAACTTAGCTTTGAAAGAAGATTCAAGACTCTCAGGTTTATAATTATCAAAGTTAGATAGCTCAAAAGTAGTGAGTCTATCTACTAGAGCTTCAAGAGTTAGATTATTTCTTGGTATATATCTCAGTTCTTGAATTGAAAAAACTCTAATAGCAAAAATAGGCAATAGTGTTGTTAAGACTTTTCTTAGCATAGTATTATCTTCAATATGACCAGTAGGTCCTCTTATTCCATTAACAACTTCTTTTATCCTTGAAACATATTGAGCAATATTCTCACCTTCTTCCATTCTCATATCATCAAACTTACTTTTGAGATTTTCATCTTTGGCTCTTTGAACATTAGTGTCAACCTTTGATATCATCAAATTTAACATAGCTTAAGGTAGAGGCAATGTCCAACATTCCCTAGTTGTGTTATTTCTTATTCTTCATATCTTCAATAGTTGAGGCACCAGCAGGATCAACATGTTCCTCATAAATGGTAGATTGTGCATGATCTCCAAGTCCTCTAAAGTATAGCTTAATAAAAAATTTCCTTGTAGGAAAGTTATCTCTATTAAGCTTCGTGAAACCATAGAAGATTTATACTCATGAATGCATCCATAAGATTATGCAATCACTTAAAACTTGTAGAAATATAAACATGAAACATAAAAGATTCATTAACACACTTGACATAATGATTTATGTCAAAACCAAATTTGGGAAAAATCACTAATAACATGATACTCTTTCCACTCTTCTGAAGTGATGCCATGTGAAACTCCAACCCTATTAAAGGTTACAATACACACTGATAAATGTGACCCTGTTAAAGGATTTAAATCACCCTGTTAGGAGTGAGCCTTGTCAAAGGACTTTAGATGATTCACTTGGAATGTCACCCAGTTAAAGGATTTACAAATGACTATTAGGTCAACCTTAATCCAAAGGATTTAGCCTAGACTAATATAATTTATAGAGAGTAATAGTAAGGCTTTGATCTGATATAGCTTACAACCTCATTTGCAGATTATAGATCACTATTCAGTCCTCCATTCTGCTTAGCTTTCATTCATTGTATCTCTGATATCTTGTTCACCCTTAAAGCATTCATCTCCTTAATCCTTCTCACTTAACATGCTGTTGTAGACTCTTGTATTAAGTCACTTGATGAAGCAAAACCCTTGACTCCTTGTCTCCCTTAGTTTCTCACACATGACAACCTTGCTTCATGACCAACCATTCCTATAATTGGGAAATTAAGATCTTTTTTCACTCATTCTCCATTGTCCAATTTACGGTTAGGATAGATTAGGTAGGATACAATATATCTACCCCATATTCCATATCTCTTCTAGAAACTTCTTATTGAATCCTTGTTGAATTCACCTAAAAATGGTGTACCCTAAATTTTGTACCACCATCTCATCATCCTTATCTTCCATCTGGTTTACACAATTTAAGAAAAAAAACTTGTTGGCCTAGTTTCATTGAATTCATGATCTTTTAAATAAAGCAGTAGCTCAACATTATCAACCTTATAATTCTTGGCACATACTACATTACTCAACATCCTCTATAAAATCACTCGACATTAACTAAAGTTTACTAGTGCTTGACATCAACTACAATTTACTTTTACTCAACTCCAATTAACTTTTTTGTTGGCTTGCACTAACTTTCCTCAGCACCTACTATCCACTAAGTCAAGCTTGGTAGGAAAAATTTGTATAAGTTGTTCTTCTAACCTTTCTTACTGTAGCCCACATTTGTAACCTTAAGTAGATTATCAATACATCATGTTATCACTATCTTAACTAATTCTTGTACTTCATTACATAATTATAACTCAACCTTTCCTCTAGGTGCTATTGTTACATCTTTTTATCAAATCCTCTTCATCAATAAAATAAGTAACTCAACATTTCCTCTAGGTGCTATTGTTACATCTTTTTATCAAATCCTCTTCATCAATAAAATAAGTGATAGTACTTAAATCTTATAAGCAATTGTCTTACTGGTAAATAGTAGGTTTGACATCAGTGACAAAACAATGATTGAAACACATAGTTTTCTTCAACAATCTCTCTCAACAATGATCTTTTTCAATCTGATATTAATAGAAACTAAAACATCAATGGGCCAAAGCAAGCCAATAACTACTGCAACAATAGAAGGGATCTGATAGTTTATTATTGGTTGCATTCATTTTTTTCTTAGGCATCTTGTGTGTGTGATTCTCCCTTTTGAAGGTTGTCATTTTGTTACTTCAAATATTTATTTTTTCCCACAAGAGGGATTTACATACTAAAATCTAGTAAAAGCTACAAATAATTTATCTCAAAATGTTTTTATTGGCAGAGCAACATGTGGAACAATATAGAAAGAAATTATGCCTTTTGGTGAGTTGATTGCTATCAAAAATTTAGATTCACAAGGAGAAGGAAGTAAAGTAAAAAAAGATTCAAGTTGAGTATTTTTAGAAAGAACCAATTCAACCCTATTAGAGGTTTTATCTAGGTAAAAAAAATTCTAACACACACAACCCCTTATTTCAATGAATCAACTAGATTAAAGTAAACTTCTTGCATGTTTTTAAAAATAACCAATGCAACCCTATTTTTGAAAACCTAGGGCACAAATAATATTAGGGTAACATGGAAGTAGAGATTTTATCTAGGGTAAACAAATTATAACACACACAACCACTTATTTCAATAAATCAACTAGATTTTCACTATAAAATGCAAAATAATTTAAATGTGAAAACTAGGCTAATAGTGGATGAAGAGCTTGATTGAATTTGCAGATTGATTGTGATAAGCTTGGGTTAGAAGAAAAAGATAGCTAGATAGGATAGAAATGTAGGAAATGATTAGAAGAAGGAAATTAGATTAGATTAGAGGATAAATGAGTTGATTGAATTGAATTGGAAGAAGTGAAAATTGAAGAAAGGTGGAATAGATTAGAACCAATGACAAGGGAGAACCAAGAAATGGTAAATGAATGGGAAGGTTGGGGAGGCTTTTATGGATGGGATGATATATCAATGAAATTAAAGGTTAAATAATATGGGGGACCAAAGGATATGGTATCAAAAAATGGGGAGCCAAGGACCATGTTTCAAAGGAGTGACCAAACATGCCCTATACTAAGGATAGGAAAGTGGAAGGAAATATGGTGAGAAAGGATGCATGGAAATGGATAGATGGTGTGAAGGCTATTGTATGAAGGAAGGGAAGGAATATGTATTTCCAAAGCATGTATGAACATTTTTTTGTTGTGCCTCTAGTATTGATCATGAGTATAGGTCTGAAAGTGGAATAAATAGGGGATATGGGAGGGAGGGTATCAAATAGGGTTAATGATACAAAGAGTATCAATGAAGTGTGGGACATGGATTGAATAAAATAGATGGGATATTCAAGACCAAGGAAATATGGAATAAGGATGGAAGTGTATAGGAGTATGGATGGAGGATAGAGGAAAGGAAAATGTCGAGGACTATGGGATGCAAGATATTGATAGGACATCACTTGGATCAAATATGTGAATGGATGGTGGGAGTATGTAGGATAGTGTGAAGATAATGTGCAAGGTATATGTCAAGTGAGAATGGATGGATGGAAGGAGAATGAGAGTCAAGAAAAAAAAATAGAAAATAATGATGGAAATGTGGAAGATATGTAGTGAAATGTGGTATGGATGGAGTTTCTCGTAGTGTAGAGTGCAAGTGGAAGACACTAGATATATGATAGGGAAAAATATGGAGGACTCAAGAATCTAGAAACATGGATGGTATGCCTTGAAATTTATTTCTCTTTCTTTGTTATTTTAAAGGAATATTTTACTATTTTCTCATAGATGTTGGTAGGATGGTGAAAACAAGGATGAAGTGGATTGGGAAATTGAGGTCAAGGACTTATGACAATGTTTGGATTAAGGGGGTGGAGTGATTTGGAGGAAGACATTGTTGATGGATGCTAAGTTGAAAGACTTGTGAATGAGTGGATGAAGAAGGTGGAAAGATCATTGGAACACACCTTGAAGGGTGATGGATAGGAGGAAATATTGGAGGATATGTAGGAGCAAGTTTGAATTTTTGGATATAAGTACCCAAAATGGATGAAGGAGATGATGTATTTAGGATGGTAGATTTGGGTATACAAGGACCCAAAATGGATTTGAAAATGGAAGCTTTAAGCGTTTGTGAATCAAGGAAGCCTTTAGATTAGCAAAATTTTATGTCATTTTGAACTTTTATTTAAAATTCATGGCTTCATTAAGTATCTTTGGAATCCACATAGATTTGAATTGTTTGTTTTCAGCCTCTCTAGCCTTTTGATTTTGATTTGGATCATATTTTTCTTTTCATGGACATGTCTTTTAGAGGGGACATATTGATCGTTGGATTTTTTCAGATTTTGGCTTGATTTAGTTTATCTTTGGTATCCAAATTACTTCCATTGGCCATGGTACAACAACATGAGGGAAAATAGGATGGAGAGCTTATGGATGGTGAACACTGGAAGGAATTCAAGGATGTGTTCCTTTGTTGATCTTTAATAGGTATATGAGGAGATGAAGTGGAAGAATTGGATATTGTGGATGGATGTATGTAAGGACCCAAAATGGATGGAAGGGATGGAGGGTTTCACTTTGGAACATAAGGACCCAAAATGGATGGAAATGAAGAAGGAATGAGAATATAGAAAAAGGGCCAAAACTAGATTTGGAATATGGATGATGAGAACATTTATGTTTGGATTGAGGGATTTTAAGTTTGGAAGGAGTGGAAGGTATACCAACATCTTAAGACATTATTTATTCAATGGGATATTTATCATTTTCAATACAAGATGCAAGTCCATGTGTAGGGGGTTCATGAGTGGATTGGATAGGTGTGGCAAGGTCTTGTGAAGGATTGGTATCATGAGAGGAATCATGAGGGATAATAGGATCATGAAATGTACTGGGATCATGAAATACACATGAAGGAGTACTTTGATCTTGACTTAAAAGAGGATCATGTAGTAGAATGGAAGGAATTATTGGATCATCTAGTGGGATAGGATCCTATAATGGAGTTGATGGAATGGAATTATGAGAAGGAACATTTTGATCTTGATAGGAGGGAGAGCTAGTAGATCCTATAGAAGAATCATCTTCATGGGGTGGAGAATCTATGAATGCTAACTCTTGAGATGGAATGGAATTAGTAATGTGCACGGTACATGGAATTTCTTGATCTTGATTAGGAAGGGAATTAGGAGATAGACTAAGAGGGATAAATGGATCTTAAGGGACAAGGGAATAATACGATGGGGAAATGCTAAGATATTGAGGAGAAAATCAATCCATAATGGTATTCTCTAGAGGAAGTTATTGAGATGGAATTGGGTGTATGACTTTGGGTGATTGGATCACTTTATTTTTAGCTTGGTACTTAGACAAGCTTTCTACCAATTATTGTGGGATAGAGACATACTTATAACAAGGTAGGGATGATGCTGATTTTGGAGGATTAGGATTGTGTGAAGGTTGAGGCATGTGTAGGGGATTGGGATGATATTTTTGGACATTAAACCCAAAGTATGGGGAACTACATGGAGGATTCGAGTTGGATGGGACATGAGGATTATGGTCTTCAAAACATGGGAGAAGAGGACATATGTCAGGAAAGGTATACTTTAATTTTATTTTTTGGCTAGGCTCAAGATATAATTCTTCAATTCTACAATTTATTTGGCAATGACATTTCTATTTGAGGAATTGTGTGGGTTATGAACAAAATCATATGTGGTTGAATGATAATGAGGTTGATTTCCCTTGTCAAAGTTAGAAGAATAATGAACATGAGATGGATTAGAATTAGATATAAAGTTTTGACAATTGATTTGATATGAGGTTTGTGCTGGAGGTGTTACTCCATATTGCATTTGAAGGTCCCCGACCATTTGGTTATGATAATTCTTATCCATGGAACTTAGATGAGGAGTGATGAGAGATTTGATGATATATGAAATGTGACCTTAGGACTGGGAGAAATTTTGGACTTTATTTTAATTTTATTTGGATTTGATTTGATTTTATATTGGGTGAAGATTTGAGATAACCTTGATGTAAATAGAAACCTTATGATATTGAAAGAAGTGAATATTGGATTTGAATTAAAGTCCAAGGTTTATGATGGTGCTTCTATGTCCAAACTAGAAAATTTGATGAAAACTTGAAATAAAAGAATATTTGAATAGATGAATTAAGAAACATTGATTTTGGATGAAGATTTAAATGGATTTAATTAGGAATTCATTAGAAAGGAATGAATTTGACAACAGATTGGATTAAGAATCATGAGTATCAAGTACTGAATGAGGTAATTGGATCTTGGTGTGGATTATGAATCATCACTAGGATGAAGATTATGGATTTTATTGAATGATTAAGAAGATGAAGAAATGATTAGGATGGTTGAGATTTTAAAGAGTGTGATGAACTAGATGAATAGAAGAAGTGATGTTTTTTGAAATTGTGTTGGATTTTGAACTTTTATGATGTTTTTTGATTTTTCTGAAACATAACATCCTAAGCATACAATGAAATATATATACAAGAAAATCTTAGATGGTGTGTCCCCTTTAAATGGGGAGGTTTTTGAACACTTAGCACATTGAACACACCAATGATCCAATTAAGTTTTGATTAGGATATACAAGCTTAGCTAGGGGTTTCCATGATATATGCAAGGTAAGTGAGGCCCAAATTTATAGATAAAGAGAATAATACCACACAACTAGGAGGAGGTGGTAACCCAAATCTCCACCTTCACTTCCTAAAGGTATAAAGTCCTTTGCAACTTAACCAAGATTGACAAGATAATGCTTCTAAGAGGTATTTTTTGATTCACCTCCTGATATTTATACTCCACTACAATGCTAGAGTTGAGGTTGTACAAAGGGGTGATGAAATCCCCAAGTAGGCCTCCTAAAAAGGTGTAAAACAAGGCCACTTATTTATTGTACACTCCAGATCACCCAAAGGCGCGAGAGGAGTGAATATGTAAGTGGTCTTGGGTTTAAAGGATACCTGTTCTTTACCAATGAAGGTTTACATTTTCTATCTACTTTTGAAGACATTCATGTTTATAGCATATAATGTTCTTTCCAACTTGACAACGTCATCAATATAATAAAAAGAGAGGATTTGTCAATAAAAAAAATTGATTGTTGTCAACATAATAAACTTGATAAAGCTAGAAAAAATTCCCTTAATTCATTTGAGATTGAGTGTGTTCATTTTAAGTGCCAAGTCAAAATGTTTCATAGTAAGATTCTTTATCCTTCTAAGCATTTGCAATCATGTTTTAACAACATTCATCCAAGTGAAAGATTTTGTTCAATTGATTATGCTTTCAAGATTGGATTTTCTTGTTTTATGTTTAGCCATTCAAGAATGTGTTTGACTTATCCAATTAAGTGCAAAATGCATTCAAAGACAAATGTTTAAGCATTCAAGTTCATTGCAATTTTTTTAAGAAGAAAACTTGCAAGAAATATGGTTATTTGTTTCTAGAATGCTCCCATCTATAATGCTGCAATAAAAAATTTGATTAGTCTAAATAAAATCCCAAAAAATGAAATCTTAACTATGGGAAAACTTATTATAACATTTTTTGTTATTTTTTATAGACATAAATAATCTTAGAATAGCCCATATCCTATAAAACCATAAAAGTGAATTTTTGTTTTAAATTTTGTAAAAATTCAAATGACAGAATGCAGGCATAGATGACAAAACTTCAGAGACGACAAAACATTAGAGATGATAGAATGAAGATGATAGAACAAACCAAGTACAATATACCTAATACTTACACTTGTAGATCATAGATGATAGTAGTAGAGTAAAGATGCCAAACCATGCAGATAATAGAACTTGTAACTACCTAAAAGAATGTAGATGAAAAAACTAGGAGTCCTTGGTAAATCATACATGCCAAAATAGTGGGTGGTCAGGAAATCGCAGATGACAGTCTACATATGTAGACACTAGTTCAAAGGTAGAAATGACATTCTAGAGATGGAGATGCTAGTTTAGGTGTGTAGATGCCAGTCTATAGGCAGGGATAACACTTTACATAATGAAGAAAATATTTTACATGGTGGAAATGCTAAATAATGGAGATGATAGTTTGTCTGCTCAAATAAGACCATGTGTAAACAAAGATAAAAACTATGCTTTTTTTAGAAAAATGATCATTTTAAGTTTAAAATGTGAATGTTTAGAGGGACGTGGGTTCCACCGAGTGTGCTAAAATATAAGAAAGAAAACCTAACCTATCAAGAGCATGCATAAAAAAGTAAATTTTATTTGTACATTTGCATATCGAAGATCCAAAAAAAATCAAAATACAACTAATGTTAGAATTGAGTTTTAAAACTATGTAACCATAAAACTAGAATCTCATGCAACCTCAAAAAATCTCAATAGGGGTTCCCATAAGAGGCCTTGTTGCTATGCTCAAGATGAGGGATGTAGATGTACTCTCCCCAAACACAACTATGATGAATCCCTTCAAAATTGATTGAATGAATGCAAGAGTATGAACATGAATCTACACTAAAAGTGTGTAGAATACCTTTAAGAAATGGCTATGAGTGACCAAACCTCAAAGGATTCTAAAGATGTGAATATAGAAATGATATGCAATGAAGTAATGAATTTCAAGTATTAATGGAAGTTTTATGAAGCATTTTTGTCATCTCTTTGTCTCCATCTTGTTGCATTTTTGGTTGTGAGTTGGTAGGTGTGGTGTGGCCTGTCATCAGTGGTATCAGAGCAGGAGTTCCTAAGTGTGTAGACAAATCGCCGAACGTGAGGCAGTTTGCACCAGGACCTTAAGTTGGGTGAAGTTTGTCAAGAAGTTCTTGATTGTGTAGACAGATCACCGTCTATGAGGTAGTTTGCACAAGAATCTTGTGTTGCACTAGATTTATCTTCTAAAGACTTGATTATGGAGAAGAGAAAGAAGAAGATGACTTTTGTGATTGGATGGATTCTAAGGATTCCTCGACTAGAGAAAATTAGGGCAAGAAATCAAGAGGCATTGCTAGTTGATTTGCAGAAGCAAGTGAATGAATTAGAAGCTAAGTTGCGGAAATGAAGAGTGCATTACCAAAAAAGGGATGTTGATAATTCCTTAGATGTAGAAAAGAAAGAAGATCCAATGGAGTATCAAACATATGGTACAAAAGAAGAGCAAGAGGATGAAGAGGAAATTATTTGCAAACCTAAAGTTGAAGAAGATGAATGAGAAGAGGAAGAGCATGAAGATAGCCAGATTTGTATGCCAGAAGTAGATGAAGATGATTTGAAGATTGCAACAATGGAGGAAAAGTATAGTGCCTTCGTTGGAGATCAAGCAAGTGGAGTAGTTACATGCATTGTTGATGACATGGAAGAGGCAAGCAAAGATGACTATGTCAAAGAGGTAAATTTCTATGAATTATATGATGTTGAATTTGAGATTCGTTTGAAAGATATTAATAATGGTTTGCATTAGGATTTTTTTGTGATGTATGGTATGCGAAGGAAGATTGGCATGGTGTTGCTGGGTTTATTACAGGTGTGATTAATTCAACAAGATTGAATAAGCATGAGATTTATACTTGGACAATGTTCATTACAAAGGAGAAATTTCAGCAACAGACACTTGTTCCAGCTAGGTGTTGGAAAATAAGAAAGAAGGAAATATATCGGCACCAGATACTTGTTCCAGCTATGTGTTGGAGGAAGAGAAAAAAATAATGTAAATAGTGGCTACTTCATTTTTTCAATCCATACTCACAAAATTTTTCCTACCATGGGAGTTAGATGCAGGAGCATCATGCATCAGCAAAAAAAAAATGTGGAATATTTGCATGTTGGTTTTCTTGTCCCTATTGAGGTGGAAGCTTGTGGTGAAGATGAAGACGGTGGCATATCTTTCTTTTGGCGTCAAAGTGTGGGACACACTTTTCTATCTACCAAAGGAGTCTAATGCAGGAGCATCTTGCATGGGAAAATTAAATTTAAAAAAAAAAAAATTTAAAAAGAGAAAAAAAAAATTTGTGGAGGAGAGAGAAAGTGACGAAAATAGAAAAAAAATAATAAAAATTGAAAAATAGGAAAAAAGGAGAAAAGAGGAATTTCTATTTTCAAGGTGCATAGGTGGCATAAATAGAAAAATAATAAAAATAGTTGTTATTCCATTAATCGAGGTGTGTAGGTGGCATTTTATAAGTCTGTGGAAAATTCTTTAAATCATGCATTTAATATTTGCTATGTTCCATAAAGGAAATTTAATTTTCTAATTGGGCCACATGGTGGTGCTTAGTTGTCTTTAGGTGGAAATTCTAGAAAGTTGTGGATATTATTGAAGGTTGTGGATAAATCATGCCTTGGGTGTTAATTTCCTATTCAAGGAAGGCTTATGTTCATTTGTAATCAAGCTCTCAAGGAGAAGCTCTTTGGATGTAATTTCTTGTAGAAGCTCTTCAAGTGTAAGCTCTTGTAGTGAAGCTCTTTGAATGTAATCTCTTGTAAGGAAGCTCTCAAGGTGTAGCAAACAAGCTCTTTGTTGTAAGCTCTTCTAGTTGGAAGCCCTTAGTGAGGAAGCTCTCTTATATTGTAAGAATTTGGAGTTCTTTCATTTGGAGAATATTGTAATGAATTTCAAGTATTAATGGAAGTTTTATGAAGCATTTTTGTCATCTCTTTGTCTCCATCTTGTTGCATTTTTGGTTGTGAGTTGGTTGTCATCTCTTTTTCTCTCTCTTTTTTTAAAAAAAAAAAAAAAAATTTAATTTTCCCATGCAAGATGCTCCTGCATCAGACTCCCTTGGTAGATAGAAAAGTGTGTCCCACACTTTGATGCCAAAAGAAAGATATGCCACCATCTTCATATTCACCACAAGCTTCCACCTCAATAGGGACAAGAAAACCAACATGCAAATCTTTCACATTTTTTTTTGCTGATGCATGATGCTCCTACATCCAACTCGCATGGTAGGAAAATTTTGTGAGTATGGATTCAAAAAATGAAGTAGCCACTGTTGACATTTTTTTTTCTCTTCCTCCAACACATAGCTGCAACAAGTATTTGGTGCCGATATATTTCCTTCCTTCTTATTTTCCAACACCTGGCTGGAACAAGTGTCTGTTGCTGAAATTTCTCCTTTGCAATGAACTTTGTCCAAGTATAAATCTCATCCTTATTCAATCTTGTTGAAGTAATCACACCTGTAATAAACCTAGCAACACCATGCCAATCTTCCTTTGCATACCATACATCACGAACAAGATCCTCATGCAACCCATTATTAATATCTTTCAAACAAATCTCAAATTCAACATCATATAATTCATAGAAATTTACCCCTTTGGCATAGTCATCTTTGCTTGCCTCTTTCATGTTGTCAACAATGCATGTAACTACTCCACTTGCTTGATCTCCAACGAAGGCACTATACTTTTCCTCCATTGCTGCAATCTTCAAATCATCTTCATCTGCTTCTGGCATACAAATCTGGTTATCTTCATGCTCTTCCTCTTCTCATTCATCTTCTTCAACTTTAGGTTCACAAATAATTTCCTCTTCATCCTCTTGCTCTTGTTTTATACCACATGTCTGATACTCCACTGGATCTTCTTTTTTTTCTACATCTAAGGAATTATCAACATCCCTTTTCTGGTAATGCGCTCTTCATTTCCACAACCTAGCTTCTAATTCATTCACTTGCTTCTACAAATCAACTAGCAATACCTCTTGATTTCTTTCCCTAATTTTCTCTAGTCAAGGAATCCTTAGAATCCATCCAATCACAAAAGTCATCTTCTTCTTTCTCTTCTCCATAGTCAAGTCTTTAGAAGAAAAATCTAGTGCAACACAAGAATCTTGTGCAAACTGCCTCAAAGTCGACAATCTATCTACACAATCAAGAACTTCTTGACAAACTTCACCCAACTCAAGGTCCTGGTGCAAACTGCCTCACATTTGGCAATCTGTCTACATAATCAAGAACTTCTTGACAAACTTCACCCAACTCAAGGTCCTGGTGCAAACTGCCTCACATTCAGCGATCTATCTGCATGCTCAGGAACTCCTTCTCTGATACCACTGATGACTGGCCACACTACCTGTACCAACTCACAACCAAAATCACAAAAAGATTGAGATAAAGAGATGACAAAAATGATTCATAAAACTTCCATTAATACTTGAAATTCATTACAATATTCTCTAAATGAAAGAACTCCAAATTCTTACAATATAAGAGAGCTTCCTCACTAAGGGCTTCCAACTAGAAGAGCTTACAACAAAAGAGCTTGTTCACTACACCTTGAGAGCTTCCTTACAAGAGATTACATTCGAAGAGCTTCACTACAAGAGCTTACACTTGAAGAGCTTCTACAAGAAATTACATCCGAAGAGCTTCTCCTTGAGAGCTTGATTAAAAATGAACATAAGCCTTCCTTAAATAGGAACTTACCACCCAAGGCATGATTTATCCACAACATTCTAGAATTTCCACAACCTTCTACAATATTCACAACTTTCTAGAATTTCCACCTAAAGACAACTAAGCACCACCATGTGGCCCTATTAGAAAATTAAATTTCCTTTATGGATCACAACAAATATTAAATGCATGATTTAAAGAATTTTCCACAAACTTCTAAAATGCCACCTACACACCTTGATTAATGGAATAACAACTATTTTTATTATTTTTCTATTTATGCCACCTATGCACCTTGAAAATAGAAATTCCTCTTTTCTCCTTTTTTCCTATTTTTCAATTTATTATTATTTTCTTTCTATTTTCGTCACTTTCTCTCTCCTCCACAATTTTTTTTTTCTCTTTTTTTTTTTTTTTTTTTTTTTCCTAAAATTTAATTTTCCCATGCAAGATGCTCCTGCATCAAGTAAACTAACAATAGTAAGTTATGATGAAATATGCAAGCATAAATGCAAGAAATAACCATGTAAATCTATAAAAAGTGTTAGTAATAACTATGCAAATCTCTAAGAAAGCTCTAATACTATACTAGCATGATAACAATGCAAATGAGGTAGATGGAAAATTCTTGAGATAAGGGATTTATTTATGGGATTGAGAGAGGTCTTGAGGAGGTAACATCTATGTAGCATCCACATAGGTTCCACAAGAGAGACACATGGGCTAAGGGGAGAAGCCATGCAAAGATCAACATAGGTCTTTTTGGTGAAAGAGATGGCTCAAGGTTTGGTGACACGTGTGAGAAACCTTGGAGAAAGTAAATGGGGATCGGTGTGTAAGAGTTTAAGAGAATTTTTGGCTAAAATAATGAAAGCAGGGCTTTCTAGGGCTTTGAATTTCTCACACATGTGTGAGGAACCACCTAGCGACTAAAAGGTGTTTAGGAGGGTATTTAGGATAATAAAATATAATTGACTAGTGAGTATACTTAGAAGGATGAGAGTGATGGATCTAGACTAGGTTTTAGGATGGGATTAGGATTCAATTAAATAAGATTTAACCTAATCATAAGATTAAAACTTTTAATAAAGTTGAGGGAATTAAATAAATTGAGATTTATTTAAAAGGTGATTTATGGAGCACTGTACATTAAATAAATTTAACACATTAGAGGGGATGTATTTAAATAAAATTTAAATACATTATGAAATATGAAAAATATAATTAATTAATAAATAATCAATTATAGTGTCAAGGAAGATATTAAATCAATGAATATATTGTTTGGGACAATTTTAAGTGTCTACAATATCTACATTTTCTATTTCATCATCTCCTATTTCTTCATCCTTTTCCACATCATCTTCTTCAACATCCTTATCATCTATTTTCACAACATGGTCGTTGGGCTTGTGCAACTCATAGATGTTTTTTTCCATGCAATAGTATTGGATTTCACCATAGATTCTATGTCCTTTGGTAGGATCAACAATGTAATGAACTTTGGTGTCAGGTTTGTTTCATTCTCCTTTATTGATTTTTTTACCTCATTGTCACTGAGACTCAACATGAGTTATCTCAAGGTCTATTCTTTGATGTCTCTTACAATTTTTTTTGCATTTTCCCATATTGGTACAACTACCTTCAAAATAGTATTAGGAACTAGTTTGGCTAGTTCATTAGGGGAATACTTCCATTTTTCCATCTATCCCTCTAGGGCCTCTTTAATCTATTTCTTCTTTGTTGCACTCCTGGTGTCATACTTAAGTGATTTTAAGGATGCCACACCTCCTCCTTCTTTTAGTCATTTTAGCCTCTCTTCAAAGGTAGGGGCAGTCTTTTGAAATATTATCTATTCAACTTCATCCTCGTCATCACCCAACTTTAGTTTCCTTTTAGATTTGGTGGATCTCCTTATGAAAACAATAGGGGAAGACTTTTTAGGCTTTGTTATTATGACCATCACTTTCTTCTTAGGTGGTTCCTCTACTTGAAGTTCTGCTTCCTCTACATTCTCTTCTTCATCTTCAATTATGTCATGTCCTTTACCTTCAATAAGAATGAGAGGAGAGCTTGATGACTTGGTGTTCTTTCTAATTTTCTCTATCCTCTTTCTTCCTTTATTTACTACCTAGGGCTGTTTGATCTCAAGTTTAGTCCTAGCCTTTGTCTTCCCATAGGTTCCAAAATATTTTGCCTTGGGATCCATAGGGTCATTCAGGATAACCTTAATAATATCTTTGGTTTTATCAATATTAACCTCATAACTTAATGATCATTTTAATACCTTATTAATAAAGGATTGGACATCCTTTCAGAATGATTCTATGGTCAAATATTATCATGTGTCTTACTTAAAATAGTACACTGAATTCATTTGATTTATCCATTTGGGAGGATAAATTTGAAATGGTGACTACAAAGTATATTCTCTATTTCTTCTATAAAGTCATTACAACTAAAGAAAAGGAAATGATAAAGGAAACCGATGCTAGAACTTTAAATGACAACTTAACTTGAAGATTAAGATAATGTTGCAAATAATAAACTTATCTGTGCACCTATGTTGCAAGAATAGTTCATTGATTATGTTATCAATGTCTACATGAGAAAAAATTTTCTACCTTAGAAATAATAAGGAAATGAAATCAATTCTAAATTAATAGTTTACTCACCAAGTGGGCCCCCTCGGATTAGTGAATAGAAAATACAATCAAGATAAGGGATATAAACTTGAACTATGTATTCTATTCATTCATGGTGAAAGATTACACTTGATTGAAAAATAATATCACACTTTGTTGCTATGAAAATCACCTCGCTCTATTCTTTGACTACCCTCAAAGTTACAATAGTCATTATTTTTAAAGAAAAATACAACTACTTCCTAAATATAATATCACTCCATTAATGATGATCAATCACATACTCATAAAGTTTGAAACAAAAACAAAATTAACCATGAATAAATCATCTAGGATTATAGCAAGTTGTGGAAGCTACATTCATGGGCTACAACAACAGAAAGCACTAAACAATTTTCTCTACTTGCGAAGGTCTAGTAATTAAGTTGGCTTTGACTACTCTAGCACAAAAATATTGATTCTTGAATACTCATGGAAAACACCTGCAAGATAATAAATGTGCACAAAATCTCCATATACATATATTTATTTTCATCATCAATATTAGAGAAAAGGTGTAATGTTATAATTACAACTCTTGCAAACCCTATGGCTACAGGAGGAAAACTACCCAAAACATAACATAGATGGGGAAACATTTATTAGCATGTATGATTACTTCATTATACCATTTTTATCCATGAATTCAAGCAACATAGCATCTTTAAAATATCCATATTTCTACTTCATGTCTTTACATATATATAACATATATCATAAAAACCATAAGTTTAGATGCTTGAAACCATAAAGTCATGACTGTTTGCAAGATAACTATTTGAAAACAAGATAAAAAAGAACTAAGAAAGATGGTCTTTTGAAGGACAATCAATAACTAAAAGGTTTTACCCATGCCACTCTTGGCCTGACTGCTTTGATGTGAACCTTATCATAGTCTACTAAAAAACAAATATCTTGGTCATAGTCTTCTACTCATCTCTTAGAAATCCTATATCTTCTTTGTATTTTCCCTTTGAATGTTTCAAAGTTAGCATCTATTATACTTTCAAAGTGTTCTTCCATATCTTCTATGAACTCATTTATTCAAGATATAATATAGGTGTATCTTTCTTCCATTCCATGGTTCTTTTAGAAGGGAAGAACCTTTACACATAGAAGAATAAATAGGTTAAAAGAGAACCAAATTTACATGGATTATTCTTGGAGACTCAGATACTCTCCATGTTTTGTCCCAATTGACTTAATAGTATCTTGGCAAGGTCAACAAATAATTTTTTTTCACCACCTTCAATTCTAGGTCAACTACTTCATATTGAATGTTGTTTTGTTTTCTTGGGCTATATATCTTATGTGCAATAACGTGTATCCCAAACTTGATTTCCATGTCTATCATTACACTAAGCTTCATTTTTCTATCATCTAACTTGGTAAGACTTCTCTTCGCTAGTTCAACCCAACCCAAGGTTTTCATGGTCTTAGGTTTATTCAACATTGGCAACTCGATAATCGTATGTATCATCTTCTTTGTGATATAAATAGGGTGATCCAACATAAAATGCATCTCGTGAACTCTTCTTAAGATGTATCTAATCCATTTTCCTTGGAAATATCATGGCATATGCATAATGTGTGTCAAATCCTTTATCTACAAATGTTTATGCTCAAGTTTTAAAGAAACATTGACACAAAATTCATTGAATTCCTAGTTCATTTCTACTGTTCCAAGATCTTGAATTGAATAGTGATAAAATGACCTAATATCATGTATAAGAATTAACTTCAAAGGGATTTCAGACTATGCTCCAACTTGATCAAGTACCTCTACAGTTATTGGAGCTAGTTTGAATGCTAAGGTCTTGCAACCCACTCCACGAATCAACATCTCTGAACCCTTTTTGACATTGTTTCTTTATAGTGCCATTCACTTAGTTAATTCTTGAACACAAAAATAATCTTTAACAACTACTTCAAATTTTCTGTTCACTATTAGCTCTAAAAATTCATGGTGAAATGATTCGATAGATTTTCTCCTTTGAACAACTTTTTTCCTTTACAATTGCCATCAATGCTTCATACAAATTTTTTCTTGGTGACAGACTGTCCTCCACTTGGTTTTGTCTTTATTGCTTGGAAGAAACCTTCAACTTGGTAGGAACTTCAACATGATAGAAATGTCAAACTCGGTAGGCTTACCATCACTCAGTCTAAACTTGGTACTCAACAGAATTACCAACTCGAAATCTACATCCAAAACTCAGTAGGTCTAGTGCATCTTGACCTTGCTTGGTAAGGTCTTGTGACCCACCCATGCTTGGTAAGGTCTTGAACTTCCCTCATCACTCAGTGATCCTTGTGCATCTTAAATGATAATATGGATCTTTTTTCTTGTTGGCTAGAATTAATGTTAGATGACTTATTTTGAATCATAGTTGTAGTGATCTCCATAGGGAACTAAGTCAAAATTGTTGAGTCACCCAACTCATTGACATGGGTGTCAATAATTTTAGGACTTTGGCTTGCATTCTCTAGAGATTTCTACACCCCTTTTTGCCTCATTTTTTTTCTAATGTTGCCAATCATGTCTTTCTTTTCATTTTCAACTCTATGTTTTTCAATATAGTTCTTGGCAAGATGTCCAAGTTTTGTACAAACAAAAGATCTCTTTGTAGTGTCTCTCAAGCTATTAAACTTCCGATGTGAGAACCAAATGCTATGATGCCAAATGTTGGAAATATAAGGCATGATAGGTTACTAAGAGGGGATGGGTGAATCATGAACCAATAAAACTTACTTTACCAGTTAATCAAATTCATATATTATTCTGATCTAATTGCATGCATGAAAGAATGAAAGAAATAAAACATTCATAGCACTTTCACACAAGATATAGTAACCCAGAAACCTCCCAAATAGAAAGTAAAACTAGGGTGGGGATGATACCCACAAGCTTTAGTACTCCACTATAAATTTAGCCCCTATTAGGAGCAATAAGGACTATTAGTTCAACCATGTTAAAGGATTTAAAAATATACAGTGAAGTATGCACTCTATTAGGAGATTTAGGCAAAGACTGTTAAGTCCACCTAGTTAGAGGATTTTACTTATGCATCTATTAGGTTGAATTATTCGATGATCTCTAATCTACAACTTTGATTTGTTGAATGAGATTACTTGAATTGCAATGATCACCTTACTATGATAGATAAGTCTCTACTATGCCATATACTACTTGTGGCATTCTTAAATTTGTACTCATCTACTTCTTTCTTCTTCACATACATGTATCTTAATTCCTTTGGATATGGTACAATACATTACATATATATCAATCTACTTAATTTCTTTATGGTGTTGGATACAATACCAAATTCATCACAATTCATAACACTATCCTATTAAAATGTATATTTATATTAATATATTGTGTTTGTATTTTATACAAAGAGTCTATTGTTGAGTTCATGCAAAACAAGAAAATGCTTTTGAATTCAAAAAATAGTAAATAGTTCTTACTATCCTTAAAATGTGATAAGAATTAACAATAACAAAAGGCTCCAATAGAAAGGAGATTTTATTTAATTTTACTTTTCATACATATTAGAGGTAACAAAAGAATCAATGGTCAAGCCAATCCATATTAAAATGTTCTTCTATAATTTCAACTGTAAGCTCTAGAATTGACATATTTTTGGCCAAAAACTACTAATTCCCAATCTTTTCATCATATATACCTAGCTTTAGGGGTCTTGGTTAAAAATTATCTCTTATAATCCTCTTCAAATGAGAACACTCTCTCATATCAAGCTCACTCAAATTCTTGAGTTTTCCTATTTTCTCTAGAATTCTATGAGCCCTCCATAGAATGAGATGTCAAGACACTCAAACAACAAGAGTTTTCCAATTGATGATAGCATCTCTTTTAGGCCTAGTAAAGATGAAAACCTTAGCATTCTAAGAGATCTCATATTTGTAACACCATATAAAAAATTCAAAAAAAAGGTGGCCATTTCTAAGAGACCACATCATAGTAGAATGAATATGATAGAAGCTATGAGGAAACTTTTTCAAGTTGTTGGAGTGATTGATGTTAAGTTTTTGTAACATGGTAATGTTGAATGCAGATGCATATTCAAATCCTTCACATAAACTTAAAAAAATATTCTCTAAGTTTTGTATTTACTTTCTTTGTTCTTGAACAATAGGTGAAATCAACCTCTCAAAACAAACACTCTTGAGTTAAGCTAGTGAAGATAAAACATCTAGACCTTTAATAGTTTCAATCTTTGTACCATAATTAATTACCATAATTTTTTTTTGGTTTTCCATGAACTTTAGAAATGCAGGAAGAGAGTATCCACTTGAAGTGAATAGTAACAACGAAGCCTCTATCTTAGGTAAATTAATCTTGAACCACTGATTTTCTTCCAAAGCATGAATAAATGACAATAAAAATAAAATTAGACCATTGTGTATGTTTTCTTCTAGTGCATTAGTTTGGGTTTAATTATATCAGTAGAAAGTTAGGAAAAATGAAACTATAAATTAATGCTTAATATAAATTGCAATTGACAATAGTAGTTGTTGGAAAGATAAGGTAGGCTAGGTTATTGAGAGCAAGGGGGTGAATAGGGAACCAATAAATACCAAGCTTTCATGTAAAAAAGAGTTAGTTTAATACATATGGAAAATAGATTGTTGAGAGTAATGATATAAACATTAAAAATCATGGCTAACATCAAAATCAGATAAAGGTTAGCAAAGGATTTGGAAGTAAATATTGAATAAATTACTTGTGTGAATGGACAACACATGAACATCACATGTAGTATGATTAAGAAACTCCCATTTTTCTTGAAAATTATGTTTCTTTTGGTCCATTAAAAAATGTGTTCAAATGGACTACACCATCATGAATTGTCAAATAAAGGGCCAATTCATGAATAACATTATGCTGAGAAAAGTATAGCTACAAGGAATTCTCATGGGAGATTGTTGCTCTACTAGTGACAAGTCTTAGAATACAACTTATATTTCAAACATGCTTTAAAAAAATGAATATGGGAGTCATATAACTTGGCCTAAAAATCAAATTTAACATATTTTTTCTTCAAAGAATTGATAACATGGAAAAAAGCATCATGCCACTCTAACATTTTAACATAAATGAAGAATAATGATCTTTTTAATTTCAGCTCCATCATCAAAACTGCTAGTCACCAAATTAGTGGAAGTTAGAGTTAGATTTCCTTCAATTAATAATGCATATTTTTTGGGTATCTTATATCTTCTAATGGGTAGTTTTGCATGAGAAAAATTAGTTAAGAGTCAAGAACAAATGGATGATTTTACATGCATATGAATGTCGAATAAAATATGCACAACATGCGTAAGACTTGATAGTTTTTTAAATTAATTTAGGTATTTAATCATCAGCCTACAATTGTGGGAGAAATAAATAAAATATAAATTGTATTCATTTTATTTTTTGTCATGACCATGGAATTTTTGACAATTGGCTAATGGAGATATGTAATTATTCTCATTTATGGAAACACATGATGTATATGCTTATAGGAAACCTAAAAAATAAAGATACTTAGCTTTTGGTAAAAGAAAATTGTCAAAGTATGGGATTTGGTATATAGAACTGTATTATTCTATTTATAACTTGTTGCTTATGTCATGTTATGACTACCAAAGTCAGATAGAGATAGTATGCATGTGGGTGATCATGTGTATAACCTTGGAAGTCAGTAAGGACTATACGAAAAGAGATATTCTTATTTTAAGTGAAATAGAATAGAAGAATTGGTCTTACAAAATAAGTACTTGACCAATTATTACTAACATCCTAGATGTTTACTCCAAGTTGGAAAAGTGTATTATGGTCTTAGCTGACCTAGTAGCAATTTATGTAAAGACATGGTATTTATACAAAGGACATTTTGTGATAAGAAGTGTGCTATTATGTTCAGCAATTGTATGTGAAGTTTTGTGAAAGTGATATGTGCAAAGTTTTGTTAAATTTTTTTTGTGATCCAAGATCAAATTGAAGATTAGAGATCAATAAAGAAAGAAGTTACAGTATGCATATTATAGAGGTCTAATCACTTGTTTGGGCAGTGAGTTCTTCTTATAATTGAAAGTGAATGTTTGGGCAGTGATCTCATCTTGCATCTATTGTACTAAAACTCCTAATAGGGATTCAAAGTCTCCTAATAGGGAATACTTATATTGATTTTTCTCATTCACTCCTAACAGGGTCCATCCTCTAACAAGGAACTTATATATTTGATGCAAGAGCATCCAAAGGTATAAGGGCAATCTTGTGTCACCCAAAAAAATGTACTTAGACTTAGTTTTTGTTTCATCTGTTTTCATTTTTGGATACCCATTTAGGTCAAATAAAGGTTCCAACTCTCACAGTTCCACTATCAGTGTTCATGTAAATCTTAAAAAAATAGGAAGATGTAATTGAGCCATCATTTTGGTGAACTAGAAGGTGTGAATTGGCCAGATGAATTTAATTGTGATTTAGAGAATTCCATAAAAAGAACCAGGTCAAAAGGCCCCATGGTTTGAAAGTTATTGCAGTTTTTTGGGTTTTTTAGACCTCCTAAGAATGCTTCAAAGTTAGGTTAGTGGCATTAAATGACCTCAAAAAGGTCCAAAAAATGGGGGACAAGTCAAGATTGTCCATATGGCTATAGAGCGCTTTGAGAGCTTTTCAAAAATGTAAACGGTTCATCAATCGGAGCTACGGTTCAAAAGTTATGCCTCCCATAAGTTCGGTTACCGTTTCTAGATTCTTCTAGATTTGCACCGACTTCTAACGTAGCTTTTGGAGCCTTCTATTTTGTCGGTGGATGCCTACTAGCACTTTCTAGAATGTACTCCTAGTCCTTAACCCTCTAGGGTCTATTTAAGGAGATTTCTGGCATTGTAAAAGGCAGTTCGGGGTGGAGTCTGAGAGGAGGTACTGAAAGGAGAAATTATCTCTAGATTTATGCTATTGTAAGCCCTTAGGGCATGTTTTGAAGTTTATTTTCTCTATACTATTTTTACTAGCTTATTTTGTCAGTTAATATAATTTTCCTTTTCTTTTGTGTCCATTCTGTGCTTGGGTTGTGTCTCCATCAAGTGGTATTAGAGCGGGTTTTCCTGAGTGTGTAGACAGAGCACCGACTGTGAGGCAGTTTGCACCAAGACTGTGTGGTTGTGGGTTCAGGTTAGAAGATGCCTCCATGAAGAGAGCATGGTGGAAGGGCCATAGCTATTAATCTTGAGGAGGTTAGAGCCCTCCAAAGGCAGGTACATGCATTGCAAGAGTAGCTCCGTAGAGGAGCAAATGTTGCTGCAGGTGACAATAGTGAGGATGACAATGAAGAAGAAGAAATGGGACAAGAAGGGGAATTTGACAAGGAAGTTCTAAATCATGTAGAGGAAAGACTTTTTAGGGCCATTACTAATTTTGGGAAAAGACCTACAATCGAAATGGGTGTATTTTCAGGAAATTTGAAACCAGATGAGTTGATCGATTGGATCAATGAACTGTAAGAATACTTTGAGTATGAGGATGTCAGGAACCTAGATAGGGTTAAGTTTGCAAAGGCCAAACTGAAAGGCCATGCCAAAATCTGGTGGCAAGAGGTCCAATTGGAAAGAAACAGAAGAGGAAAGAAGAAGATCACAAGGTGGGATCGCATGGTGGACAAATTGAAGAAGCAGGTCATTCTTGTGGACTACGAGCTTGATTTGTTTAAGAAGATGCATGGGTTAAAGCAAGCAGGAAGATCAGTCCAAGAATATACAGAGGAGTTTTACCGACTCTTGATTAGAGTAGGGCATGCAAAAGAAAATAAGGAGAAGGTTGCTCATTATATCAGTGGGTTCCGACCTAACATCCAAGAGGAATTAAGTCTGGTAAGAATGACCAGCATTGAAGATGCATACCAGTTTGACCTACGAGTTGAAGAGAAGCTCAATAAAAGGTTTGAAGGAAGACAAAGAGGGCATAGTCAAGGAGGAAGGGGAAGTGGTAGGTCATCTGGAGGCCATAATGAAACCCAAATGAAAAATGAGGATGAGGGTACTAGCAGGAACCAGAGGAATGAGGGTTTCAACCGCTCCCATGATCAAGACTTTGGAAATCAGAGAGGAAGAGGAGGCTTTTGTGGTACTTGTTTCCATTGCAATGAAGAAGGCCATCATGCCTTTGAATGCCCTCAATGATAAGGAAGGACAGATAGGAGAGATGAGGGCCAAGCTAGGGTTTCTCATGTACATGAGGATGCACAATCATCACATTCAAAGGATGCAGAAAGAGGAGAGACCTTTGTAAATGAAAGAGTCCTACTAAGTGGCGAGATTGAACCAGGACAATGGAGGAGTTTTCTCTATACCAGATGTAAGTGTGAGGATAAATGTTGTGACGTGATCATTGATGGTGGTAGCACTGATAACTTGGTATTAGAAGAGATGGTCTCTAAGCTAAAGCTCAAGAGGGAGAAACATCCCCAATCCTATCAGATTGTGTGGGTAAAAGATGATCATAAGGTCCTAGTAAGTGAACAATTTAGTAAAATTCAAAATTGGGAGTTACCATGATGAAGTTCTCTATGATTTTATTTCGATGGATGTTTTCCATCTATTGTTGGGTAGACCATGGCAGTTTGATAGGTATGTAGTACATGATGGTCATGCAAACACATACTCTCTAACAAAGGATGGAGTTTGCCACAAATTGAAGCCCATGAAAAAGGAAGGGCAAAAGGTATGTAGCAGTGCTAGGATTTGTCTTGTTGATGGAAGGAAGTTTTTAGATGGCATGAAACATCAATGTATGTGCTATGCTTTGATTCCTAGGAAAGATAAAGATGGTAGTAGTGAAGTACCACTTGAAGTTTTAGATTTATTAGGTGAGTTTGGAGATATTATCTCTAATAATGTTCCAGATGGATTTCCACTAGTAAGGCAAATCGGTCATTAGATAGATTTAATCCCAGGAGCTAATTTTCCTAACAAGGCTACACATAGGATGACTCCTACTGAAACAGAGGAGCTAAATAGACAGGTTCAGGAGCTATTGAGGAAGGGCTTGATTCAGGAGAGCCTAAGTCCATGTGTAGTACCTGTAGTACTCACACCAAAGAAGGATGGAGAGTGGAGGATGTGTTTAGATTCTTGAGCTATAAAAAGGATAACCATCAAGTACCAGTTTCCTTTGCCAAGGATGGGTGATCTTATGGACTCCTTGAGTAGAGCTCAGTACTTCACAAAGATAGATATGAAGAGTGATTATCACCGGATATGGATTTGAGAAGGAGATGAGTGTAAAATAGCCTTCAAGACCAAGGAGGGTCTTTATGAGTGGTTAGTCATGCCCTTTGGATTAACAAATGCCCCAAGCACCTTCATGCGGCTCATGAATGAGGTACTTAAGAAGTTCTTGGGAAAATTTGTTATTGTTTATTTGGATGATATTTTAATTTTTAGTAAGACTTTGGAAGAACATTTATTACATATTCGTAGTGTCCTTGAAAGGCTAAGGGAAGAGAAACTATTAATTAATTTGAAGAAGTGTATCTTTGCAAAAAGGGAGTTAGTCTATTTGGGGTTTGTTATATCACCTAAAGGTCTCAAAATGGATCCAGAGAAGGTAGAAGCCATCTTGGAATGGCCTACTCCAAGTTCTACTATTGAGGTAAGATCATTTAATGGTCTGGTTAGTTTTTATAGGAAGTTTATTAAGAATTTCAGTGCCATATGTGCACCCCTAACTGATACAATAAGAGGGGATAGAAAAGAGTTCAAATGGACTGCAACAGCCTGTGTTAGCACTTCCAAATTTTAGAAAAGTGTTCTAGGTGGATTGTGATGCTAGTGGCAGCACTATTGGGGCTGTATTAAGCCAAGACGGTAAGCCTATTACATATTTTAGTGAAAAATTGAATGATGCAAAGAAGAAGTATTCTGTTTATGATAAAGAGTTCTATGCAATAGTTCAGGCCTTAAAGAAATGGAGGCATTATTTATTGCCAAAGGAATTTGTTTTGTATACTGATCATTAGGCATTACAGTACCTAAATAGCCAAGGTAAATTGAATCAGAGGCATATGAAGTGGGTAGAGTTCTTGCAGAGCTATACATTTGTGTTAAAGCGTAGAAGTGGAAAATCTAACAGGGTTGCAGATGCACTAAGTAGGAGACAGTTGTTGCTTACAGTAATGCAGGTTGAAGTAGTTGGGTTTGATGAACTCAAGAATTTGTACCTTGAGGATCTTGATTTTGCTGAAGCATGGAAAGCTTGTAAAGAACCTATTGCTGTAGATAGAACCAAATGGTTAGACTATTTGATTTAGGATGGCATGTTGTTCAAGGGTAGTCAACTGTCCATTCCAAGGAGTTTGATGAGGAAAATCTAATTAAGGAGAAACACAGTGGAGGGATGGCAAGACATTTTGATCCAGATAAGACCATTGCCATTCTGAGAGAATATTATTTTTGGCCTCAGATTTCACAGGATGTGAAGAAGTTTGTACAGAGTTGCCAAGGGATTTAGCCACAATACTAGACTATATCAGCCATTGCCTATTCCATCAAAGCCATGGGAGGACATAAGCATGGATTTTGTTCTTGGATTGCTGAGGACACAAAGGGGTAATGACTCAGTATTTGTGGTGGTTGATAGGTTCTCAAAAATGGCACATTTCATTCCATGCCACAAAACTCATGATGTTGTCCATATTGCAGACTTGTTCTTCAAAGAGGTGGTGAGACTACATGGTCTCCCAAGGAGTATAGTTTTTGACAGAGATACTAAATTTGTGGGGTATTTCTAGAGGACATTGTGGAAGAAGTTAAGAACAGACCTAAAATTTAGTTCCACACATCACCCGTAGACTGACGGCCAAACAGAAGTGGTAAACAGAAGTTTGGGCAATTTGCTGAGATGTTTAGTTGGGGATAAGCCCAAGGGATGGGATTTGATTCTACCATAGGCAGCGTTTGCTTATAATAACTTTGTAAATAGGAGTACTAGAAAATCACCATTCCAAATTGTATATGGGAGTAGCCCAAGGACTGCACCAGAGCCGAGGAAGATAGAGCAAGGGGAGAGGACAAGTGCTAAAGCCAAGGAATTTGTTGAACCTATCAAGTGTCTACATGAGGAGGTTCAAGCACACATTACCAAGATGAATCAAGAGTATAAAGCTAGGACTGATTAAAGGAGAAGACATAAGGAATTCCAGGTAGGGGATCTAGTCATGGTGCACTTACAAAAAGAAAGATTTCCAACCGGTACTTACAACAAGTTGAAAATGAAGAAATTTGGCCCCTGCAAAATTTTGAAGAAACATGACTTAGGAAATGCATATGAGGTGGAGCTACCAGATGGTATTCACATTTCTCCTATTTTCAACATTACAGACTTAATAGAGTATCATGATGATGGTGCAGATGACGAGCCAGCGTTAAAGCCATGTCCAATTCCTGCTTCTATGAAGGAGGAGATAGAAGACATCCTAGATCATCGTGTGGGTAGGAGTACCAGAAATAGGTAGTATGAAGAGTATTTGGTGAAGTGGAAAGGACAGCTGATCGAGGACTCAACTTGGATTTCAGCAGCTGAGGTTTCCCATTTGAGATTTCCTCTAGCATTCATAAAGTGACAGGGTCACTTTTCAATCTACCCTGGGTGTCTAATGTAGGAGTATCCAAAGGTATAAGGGCAATCCTATGTCACCCTAAAAAATGTACTTAGACTTAGTGTCTATTTCATGTGTTTTCATTTTTGGATACCCATTTGGGTCAAATAAAGGTTCCAACTCTCACAGTTCCACTATCAGTGTTCGTGTAAATCTTGAAAAAATAGGAGGATGTGACTGAGCCATCATTTTGGTGAACTAGAAGGTATGAATTGGCCAAATGAATGTAATTGTGATTTAGAGCATTCCAGAAAAAGAATCAGGTCAAAAGGGCCCATGGTTTGAAAGTTATTGTAGTTTTTAAGTTTTGGAGACCTCCTAAGAATGCTTCAAAGTCAGGTTAGGGGCATTAAATGACCTCAAAAAGGGCCAATAAATGAGGGATTAGCTAAGCTCATCCATAGGGCTATAGAGCACTTCGAAAGCTTTCCAAAAATATAAACAGTTCATCAATCGAAGCTACGGTTCAAAAGTTATGCCTCTTGAAAGTTCGGTTACTATTTTTGGATTCTTCTAGATTTGCGCCAACTTCTAACGTAGCTTTTGGAGCCTTCTATTTGGTCGATGGATGCATACTAGTACTTTCTAAAATGTACTCCTAGTCCTTAATCCTCTAGGGTCTATTTAAGGAGATTTTTGGCATTGTGAAAGGCAGTTCGGAGTGGAGTCTGAGAGGAGGTACTGAAAGGAGAAATTATCTCCAGATTTATGCTATTGTGAGCCCTTAGGGCATGTTTTAAGTTTATTTTCTCTGTACTGTTTGTACTTTCTTATTTTCTCAGTTAATATAATTTCCCTTTTTTTTTGTGTCCATTCTTTGCTTGGGTTGTGTCTCCATCAATATTAGTATATTAGCTAGTGATTATCATCCCCACCAGGGTTTTCCTTTGGCTAGGGTTTCCCTAGTTAATAGAATATGGTGTTCTGAGTTATCTTTGTGCATGGTTACTATTACTATTTAGGGTCTATCCTCTAATGAGGAACTTATATATAAGTATATTATCTAGTAGATATCATCCCCACTAGGGATTTTCCTTGGCTAGGATTTCCCTAGTTAACAAAATATGGTGTTATGAGTTATCTTTGTGCTTGGTTATTATTACTGATCAACATTACTTTATTACTTTGTTATGTATGGTTTAAAGTAAGATATATTACCTAGTTGACAACTAAAGTTTTTAGATTATTGATTCAGCCCCCCTAGTAATCCCTATTTCTAACAATTGGTATTAGAGAAAAGTTACTTTGAAGAGGCTTAATAGCTTGAGTAAGATCCCTATGGATATGGAAAAATTGATGAAGAACCTTGAAGAGGCTCTTGAACAAATTAATCTCCTTACTAAAGAAAGAGATAACCTGAAGGATATATATGAAGACTCCAAAGTATATATTGGACAATTGAAGGAAAAGATTAAACATGTCAAATCCAAGCCTAAATCTACTAAATTTGGAACTAGTGATGATGATTATTCAAAGCTAAATACATAGCACAAGATCTTAAAGCATGAATTGAAAATTACGAATCTAAAGTTTCCTTTGAATAGTGATCCTAGGAAAGTTGAATTTTTTATTTGAAGACTGAGAATATAGATCTTAGAGCAAGTCTAGCAAAGAGAACATCTAAATTTGAAACATTGAAAGATCATGAAGAATTTCATAAGTACAATACTATTATGAAAGGTGAATTAACTCAGTGTAAGCAGTAGCTTGAGAAGCTTTATTCTAGTAGAGAAAAGCTTAATGATTCAATGTCAATATAGAGACCTACTTATGATAAGACTAGTCTTGATTATCTAATTAACATGTCTATGAAGAAACCTAAGATTGGATTAGATCTAAAAGAAAAAGTTAAATCTAATGATAAGATTGAATCTCATCAATCTTCTGATAAACCTAAAGAAGTTGGACAAGACAAAAAAGTTGAAATTTTGGATGAACCAAAGCAAGTGGAATCTCCTAAGGAAACTAGGTATGAATTTAGAGGTAAGTGTTTTTTATGTAATGAAATAGGTCATATGAGAAGATAATGTACAAATAATTCATTTAATCATGTTGAGGAATTTTATTGTCATAATTTTCATAGTACAAGTCATAAAGAAATTGATTGTAGGAAACCTAAGTATGATAATGATAGAATGAATATGAGAATGTCTAGAAATACTAACCCTATAGATAGAAGAAGATCCAATGAAAGGACTTCAAGAGAAGGAAGACCTTATGAAGATAGAAGATAGATCATGTGTTATAAGTTTAACAACTTAGGACACATTGCTTAGAATTGTCATGCACCTGATAATTAGCAAAATCCTAGAGGAAAAGCACCAGTGTGTTAGTTATATAAAAAATTCAAACATACAACAAAGTATTGCAGAATGAAAAAAAACTTTCTAGATAGAAGGAAAAAATGGAATAAACATTCAAAATAGAAGAAATGATGGAAAGAACATCGGAAATGATAGAAGGAACCATGAGAGGAAATTTGGAACTAACGAAGAGGAACAAAGAAATGTAGTCAATGAACTTCGAGAAGAAGTCAATGAGGCATTTGTAAAAGGATTGGAAATCTAAAAAGAAAAGCTAGATTATGATGAGACAAGAAGATCAAATCCTGTTATTGAGTTTAATTCAATTAAGTTGAATCAACCCTTTTTATAGAACCAAAATTTGAGAATCTCTTCCAGATATTGAATTAGAGGAAGTAAAGTTGGGAAAAGGTGTGTCAAGTTATGTTTAGATGGTACCTAAGCTCGCGTGTAATTTGGAGCTTATCTAAACAAGTTATGAAGGAATTAAGAATTATTGGTATTACAAAAAGGGTTAATTCTATAGTAGAAGATAAAAACTATATTTTTGCAGAGAATGTTGTGAAGCGAAGTGTTTAGGAGCATTTTCATGATGAAAAGAGGCTATAGTAAACCTTGAGTGGCATCTGAAGATTGGATAGATAATCTTGAGCAATTATTTAATTACAAAATGTAATTGACAAATTTTTCATGTTTGTAAGGTACACAATTAATGTGAGTTCAAGTTGATGGAATAGATGGACTACAAAATTGATTTTCACTTCATTGTGAATAAATCCAAAGCAAAGAGCACTCAAAAGTGACTTATCAAGGCAATTTCAAAGTAGAGCCTATTTTCAAAAAGAGATATTTTATCATTTTTTCAGCAAATTTATTTGATAAAAGTTCATATTTGATAGAATCATGGATAGGTCGGTAGTACACAATGTTGAGAATAAGGATATACCTAAGTTGAAGGTTGTTTTCGTGAAACCCATCAAAGGAAACCCTAACTCAACATTATCCATTACTTTGAACAATGTAGTGTATTTGGAAGATGTAGGAAGTTATCTTAATAGTAGATTTAAATCTATTGGGATTGAATACATCAACAAAGATATGAATTAGCTTTCAATCACAACATGACTATAAAGCTCAAATTAAAACATTTAAAGGAACTAGACCTACTCAAATATCATTTCTACCATAAATTGGACATATATGTGTTGGAAATATTTAGGAGAAGATAGGTTATTGAGAGGGGAGGGGTGAATCAATAACTTATAAAACTTAAAATCAATTCAACATATTAATCATTTACCATTCATTCATCTGATCTACTGCATAACTGAAAGAACAAGCATTCATTACACATGTACACAGAGATTTGGTGACCCAAAAACCTTCCAATTAGAAAGTAAAACTAGGGTGGGGATGATACCCACGAAACTTTGTTACTACAATATGAAGTTGGCTGGTTAATGCTTACATTGATCACTTCTGATGATTTGCCCTGTTAGGAGCAAGTAGGACTACTAGATCCACCTTGTTAGAGGATTTACAAACATACCGTGAAGTATACACTTTGTTAGGAGATTTACAAAAGACTGCTAAGTCAACCTTGTTAAAGGATTTAAAAATTGATTCACCTATTAGGATGAAATAGTGGATCTACTTACAACTTTTTTGCTGATAAAATCCTTTTGCATCGATCACTTGATGTGATAGATATAAATTTTATTCTTCTTATGCTAACCTTGCTGAATTCCTTTTGCTCTGCTACTAATAGCAATACCTTCTTCAAATACAAACAATACTTTCTTATTTTTGTGTCATCCTACAAATGATATCATACATTACATATATACCATTCCAATATTTACAACTACAAGGTTGGCCAAAACATAAGTGAACAAAATATTACTGAGTCGGCCAGATAGTAGAAAACTTGGGTTTACTGATCTGACTTGGTAACTTTCTGATACTCGACATCCACTACATTACTCAACATCATCTTGAACTCGGTAGAAGTGAAGGCTCGGTCCATACTAATCACCTGATGTAGTTCTAAACTCAGTAACCATAGGTGACTTGGTAGATATAGTGTCACTTGGTAGAAACTATCTTCTTTGTTTACCTTGCTGTGCTTGGTGAACACATAGTCTTGTTTACCTTCTTCACTCGATAAACACTAATTCCTTTGGTTACCTTCTTCATTCAGTAAACACTGATTCCTTTGCTTACCTTCTTCACTCGATAAACAATGCTGAACTTTGTTTACCCTCTTCACTTGATAAACATTGATTCCTTTGTTTACCTTCTTCACTTGGTAAACACTGATTCCTCTGTTTACCTTCTTCACTCAGTAAACACTGCTAAACTTCATTTACCTCCTTCACTCAATAAAAATTGATTCCTTTGTTTACCTTCTTCACTCTGTAAACACTAATTCCTTTGTTTACCTTTTGAGCTTGTAAGATAACTACTAAATACTTGGTGTGAACTGTAGACTAAGTGATTAGCTCGGTAAGCATTCAAAATCGAATAAGTGTTTGCACTAATGACAAATATATCATAATTCCAACAAGATGAGTGGACATAGATCATATTAAGTAGGATACATGATTAGAAACTATGGATGCAATATAGTGTAATTGATATTTCTACCGACCTTATTCATGAGGTAATTGGTCTTAGTAAACAAGGAAATGTACCTATAGGTGAGAAAATGATCAAAATGATCAACACCATTAAGCAAGATGATGTAAGATTCTCGAGTAGAATCATTGCCTACTCTGTATGTGCAAGCTTAAAGATTGATGAATTATCAGCTAGATTTATCTATGTAGCATATAAGATTTGTGTAAAGAAGGAACAAGTGAACCTTGGTGAAATTCTGAGAATACAATTACTTAAGAATCTAGAAAAGATCAAGAGGACTAAGAATAGTGTGTTTAGATTTCAGTCACTAATCAATCACATATTCTTTCATGTGCTTAAAAGATTTCCATATTTATTGGTCATAGAGATAATGAGTGGTGATAGATGTACAATGGAAAATATCACAGAAGTATACAAAAGAAATCCTGCAAATAAGATATTAGATAGTGGAAACTTGATAACTAAGGCATTTTAGAATGAAATGAGACAGTGATTTAGAATTGAACTTGCAATTGTTGATATATTTAAAGAAGACACTTGTATTATGGTTGATACATATTATACTTATATTCAAGCAGTAGAACTTCAAAAAACATTTCTTGATCCATTGGGTTATGAATTGAATGATGATATAGTAGTTGGTTATATTGATTTATTGTTGAAATTAGAGAAGGATAAAGTAGAATACAGATTTGGAACCTATGATGAGATTACCTAGTTAGCTCATCAGGCATCCTAGGAGAAGGCATCTTACAAGAAGATAGAGTCTATTATGAAGAAAGCTTTATTAGAGGCTGGTATGAATGAGAGTGAGTCTAAGGAAGTCAAGAAAACCATGAAACAAGGCATACTGAATATACAACCTTTGTTAGTATCTATTGCAAAGACATATTCAAAATAAAGCATTCTGTATGTAGTAGTGTCCGATATGAAACCTAGTGAACCTAAGAGAAAATATGAGAGATTAGTGGAAGCGGTGACCAAAAAGAAAAAAAGGATCAAGCAACAAGCCACTAGACCAGGCAAGAGGCAAAAGACATTGTTGAAAATGGTTGAATCTAGCAATGAAGAAGAAGAAGAAGAAGAACTAAAACAAGCAGAGAAAGTAACAAAGCAATTAGCAGGAAAAGCTTGACAACCCTAGAAGTCGAAGATAGAAAAGGTTAACTCAGCTATTGCTATTGAGGGTAACTTTGTTCAAATGAACAAATTTTATGACTTCTATAACAATTTTGAAAAATATTAGAATGATATCTCTATTGTGGGATACATTATAGCAAACAATCTAAAATTGAAGGATATTGAGGGCATAGTAAACTAGAAAGTCTATGATAGACTTATTGAGAAGAAGGCTCAAGCAAGAGAAGAATATTTAGAACTTCATAAGGCTATGCTAAGAACTATTTGCAAGATGAATGATGAAGACGAGATTAAGAGATTATTGAATAATCTTGCACCTTATTTGTTAAATAAAGTAAGACCATTTTTGTTTATGGTGTGTGAGAAAGATAATTAAGAAGTGAGATTATAGCAATAATAAGTCAGATATTGATAGAATCTAAGGCACCATCTCCACCAACATCTAGAACCTCAAAAGTGTTATTGAGTGGTGACACTATGCAGATAGATCAAACCAATATTACCATTAACATTGATGATACTAATCCATTTGGAGGTTCTGAACATAATGAACCTCATACCAAGGATATTGAAGACAAACTAAGAAAAATTGAAGAGGAAAAGAGGTTACTTGAAGAAGAAAAGAGGAAAGTAGAAGAGGAAAAGCATAAATTGCTTAAGGATGAGAAGAAAAGATAGGAAGAGAAAAGAGAAAATGAAAGAAAGGAAAAATAAAAGAAAGAAGAAGAGAGAAGAGTAAAAGAGGTAGCTAAGAAGCAAAGGAAGGATGAAACTAGACCTTCTAGTTCATCTACTTTTTTTTCACTTGCTAGCTTAGCAACTGATAATGATGATCAAACTGATTTGGTCTCATCCTTATTAAAGCCTAGTCAGAAGAATAGAATAGTGAAGAGCCTATAGAAAACCTTGATGGAGGTTACTGATGGACTACATAGTACTCTGTCAGTGCAATACATAGAAGTAGATGCAAAATAGAGGGCATGGGAAATGCTAAGTCATTTGATGAAGAACTTACTAATTTGTTAAGTGTTGCAGAAGAAAAGGCACATATTTCACATGATTCTAACTTATTTAGCATCATTTGCCAAAATATTAAGAATGATTTGATAAGCCTTGATACTTATATCAAGAAACTTTAGAAGTGTCAATAAGATGGAAAAATATTGTACATTAAGAATACACAATCATATAAACTAACTAAGGAAATCAACAGTTAGATTGGAGGAAAGATGAGTGAGCTAGAGGCTCTATCTAGCCAGATACAACATCCATCTTGTAAAGTTGATGATTTTTAAGGACAAGTGGCTAGTATTCACAATGATATCAGGAAATTGGAACTTTGAAAGGAACATATTTTGAAGAGACTATTAGATTTCAAAGAGTCTATATTTCTCTAAAAATATCTTTTGTTGTGAAATAGTTGGAGGAATGTGTCAAGGCCAAGGGTGCTATTCTAACACTTTGTACCCAGACCTTAATGTAGTTGAGATTGCATCATATGCTTTATGTGAAATTCTCACCTCTACTGAATCCACCAACAAGACATGGAATAAAGGTATGGATAGTTTGAAAGAAAACTTTGATGATTGCACGAAGATTCTACCAGCTTAAGACAAAAGGACAACATTTTGGATAGCAGATGGACAATTTTTGGATAGATTTTGACATTTTGACCTTTGTCATTGATGTTAAAGGGGGAGAGATACAATGTGAAAATTGTAAATTAGGTAAACGAAAGATAAATATTGTAAAGTATATTGTAATGAGGAGCATATGTAAAAACTTATCATAAATAATAGATGTAGTTTTTGTTACTTAGCCAATTTTCCCTATTTTGTTGCCATCAATGCCAAAGGGTGAGATTTTTGATAATTGGCTAATGGAGATATGTAATTTTTATCATTTATGGAAACACATGATGTACATTCTTACATGAAATCTTGGAAATAAAGATACTTAGCTTTTGGTAAACAGAAAATTGTTGAAGTATGGGATTTGGTAGACAACAATGTATTGCTTTTCTTATAACTTGTTGTTAACATCATGTTATGACTAGTGAAGCTAGATGGAGATAGTATACATGTTGGTGATGATGTGTAGAACCTCAAAAGTTAGTACAAGCTATACAAATAGAGATAATCATGTTTTAAATGAAATAGAACAACAAAATTGAAGGAAAGGATTACTTTGTTTGCAAAATAATTACTTGTCCAATTAGGGCTGACATCCTAGATGTTTACTCTAAACTAGAAAAGTATATTATGGTCTTAGTCGACCTAGAAAAAATTTGTGTAAGGGCATGGCATTGATGCAATGGATATTTTATGATAAGAAGTTTGTTGTTATGTTGGGCAATTGCATGCAATGTTTTGTGAAAGTTTTTTTGTGATCAGAGATTGAACTTAAGATTAGAGATCATTTGAGAATGAATTTATAGTACATAAATTCCATAAGTTCGATTACTTGTTTGGCCAGTGAGCTCTTCTTGTAATTGGAAGTGCATGTTTGCGTAGCAGGTGCATCTTACATCTAATGTACTACAACTCCTAATAGGGCTGGAATCTCCTAACAGGGATTCAAAGTCTCCTAATAGGGACTCCTTATAGTAAATTTTTTTATTGACTCCTAATAGGGTCCATCCTCTAACAAGAAACTTATATATCCATATATTATCTAGTGGGTATCATCCCCACCAGGGTTTTCCCTTGGTCAAGGTTTTCCTAGTTAACAAAATATGTTGTTATGAGTTATCACTGTGCATGGTTACTATTACTATTTAGCATTACTTTATTACTTTTTTATGTATAATACCTAGTTGGCGACTAAAATTTGTAGATTACTAATTCACCCCCTTGTTAATAATCCTTATTTCTAATAAGAATAAGAATAAATATTTTATTATGAGATAGAGTTCCATAAAAAATTGAGATTTGGTTTTATAAAGATAGAGCATCCTCTGGTATAGATCAAAATTCAATATTTTTAAAATTTGTTTGTTTATTTGAATGAGATAGTTATTTCTATTTCAAATCTTCATTTTTTATTAGAGAATAAGGTGTTTGAGGGCATTATCATAACAAAGAATTTACAAATTCAATAATTTGATAAAGACGATTATCAATATTGGTACATGAAAATGAAGATTTTTCTAATTAGAAAAGAGTTTTGATAGATTTTTTAATTAGGTAATTGTTTGACACAAAATGTTTGCACCCTTTTTTGAGGTATGACCCTCAAGCAACCTTGTGTAAAATGGAAATGACCTCCAAGTGTGGGACTTGTGCTTTGAGGTTGAATCTCTAGAGAAGGCCAACTTCCTTACAATCAGGATGCACCTACACTACCACTTTGAGGGAAAATGGAGAAGGAGAACTACAATTAAAAAAGAAAAGGGAAAGGAGGGTGATGCACCGAATTGAATCTATGGTTACAAATCTACCTATGAATGCAGTACACATGAAGAAGACCCCAAGTACAAAAATCTTGACTCCAATACACTCTTTTGGAATTTACATGAAGGTAAAACTAATTAAATGTTGCAAGGAAAAAAGTTCACAAGAAAACATTCAGTAGCAAATTACACATGATATTCAAACATGAAAGAACAAACAAGAAAAAATCTACACATGGAAAGAAATTATGCAATGTATTAGACTAACAAGGTAAAGTTAATAATGCTTATTCATGAAAGGAAGAAAAGGAAATACAATTGTAGATCATAAAGCTACTACAAGTGAAAATAGAGAAGAATCCTTAAGAAATATTTACAACTACCTTTTAAAGAGTTTAGCACAACTCATGTTTAACTTGAAGTTCAAACCCCAAATATGTTGCGATATGGAGCCTAATCAGACTTAGAGGTTTATTAGGTGAACTTTTCTCCCCATATTATTTCTATGGGGGTTTGGGGCAGCATCCCCAAGATGGGGTCAAGAAGCAGCGCCCCTATGGGGTCTTGGGGCTTCTAAAAGGCATTGACTGCTATTTTTCCATTGGACGACTTATTCTAGCCCTAATTTTATATGTGGAAAAAGATTGTATAAAAATGCTTAGGGTTAGGGATTTCATAATGTAATGGTGATATTGTAGCTTCTTGCGATGGTATTGATTTGTAAGGGATTGCGAATTGTAATCACTAGATAATAATAATATTGGAGTTGTTGTTGGTGGCATAGCCTAATGATTGTGTGAACCATGTTAAATCTTGGTGTCTTGTGTTCTCTTCTATGTGATCTATTATTTTCTAATATTAGATTTATTTTCATGTAACTGTTATGTAACCTAACAAGTGGTATCAAAGCTAGATGGTCATCATTTTTATTTTTATTTTTATAGCTAGACCATTGTCAGTTTTTAAATTTTTTTTTGGTGATCCTCTATAGAAAGGTCTCATGGTCAAGTGGGAGGGTCATGGTTGAGCAGGAGCTATGGTAGAGGAGGGTAAGATAAATTTTCAAAAGTTTAATGGGAATAAGTTTTAGTTATGGAAGATGCAAATGGAAGATTATCTTTATCTGAAGGATTTATGGAAGCTATTGGAAGAAAAAGCCAAGAAACAAGAAACTATGACAGATGAGGAATAGGATATTTTAGACAAAGAAGAACTTGGAAGCATTCATGTACACTTGGCACCATCAATGAAATTTGACATTACAAAAGTGAAGACGACAAAAGAGTTGATACAAACCCTGGTAGAACTATATGAAAAACCCTCCACTTCAAACAAGGTATTTCTGAGGAAGTGTTTATTTAACATAAAGATGAAATAAGATGGATCTGTTGCAGATCATTTAAATGAATTTAATACTATTAATAGTCTATTATCTTCTATGGATATTAATTTTGACGAAGAAATTAGGGCTCTATTGATTTTTTGTTCTTTTCCTAAAAGCTAGAATGGCTTGGTAATGGTTGTGAGTAATTATGTTTTTGGATCTAATACTCTAAAATTTGATGATGTGATTGGTGTTATTCTGAGTGAGGAAACTCATAGGAAAATTTGAGGTGGATCTACATCAAGAACTACTTTGAACACACAAAGCAGAAGCAAAACATATGAGAGAGGAAATAATTCTAGAAATCATGGGAAATCAAGAGTTAAGTCTAAGGGGAAGAGGTCTCAATCTAGATGACTGAGAGGTTGCTGATATTGTGGGAAACTAGGCCATAAGAAAATTTTTTGTTGGACTCAAAAGAACAATGAAAGAGATAAAGAAAAATGGAACAAGAAGGAGGCAAATGTGGTATGTAACAAATCTAAAGAGGATGCTTTGCTTCTATCATTAGAAATTGTTGATGATTCATGGGTTTTAGATTCTAGTGCTTCCTTTAATGCTATACTTAGAGGTTATTTTATTGATTATGTCCAAGGGTATTTTGGGCTTGTTTATTTGAGGGATAATGAACCATGTTAGATTGTTGGAAAAGAAAAAATAAAGATTAAGTTGTAGAATGGGAATCATTGACCACTACACAAGTTAAGATATTTTCCAAGGTTGAGTAGGAATTTAATTTCAGTAGGGCAACTCTGTGATGAGGGTTGTGTAGTTACTTTTAATGATAAAAATTGGAACGTTTCAAAAGGTTCCCTTATAGTAGAAAAAGGTGTGAAAGTAGGCACCTTATATCTTTGTATAGGTCATATTTTTCCTTCTACTTTAACTGTTTTAGAGAAAAATGAATGTTCAAAAATAATTGTTGCAGTTGAGTAGGGAGAACAAATAGGTGTTGTAGATTTTGATACAGTGTAGTGGCACAAAAAACTTGGGCACATGAGTGAGAAAGGTATGAAAGTTCTTCATTCAAAGAAAGTTTTACTAGGTTTGAAATGTGTTAATATGGATTTGTGTGAAAGTTGTGTGTATGGGACACAATAGAGAGTGAGTTTTGTTAATAGTGGAAATGAAAAGAAAAGTGATAGATTAGAGCTTGTGCATATAGATATATAGCCCAGACTGGCTTTATCTTCCCTTAGTGGCTCTCATTATTATGTAACATTTATCGATGATGCAATTAGAAAAGTATGGGTTTATTTCCTTAGACAAAAAGATGATGTATTACAAACTTTTATGAAAATGAAATGCTTGGTTGAAAATGAGACTAGTAAGAAATTAAAATTTCCTAGATCTAATAATGGTGGTGAGTATTGCAGTCATGAATTTGAAAATTATTACTCCACCAATGGTATTCATAGACAAAAAATTTTTCTAAGGACTCCACAGGAAAATGGAGCCGCTAAACACATGAATAGGACTATAATGGAGTGTTCAAGGAGCATGAGGTTGCATGCAAGGTTACCATTAAACATGTGGGAAGAGGCTATTAATAATGTTGTATATTTAATTAATAGAGGCCCTTCTACTCCTTTTGGAATTGGTGTTCTAGAGGAAGCATGGACTGCTAAGAAGGTGAGTTATTCTTTTCTCAAAACCTTTGGTTGTGAAGCATTTTCTTATATAGATTTTGAAAATAGAACCAAGACGGAATCTAAGTCAAAGAAATGTATATTTGTTGAATATGAGATTAATGAATTTGGCTATAGGCTTGGGGATTTTAAAAATCTTAGAATTTTAAGAAGTAGGGATATCATATTCAATGAGAAAGTGTTGTACAAAGATCTATTATTGCAACATGAGAAGAAAGAAGATGATTATATAGTGTTGGATGATACTCCAAAAGATGTTGTTCTAGCAATTCTGCATTGATGTGAAATAATCAGAAAAACAAATACTACACACACCAGTGAATGTTAGATGGTCAACAAGTCTAAGTAGACATCTAGAAAGATTGTCTCCTTCTTTGTACTCTATTTTACTAATAAATGTTGGTGAACCTGAATTTTATGATGAAGTTTTTTAGGTGGATACAAAGATTTAACAAAAGTTTGTAATGAAATACAAAATGGAATCTTTTCTGAAAAATAAGAAATGGGATTTATGCAAGTTTCCTACAAGTAAAAGGGCTTTACAAAATAAATGGCTTTATAGGTTAAAAGAAGAGAATATAGGTAAGAAAAGATTTAAAGCCAAGTTAGTTGTAAAAGGATTTGTACAAGAAAAGCGAATTGATTTTGATGAGATATTTTCTCCTATTGTTAAAATGACTTCTATTCTCATTGTTTCAAGTATTGTGGCTACTGAAGATTTGTGTTTGGAGTAGCTTGATGTTAAAAAAAAAATTCTTCTATTAGAAGCATGAATGTTGATGATATTTCTATGGTGGATTATTTTAGATATGTTACACTTGTTGGGATTGAAAATTGCATGGTCAATTTTCAGTCACATATTGAAAATTTTGAAGAATCATGCCCTAAAGTGCCTTTTTATGCATATGTAGTTGGTTGTCAGTTTGAGGCCTAGATGGTGTTTGAGTGGCTTAACACCTTCATTTGACATATGCATGTGATCCAAAATGTTATTTTTCCATCTTGAATCATTCTGTGAAGTCCCATTTTGAGCTAGTGTCAAAATTTGCAATTCTGCCAGTGTGTCAAATAGCGACCAAAGGCCTAGTTTGCATTTGAACATCTTTTACCTAGGAAAGTGTCATGACTAGTCACTTTGGGAGTGTTTATTTTCTATAACAAAGAACCTATGTTTCAATTTTCAAGTCATTTCAAAGTCGTTTGACTAGGTTTCGAACCCCTCAAAGTTGGTCATTTACTGTTTTGTACATTTGTGTAGTTGTTTAGAATTCTGGGAAGCCCTGTTCGACCAATCATATCTTTGACCTAGTTGACCCAAATGAAAAAGTTCTTTTTTCATTATGTTCTAGGGGTCAGACATTTCATATGTTCCAATTTGGAGATCATGACAAATCCATTTGATCAGTTTGCTAACATGATAAAAAACCCAGTTTATATTGTTTTGTTACAGCTAAGGTATCTTGATTGATCCATACCCCTATTCGGCACATTATAACTTTGATCTTGTGATTGGTGAGCCTAAATGGATTATATCATTGTGTTGTATCCTAAAAATCCTTGAAGTATGCCAGCTCCCAAGTCATGAAAAATCCATTTGCATACTTTCATATGTCTATACATTTAAAAAAAACTTTTTGACACATTTCCCAGTTAAAATTTCCAAGTGCCTATTTTTGAAAATTCACCAAATGCACCTTGTGATTCCTCATGAGCCCAAACCATAGAATTATATCCTCTTCATGGAAAAGAACTTATATCCTAGTTTTCAAAACCTCAAGTGATCATTAACCCAATTTTATAATGCCAAACTCGAGCCCAGTTTATGTTTTTTAACATTGTTTGCCTGTAGGGTAATTGAAGTATGGATGTTCAGCAATTAAAATATTTTTAATGGAAAATCGTCATGGGCTAAGAATTTTTAGTATGATAGAGTGTGCAGGATTGAACACTGATGCCAATTTTTATGGCCTGGTTACTTGATTTAGTTAGTTTTTACAGCCACTTGGAGGGCCTCCAGGCACAAATTTCACACTAGTGCGGAAATGATTAAAGTGGAATTTTAAAGTGATGTTTCAGTGATTGTTTTTAATTCCAATAATTATAGTGGGGTCATGTGATAAATATGAGGATGTCAGTTGTTTGGAAACAATTTTTTTTTTAGTGGGACCCACTTTCAGGCCCGACTGATTACATCAGATGGATGAAATCATGTATGGATTGAGGTTGCTCAAGGTTGTAATTGATGAAAACAAGGGATTCCTATTCTCATGATTATAATTGAGGATATTACTTGCTTTACTTTTTCACCAAAGGTAATGGTTTCTTCCTCAATAAAGAATAACAAGTCTATTATTTTAAACAAAACTGATCTGCAAAGAGATCAACCAAGCCATAGGTATTTGGGCATCTATGCCAAAAGGAGAGAAAGTGTAAAGAATTGTGAAGCAAAATCAGTTATTACAGCAGGTCCAATGCTATGTGCACCCCATTTTGGGCATTGAAATAATGTTTAGAGGCAGATTTTCAATAAGCACACCCATCCATGTTTAAATTGTTGTTTAAAAAATTCTCATTTTGAAAGGGAATGAACATTTTCTTTGTTTTTAATATCTCCCATGGGCTGCAGAACAATAACACATAAAAATGAGCACATTGTTTCAAACACTTTTCATAGGCAAATCCACACATGAAAAGGGGGTATTTCCATGCTAAGCAAATATGAAGGCAACAGTTTATGTATGAAGAAGCAGCAATGTAATATGGTAGAATGAAACCTGCAGGCATAGAGGAAGGTGTCCACGGATGCTCTAGAGGTTTCCTACATAAAAAAAAGAATAAAATGGGGGTAGATCACGCTTTTAACAAGGGGCATGTAATGTACAGCCCAAGAAGCACTTCAAAAGAGGAACCAATGCAATAAAAGAAGGGCCAAAGCATCCAACAAAGGAGGAATGTGAAGATGGCATCAAAGGCATGTGCCTTGCAAGAAAAAAATGCAATCAAAGAAAAAACTTAAAGCCATTATCCCACATGGAGCAGGTTGTGTGCTTTATTAATGTTTTTATATGAAATCAGAAGAGCATCAAATGTCTTAAAGAAAGGTATGTTTTGTAAGCTAGGCAGTTGCATGGTGGGGCTCGTGGTCAGTCAACTAGCTGGAGGAAAGAATAATATATTTTATGCAGACAAAAGGATGACATTAGCAGATTAAATGTCGTCAAAAAGTCAAAAATCTGGCAGGTTGCTATGGTGCTTGCCAAAAAATCTCAAAAAATTTGGCTAGCGATTTGGTGACTTGCCAAAAAATTAAAAATGACTGGAAAAGTTCAAAATCTGGCAAGTCACCATAGTGCGTTCTAGAAAATCTCAAAAAATCTAGCAAGTGACTTGGTGACTTGCCGAAAAATTTTAAAATTCGGTGAAAGTCCACTGTGCAACGTGGGGCCTGCTTAACGAATATGGGATTGATACTTGGCACTGTGGGTAGATTAAGGGGAAGTAGGAAATGATTTTAAAATCATATTTCATAATTTTTGAATGCTTGAGTTTTAAATTTGAAAAGATTTGGAATATTTTTAAAGTTTTATATAGTTTGACTATATGAACTTTTTTAAAATTTTCATTTTTTAAAGGCTTTGTTTAGTTTGGGAGGCATTTTTTTAGAATGGTCTTAGGGGGCAAATTTTTACCTGAAATGTGTAGTGGAATATATCGTTAGAACCAGAAAAGAACACATTTTTTTATTATGCAGTTAGTTTCTACATAGGAAGCAGTTGGTTCATGCTATAGAAGGTTTTCTCTAAAAGATTGAATGACATGTTTTATCAGGTGTTTCAAGTCACTAGTTGCAGAATTTATAAAAGAAATACCTTAAAACATATTCAGTGGTCCTGTATCTGATTATTTTAAGGCTTTGTTGTGTTTGGCTCCAAATTGATAATTTGGCACATATGGGGGTTCAATTATCAAATCTTTGTCTTTCATTGAGATGTTTCTGGCTTTTGGAAATCAAATGATGGAGATTTTATTCTGGCAATTAAGGAGAGAGGGTAGAAAGAGGTTTTTCATCTTCTTGGGAAGGATTTCTGAATGGACACATGTCAGTTGCAAAATGAATCTGGGAATTGCTTCCTCTCTATTTATGCTTTCTTCTTCTCTTTTGTAAGGGTTGGAAAATATTAGAAAGTCTTTGGAATGAAGACAGTTAGTAGAACTGGCCCTAGAATTGATGAATTTTGAATGGAAGATCTGGAATGTGTTGGTTCTAGACCATGAAGCTTTGCTTTAGCTGTGATACCCCTTCTCATCCCATCGACTTCTCATTCCTACCATTTTTTCTCTTGTATGATAGCATTTGTTATTATACAGTCTAGTTTATTAGGTGATTTGTGAGTTAATTTCATGCATTTTCATGTATTATTTCAAAGAAATAAATATAAAGAACAACAAGGGTTTAGTTTCAGTTTAAATCTTATCTCCATTCTCAGTTAATCTGTTATGTTTTATGATCTTTGAACAAATAGCCTAGGTCATTTTTGTAGTCCCTTAAGGCTGTATGTTGTTTCATTGTTGCTAATGATTCAAGGAATTGTGTAAATGCTTTAGAAATTCAACAGGGTTGTAGGTTTATTGAGAAGGATATCAGGTAAGAATGAGATTTGAAATGAACATTGATGTCTATTTGCAAGGTGAATGGATAGATCATATATCTAAATATATGAATAAGTATCAGATATCAAAATGCATGAGGGAGATTCATGAATTTTCCCAATGGATTAGGTACTAATAAGATATAGGGTCATTAAGTTGTTGTCCATGCATGGTTTTCATCCACTTTCCCCCATCCACATAAAATCAAAGTCAAAATCATCTTTACGTTTTATGTTAAAGGACCTAAATGTTATACCCTCACTCAGCTTGTGAATATTCTAGATTTGCAATTTTATACTATAGATTTGTGTCATTTCATGAGTTACTAGGAGATATAAGGGTTTCATTTGCTTAATAGATTTAGGGATATGTTTTTGCACTGGTACAGTTTCAATTGAATCTTAGGTCTACCCACCTAGGTTTAGCTGAGCTTGAAGAAGAAGAAGGCTCTAGCCTTATAGTTGGCCCTGTGTTTGAAATGATATGTTGATAATGGGAGTTAGCTGCCCCTAGATGTGTCATATTCTCATGGGGCTAATTGAAAACCCTCTAGCATTTTCAAACACCAACAACACTCATGACTAAGTTTGTCATTGATGTCAACATATTAGTCTTCTATGGTATTTGACAGAAGAATAGTGGAACGATCAACTTGCTACATATAGCTAGTTGAGTATTCTCACTATCCAAGGTTATGGTAGATTCTTTTGAGTATCTAGTATATCTAGTCAACATCAAATGAAGAAATTTTAAGTTAGGATGAAGTTATGTAAGTTTTCTAATGTCTATTCTGAAATATAATTTACAAAGGCATGTTCTAGTAAAATTGTTATATCTCTTAGCATAATTATTATTCTAAGAATTGAGGTTGAGGATGTGAAAAAGACATGTTGGTGATGACGTGGCTAAGTTTTCTCATCATAATATTGATTGTACAGAAAAGGCAAGAGATTAATGTTATCGCTAAGTGTAACATGTTCTTAATGTTGTCCTATAATGATTAATTGAGAAGGTCTAATAGCTAACTCATAGAATTTTTTTTATGGAATTAGTATAAAGGAAGGAAATTCTACTTTATCATGTGGCATGGAATTATATTGATGAGAAGTGATTGTAAGACACAAAGAGAATAGTATGTAAAGTTGAGCAGAGTAGAGTGAAAGTGATGAAAACTTCATTGCCAAGGTTTTATTATTTGATTTGAGGTTTGATATTTGGATTTGAGGTTCGCAACCTAGTCTACAAGGTTTGATAGTAATTGGTTTGGTTGACAAAAAAAAGGAAAGAAGAACATAATAGAAAATTTCATGTTTGAGTAGTGAGCTCTTCTTGTAATTGAAATTGCATGTTTGTGTTGGAAATAGAGATGGAGTAACTGAGAGGGGAGAGGTGAATTAGTTACCACAAAAATAAATCCATAGATCCTTAGATGTCTTAAAATATAGTTTCTGTTGACACTTGGTAACCATAAAAATAAATGCTGAAACTTGATAGATGTTCTATTAACTTATTAAGCATTTAAAGTGATTAACATGCATGCATAAAGGAAATAAAGTGAACACAAGAGACACCAGATTTAATGTGGAAACCCAATATGGGAAAAAACCACCAAGTAACTAGTCACCAATTTTCACTCTTCTAAAGTGAGCCCTATTAGGAGCCAACCCTATTAAAGGTTACAAAACACACTGTTAGGTCTGACCCTGTTAGAGGATTTAATCACCCTATAAGGAGTGGCCTGGTTGGAGGTCCTAAGAACAATTCAACTAAATTGTCACCTTGTTAGAGGATTTGCAAAATGGCTGTTAAACCAACTCTGTTAAGAGATTTTAAATCACTATTACAATGATTAGAAAGAAACAATGAAGTGATCTGAAATATATGCAACTTATCTTTGCTGAATACATATCTCTGTTCTACTTCACTAGATCCTCACTGATCGAATACAACTTTGCAGCTCCATAAGGATATCTAATCCTTCCACAACATTCACTCATATATTCAATATTTTCTCATTCCATTTACATCCATACATTTGCACTCTTATGCATCCACACTCTTCATATTCATGAATTGACAACTTGACCTTTCATATATACCTTACAGATTGTCAAGTCGGCTCAATTACAAGTTACAACAACTGAAAAACATTAAATCAGTTGGCTGCAAACATTGCACAAAACAATTAAACTTAATTCTTTAGAATAATAAAATTCTTCGCTCCGCAACCCAGCTCGGTGACTACTTCTCTAGAATGGTTTCCCCAGTGCTAATCAAGTGAAGCTCTGTAAACACTGCAAACCTTGCAACTTCCTTCAGAGACTAAGTTAACTTGGTAAACACTGACCTTCCTTCACTTATTGAGTGAGCTCGGTAAAAGCTAACTTTGTCTTCGATGACCAAGTGAACTTGGTAGACATGTACTTTCCCTTTGTTAACCTTGGGAGCTTAGTTAACATTAACTTTTTACTACAAAATCCTTTGATGCCTGAGTGAGCTTGGTAAGAGCTAACTTACTGTGTAATGTTCAGGAATGCTTAGTAGTCACTATAAATTTCTTTGCTAACCATCTGAGCTCGGTAGACTCTGTCTAATGGCTGATATGAAATTTGTGTAACATCAAAGAAAATACACAATTAACAATTGTATCCAACAATTTGGGCAGCGGGTTCTTCTCGCATACATTATACTACAACTCTTAACAGAGTTGACACAACTCCTAATAGGGATTCAAAGTCTCCTAATAGGAACCTATATGTACTAAATGTTGTAATAGACTCCCAATAAGGTCCATCCTCTAACAAGGAATATTTATATTAGTACATCATCTTGTGGGCATCATTCCCACTAGGGTTTTCCCTCTGGTCATGGGTTTCCCTAGTTATTCCCTAAAATTGAATACACTATTGACTACACTTGTTGAACTTGGATACAATTAGGTAAAATCACTTGTTACTTCACATTTGATTTGGAGCTTTTGGAAACTAGTTTTGAAGGTGTTGCACATTCGTAGAAGTTGAGACTACAAGGTTGGATTTGTGCATTTCAAGATGCTAAAATGATGGAAGATGAATCTGTAAGAATCAAAGCTTTTGGAAACTAGTTTTGAAGGTGGTGCACATTCGTAGAAGTTGAGACTACAAGGTTGGATTTGTGCATTTCAAGATGCTAAAATGATGGAAGATGAATTTGTAAGAACATATGTAGGGAGGATATTAGAAATTACTATACATATTAAATCTTAAGGAGGAACCAAAGAAGATGATAATGTTATATGGAAGACATTGAAGACTTTAACACCACCATTTAAGTCAATAGTTTAAATAATATAGTTGTTGATATCTTCTACCAAAGCTTTCACAAAGGATACATTTCTTGGAAGACTTGAAGTAGTTGAGAATGAGCTTAGACAATCTAGAGAATTGACCAAAATAGACATAGATTTTAGTGCCTTCAATAATTGACGTAGTTTAACAAGGAGCACAAGTTCTAGAGGAGATTTTGCTAGCACTGACAAATCTAATGAGAACAAAAAGATTTAAGGAGTAGCCCTTCTAGTAAGAAGAGATAAATATGGTAAGAAAATCTTTAAATGCTGGACTTGTAATGAATTTGGTCATTATGCATCTAAGTGTCCTAAAAGAGAGAAAATGTATAAAGGAAATTAAAAACCTAGAAGAGATAGAGAGTGTATGTATGAAAATAAAGCAATTGATTCTAATTAAGTGTTAGTGACAATGAAATTGGATTTGTGGAAATCAAAGATGAAAGCCCAGAAAAAGTAGCTTTAGTATCATAGATTGAATATAAATTTGATTGGATAATTGATAGTGATTTTTCACATCATATGACTCATGATATGAACAAGTATATTGACTTCAAAAGTCAAAATGAAGGAATTGTCAGAGTTGGAGAAAATGCAACATGCCAAGTTAAAGGTATTGAATCTATAACTCTTGATGGTTAAACTAACATTCAAGATTTATATTATGTTGATGGTTTGAAGCACAATCTTTTGAGTGTTGGACAACTAGTGGACAAAGGTTATTAGTCGCATTTCACATAAAAGACATGCATGATCAAAGACTAAGAATGAAAGGTGATTGGATAGGAACCAGATCTAGAAGTAATGCATTTCAATTGAATCCTACATAAATGACATGTTTGGTTGCAAAGGTAGATGATAGTTGGTTATGGCATAAGAGATTTTTTCTTATGAACTTTGACAGTATCATGAAAATTAGTAGTATGTTTGTAGTTAGAGATTTGACTAAGATTGTAAAACCTACTAACATAATTTTCAAGGAGTGTGTTTTGGCAAAGCAATAACAAAACTTCTTTTTCCAACAAGAAGTTGATGCAACAATAGGCAGTAGAAGTCTTCAAACAACAAGAAATGATAGAAGTTCAAAATTCCCTCAACACCCAAGGTGATGGGTCCTAGTGCCAAATACCTATCATGGCTATGGATATGGCCTTATAGGAAGGTTATCACAAACCCACAAGACAAGGAAATCTAATCACTAGTTCTACAAAAATTCTAAGCTCCAAAAACTCAAAATGCACTAAAGGTTTCCCTTAGCAAAGAGGAATGAAACCCCAAAAACTAGATACAAAGACCAAAGGTGGCATAAAATCACTAATATGGCCTATTTAGGTATTCTTCACAAATAATTGATGATTATTTCCATTAAACACAACTTACGACATCAAGTTGCTTTGAAAACCAATGATTTGGCTTGTAGCCCTTCCTATGATGAAAAAGGAACATATCTTGAAATGTTTTGAAACAAAATAGTGAATTGAATAGATATTTGGATACCCTTTTGGGTTTTATAAGAAATTCCAAAGTTTCCAAGGATGGAAAGGAATAGAGGTTGCTACTATTGCAACATTAGACCAGATTTGAAGGCCCAATTAGGGCTCCATTTAGAGTGCAAGTGTACTTTCTACAATGGAGAAACACAATCAAACTATGGGAAAATGTGGGGGAATGTAAGGGAAACAAGAATCCAAGGTTTCAAATCCTGGAAAATTCCCAAACACCAACTTTGAAGGACTATTGTAAATGTTGATTGGTGTACTCATGAAGATGCACACCTAGGGTATGGTGGAAAACCCAACTCCTTGAATTTTCTGGAAAAAAAAATTGTAGAATGTTAAATTAAATGGTTAGACCTTGAAATGAACCAAAGGAAATCAATTTCCCATGGTGGAATGTGTCAAAATGATCCAACCCTCGGTAGCAAAGTGTTGATTTCTATGTTGAATCCTAGGCAGTGTTAAAGAAAATTCAATAACTCACAAACTATGATGAATTAGAACATGAGACTTGATGAAATTTTTTTATTTATTGAATTATCAAACTTCTAGAACCATTGGCACATTCCCTCTTGTCCGTACAATTCTATACACAGGCCTAGAACAGGTGTTTTACAAGGGAAAATGTTGATTTTGTATTGATTGAATGCCAAATTACATTTATTGTTCCTACCATTGGCCTATGAGGCTTTGTAGGACTTATCCAATGGTTATATGGTCATTTTAAACTTCCTAGCTGTTGGAGGAATGGGTTTGAATGTATTTGACAACTTTTTGCAAAGTTGCTAACAACTTTTGAGCAATTTTTGCAAAATATGCAAAAATGCAAATTTAAAGACCAAACTTGGTCTAGGCCTAAAGTAAGTGATCCAACATGGATCTAGATATTAAAATCAATTAAAAACCTAGAATACCATAAATTTTTAGGCTTATTTATCATATTTTTCCTTAGTTACCCAAGGGCTCATAATTATGCCTAATCTTGGAACTAGGCCTTACAACAGGATCAATGTGCCAATCTTACCTAAGTAGACTATTTAGGATCCTTAGGTGCCTTATTTTATGAGTCTAGAGTAGGTGCTCCTACACCATAACCCCCTTAATTTTTAAAACTAAAGTCCCTACTTGAGGGTAGCAAATCCATTGAAGTGCCATGTTGCCTGATTTGGTCTTCTATTAGCCAAGTAGCATCTATGTTGGGGAGGCCATTCCATTTAACTAAGTATTGCATGTACTTCTTAGTTCTAGTTTTCTTTAGTGGCTTTATGTCTAATATCTCCTCTAAATCCACTGGTTTTCTTGGTGGAAGATTGGTGACATAGTCTTCCTCATTGGTTTCTTCATCTTCCCAATCTGATGATCCTACAGTAACCTTATAAGGTGTGAGGTATGCAACATTAAATATGATGGAAATCTACAAATTTGGTGGAAGGGAGATCTCATAGGAATTGTCACCTATCTTTTTAAGTATGCACTTGGGGCCTACCTTCTTCATCTACAATTTGGAGTACCTTCCTTCGGGTAGTCTCTCCTTCCTTAGAAAATCCCAAACTTTGTCTCCCACTTTGAAGTGGACTTCTCTCCTTCTCTTGTTAGCATTCTCTTTGTATTTCAAACTAGACTTTTGCAATGTTTCCCTTACTTGTTGTTGTACCTTTGTTATTAGATGTTCCAATTCTTGGCCTTGAGCATTGATTTTTAAATTAATGGAAAGTTCCATCAGATCCAATGGTCCCTTGGTGTGTAGACCATATACTGCTTGAAATGGTGTTTTTCCTATTGATCTATTTAAAGAGTCATTGAAGGAAAATTTTGCTTGTGGTAGAATTGTATCCCAACTTTGAGAGTATTTCTTGGTTAGACATCTTAGGAGATTTCCTAAGGACCTATTCACTACCTTAGTCTACCCATCTGTCTATGGGTGATAGGTAGAACTATAGGTGAGATTTGTACCCAACTTCTTGAAGAGTGTCCTCCAAAAGTGCCCTTGAAATTTGACATCTCTATCTCATACAATTGTTTGAGGAAAGCCATGAATTCTAACTACTTCTTTGAAGAAGAGATTGGCTATATGAGATGCATCATTTGTGTTCTTACATGGAAAAAAATGGGATATCTTGCTGAATTTGTCCACTATGATAAATACATTATCACAACCTTGCTTGGTTTTGGGTAGTCCCATGATAAAATCCATTGATATGGATTCCCAAGGCCTTGAAGGGATTGGTAAGGGTTGGTAGAGCCCTTGATTTTTTGTCATCCCTTTAGCTTGTTGGAAAATGGTACAACATTCAATGAATTTCTTAACTTCATTATTCATCTTGGGCCAAAAATAACTTATTTTCACAATGTCTACTATTTTGTCAATGCCAAAGTGACCTCCTAGGCCACCACAATGTTTTTCTCGTATTATATTTTCTCTCATTGAGCACTTTGGTATGCATAGTTGTGCTCCCTTGAATAGAAGCCCATTATAAATTAGATATTTAGAATAATCAATGTGATATCATCCCTCCATCTTTGTGCAAATATGATATATCTCTAGAAAATCAGGGTCATTTGGGTACATGTGTTTAAGAGACTCAATGCCAACACTTTGAAGTTGCACTTCTTCAACAAGACCAATCCTCCTACTTAGAGAATCAACAACCTTGTTCACTACACCCTTTTTATGCCTAATATTGAAGGTAAAGGCCTACAATTGTTCTACCCATTTAAGATGCATGACTAAAAGTTTTTCTTGTGAATTTAGAAAAATTAATACATGATTTTCCATGTAGACAATAAATTCCTTTGGGATTAGATAGTTCCTCCACTTCTCAAGGGCTTGGATGATGGCATACATCTCTAGGTCATATGTAGAGTATTTTCACTTAGCCTCATTCAATGTCTCTAAGAAAAAAAAAACTAATTTTCCTTCTTAGCTTAGGAAAACACCTATAGCCAAATTTCTTGCATCTATCTCCATAATGAAGACTTTGTTGAAATCAGGGAGAACCAAGATAGGATACTGAGAGACTTTTTTCTTCAAGTATTGAAATGCATCATTTTCTTCTTTTGTCCATGAAAACTTGGTTTTCTTCCCTCCTTTTATTGTTTCCAACATTGGTGCACACACATGACTAAATTTTTTGATAAACTTCCTATAGAAAGTTGAAATCCCATGAAAGCTTCTCATATCACCTTGATTATTTGGTGGAGGCCAATTGAGGAATGTATCTACCTTCTCAAGATCCATATTGAGGGTACCTTATGAAATTACAAAACCTAGGAACACAAGTTCCTTCTTCATAAACATGCATTTTTGTAAGTTGATTACCAAACAAACCTTTAGCTATCTTGAATGTTTTTTTCCATTCATCTCTTGGCTTGATTTTAATTTGATGGTAAGTAGACTTCAAATCTATCTTGGTAAAGTAGCAATCACCTCCTAGTTGATCCAATAGGTCCTCAATCCTGTGAGGCCTCACCGAATCCGTCATAGTACCAATGAGATAATTGTATTACGGTGATTTTAATCCTTTGTATTGATACACTTTTGAGACTATAGGGTTATGTTATTTTGATAACTGCATTTTGATGATTCGCAATTACTTATGCATATTATGACCTAATTGATGCATTTAATGATTCTATTCATGTTTTAAGCTATTGACATTTCTTTAACAGATTGAATGGTAGAAATGCTTGTAATGTAAGAATGTAATGTTTAAGTGGAAATTAGAGTTAAAAAATAAATAAATTTTGTTATGCATTGAGACCTAACCTGCATACCTAGGAATTCAATAGTTGTGGATTCAACATCTTGTCACAATGATAAAAATAGACTATGAAGCTATTCATAATATTAAATTGACCATGTTATGATAAGTAAAGTTTGATGTTATAGTATTTTGAGCATTTTACATGGAAATTATTAGAAAAAGTAATTTAATTAAAAAGAATGAAGTATGGAACTCAAATGTCGAATGTGATATGTAAGTTTGATATTTTAATATTTTGAAGGTTATATTTGAAATGATTAAGAAAGGGAAAGTTAATTTGAGATGATGAAATATATGCAAGTCTAATGTTGAATGAGATAAAGATTATTTCACTTATGTACTTATTTTTTACATGATTTTCTTGGACTACTGATGCTTGAATTTAGTGTGCAAGAATTTGACCATGGGTTTAAAGGGGAATTAAGGCTCAAACTACTACAAACATGACATAGCTAAGGTTGAATCAGTGGAAAAGATTCAAACCTCATTGTAATGTGTTTTATTTTGTATATGTGAATTTATGTGTGTAATAGCTTAGTTCATGCATTATTGGAGTTAAGTCACTTTTAATGTAATGTGTTGTTTTGTGTGTGTCATTTGACACTTGTGTTGTCCATGTAGAGATGCCATGTCATTCAAGATTTGACAAGAAGTAACCTAACCTAAACCTAACCCCAATGTTGTACCCAAGTTAACCTCACATAGAAAAAAATGCCATGATGAGTCTCAATCAAAAGAAATTCGAATTTGGACTTGGCTAGAATTTTTAGGGGTCATTAGGTGGTCCCTAAGTGTCTTTTAGGTGAAAATAAGTTACCCATATGATAGTACATCATGTCAGGGACCTATTTTTGATCATGTGAGTGCCTAGATAGCCTAGGGAGCCCCTTTACCCATGCATTCTTCCATCAATTCGAATTTGGAGTTGTCATATCCATGTTCCCACTTAGTCAAAAATAGAAAAGTTGGAGGAGACAAGTTGGTAAAAAGTAGTGGCTTAGTGTTTTTGCTAAAATAAGTTAGTGAGAAGGCTTTATTAGAGGGTCTTGGCCAAGCTAGTGGGGTGTCTACCCACTCTCTAATTTTAGAGACTGTTAGGTTTTGGAGGGAGATTAAGGGAGCTCTACTACAACTATCCTTACCATAGCTTGCACCAAGGTTGGTGTCTCAAAACTTGTTTCTTTCTCATTTCTTGCTTTTAGCATGGTTAAACAAATTTGCAAGTGTGAGAGTTCATTAATAGAGTATACATTTGCATTGTAAATCTTGTGATATGGATTTTTGGGTATTGGGTGAAAGTGTGGTGTTCTTGTTGCATTATGAGCATTGATTATGTATTGTGACAATGTGAGAATGTGTGCTGTTCTTGTAAATTTCTTGGTTCACCTTCTTGGTTTTGTTTTTGTTGGAATGGAAAGAGAATGTGTTTTGTAGATCCTTTCTTGGTTTTATTTTGTTGTTCTTCATTTGTTTTGCTGTTGTTCTTGTTGAATGTGAGTGTTGATTGTGATTATGGGTGTGAAGGCTTCACTCACCCTTGGGAGGGCAGAGAAGCCTTGGGTGAAGGGCATAAGTTGGGCTTGACATTGCAGGTAAGAAAGAAAATTTTGTTTCTACCTCATGATGAGGTTGTTATTATGGAGCATGGGCTCCTTCATGGCGATGAATCTTGTTGTTTGGGAGGTACAAGGAGGTTTGGTGGATGAGGAGAAGATGGTTGTTTTGAAGGCATTGAGAGGCAATGCAGTGGTAATATGTTGTTTATGTTGTGGTGGCCTTGAGAGGCAAAATGTATTGGCAATATGATATTTATGAATTTCTCCTCCTTGAAGAGCCCACCTTCACCCAACGTTTTATGATTCCAATGGTGAATCATGGTGCAAGCCATGGGAGGGTGTTGATTGTGTTTTGTGTTGTGTCTTCATACAAAATTTTGTGAAGTATGTTTGAAACCCGATTTGAGCCTTGTTCCCCTAGCGTGGGGGTGGTCTCTTTGGAGGCCTATGGTTGGGTGGAAAGCACCCATGGTCCTTGTTGTTTTCCTTGTGATGCATTTGAATATTTTTGCCCAAGGGAGCAATGGAAATTGCTTGACCATCTTGCAGATTGATGTTTGGATAGAAAACTTGACATTGTGCCCCCCCCAATCGTGAAGGAGGATTCACTAGCTTGTCCATGTTCTCAATGATCATGATGATCAGTGTTCATGTCTTTCAATGATCATGTTTCATATGATTTTGAAAGGTCTCATGTTGTCTCTTTGTGATGAAAGGAGATTGTATCATTACTATCTAATGTATATGTAGAGAAAATAATTGAAAATGTTGTATATGTATCTTACTTGTTAAGAAATGATTAGTTGAAGCTTCATGAGTTATGGAAGAGCTAGTAGGAGATATTATTTTGGCATCAAATATTGTATTTGTAAAAGTATAGTTTCTTTTCTTTTCTTTTGTATTCGGCTATAAAAACAAATCTCCATTTTGTATATACTACTATGGGCTATGAGTTCATGGGAGAAACGAAAGTAATTTGAAGGTTTTGCTAACTATTTGCATTATAGGACTCTATCTTTATGTTCTTAGTTTCAATGAGAATACTTGATTATCTTCTCAGTCATATATGAGAGAGTTTCATGTTTAGAAACAGTCATAATTATATTTTGAATAATAGTTGTAAGATGCATTCACTTATGGTAGATCATGCAAAAGATAGTAGATTTGAATCTCAAGTTATAAAACACAATGGATATTGATATAATTCAATGGAGAATTATATTCAATGCCTTAATCATCTATTGGTATTAGCACTAATACTCAATGCTATGCTTAGTTTCCATGTCACCAAACCTTGAGTAAAAGTCAAAACAAATAATAATAATAATAACTAAGATGCAAATATGGGCGAACAATAAGTTAAATTTGGAAGTGTGCATTTTACTTCTCTGGAAATTGTAGGAGTATGAAAAAAAATAAAACCCCTGCCTATTACAGACTAATATAATATTCAGTAGAATATTCCTTAGCATCTCTTCATTTAGATAAGACAATAAAATAATAATGGTAATAAGAGATAATAGTCTAGCATCAACTGCTTGAAAATACAGTTCATAAACATTCTGTGACTCAAACTTGTGAACACAAGTCATGAATTTATAAGTACTTAAAAAGAAACTAACACACCGACCCATGCAAGGATCAGACCGCACGAGTAGAAGGGAAGTAGAAAATTTTAAATGTTATATTTTCCTCCCTTGTCCAAATCGACCCCATACCATAAAGCACAAATCTTGAAAATAATATATATTATAATATTTTTTTTCCTTAGCCCAAAGCTATCCGTACTTACTCCTGTATTGGAAAGAGAGACATTTTAATAAAATTAAATTTATAAACTAAGATTGCATAGGTTCATACATGCGATTTGGTCTTGAAATAAGGGAACTCACATGACTCCTACCCTACCTCTACCCCTCATTACCTAGCGATTATCTACAGATGAGAGAATGTTTAAAGGTAAAACTATGATAAGACTTGGAGGACGTGGGGTTCCCCACCAACACCCTGGCGTCAACAACCCATCACGTATTCCCACCTCTCGCACGAAACTAGGCACCAAGCATAGTTTAGTGGGAAAATCCAAAGAGGGCGCTGTTTTGACTAAGGGATTGAATGTATGCTGCATCATTCCAACCACCAAAGAATATGATTACAGCTATGTGTCCTAGGTAGTCACGTGGACCTAGGAAGGATAAGCAGTGAAGAAAAAGTCAAATCAAGCCTTAAACTAATTCAGACGCCAGCTATGGGAAAGTAAGATAAGCACCAGTTTTGAGGTAGGAATCATTAAAGGGGATAAGTATTAATGCTTGGATTGTAGTATTGTTTAGGGTCCAGTATTATTGGATGAATAAGCATGTTAGATAGGATTAGGGAGTAAAGAAGAAAGTAAGTTGTGTAGGATAGTAGTTAGGTAGGATAAATGTATAGGAGTATTAGGAAGAATGGTGAGAAGTTAGTTGGTAAAAGGGATTGTTTCATTTTTTTATAAGTTTGATATTAGGTTATGTGGGAAATGTTTTTATTAATGTTAAGTTAATGATTGTAATGCTTTATTTTAGTTGGGTATGTAGAAATTTGGTAATGATAGGATTAATTGGACATATAGAAAAACATTAATATCTTTTTAATGAGATTTGAAATTATAAATAATTAAATATATTGAAAATGAAATCATAACTCCCTAAATGATTATGGGTACTCTTCAAGTATTAAGTTCATAGGAGGAAGTTGATATACTTGTTAGTATGAAAAGAACATTAGACGCATGCATGCCTAGCCAGTTTTAGAATTAGATAATTAAGTAAGTAAAATTAAAATGCTAGAATGAATAGAAAGTAATACATTATAGTAATTGGGAGTATGAGTTATTGTCAAAAACCTTGTCCAAGGGCACTAATTTAGTTAACAAAGGATAAATATAAGAATTTCAGTAAATAGCTATACCTTTGTCCTATTAAAATGGATCAAAATCGGACATAGGATGTAACAAGTAAGGTCACATACATACATATAGTAAGACGACTTGAGATAAGGGCATCTAGAACAATTAGAGACATATTTTCAATTCACAAACTATTATAGCAACTACATGGATGCAAAATTGATAGGGATTAGATGTGAAATCAAAAAAAAAAATATTTTCTAGCTATAACTTGGACTTCCAATGAAGGTTAGAAAACTAACCAAATTTCCCTAGAAACTTGAGGTACTAAATGAAAGCAAATTCTTCGTCATAACTAAATTAATTATCACCCATTCAATGACTAAATAAAGTAACATTCTGATAATATCAAAGGATATAAGTCATTCCTAACATCCCATTGTTTGATAGAATACTCATAATAGAGTATGGGTCTTCTTATTGTGCTATCCTTAGTTCATCAAAAAAAAAAATTGGTTGTGTTTTATCTCATAAATTTTGGGCATGACAAATCCTTGGCATGGGGAACCTGTATGTTATTGTGATTTTGTTTAGAGCCCTATTATCCATAGATAACCTCCATTTTCCATGATTTTTAGGGGTAAAAATTGAAGGTACGACACAAGGACTGAGACTCTTTTGAATGATTCCTCTTTCCAATAATTTAGTAACTTGTTTTGCAATATTTTCATGCTGCAATGGTGTCATTTTATATGGTGACTTATTAGGCAAGGATGAGCCTGGTATAAGATCTATTTGATGGCCAATGTCTCTAATTGGAGGGAGGCTAATGGGTAGATCACTAGTAGTGACATCCTTGTACTTTTGCAACAATTTAACAATCTCATTTGGTATGGGCTCCCTTTGAGTAGACCTAACGTTATCCTTGGGTTTTGAAATTATATTAAATGGCTCCATATTAGATTCCTTCAATGTTTTTAACATCTCTTTTTCTCCTATGATAATCATAGTGGGCTCTTTGCCAGAGTTGTTATCAGGTAGGGGCATCATAGTGAAGTTCTTCCCATCTTTGTTGATGGAGTAGGAGTTTTTCCTAAAATGGTGTACAAAATCAACATCAAGTTGCAAAGGCTTTCCTAAAAGGATGTGTGGGGCATCCATCTCAACTATATCACGAAGATCTGTTTCCTTAAAATAAAATATAGAAAACTCTACCTAGGCTTGTTCTATGACTAGAGTTTGTTGGCCTTTGGTTAACCATGACACATGATAGGGGTAAGGGTGTGGCTTCTTAGGAAGATTTAACTTCTACACCATTTCACAAGACACAAGATTTTCATTTGAACCAAAATGTATAAAACATTGCATACCTTTGGTTGGGATTTGATCTATGTCCTAAAGACATTCTTCCTTTGTGGAGATTCTTGGGTTTGTGATACTTGAAGGAAGACCTATCTCATCATCAAACATGCTCCTTCCTCTAGTTCCAACTATCTAGCATCATCATTGTCTTCTTGATTATTTTTTTGGACAAATGATGCTCTCCTCTCACCTTGATTATTATTTTTCCTCTTCTCATGGCATCTTCCTCCATGGTGTCCCATTTGATTATAATTGAAACACTTCAAAGTTCCATTACCTCTTTTTACATTTTTGTCTTCCTCTATTGAAAGGTCTTCTTCCTCTACAATTTCCTCTTGCATTAGAGTGACTATTTTCTTTGTCTCCTTGGTTAGAGATCTTGTTGTTGTTGCCACTACTTTGTCCCTTCTTCCAAGAGTGGCACTTGCCTCTAAAATTCTTCCCACTATAATTGTTCTTCCCTTTGCCAAAATCTTGCTCTTTCTTCCATTTTTCCTCTACCTTTAGTGCCATTTGATAGCACTTATTAACTATGGTAGGGAAATGTAGGCTATGTTCCTCTTGAATGGGCACTTTTAAGCCATTCATGTATCTTACCAACTTATCTTCCTTATCTTTTTCCATATTGGTCTTCATACATAGTTTTAGGAACTCCTTTGTGTATGTGCGTACATCCATGTCATTTTGTTTTAGACTTTGCTTTCTCCTATGGAGTTGTATTCCATAATCCTTAGCTACATAGGTTTCTTCGATCAAAGCTATCATTCTATTCCATGAATTAATCATACTCTTTCCATTCTTCACCCTCTCTTTCTGGATGAAGTTCCACCAAGTTAGGGCTGCCCCCTTGAACTTGGATCTTGCCATCTTTACCCTTTTCTTTTCAGGGATGTCATCACATTATAAGAATTTGGTCAAAACCTCTATATCTGCATTCATCTTGCCATTGAAAATTGGTAAATCTATCTTCTCTTTCATGTTTCTTCTTCCAATGGATTTCAGTGCATCAATGAGAGGCCTTTGGTCTATAGGGATGCACTATTCAGAGTCATCCTCCTCTTCATTACTCCCTTCTTCATCTTTAGACCCATTTTGTTTGTCTTTGTTCTCAAGATTCTTCTCAAGTTCCTGAAGCCTATGAGTTAAGGCCTTATTTGCAACCATTTTTTCTCTCACCATATTTTCTAACTCACTATTTGTAACCCTTGTAGGGATCTCCTCACTCTTAGGTTTCAACATGGCTTTGATACTACTTGATGCAACAGTAGGTAGCATAAGTCTTCAAACAATAAGAAATGATAGAAGTTCACAATTCCCTCAACACCCAAGGTGAAGGATCCTAGTTCCAAATACCTATCACAAGTATGGAGATGGGATTAAAGGAAGGTTATCATAGCCACACAAGACAAGGTAACCTAATCACTAGGTCTACCAAATTTCTAAGCAACAAAAACTCAAACTGCACTAAAGGTTTCACTTAGCAAAAGAGGGATGAAACCCCAAAAACTAGATACAAAGACTAGGGGTGGTCTACAATCACTTATATTGCCTAATTAGTTCTTCTTCACAAAGAATCAATTATTCTTTCCATAGTAGATAACTTATAGCATCAAGTTGCTATGAAAACGAATGATTTAGCTTGTAGCCCTTCCTAGGATGAAAAAGGAACATAACTTGAAATGTTCTCAAACAATATAGTGATTTGACTAGAGATTTGGATACCCTTTTGGGTTTTATAAGATATGCAAAATTTGCCAAGGATGGAGAGGAACAGAGGTTGTTGTTTTCTAGTAAACAGTTTTTACCCTATAATAAGAATTACAAAACATGACTCATTATGCCCGACAAGAAAGACAAAAATATAGTACTAGTTGGATCAGTTATCACTGATTGATAACAATCCTTTGAATTAAGAGGTACAACTCCCTCATCTATATATTTGCAATGAATTTAAATAATAAGATATACTAAGGTTTCAAAATTCATTCATAGACATGAAATGAATGTGATTGCTTTGATTTATAAACTAAATAAAAAGGGAAAGATGGATAAGCAACCGCATGACTACTCAACCAATATTTTCTTGTAATGGAAGAGAGAGAAGTTATAGATTTTCTTTTGCAAAAATATGAGTACATAAACACAAGAATACATACATCAAATTTGATGTGGCAATAAAAGACTGTATCTAAAAAAGGAAATAAAGAGCATAGTATACTTCAAAACCAAAAATATAAATGTACAAACCACAAGATCGAACAAATATATATTCCTCTTCATTTCAAAGACATGACAAAACAACAATAGTATTATTCCATCCCTCTATTAAAATAAATTTCCATAAAATGAGGCTCCTTCCCTTGTTGCAAAATAGAACTGTCTGCTCCCTATTGTAGCAGCTATAAAACTTGTAGACTAGAAAGAAGAACCCCCAACCCATCATTGTGTGGTCTATTTATCTTCTCCTCCTGTCAGTTCTATTTCAGTTAGAATAACTGTTTCTTGAAACTGCTTGCATCTCCAAATATTTAACCACTTGTTCTATTCTCATATGATCTTTAAATAGAATGATGTATCCTATTATCTATAATTGGGGAAGAGCAATGTATCAAGGATAACATAATGTTTAATGAAACATTATGATATTTCTTACTTTCCAGTAATCAAAATTGATTCTAGATTCCATCACTCCTGATTTGTCATCTCTCCCATTGGTGAATGATCTTACTCCTTTTGGCTTAACCAACTTATCAACATTAAAGCTTGTGGCTCATGTCTCATAAGAATTATACTAGTGATAGAACTCTATATGTTTTCTATATACATAGACAATGATAAGATGAAACTCAAGTGCTTTGTCAAAGGCTTGGTCAATGCTTTCTACATATAGAAACCTAGTTGATGAGGTAGTCTTGATGATCTTGCCACCCTTTTCATAGGCCATCTAAGGCTTCCTTGAATCTATCATGCTTTTCCTTTGAGCCAAGATAGCATAGTGGTGAAATTGTAATGAAAGGGCCTTCAAGCTTCATTGGGTTGCACGTGAGTTTTAATGACAAAAGGCATTATATCAAACAAGTGAGTGTTCACTATGTGTGGGTTCCAAACTATTGATGGAAGATTGTTTTTTTTATTCCACATGAGTTGATGTGCCATTATTATCACATGGATTTCACAAGCTCACCAAGCTCAAACACTTTATGTGATAATCGGTCTTCTAACCATGGGGAGTCAGGTTCTCTATTTCTCAGACATAAATCATAGCATTTTACCCAATCGCTTAGGCATTTGGAGAACATGGAATTTTTTTACACATATGATGGTATTTCTAAGACCAACCTCATGGGGAGTCTGATGTGTTAAGGAATCATCTTAGCATACTGTCAAAAAAGTGTTATGTGTGGTCTATTCTTTCAGTGGAATCACCCAATCTTGCTACCCACTTGGTAAATGATGAGTCCAGTTTATTTGATGAATTCATTTTAACTCATGCTTGTGTTACACCTATTTATATTAAGAATCTATCAACAATTAGCTTGTAATCCATAGTCTTTCTTATTCAAGTTAAGTTCAACTATCTTTAATCAAAATTTTGATATGGAAACTTCCTTTCATATCGAACTGAGATTCCAAGCATACTCTGGCTCTTCTCTCATTAGAGGAATTAAGTCAAATAATTAGAACGTGTCATTAAATTTGGATTATAATGTTTAAATCCTTTATAAGGGCCTTTAAGAAGAAGCATAGTAGCTCCCTAACACTAAATTGTCTTCCACCCAATCCCATGAGTTGTCATTAACATTATAATCATTGTCTTGCAATTAATGCCTCATCTGAGCTATGAATTTGTGACTAGACTAGGCTAGCTTCCTTTTTCCTTAGACTACTAGGAGACCGATAATATCATCAGGTTAAAACATCAATTTGAGAACTTCAAATCTTTAGTCCAAACTTGTCATCATGAATTCCCAACTTGGAGTTATTGAAAGTATCAATTTCTTAATGTAAATGGAGATCTTCTCAAGGGACATATTGGATCTTTCAACTGTACATTGGAGTGTTTCTACAATAGAGTATTATAACTTGAAACTAACAACTTTCCATTTTTAATTGAACCTCAAATTCTAAACTTTTCAAACTTGGACCTTGAACCATGAACTTTGCATGTTCAAAACCTAAAACTAGATTTGAGTAGTGATGAACTTGAGCCAATGATCCCCTAAATCTTTGAACCACTAAACTGCACCTATAATCATTTCTCTAAATATAACTCTAAACCTAAAGCTAAACTTCAAGCTAGGGTACTTGAACCATTTCAAAATTATTGAACCTTTGTACCTTTTTCAATAGGTATGAAATCTATAGAGGAAATCCTTGAATCTATACTTTTGATCTTGCATGTTGAGTTTGAATTGAGACTTCTAAAAATTGAAACTTGGTCTTGAAGTTGGATTGAACTTCGAAATCTTTGGTTCAAGTTCAAGTTCAACTTGAACTTGGGATGTTTCCTTTCACTTTTGGGAATCCCTTTCAATTTTTTTCAAAAGCTTGGGTCTAATGATCTTTAGAAGAATTTAATTCTAGAGAGTTAGTTATTTGACCAAAATATTCCATCACTCAAACCTTCGACTTGAACTTGAAGTTTAAACCGAACTTGAAGTTATGAACTTGATGGTTCAAGTTCAACATACCCCCACAAAACTATCTTCCTCACAAGTCAAAATTTATAAATAATCATAAGTAGTTAAAACCAACCAAAATTTCCTCTATGGAGCTAACTTGGAATTTTAGAATGTGGGTGCTAAAAGCATGGTAACACTACTATTGCAACATTAGATTGGATTTGAAGGCCTATTTGTGGCTACATTCACATTGAAAGTGTACTTTCTACAAGGGAGAAACACAATCAAACTATGGGAACATGTGGGGGCATGTAAGTGAAACAAGAATCTAAGGTTTCAACTCCTAGAGAATCCCCAAACACCAACTAGCAAGGACTATAGTAAATGTTGATCAATGTACTCATGAAGATGCACACCTAGCGTATTGTGGCGAACCCAACTCCTTGCATTTTCTAGAAAAAAAATTGAAAAATGTTAAAGTACATGGTTATACCTTGCATGTCACCAAACGACATTAGTTTGCCAAGGTGGAATGTGTCAAAATGACCCAGCCCTAGCAAAGTGTTGATTTCTAGGCTCAATCCTAGGCAACATTAAAGAAAATTATATGACTCACAAACTTTGCTAAATTAGAACATGATACTTGATTAAAAAAAAACTATATCAAATTCTCCAACTTCTAGAACCATTCGCACATGCCCTCTTGTCTATAGAATTCTATTCATAGGCTTGGAACACATGTTTTGCAAGGAAAAATGCTAATTTTGTATTGATTGAATGCCAAATTACAATTTTTGTTCCTACCATAAGCCTATGAGGCTTTGTAGGACTTATCCAATGGTTACATGGTTAGTTTAAACTTCCTAGCCATTAGAGGAATAGGTTAGAATGTATTTAACAAGTGTTTGCAAAGTTGCTCAAAAGTTGTTGACAACTTTTGAGCAATTTTTGCAAAATTTGCAAAAATGCAAATTTAAAGACAAAACTTGGTCCAAACCTAAGGTAAGGGATCAAACATGGATCTAGATTTTAAAAAAAATTAAAAACCTAGAATCCTATTCTTTTTTAGGCTTATTGATCATATTTGGTCTTAGTTACCTAGGGGCTCATAATTATTCCTAATCTCAAGGAACTAGGCCTTACAACTAGATCAATGTGCTAATCTTACCTAAGTAGACCATTTAGGATCCTTAGGCACCTTCTTTTATGAGTCTAAAATATGTGCCCATTCACCAAAAGTTTACTACTATAGAAAAATTGGAGATTGTATAGATAGATCTCAATGGTCCTACAAAGACTAAAAGATTCTATGGTGAAAGGTATTTTATGATTCTAGTTGATAACTTTTCTAGAGTGATGTGGGTTGCATTTATTAAAGTGAAATCTAAGGCATTTGATAAGTTTGAGATATTTAAGAATAGAGTTGAGAATGAATCTAGTATGAAGATTAAATGTTTAAGATCAGATAGAGGAGGAGAATTTACTTCAAATGAGTTTAACATGTTTTGTAAAGAACATGGAATCAAAAGACAGTTATCAGCTTTGAGAACTCCTGTATAGAATGGCATTGTAGAGAGAAGGAACATGTCAGTTATAGAAGCAGTAAGAGCTATGTTAGCTGAGAATGATGTATCCAAGATGTTTTTGAGAGAAAACTATGAATATAGCAATCTACACTATGAACAAAGTTTAAGTAAAGAAAGACACAAACAAGACCCCTTATGAACTATGGTTTGGTTAGTCACCTGCAGTTATGTATTTTAGAATTTTTGGTAGTAAGTGTTATATCAAAAAAGATGATGATATTGGTATGTTTGATGCTAGAAGTGATGAAGGTATGTTTCTTGGTTATTCATTGAAAAGCAAGGTCTATAGATTTTATAATTTGAGAACTAAGACTATTATGGAAAGTGCAAATGTGAGAATTGATGAGAAATTTAGGATACTTACAATGATGAAGTATTTCTTAAGGCTAACAATGATTTGAAAAATGAAGGAGAGCCAAGGTAGGAAGAAAGCTTAGAACCTTTAGTAGAGCTAAGAGTTGAGTTAAAAACTCCTACTTTGGTAAAGAATATGATAATGAATCGCCATCCAAGTAAATCATCAGATGAAGAGAAAAAGGTGTGATGACAAGAAGTAGAGTCAATGAAGAACTATGTTTGATATCTTAAGTAGAACCTAAGAATGTAGATGAAGCATGTCAAGATGATCATTAGAAGCAAGCTACAAAAGGGGAATTGGATTAGGTAGTAAATAATGAGACATGGGAATCAATCCCCAAACCAATAGACAAGATTGTGATAGGAACTAAATGGGTATTCAAAAACAAGGTGAATAAGAAAGGACAAGTTTTAAGGAACAATGCGAGATTGGTATGTAATGGTTACTCATAGCAAGAAGGAATAGACTATGATGAGACCTATTCTCTTGTGGCTAGAATAGAAGCAATAAGATCATTCTTAGCCTATGAATCACAAAAGAAATTTAAAGTGTATTAGATGGATGTCAAGTCAACATATCTAAATGGAGAACTTGAAGAAGAGGTGTAAAAAGAGTAGCCTGAAGGTTGTCCTTTGATAGATGACAAGGACATAGTATGTAGATTGAAGAAAGCATTGTATGGCTTGAAGCAAGCACCCATAACCTGGTATGCAAGGTTTGAGAAGAATTTGACAAAGCTTGGATATAGAAAAGGTATGGCAGATAGTAATCTATATTCGAAAGAAATTGATGAGGGTTTGATGATTTGTTGATGATATCATATTTGGAGGAAATGATGATGAAAGTGACAAGTTTGTAGAAGAGATGAATTTGAAATTAGTATGATAGGAGAAATCAAATATTTTCTAGGATTATAGATTGAAAAGAATAAAGAAGGAATCTTTATTTTTCAGACTAAGTACTTGAAGGATTTACTAAAACATTTTGGGTTGGAAACATGTAAACACATTAGAACACCTACGGTAACTGGACACAAGTTATCTACAAATAATGAGACATCTACTATTGAGCAGAAGAAGTACAAAGCTATGATTGAAGGTTTGCAATATTTGACTCACAAGGTTAGACATAGCAAATACAGTTGGAATTATTGCAAGATTCCAAGAAGATCCTATAGAAGCACATTATGTAGTAGTCAAAAGGATATTTACATGTTTAAAAGGAACACTAGAGTTTAGATTGTGGTATGATAGATCTAATTATTTTACTCTAAGTGCTTATACTAATGTTGATTGGGCAGACAGTATTCATGAAATAAAGAGTGCTAGTGGTGGAGCCTACTTTCTTGGAGGAAGATTGGTTTCTTGGCTATGAAAGAAGTAGGATTGTACCTCACAAAGTATAGTAGAAGTAGAATATGTTGTAGCAGCCAGAAATTGCAATCAAATTGTTTGGATGAAGTAGATGGTGAAAGATATAAGGATAGAAATAAGTAAACCTATTGTCATACATTGTGACAACACAAGAAAAGTAAATATGTCTAAGAATCTAGAGTTGTATTCTAAGACTAAGTAAATTTCTATTAAGTATCACATGTTGAGAGAGAAAGTTGTAGAAAATGAAATTAGATTGTAGTATGTGATAACAAAAGAAAAGATTATAGATATATTCACTAAGCCTCTTCTTAAAGAGACTTTTGGGTATTTGCAAGGTATGCTAGGGGTTATTCCCCTTCCTACATTAGAGTAGAAGATGCAAGAGTACATCAATCTAGTATAATAGAGTACCATTGTTTGTCTAGATTGAATGTTGATGGTTCCTGTATAGTTGGTACCTATGATGGACAATGATGTAGGAGCATCTTGATTCATGGAAAAAAGGAGTGTAGTCAAAATCATTATTTAAAAAAAAAAGAATTTCTATTTTTGAGGTGCATAGGTTGCATAAATAGAAAATTAAATAAAAATGGTTGTTGGGCCACATGGTGGTTCTTAGTTGTATTTGGGTGGGAATTAAATATTTTTTGAAAGGTAGTTGTATTTACCTTTTATCCCACATTGGTTGTGTTTGTAATGTCTTGAGTTGGAAGTGCCTATTTAAGAAAGGCTTGTTATCATTTGTAATCAAGTTCGATAAGTAGAAGTCTTCAAGTGTAATTTCTTGTAGAAGAGCTCTTGGTGTACAAGCTAGTTGAAGCTCTTGGTTTGGAAGCTCTCTCATATTGTGAGAATTTGGAGTTCTCTCATTTGGAGAATATTTTATGGATTTTCAAGTATAATAAAATTTATTCGGAAGAATATTATCTCTCTTTGTCTCCATATTGTTGCATTATTGGTTATAAATTGGTAGGGTGGTGTGGCCATTCATCAAGTGGTATTAGAGTAGGAGTTCTTGAGCATGTGGATAGGTCATTGAATGTGAGGCAATTTACACCAAGATTTTTAAAGAAGATCTTGTGGTTGATTGATCTTTTCGATTGGTAGATTTGTTACTTAGGGTTTTCTTAAATTTTGGAAGATGCCTCCAAGAAGATTGGACCCTAGGAAAATTGATGATCTTAGTGATGCCATGGAAGAAAGGATCTTAGAGAAGATAAGAGTAGAGTTCAGATCTAAGATTATGTTGAGGAAGAGTGACATGATTGCTGAAATTGTAAGTGCTTTAGGTGGTGTACCTAGGCATCTGGGTACTAAGGCATTTATGAGGAAGCTTTCAAAGACTATGAAGTTGCTGGTGAGGATAGAACTGATCATGAGGAGAGACCTATTGGAATTATGGCTAGTCAGTTTGCTCGATCTGGATCTTAGTTGAAGCTAAACCATAAGATGGAGGTTTCTAATTTTTAAGGTATAATGAATCCTAAAGACCTAATTAGTTAGATTAGTGAATTAGAAGACTACTTTGAGCTTGAGGATATTGAGGATCCACTTAGAGTGAGGTTGGCACAAACTAAGTTGAAGGGACATGTTGCTCTTTGGTGGAAGGAACTACAAAGAGATAGAGAAGATGAAGGTGAAATGAAGATCACTAGATTGAAATTGATTATGACTAAGTTGAAGGCTAAGTTCATTCCTACTAATTATGAACTTGAGGTGTTTAATAACTGGTAGAATTTGAAGCAGAAGGATATGACTATGAAGGATTACACCGAAGAGTTGTACAACTTGACTATTCAGTTTGGGCATAGAGAATTGTCAAAAGAGAAGGTAACACAATACATTGATGGTTTGAGATTCAATATTCATGATGAGGTTGGTATGTTGAATATTTCTTTAGTTGAGAATGCTTATTAGTATGCTTTGAGAGTAGAGGAGAAGATAAAGAGGAAGAATCAAGGTAATTCCCAAGAGAAGGAGAAGCATGATATTTTGCAACAATCTACACCAAAAGCAGAAGGTGAACCAAAGCTCATTGAAAAATGTTTAGAGGTAATTGTTTCAAGTGTGGTCAAGAAGGGCATAGATCTATTGAATGCCCAATTTGTAGGAAAACTACTTTTCTGAATGAGGTTGAAGTCTAGGAAAATCAGCTTGAGCAAAGAGAAAGTTTTTTTGCTTAGTGAGTACTAATGGGTGAGACAACATTGGATTCTTGTTAGACGACTGGTTTTTTTACAACTTGTTGTAAGGCTAGTGGCAAAATCTACAAGATGATTATAGATGGTGGTAGTACTGATAACCTTGTTGCTGAGGAGATGGTTTAGAAACTTGGTTTAAAGAGAGTGACACATCCTTATCCTTATAGGATTGGTTGGTTGCAAGGTGAGCATGCTTTGGAAGTGCAGGAGTAATGCCTTGTTGATTTCTAGATTGGGCAGTATAAGGATCAAGTATGGTGTGATATTGTGGATATGAATAGTTGTCATGTGCTACTTGGTAGACCTTGGTAGTATGATTGCAGGGCTGTGCATGATTGTGTTAGGAACATGTTTACTATTGAGAAAGGTGGTAGGAAGCTTTCCCTAATTCCTTTGTAGAATAAAGATCTTGCTAGGAGGAACCTAAGTATTGTCAGCTGAGTTGAGTTGGTAGGTTCTGAGAAGATTAGAAATCAATATGGAAATAAGACCTATGGAACACCTATGGTAGATGTGAAAGAGAAGAAGATAAATAGGTAAAAAAGTGTGCAATTTGAATACTTCGAGGGCATGTATGTGAAGAACTAGCTTGGGATTTATGTGTTGAATCTAAGAAGATGTTCTTCTAGTTACTAGAACATCTTTTCAAACCTAGGGTGTTTGATGCATGAGAATTTTGCATCATGGAAAAATGGAGTGTGACCAAAATTATTATTTACCAAAAAAAAAGGGAATTTCTATTTTCGAGGTACATAGGTGGCATAAATAGAAAATTAAATAAAAATGGTTATCATTCCATTTATTGAGGTGTGTAGGTGGAATTCTAGAAGTTTGTGGAAATTTTATCAAATCATGTATTTAATAGTTGTTGGGCCACATGGTGGTGCTTAGTTGTATTTGAGTGGGAATTGAATATTTTTTGTAAGGAAGTTTTTTTTACCTTTTATCCCACATTGGTTGTGTTTCTAGTGTCTTTAGTTGGAAGTTCCTATTTAAACAAGCCTTATTATCATTTGTAATCAATTTTGGGAAGTAGAAGTTTTCAAGTGTGATTTCTTGTAGAAGCTCTTGGTGTACAAGCTAGTTGGAAGATCTTGGTTTGGAAGCTCTCTCATTTAGAGAATATTGTATGGATTTTCAAGTATAATAAGATTGCTTGGGAAGAATTTTATCTCTCTTTGTCTCCATATTGTTGCATTCTTGGTTATGAGTTGGTAGGGTGGTGTGGCCCTTCATCAGACAGAGTTATCTAGGACTCTTGTTGGATGTTAATTTTAATAGTGTCTTTGGACACTTGAGCTAGTAATAATCTGTTGGTGCAGAGTTTGATGGTTGCTAAAACCTTTGACATTGATGTCAATGGGGGAGAAGTACAATGTGAAAACATCATGGGAGAGAAGCAAAAATATGTAAGAAGAAGTAAAACATGTTTAGAAGAAGTACACAATTGAATGATAGTTTAATGGAAAGCACATTGAGGTATATCAATGGGGGAGAATGATTAATGAAGAGAATTTAAAAAGAAAGATTAATAATCTTTTGTTGGTATTCTTGGAACTAGATGATTTTCATCTATGTTGCGATCAATGCCAAAGGGGGAGATTATTGGAAGCATGAATTCTGATGATATTGCTATGGGGGAGTATTGTAGATATGTTACATTCATGACTAAGTTTGTCATTGATGTCAACATAATAGTCTTCTATGGTATCTGACAAAAGAATAACAAAAAGATCAAGTTGGTACGGATACTAGTTGAGTATTCTCACTATTTGAGGTTATGGGAGATATGTTTAAGTATCTCATATATGTAGTTAATGTTGGATGAAGAAATGTTAACTCTAGAAGAACTTATGTAAGTTTTGGTGATGTCTATTCTGAGACAGAGGTTATAGAGGCATGTTCTAGTAAACATGTTAGATCTCTTAGTAAAATTGATATTCTAAGAATCAAGGTTGATGATGTGAAGAAGACATGTCAGTGATGGCATGGCTAAGTTCACTCATAATAATATTGCATTTATAGAAAGATATTCAAGTTTCAAGGCAGAAGATTAATGTTATCGCTAAGTGTAACATGTTTTTAATGTGGTCCTATAATGATTAATTGAGAAGGTCAAATGACTAACTTAGGGAATTATTTTATGGAGTTAGTTTGAAAGGACATTTTCATTTATAATATGGCCTAGAATTATATTGATAAGAAGTGATTGTAAGAAGGAGAGAGAGTGGAATGTGAAGTTGAGCAAAATATAATGGAAGTGAAGGAAACTTCATTGCTGAGGTTTTATTGTGTGAGCTAATGTTTTATATTTGGATCCAAGTTTCGTGACTTAGTCTATAAAGTCTAAAAATGATTGGTTCAGTTGAGTGAACAAAGGAAAGAGGAACATAACAATAAATTTCATGTTTGAGAAGTGAGCTCTTCTTGTAATTGAAATTACATGTTTGGGTAGTGGGCTCTTCTTGCATACAATATACTACAACTCCTAATAGGGTTGGAATCTCCTAACACTAACTCATATGCACTAAATGTTGTAATAGAATCCTAATAGGGTCCATCATCTAACAAGGAATATTTATATTACTACATCATCTTGTCAGCATGATTCGTACTATGGTTTTTCCTCTGATCAAGGGTTTCCCTAGTTAATATATCTAGTGTAATTGTCTATGTGCATATTTTTATGGTTTTTGTTTAATTTGGTTAAATGGTTAAGTTTATTTAAGGAAGATAAATGTTAAAATTGTTGGATAAATGATTCACCCTGCCTCCCCCCCGCCCTCTTAGTTATCTTGGTGGACTATTATTTCTATGATCTTCATGGTCATTTGGATGAGGAGATATATATGGCACAACTATAGGGATTTGATGTCAAAGGAAAGGAAAACTTAATGTGCAAATTGAAGAAAACTTTATATAGCTTGAAACAAGCACCTCAGCAATGGTATCTAAAAGTTGATATGTTTATGCATGAGCATGGATATAGCAGGCGTCACTTAGATCATTGTGTTTTTTTTAAGAGGTTACATGATAGCAGTTACATTATTTTGTGTTTATATATTAATGATATGCTTGTGGCTGGGTCTAACATGGATCACATTAAGTGGTTATTTTAAAATTTCCTTTCAACCCTCTACATATTTTTTTCCTATTCATTCAATTCATCATTATAGTTGTGGACTATTTTAGGTAAATAACCTAGCATAGGTTGTTTCCTATCAACCTCAACATTCAAAACATCAACAAATATGCTCTCTATGTCCTTAAGGACTTTATTTTCATTCTTCTTCTCTTCTATAAGCTTTCCTACTTATCCCTTTTCTTTAAAATTTCTCTAAGGGTATCCATTTGATCAGGAGTGAGAATAAAGACATCCCAATTTGGAATAACAATATCCTCATCTAGATCAATGTGTTCCTCTTTACCCTTTTCTTTTGACATTATAGATGAAATAATTTATTTTCCTTTATTGACAACTTGAGTACTCAGTAGAGACTGAGTCTCAACTGCCATTGCACTAGATGTGGAAACACTTCATATTAAAATAATAGTAGAAACAGATGGAATTGCAATGGATGTAGTGATAGATGGAATACTTGTTGTACTTGACTGCTACTCGATAGAACCTTATTTGAAATATAATATAGGCTAGGTTAATGAGAGGGGAGGGGTGAATTAGTAACCAATAAAACCTAATCTTATTTCACAAATTAATACTTCATATGTACTCTAATATAATTGCATACATGAAAAGTTGAAAGCATTAAAACATTCATAACACTCTAACATACAATATGGTGACCATAAAACTAGGGTGGGGATGATACCCAACACCTTTAGTACTATAGTATATAGTTGGCATGTTCTACCTTACAATTATCACTTATGATGATCTACGCTGTTAGGAGCAGTAAGGACTGCAAGGTCCACCTTGCAAAAGGATTTACAAACATGCAGTGAAGTATGCACTTGATAAAGAGATTTACAAAAGACTGTTAAGTCTATGTTTTGAAAGGATCTCATTATTCCACATGTTAGGATGAAGGAGTCGCTAATCTCTAATCTATAACCTTGATTTTCTAAATGAGATTCCTTTGAGTGTAATAATCACCTTACTATGATAGATAATTTTTTTCTTCTCCTTATACTATTGCAGCCTTTTTTAATTCATAATCCCTGCTCTTAGTTTCTTCTTAATATTTCATTTCTCCATATATTTGTATATGATACAATACATTACATATATACCAATCTAGTTTACAATTTATCAAATTTGGCTACAATACAAGTTTCACCAAAATAAAAAAAGTTAGTCCAACTATAGGTACTCAGGTTGTGAAGAAAAACTCTATGAGGTTATGATACTTAGCAACCATTTTCAATTCTTGACATCATCATGCACTGGGTAGACATAGAATCTTGGCTCATACTAATCACGTCTAAGTAGTCTGAAATCAGTCTACACTAGTGACTCAATGAATAATGCAAAACTAGGCATATAAGTTGAATCATTTGATTCGCACTAAATATCTCGGTAAACACTATCACTATGAGCTCGGTATAAATTGAATCACTTGGCCAACACACTCATTCAATACTAGATTCACATTGCTAAAGTTACAAACTTGGTAAGCATTGGAGAACTTAGTTTGCACTGAGAAACTTAGTAAACAGTATGAATCTTAGTTTACATTAATAATCATCAACCTCGTAAATGTTGCTTGATGCAAACTCAATATTGTTCCTGGAACTTGATAGCAATTGTAGAAATTGATAGAGCCTGAATTACTTGGTTAACACTATTAACTATACTATAAGCCTGGTAGATACTAATTGCTTGAATAAGTGTGTGTCTGTCATTAATAAAAAAACTTGACTAAAATTTCAACAATCTCCCCCTTTGGCATTAGTGACAAAAACATTTATCAATAAAAAGTGAATCCTCAAAAAGTTCAAAACAATCTTCAATCTCCATCTTGTGTCTTCAACTTGGTAACATACTTTTTTTTGAGATTTTTCAAAAATGCTTTTGTAAGAGATGTTTATCTAAATATCTGTACATGTATATGTATAATATCATGATGCTCTTCCATACATATATATTCAATATACATTTTCTCATCTTCCCCCCCTTTATTGTATCATCACATATTCTCTTCTTTTTATATATTCTCCCCCTTTATATATCACATCATATATTACATCTACTATCCCTTTTTGACATAAATGCCAAAGATGTATGTTATAGAGTTATTCCAAAATGTGAGAAGAAGTCATCTAGTAAAAGTTAAAAGTTGTGTCACCTTTTAGGCTATCTTATCAGAGTGATGGAATTTGAGTATTTATATATAAAAATAAATTTTGTTAAATTATATTACCTAGATAAATTCATTTTAGCTAATTTATATATGGTCTCACACTTCTCCAATTGGAAATGTCTATTAAATGTGTGTTTTATACTAGTTTGTATCCAATTACTAAAAAAAAAAAATTATTTTAAAAAAGTGGCATTTCAATAACTCTTGCTATTTTTTATGATATATTTTGAATAACGGGTATGTGTAGGATCATGGTGTGCCAAAAAGTGGCAATCTAAAAAATTTGTAGTTTTGAAATATCTCAAACCATTTCAAAATCTATCCCAATAATTTTCTCAACCACCTTGATACTAAATGAAAACAATTAATATCTTTATAAGTCTACTATATCTTTTGATATCAAACCTATATTGCCAACTTTAAAAACATCCTAAAAAATGTGATTTTGGCTTGTTTTTATGTGGTTTTTACTTCAAGCATGTAGCTGACAACTTTTTTTCACCAAAATTTGATGAAATTAAAAGAGTTTCTTAAGAATGTTCTTATCTTTCCATAAATTTAAGGTTTGTCAAATTATGAGTTTAGTAAGTAATTATTACTGATTTTCTAATGGAGTTACCTATGAAGTGCTGATTGACACACTACTTGAAAAACAACTATAACATTCAAATGGTACAACATTTTTTGAATCCAGAAGATGCATCATATTTATGTTTCTTCTACTATAAAGAAAAAATAAATAAAAAAATTGAATTTTGCAAAGTTTTGAATTAGTTAAGGTAGTCAGGCACGATAGTTTTTTATTCCAAAAATAATAATGTCAAAAATTAATTAATTATTATTTATTTAGAATAAAATTATCCAAAAATATGTGTCATGTCTAGGAATGAGTCTACTACTTATATCTAGAATATTACTAAAAAATATTATCATTTGATTTTGATTAAGGTGGTCAGACATATGTCTACTTCTTATTTTTGTTTTGAAATTTTTGTAATATTGCATTAAAATTCAAAATTTTGAACAAATAATTTTTATTTTGTTGAGATAAGTCCTAGTAGTTTAGAAGCCAGATTCAATTTTCTAGAGATTATTTTCTCTCAACTTTTTGATATAAAGTTAATAACAAGTATAAATTTGCATGTCAAGTTGACATAACCCTGATTTTCTAATTTTTTATTGCCACTTAAGAGCATAGTTTGGTCGACCATTATCCTGCACATACCCTAACATATAAAAACCATTTTATAGAGCTCAGATTCATGAACATTCTCATATATATTTTATAGTGCTTTAAATATATATAGTAAATTCAAATTTAAAAAACTCTACAAGCAAGTATTTTAACACTAGAAAAGATGTTGATTTTGACAAAGAAAAATATATTATATGATATTGTTGACATATCAGTTAACTTTGTTATTAGTGACACACAATTATTTAGATTTTGTACAACTACTAAGCTCATTGAATAGTTAACAATTTTTTCCATGTAATTCAATAGCCACCGAGCTTCTACAGTTGCTACTAAGTCCTTTGGACTATTTCTAGTGGTTACTGAGTAGATTCAATTAGTGTGAAGTTTAGCAGTACAAACCAAGTAGTTCAGTGTATACCAAGTTTATTAGTGGTTACTGAGTTCGTAGTTCATATGATGCAAAGCAAGTGTTTACTAAGCATTGCAGTACCTACCAACTTCTTAGTTCATGTGATGTGAAGGCAATGTTGAATGAGCCACTCCATGGTAACAGAGTGATTTAGTGTTTGACAAGTTGCACAATATTTATCGAGGCACCAATAAAAATTGAGTTCAAGACTACTTTAGAGTGATTAGTATGGATTGAGCTTCTATGTTCAATAAGAGCAGGATGATGCCAAGTAGTGATAGTGGATGCCAAGTATTAGAACCTCACTGAGTTAGTCTTCAAAACTTGAGTATCTTCATATTGGCCAACTTTGTCATATTTTTGTTAACGTGTGTCTTGGAAAACTTTATAATTTTTTTAATTGGTTTTATTTGTGTGTGCGATGTATTGTACCATATCAAAGTAGTATGGAATGAAATGTGTGTGTAATGCAAGTGCAAGAATGCAAATGTAACAAGCAAATAAAGATTTATGAAGGCCATATCTATGGAATGAAATGTGTGTGTAATGCAAGTGCAAGAATGCAAATGTAAGAAGTAGATAAAGATTTATGAAGGCCATATCAGCATAAGGAGTAGTAGTGAAAAATCTATTACAAAAAGGTGATCAGTACATCAAAGAATCTCTATCAACAAACTAAGTTGCAAATTCAGAGATCTACTACTTTATCATAATAGGTGAACTAGTCAAAATCCTTTAACAAGGTAGACTTAGTAGTCTTTTCTAAATCTCTTTACCAAGTGCATACTTCGTTGAATATTTGTAAATCCTCTCACAAGGTGGACCTAGAAAAACCTATTTTCTCCTAATAGGGCAGATCATCAGAAGTGGTCAATGTAAGCCTTAATAGGCTAATTTTATACTACAATAGTAAAATTTGTGGGTTTCATCCCCACCCCAGTTTTACTTTCTATTTGGAAGGTTTTTGGGTCATCAAATCATTGTGTTCAAGTGTTGTGGATGTTTTATATTTTTATTTTCTTGTGCATGCAATTAAATCCGATGTTGCGAATTAAATGGTTACTAGTTTATTAAAATTGGTAGAAGTTTTAGAAGTTACTGATTCACCCCTCCCCTCTTAGTAACTTAGCTTAGTCTTTAATATTTCCAACAATTAGTACCAAATCTTTGTGGTTCTTAGGATAAAGTTTAACAACTTGAGGAAAAGATCAATGATATGGAGATATTTAGATTTGATAAAGCAATTGACAATGAAAAGTTGGATCTAGAAATGGACATTGGCCAACTCAAGAAAGATAAGGAGAAACTTTCCCTATCCCTTGAAAGAAGAAAGGAACTTGCAAATCAAACAAATGACCATCTCTACATTAAAGAAATAATTGAAGACTTTTTTCCTTCAAGCAATTTAGATGAAGCGAATGATGCAATCAAAGAACTCTTAGAGAAGAATGGTTCCCTACAAGAAGTAAGAAAGTAGAAAAGAGAACAAGAAATATCATCTATGAGGCTATGTGAAATCATGGAATAGAGGAACAAGATTAAAAAAAAAGATATGGATGGAAGAAATAAAGAGATCTAGCATGTAAACCTTATAGATCAAATCTCTAATGCAAATGAGGAAATCATGAGCCAAAGATAGATCAATGAAAGATTAGGGAATGATCTAAATTTAGAAAGATAAATCAATGAAAGAATAAGAAATGAGCTAAGATCTGAAAACAAAATCAATGAAAGATTGAAAAATGACGTAAACATTGAGAAGAAAATCAATGAAAGAATAATGAAATCTCAAGTAGACATGGTTCAACTGAATGAGAAAAACCTCCATAGGCAAAAAGGAAAAGTAGGAATTGGATACAAAGAAGAAGGTGAATCCTCCAAATAAGTTACTAAAAGGAATTAAAGATCTACTTGCAATGTAAGATAGGTCATACATCTAACAAATGTTGGAGTAATGGAAAAGAAAAATTCAATGGAAAATGCTACAGCTGCAATCAACATGGTCACAAGGCTAATGAATGCAAAGAGAAACCAAATTTTGAAGGAAACTATCATAAATACAAGAAATTTAGACACAAGGCATCATAATGTAGAAAAAAGTCATTGAATCCTGCATAGCAAATTATGAAAGCAATATTTGGTTGGGATTACAATACTTGATGTAGATGTCATTAATGTGGAGGATATGGACACATTGGTATGAATTGTGTTAAAAATCATAGGAGAAAAAGGATACCACTATAAGATGCTACGTTTGTAAAAAACATGGTTATATTGCCAAAAATTATATGAATAATAGTAAGATTGAAGATTAGAAGAAGGCAAAAGCTGATAAAATTCAAAAAAAGATGAAACAAAAATGGATTCCTAAGTCTACCAAGGATAATGATTTGAGTAATGATGATCAAGTCACTCAAGAACTCGGTGAATCTACCATTTTTAATTAAGTTCTTAAGGAAGAACTAGAATCGGGCTATGAAAGAAAACATTAGAAATAGTTCTAGTTGAAAGGTGATAAAGATCCAAAGCCATATGCAAGATACTAGGGATCACTAAGAAAGATCTATATCAGTTATTACCGAGTTACCTTCTCTACTAAGTGGGGTTAGGTCATAGACCCCACCGAGCAAGGTCAGGAGTAACATAGGCACTTATGAATACTAAGTCACAAAGATGTAACTGAGTAATCAAGACAGAGTAGTGGATGACAACCTATCAAGCATTATGTTAATTCATCTACCATTGTACTAAGAATTAAAAGAATTTTTTTAAACAAAAGGCATCAAAGTGAATTCATTTTGTCACCATGAATTTTTGAAGAGCTATTGTGAAGTGCTATTTTTTGTGTGATCAAGGGACTTGAGAAAATTTCTTGCAACCATTTTCAAAGTTCTCTCAACCTACTGAGTGAAAATGGTATCCAACAATAGGAACAAGGCAAAGAAAGGTTCTAATATGTTTGTTTGAGGTGTTGAGTGGAAGGTGCCAAACTTCAAGCTCATGTTTGTAGTTGCAAAAATCCTAGAGCCTACCAGAGTGCAATTGTAGATCCCTCCCAAAGTACTTCTTGTAAATGACACTAGGACTCATTTTAAATGTGTAATTTAAGAAATTGGGACTCTTGAGATGGATGATGCCCTAGCTCAATTGTGTGTTGATGGAACCTTCAAACCTAAGCATCAACATTTGGAAACAAAAGGTTTAACCCACATTCTCCATATGCCCCAAGAGTTTCAAGTTAAATGGATTAGGTATATTCTTTGCTGGGTGCACAATGGTCAATTATGGTTGGAGTAACCAATATTGATAACTAAAAGGATGATTCATCAAATCATTACTCCTCCCATGCTTGCCAAAGCTAAAACCACCAAAACCCTAGGTCAAGTTGAGCTAGTAAAGAAAACCCTAGTTGAGTGGGATGGTAGAGGCATGAAAATTAGTAATGTAACAGAGGCAAAACTCAAGTTTGGTATTCATGTTATAGCTCACAAAATGTATAGTTCAAGCTAACTCAATAGTGCATCATGTAAAGCTATGGACTTTCTTACAAAGTGGTAAAAATTAACTTGTCTTATGACCTCACCAAGTTGTTGTTGAGGGAATTCAACAAAAACATGGAAAGCATTAGAACCTCCAAAAATAATCCTTGCAAATTTGGTTCTCTATTAACATGTTTCTTCTTTTATGTGCAAAACTTTATCCCTTCTAAAGGCACTATGGTTTGGAGAAAGGATGTGCCAGTATTGTACCAAATAAATGAACACATTGCAGAAATGGGAGAAAACTATTGTAGCATCATGGATAACTACTTTGACGTGTTCAAAGAGAAAATGAACAATAGCTTCAAGATACCTAGGAAGTTAGTTAATGATTACAAAGATGATGTGTGTTTTATGGTTTATTGTGAAAAATTTTACATCTATGTAGTCAAGCCTAGAATTGTATGGGTAAAGCCTCTTGGCTATGAAGTAAACATTCATGAGACCAAGGATATCATTAAAGCCCTTGTCAATGAACTTGTTGATCCCAAGTTCCCTTATTTTGGCATTTATAATGAAACAAAGGAAAGAATTGAGCTAGAAATAAAGCTACCTAAGGCCATTAAAAAAGGAAAGAAGAGAATAGCCAAATTAAAATCTAGCACATTTCTTATGTTAATCGAGGGCAAAGGTGAAGATGAAGAGAAGAAAAAGGATGAAGAAGAAACAAAATAAGAAGAAGTACCTTTGAAGAAAAAGGGAAAGGTGATCCACTACACTCTTCACAAGGAGGTCCAGGAAGAAAGGAAGAGATATTATCCTTAGTAGACCTCGTCCCACCTTCCAAGAAAATTTGAAACAAATGGAAGAAGGTGCTGATATAAAAAACTTCAAATCTTTGAAGTATGAGACAAGGACAAAGGCTAAGAAAAAATAGGTTGAGGAACTAATGTTGACCAAAATGGGCAAATGGAAGTATTCACTAGACCAGATCGCCTCTCAAATATCTAATGAATTGTTAGAGAAAATAAAGTCAAGATGGGACTTTGCAATGCAAACAAAAATAGACATTTATGCAAAAACCCTAAGGTAGTTACTATCAAGCATGAGAGATGCTGAGGTAAAATGAGTCTTTAAAGAAAAATAAAGATAAAATGACTCTTATGTTTAATACATGTTTAATTTTGATCAAAGATATAGAGCATGTAGTTAAGAATGCTACAAACGTGTGGAAGAACATTTACCATCTACATAAACTGGGTGACTTCCCACTAGATGTAAAGGATGATGAAGAAGAAGAAGGTAAGGATGAAGAGGATAATGAAGGAACAACCCATTATGTTATTTTAAATTATGAAGAATATAAGGAGCAATTACCTAAGGAAGAGGAAGAAGAAGAGGAGAAAAGTGCAAAAGCTACCAAGGAAGATAAGGAAGATGCTAAGGAGACTAACCCAATAAAGTTAGTAGCTATAGTCATTACCTCACTTCCTTACTCCTTGAGCAAACCCTTGAAAAAATCAAGTATGGAGGTAGCTTTAGCGAGTGTAGTTGTGACTACATCAGATACATCAAATGTCCAATCACTCTTTGCACCAACATAGCTCAGCATATCAATGACAAAAGTGACTTCCACTACATCGAGTGAGCTATAGGTTACTCCTTCTACTGAGTTGATTTCTTTAGCCATCTCCTCTCCAATTTTAACTTCTTTAGTTTTGAGTTCATCTGTGGTCAACACTCCAATTTTGTCTACTTCAATTTTGGCTTTATCAATTTTGGATTCTTCTAGCTTCTTTGTCAGTACTCCACTAGTCAACGCCATAATAGTTTTTACTGCAATCCCAAGTATGTCTACCATTGTTTCTATTCTGGGTACTAAGGTAATAAGTACAAGGATAGTTGAACCTAAGTCTCAACTAAGTACAAAGTTTTCAAAAGGAAAGGAAATAGAAGAAGATATAGATCTAGATGAGGAAATATAAATTCCCAAACAAGATTTCTATAATATTTTTGAAGATCAAATGCAAATGGTTGGTGAACTACTTTAGAAAAAGGCTAGGTAGCGAAAATTGAGAGAAGAAAGGGACAGAGAATATAAGAGATGAAGCTACTAACATTTTGACTAAGGCTATTCGAGTTGAAGTTGATTCTTCTCAACCAATTTTGTTCCAGCTTGAAGAGGTAGTTCAAAAGCTTAAAGAAGACATATACGGACAAGAGAACTTGATTGAAAAAGCACAAAATAAGTTTGATAATAATGTGTTGGAGCACATTGCTTAGCAAATTGCTATTAACCAAGTTGAATTATCAACAATTTTGGTCAATCTTGAGGTGTCCTATTCTAATGTGTCATCACTTTTTGCTAAGCTATGTGATGTCACTAAGTATACTAAAGAAGTTAAGGAAAAATTGTCCAAAATTGATATTGATTTTAAGGCAAGTGGTCAGCAATTAAAACTTGACCCTAGTTCAAGCTTTGCACATTTTAAGATTAGAGTTTTGTCAGATATGCAAGTAGAGTTTTTAAGAGAAGAAGCAAGGATTCATTCCTCACTAATTGATATCCAAAATATGATCCTTCCTATCATGGATTCTATGTAGAAGTACATATTTTATGCAAAGATTGTAATCTAGGACAAAAACTTCTCTATTACTAACCACATGATTGAACTCTCAACAGAAGTACAAATTGCCATTTAGAAATGTAAGGTCTTACAAGAAAACTAGGACAAAACATTAGCAATTACCCTGAAGGTACACTCTAAGTTCTTAACTCATTATGGTTTCTTTGCATAAATATTTTGAATAAACCTTTAGCATTATTGTCAAAAAGGGGGAGAAGAGTAGAGTTCAAGGAAGAGATGAGATATGGGAGAAAAGTTAAAGAGGGAGAAGAACACAATTATAGGGGTAGATATGTATATAAGAGAAATGTTTCATGTACATAATAGAGTCTATATATATCTTACAAAGATCAATTTTGAATAATCTCAAAAATAGACCAAGCTAGTATCACATGCTGATGAATACAAGGTATTCATTTTTGGGCTAATAAGTGTTTTGTCACTAGTGCCAAAGGGGGAGATTGTTGACATATTAGTCAAGTTTGTTATTAGTGACACACATTTATTTTTATTCTATACAACTACTAAGCTCATTGAATAGTTTATAGTGTTTTCCATGTAATTTAATAGCTATTAAGCTTCTACAGTTGTTAATAAGTCCTTTGGACTATTTCCAGTGGTTACCGAGAAGATTTAGTTAGTGTGAAGTTTAGCAGTGCAATGAGTAGTTTTGTGTATACCAAGTTTATTAGTGGTTACTGAGTTCATAGTTCATGTGATGTGAAGCCAATGATTACCAAGCATTGCCGTATCTACTAAGTTCTTATTTTATGTGATGTGAAGGTAGTGTTGACCAATCCACTCCATGGTAACTAAGTGATTCAATGTTTGCCAAGTTGCACAATATCTACCAAGTCACCAGTATAGACCGAGTTCAAGACTACTTGAAAGTGATTAATATGGACTGAGCTTCTATGTTCACCAAGAACATGATGATGCCAAGAAGTGATAGTGGATGATGAGTATTAGAACCTCACTAAGTCAATCTTCAGAACCTAAGTATCTTCATATTGGTCAACTTTTTTATATTTGTGTTAACTTATGTCTTGGCTGACTTTGTAATTTTCCAAATTGGTTATATATATATATATATGTGATGTATTTTATCATATCAAAGTAGTATGGAATGGAATGTGTATATAATGCAAGTGCAATAATGTGAATTTAAGTAGTAGATAAAGATTTATGAAGGCCATATTGGCATAAGGAGTAGTAGTGACAAATCTATCACTGAAAGGTGATCAGTACATCAAGGAATCTCTATTAGAAAACATAGTTACAAATTTAGAAATCTATTGCTTCATCCTAATAGTTGAACTAGTGAAAATACTTTAACAAGGTAGACTTAATAGTATTTTCTAAATCTCTTTACCAAGTTCATACTTTGTTGTATGTATGTAAGCCTTAACAGGCCAACTTTATACTACATTAGTAAAGTTTGTGGGTTTCATACCCACCCAAGTTTTCATTTCTATTTACAAAGTTTTTGAGTCACCAAATTATTGTATTTAAGTGTTGTGGATGTTTTATATTTTCATTTTGTCATGCATGCAATTAGATTAGATTTGGTGATTTAAATGGTTATTAGTTTATTAAAATTGGTAGAAGTTTTAGTTACTGATTCACTCCTCCCCTTTCAGTAACTTAGCTTAGTCTTGAATATTTCCAACATATATAAAAAATAATTTAAAACTATACAACATTGTAGAGGAGAGAGTCCTCTTCTAGAGTATATAATTTTTGTCCTAGTTAGAATAGATTTGTTTTAAAAAGGTGGTGGGAGATGGAAACTATTGATTTCAAGTGAGTTGAAATTTGCATCATTCTAAAAGAGAAAATATAGGTCTCAAGCCAATTTTTATTCTCAAATGTTGTACCTATATTTTTTTATCTATAACATAGTCTGATATCAAACATAAATAAGTTAATTTCCATATAATTTTGTGGTGGGAACTAGACCCTAATTTTCATCATTTTCTAGCAACTAAAAAATCATTTATAAAAAATAGGAAAATGTATCAATTCTTATTCTAAATCATTATTAAAAATTATAATCCTAAACTTCATCCTTTTCTATACATTTCATTAGTCTACTTCATTTTCAAATTCAAAATAACAATACCAATTTTATGTCATTGAAGGTGAACAATTATACTTGTGTTACCCTTTTCCTTTACAAAAGGGTGACACAGTTTTGTGCTTTTACCCCAAAATTTACCTCTAAAATCAGAAACATTGTCTTGTCCCAATTTTCTTGCAACAACTTGCTTGCATGCAATGTAATTTGAACTGTTATTGATAATTCCATCAAGTGATCAGATATAGAATAGTTGTTATCATGGATGAGGCTTTTGGAATGTGCAATGTATTTATGTGATGCATCCATGTTTGGAAGAATCATTCCTTAAATGTCTACAAGTATAGCCCTTATCCTAGCTCCTTCCCTTAGTAATTTTTCTTACATATCATTCAAAAATCTAATCTTTGTATAATGAGCAGAACTATAGCTTAGATCAAGTGACAACTAGTGTGCACTTTCCTTTAGATTATCATCTATCTTGGAATGTTTATCTTTGATTTCTTGCATAATGATAGATGTATCACATAATTTATCAAATAATGTGTCTCTAATGAGCTAAGAATAGTAGACAAGTCTACTTGATATATTTCAATCTTCTATGCAACTAGCTTCAATACTTTGTTTTCAAATTTTTTCTTTTCTCTTCGCAACAATTTATCTTGTCCATTCAAATCTTCATTTAATTTTTGGAGAGCTTCTACTAATTGTGCTAAAATAGGTTGTGAAATATCAACCTCAATGCTAAGTGCATCTGCAAGAATGGTCTTTACATCTTCAAGAACTTGATTTTCTCTATTTCTTTCTTCTCAAAGCCTTTGTTTCATAGCTTTCTTCTATAAAATCTCTTCTACTATATGCATTTGATCAAAATTTAGAGTAGTGATACCCCAATTCATGATAACTGTATCCTCATCAAGATCAATGTCTTCTTCCCTATATATTTCCTTTACTAGAAATCTTGGTACTTGGTTGAGGCTTGCTCTTAACTGCCTTTGTATTGACTATTTGCATACTCAAAATAGTAACAATAGTGGAAGTGGAAGGACTAGCAAAAAAGGTAGATATATCACTAATTGAAGAAATACCTTGTTGCTAAGTAGCCAAAATTGATGAAGGAGGAAGCACTGACTACTCAGTAGATGAAGTGTTGATCACTTCAGTTAATGAAGTACTAAGCTAAACAGGTGTAGATATTGGTTGTTTGCTTGGATATGCAATGTTTTTCACAACCAAATTGGTAGTAGCTTTCTCTGAGCTTGATGGCTTTAAAGCTTTGCTTGGAGAGTGAGGAAGTGAGGCTATTACCAGTGCTACAATATTTTTAGGGTCTATTTACACAATGCCCTGAATCTTAGGGAGATTCTCCTTGGTGGATTCTTGCTCTTATTCCTCATCATCTATATTATCATATTTGTTTCTTCCACATCATCAGTTTCCTCTTCCTTGTCATTTTCACCATCACCATCTTTCTCACTAACATGAACAAAGAAATCACTCCACTTATGAAGATTGTAGATATTCTTCCATGTGGCAGTGGCATTCCTTACCACATGTTCAATATCATTAACCAATACCAAGTAGGTGTTAAATTTTAGAGTGGGTTTTACTTCATTCTTCTTGATAGACTCTTTTACCTCTTTTTCATTAAGACTCAACATGAGTTATCTTAGAGTCTACTCATATATGTCCTTTTTAGTTTACTTGGAATGTTCCCATTTTTGGCTTGATTTTCTCCATCAATTCATTGGGAATCTACTATACAAGTTGGTCTAGTGAATGTTTCCATTTACCTAGTTTAGACACAACCATGTAATCAACTTGCTTCTTTTCTTCTTCATTTTTGATTTTGTATTTCAACAATTTAAAGTTTTCCATTCCAACTCCAAAATCAATCTCTTTTAGTTTCAACTGAAATGTGGGTGGAAGCCATTTGAAAATCACATCCTCTACTTCTTCACCCAATTTTAGTTTCTTTTTGGATGTTCTTCTTGTAAACATTACAATAGATGACTTTGTAGGTTTGGTTATTATAACCTTACCTTTCTTCTTGGCTGGATCTTCTTCCTCTTATTTTTCTTCATCTTCTGCATCATCTTCAATTATCTTATCTCCTTTACCTTCTATCAATAGGAGAGTAGAACTAGTTTGTCTTAGTTTATCCATCCTCTTCTTTCCTTTGCTAACAACCTAAGGAAGTTTTATCCCTAGTTCTAGTCTAGCCTTGTCTTGACTATATGTACCAAAATATGTGGCCTTTGGATCCATAGGTTCATTAAAAAATGCCTCAATAATGTCCTTGGTGTCATCAATGTCGACCTCATAGCCTAGAGGCTTGACCCATACTATTCTAGGTCTAATTGCTTGTATATACACTTTTTCACAATCTACCATAAAACAAATATCATCCTTTAGTCTTCTACAAGTTTCTTTGGAATCTTAAATTTGTTATTAATATTTTCTTTGTAGGAATTAAAATAATTGTCCATGATACTGACATAATTTTCACCCATTTCTACTATATACTAATTGAATTGATAAAGAATAGGCAAATCTTTTCTCCATACAATTGTACCTTTTAAGGGGAATAACTTTTCCACAAAGAAAAATAAATAGATTAAAAGTGAACTAAACTTACATGGGTTATTCTTCAATGTTCTAATGCTTTCCATGTTCTTTTTGAATTGGTTCAACATCAACTCAGCAAGGTCAAAGGACATGTTCTTCACCACCTTGTAAGTGAGATCTACTGCTTCACATGATACACTCTTGAGTTGACTAGAGCTATATATCTTATGTGCAATTATATGAATTCCAAACTTGAGCTCCATGTCAACTACACAACTAATCTTCATACCTCTTCCATCTCATTCAAAAAGAGTTTTCTTTTCTAGTTCCACCTGAATTAGGGTTTTGGTAGTCTTTTCCTTGGCCAACATTGGGAGCCCCATGATTAAATGAATCATATTATTTTTTATGAGAATCGGTTGCTCCAATCATAGTTGCCCATTATGTACATGGATAAGGATAAAAATTATTCATTTTGTCTAAAATTCTTAGGGTACATGAGGAATGTGGGTTAAACCCTTCATTCCAAGTGTTGATGCTCGAGTTTTAACATAGCATTCACACACAACTTTTGCAAAGTTTCATCCATTTATAGGGTTCCAATGTCTTGAATCAAATAAAAAAAATGTGAGGGAATATCATTTATCTATGATTGAGCTTATATAGGATCAAGTGTTTCTACAATTACTGAACTCAACTTGAAATTAGGTGCTTTCCCTTCAACTCCTGAGACTTACATCTGGAATCCTTTGTTGGTTTTGTTGTTGGAGGATTCCATTGCTTGGTAGGGTTTTTGAAAATATGGAAAACCTCAACAAAAATTCACATAGATCACTTGGATGCACTAAAATTTCTTATTGTATAAGCATTTGAAAATTCACGGTGACAAATGAATTTGATTTTACCCCTTTTAATGAATTTCACTTTTCCATCATCATAAATATTTGGTACATTCCCTTTCTTGATGAAAAACTATCTTCCACTTACTTCAAATTAATTTCTTCGTAGAATCATTCATGACTCAGTGTCCACACAATGACTAAGTTACTCGTAATTTTTCTCAGTAGGTTCTTGCAACAAGACCTAGCTTGGTAAGGTCTAGAATTTCATTAGTCACACAGTGATCCCTTTGCATCTTGAATGTTGATATGGATCTTTCCTTCTAGATGACTAGAACAAATGTAAAGTATTTGCTTCAAAATCTTAGTTCTAGTTACCCTTGTGGGAGATCAAGTAAAAATGCTTGAGTCACCCAATTGTGAGCAACATTTGCTTCATTGCTCAGACTTCCACTATTAGAAGATTTTAGAATCCACTACTATCTTCTTCTTTTTTTTGATGTTATCAGCCCTTGCTTTCTTTTCATCTTCAATTCTTCTAGTATT